>JALGBA010000850.1:0-630829 GCA_023970755.1 Azemiops feae | reverse complement strand
CAGATTGGATCCGCTGGCATTAAGGAACAAAGGCCTGGCAAAAACAGCTCCCACTGGGAGCTTTGTCAGCTGGCCAAATTCAACACCTTAGCAGCAGCCTTGGCTTGAGCAGTCCGGCCCCAGGGAGCTGTGTTGATGCTTTGTCATTCTTTGGGATGATTTTCTTCCATTTAGCCCTTAACTTTCTGCCTCCTTCTCTCAGATTCATATCTGTACAGGTATGCAAGCTTTCGGTTTAGTTTTAAAGGCTCCTTATCCCAGTTCGGTAGATAAGCTTTTATCAGAGCCCAGGGATTTAGAACCAATGGAGAAGCAATCAGCAGGAGGAGATCTTAGCAGGAAGAGAGAGCTTAGGGACTAAAACAGAAATCCTACTGGTAGTTTTTTCCCAAGAAAGCAGGATTTCCCCCCCCCTCAGTTTTGTTCTTTCCCTGTTCCCATTCCAAAACACTGTGCTATTAGTAGAAGTAAAAGGTAAAGATTTCCCCTGTCCAGTCTTGTCTGACTCTATGGGGTGGTAATAATAATAATAATAATAATAATAATAATAATAATAATAATAATAATAATAATAATAATAATAATAATAATAATAATAATAATAATAATAATAATAATAATAATAATAATAATAATAATAATAATAATAATAATTAAAAAAAGTTGGAAGGGACCTTGGAGGTCATCAAGTCCAACCCCCTGCTCAGGCAGGTAACCCTATACCATTAAGGCAAATGGCTGTCCAGTTCTCTTCTTAAAAACTTCCAGTGTTGGAGCATTCACCGCTTCTGGAGGCAGGTTGTTCCACTGGTTAATTGTTCTAACTGTCAGGAAGTTTCTCCTTAGTTCTAGGTTGTTTCTCTCCTTGATTAGTTTCCATCCGTTGCTTCTTGTCCTGCCTTCAGGCGCTTTGGAGAATAGCTTGACCCCCTCTTCTCTGTGGCAACCCCTGAGATATTGGAATACTGCTATCATGTCCCCCCTCGTCCTTCTCTTCATTAAACTAGACATACCCAATTCCATCAACCTTTCCTTAATCATCTCTGTTTCTTTTCCAAGGGAGCCAGAATTGTCTGAAGACATTTTCTGTGGTCATGTGACCAGCATGGCTATACGCTGAAGCACACTGAATGCTGTTACCTTCCCACCAAAATGGTACCTATTTATCTACTTGCATTGGCATGCTTTCAAACTGCTGGGTTGGCAGGAGCTGGGGCGAGGACGGGAGCTCACCCCCTCACGCAGCGCTCAGGTCTCAAACCCCAGCTGTCAGCTTTCCAGCTGACAAGCTCAGCGTCTTTAACTACTGAGCCATCACACTCCTATTAGTAGAAGAAACCCCCCCTTAATCTTAAGAATTTCCCCTTATCTCTTCTTGGGGGGGGGCAACATTTAAGAAGAAGTATTTTGAGTTTGCATGCAAAATCTTTCACTTTTTCATCAGTCCCCAGAACTACCCTGCCCAAAAGCTTAAAGCAAAGGTAATCCCTTTTCTCTCTGCTCACTGGAGTCCATTCTGATTTGGGATTAGAGAGAAATAAAGGATTCTCACAGATATTGTTAACATCAAAAGAATTTTCCTTTATACACACACAGAGGGGGGGAGGGGGAGGGAGAGGGAGAGAGAGAGAGAGAGAGAAACCTCCATCTTGGAAAAATAAGGCAAATCTGAAATGTAGTCTTTTTTTCCATTTGGACCACTCTATAAGGGATGGAGAGACTTCAGTTCACTTAAAACAGACATGTCAAACTCGTGACGTATCGGAGCTTTTTCTCCATTGCCGGCAATGGGGTGGGCGCGGTTTCCTGGTGACACGTCCGGCCCGTGGGCCGGCAGTTTGACACCCCTGACTTAGAAGATACTCAGAATAGATTGCAGCAATTTTAATTTTCTTGCACTGTGCTGTTTCTTTTTCCTTGTTCTATTATGGTTAGCAGCCTGCCTCTTGACTTCAATTGACAAGGTTGTTTTGAGGCCCTGGGATATTCAGAGGCATTCAACCTGCTGAGGAAGGAGCAGAAGAGTATAACATAGAAAATACTTACAGTAATCTCAATTTTGTCTGTACAATGAAAGCTGGTCTGGAATGGCCCTTAAGCAAGATGAGCCCATGCTTAGGATTTTTTTCCTTAGCTATCATGCCCTTAACTCTTTCACTGCCACCCTTGGCTTTTCTAGACGCTTTTTTTTATATTTGCGTTTTTGCCATTTTTATTAAAAATGCATAAGAATGTTGAATGTTTGCATTTTTTTTCTTATAACTTGCCCAAGTTATAAGAAAATAATTTGCTTATATTGCTTGCTATTATTTGGTATTAAATAATTTTTTAAAAATATTCTTGCTTAGGAAGCAAAAGTTTAGCTTGGAACTGGAGAGAACAAACTGGTTTAGGCAAATATGGTGAGTTGCTCTGTGTTTTGGGACTGCATGGCAGTTTGCTCTGATACCTAATACTGCAGTTGCTTGTCCTCTCTGGACCTGAAAGGGTAATAATCCAAATCTGAGTGTTTAAAGATATGCCTACCACTAACAGTGTTTCTCAACCTTGACAACTTTAAGATAGGTTAACTTCAATTCCTACAATTCCCCAGCCAGCATGGCTGACTAAGGAATTCTGGGAGTTGAAGTCCACATATCTTAAAGTTGCTAAGGTTGAGAAACACTGCACTAGCACATCAATCTGGGCATCAGCATCGCTGATCGTAAGAATGTAACATGAAATGGCATTACAGACAGTCCTTGACGTACGACCACAATTGGGAAGAATTGCTGTTGCTAAAGAAGGTGGTTAAATGAGTTGCGTCTGATTTTACAACCTTTTTTTGCCAGGGTTGTTAAGGGAATCGCTGCAGTTGTTAAGTGAATCATGAGGTCATTAAGCCAATCCAGCTTCTCTCATTGACTTTGCTTGACAGAAGCTGGCTGGCAAGGCCGCAAATGGTGATCACATGACCTCAGGAAAGGGCAACCATCGTAAATCCATGCCGGTTGCCAAGCGCCCAAATTTTGATCACATGACCATGAGGATACTGCAAAGATCGTAAGTATGAGAGCTAGTTGTAAATACCGTTTTTCAGTGGTGTTGTAACTATAATGGTCACTAAATGAATGGTTGTATGTTGAGGACTATCTGTATTAAGGAGGTATGCCAATGCAGGAGAGCTAATTTAGTGTAGTGGTTAAGTAAGATGCCAGCCTAGAAACAAGGAGACCAAAAATTCTAGTTCTGCCTTAGGTACGAAGCCAGCTTGGTGATCTTGAGCCAGGCATTCTCTGTCAGCCCTAGAAAGGAGGCAAAGGCAAACTACACATGGTCCTCGACTTAGAACAGAATAGAGCTGGAAGGGACCTTGTAGATCTTCCTGTCCAGCCCCCTGGTGGGATTCAAATATGTGAACAACCGGTTCTCTGTGTGGATGCCGCTTCCGGAAGTCCATTCTGGGCCTGGGCAACAAAAAATTAGCTACCGGTTCTGCCGAACTGGTGCGAACCGGCTGAATCCCACCACTGAGGAGAACCTATACCATTTCAGACAGTCTCTCCTTAAAATTTCCAGTGTTGGAGCACTCACAACTTCTGGAGGGAGGTTGTTCCACTGATTAATTGTTCTAACTGTCAGGAAGTTTCTCCTTAGTTCTAAGTTGCTTCTCTCCTTGATTAGTTTCCATCCGTTGCTTCTTGTCCTGCCTTCAGGTGCTTTGGAGAATAGCTTGACTCCCTCTTCTTTGTGGCAGCCCCTGAGATATTGGAACACTGCTATCATGTCACTCCTAGTCCTTCTCTTCATTAAACTAGACACACCCAATTTCAGCAACCGTTCCTTATACGTATGTTTGATATAAGTTTCACTAAGGGAACTTACAACAGTTCACTTAGTGACCATTCAAAGTTACGACGACACTGAAAAAAAGTGACTTATGAGCATTTTTCACACGACCGTTGCAGCATTCCCAGGGTCACGTGATCGAAATTCGGACGCTTGGTAACTGACTCATATTTATGACGGTTGCAGTGTTCCAAGGTCACGTGGTCCCCTTTTGCAACCTGACAAGCAAAGTCAATGGGGAAACCACTTAACAACTGCAGTGATTCACTTAACAACTGTGGCAAGAAAAGTCGTAAAATGGGGCAAATTTACTTAACAGTGAAGAAATGCTGGGCTCAATTATAGTCATAAGTCGAGGACTACCTGTACTTTCCCCGCACAGGCTTTTCCTGGCAGTCACCAGCAATCAACATTGATTGACACACACAGAAAAAAAATTCCAATAAAGGCATCATTTTTCTACACACGTATTGGCAGCAAGTTAGGAAAATTCTCCAACTTAACAGATACGGAACATTTTCACAGCCCGCAATATTTTGCACAGCGTGCTGGGAGACCTGTTCTGAAATGCAGTAGGTGGAACAGAACATAAACTAAGCTGTTTGAGTTGCATTGATATATAAATGATTTATTTGTTTGGTAGAATTTCTATGCAGCCCCCGTGCCAGAGAACTGCAGGCAACAATCAACAAAAACAAATGCTAAGTAACAAAATGATTAAATCAATACAAGAAAACAACAGAAGATCAAAAATCATAATCGTCAACAAGAATTAATAAGATTCTTCTCCAGTCGTGTATGCAGTCATTTTCTTCTTCTGTCAGACGAAATTACAATTTGGTAACAACTTTCAGGGAACATTTAAACTTTTTATTATTCTTTCGTTCCGATCCCTCCTTTTGTTCAGGAGTTTCAGGCGATGCATGTAGTGTTCCCATCTCCAGTATTTTTCCCACAAGAACCTTGTGAGAAAGGTTGATTTGAAAAAATCACCGCAGATGTTAAGTGAATTATGAGGTTGTTAAATGAATCCGGCTTCTTCCCATTGATTTTGCTTGTCGGAAGCCAGCTGGGAAGATTGCAAATGGCAATCACATGACCCCTGGGGATACAGCAACCATCATAAATACATAGTATAATAGAAAAACAGAGTTGTAAGGGACCTTAGAGGTCTTCTATCTAGTCCAACCCCTTGCTCAGGCAGGAGAACCTATACCAGGGGTGGAGAACCTTGGCTCTTTTATGACTTGTGGACTTCAACTCCCAGAATTCCTGAGCCAGCCCTATACCATTTTAAATAAACCAATTTCTTCTTAAAACCCTCCAGTGATGGAGCACCCACAACAGTGATGGAGCACTCTTGATTAATATCAAGGAAGTCTGTATTTCTGAGCGTATAAAAAATGTACCTGGGACAAAGTTCGGCACAGAGAAGTTTAAAAGCTCACTTACTTACTTACATGCCAGTTGCCAATATAGCCCCAATATAGATCACATGACTGTGGGGATGCTGTGATACTTGTTAAGTGTGAGGACTGGTTGTAAGTCCCTTTTTTTCAGTGCCGTTGCAACTGTGAACAGTCACCAAATGAAGAGTCGGAAGTCAAGGACTACCTGTAAAGGCAGGATACAAATAAATGAATAAATGAATGAATGAACCTGTTTCCAGACATGAGTGTTGAAAAATCTCAGCTGGCTTCTGAAATTGTCTATGCTTTTGATTAACTATCATCTGGTATCTCTGGCAACTAACCTGTGGTTTCACTTGAATCTGATCCTACTTGGATTTTGCTTGCTCTATTACAGTGATGGAGAACCTTTTAGAGACCAAGTGCCCAAAACCCGCCCCCTGCCCTCGCTCCGCCTCCCGCCCTGCCGACTCCGTCCCCGCCTGCCCCCTGCCCCGCCCACCCGCAGGGCCACCCACTGCCTCCATGGCCCACCGCAGATCGCCCAGGCGGCCCTGCAGCACCATGGCAGCCACGCCCTCCGCCCACACCCGGCAACATCATCTGCGCATGCCATGTCCTTGGCTGCGCAGCTCTGTGCAAGCCGCGCCCGGGGTCGACTCTCCTCCGGGGGGGGCTGCTGGTGAGGAGGGGGCCGCAGGGGGAGGCAGGGCTGGGGAGACAGCACGTGTGCCCAAGAGGGCTCCGAGTGCTGCCTCTGGCACGCGTGCCATAGGTTCGCCACCACTGCTCTATTATATCTGAACCGTGGTGGCGCAGTGGTTAGAAGGCAGCCTGGCAGGCTAACTCTGCCTACAGCCTGGAGTTCGATCCTGATGGGCTCAAGGTTGACTCAGCCTTCCATCTTTCCAAGGTCGGTAAAATGAGGACCCAGATAGTTGGGGGCAATACAGACTGTAGATAGGGCTGTAAAGCACTATGAAACGGTATATACATCCAAGTGCCCCCAAATGCCCTATTGCTATCGCTATCTCGCTCTTCTGATTGATCTTGCTTTCACTCCTGAATGATGAGATTTCTCACGAACGAAGGCTAGTATACCTTTCCCAGAATAATGTTGCAGGATCCAATCTGGGTCAGTCACCGAGACCAGAGGCTTAGTCTTCTGAGCTTTTTTGGACTCATGCTGGAGCCAACCCTAAGGGAACTTCTCTCTCACAGAGTCTATGAGATTTGGGCCCCAGAGTCTTGACACCTCTACAACTGAACTGTTCACTGCCGTTAGAAGAAATGCTTGGTGTGATTCTGAAGAAAACAGAACAACTGCTGGAAGCAGAGACGAAGTTTATTTGACAGCCAGGCAGACGATCAGTAATCAAAGGTGGCCCCACATCAAAGTTTCTGAAGTGGTTACTTCTGCAGGGAACTATTTCTAGGGTTCCTAGAAAGTGCACCAACTTAACCTGCCTTCTAGAGATTACTGGAAAGCACACCTGGTCAGGTAAAGAAAAAAATGTTACCCTGAAGTAAGATGGGCGGCCAATACATTTTATAAATAAATATAAATACATAAATAAATACATAAATAAATAAATGAGCCTTGGCTCCTTGTGGGGTTTTGCAATCTTTACCTTTTTTGAGTCAAAGTGGTGACCTTGGGGCGACAGGGTTTGTATGAGGAAATCTATTATAGAAGTAAGGACGTTTAAATATCTACAGGGGACTTTATTTAGTTAAGTAGCTGATATTTGCCAAGTTCACCTACAATGTGTAAAGGCTGCTTTGACAATTTCTACCTAGGTGTCAAAAGGCTTAAGTAGTGTTTTGTTTTATTGTCCCAGAGTTCATTGGAAGGTCAAATAAGAAGCAGAATATAGAATAATAGAGTTAGAAGGGGCCCTGGAGGTCTTCTGGTCCAACCCCCTGCTCAGACAGGAGACTCTATATTATTCCGAACAAATGGCTGTCCAACCTCTTCTTGAAAACCTCCAGTGATGGAGTAGCTACAATTTCAGGAGGCAACCCATTCTACTGATTAATGGTTCTCACTGTCAGGACATTTCTCCTTAATTCTAGGTTGGATCTCTCTTTCATAAAGTTTCCAACCCTTACTTCTTGTCTTGCCTTCAGGTGGTTTTGGAAAATAGGTTGTCCCTCCTCTTCTCTGTGACAGCTCCTCAAGTATTGGAAGACTGCTGACATGTCACCCCTAGTCCTTCTTTAATTTAAATTTCAGTGGGGTTCACACAAATGATCTAAAATGATGTGGGGTATTTTATAGTCCAGGATGAATACAAAATACAGAATAACAGAGTTGGAAGGGACCTTAGAGGTCCTCTAGTCCAACCCCCTGCTCATGCAGGAGACCCCCATACCATTCCGGACAAATGGCTGTCCAGTCTCTTCTTGAAAACTTCTGGAGGCAAGCCATTCCACTGATTGATTCTTCTCACTGAAAGGAAATTTCTGACATGGGTGCGTGTGTGTGTTCTCTGGTCTTTCTACACTATTTTAGCATCACCACTACTGCCATCAATTTTTTTCCCCCTTGACTAATGTGTGGTAGGATGTTGAGATAAAAAGCTAGGAGAAGAGAGAGGAATAGCTCTAAGAACATGCAGTCTCCTCAATAAGTTCATTAACTCATGATGCCTTTTTTTTTTCCAGATTCCGGTTTTAATGATATTCTTGAAGGCTGTAGAGGCAGCAGTAAAAAAAAGTGGCAGCATTGTGTCTAGGAATGAAGCCAAGCTCATTAAACTAATAACAGGGATGTAATAAACATAAGAGTAATTCTTTTTGCAGGACACCAAACTCCAAGCCAACTCATCAGAGCTGGTGAAACATCTCAGCTCTGCTCCACTAAAGCAAAAACAACACTAAAGCAACAGGAAATATAGCTTCTGGCTTAGATCTCACCTATTCCTCCCCAATGTCTGGCTACTTCAAAAAATACAAATGTGATTTGCAAGATTTCCACACCTTGATCAGTGTGCCAGCCAGCTAATAATGCTCTCCACAAATGACACCATTTCGCACTCACTTTTCCCCCAACAATCTTTCAGTGTTGCATTGCCTCTGGGCATGTTGTTTTCCATTAGGCTGATTGGAGTGCAGACTTGATTTATTTTGTTTATTGATTTTATTTAAGAAAATGTATATGGCTGCCAGGCAGCTTACAAGGATAAAAGGCCAATACAAGAACAATAAAATAAATAAAATAAAACCAGTAACCTCCCCACCCTACCCACTGGCAACAACAATCAAATGAGCCACTTTGGGGTCTCCAGGCCCGTGGACAAAGCCATGTCCTCAGGGCCTAGCGAAAGAGTATCAAAGTATCTTATTTCCATAGGGATGATGTTCCACAGGGAGGGAGCCACCATGGAGAAGGCCCTTCTTCTTGGTCCTGCTAGACAGACCTCCTTAAGAGAGAGGAACTAAAACATCCCTTGCCTCCCCACTCCGGTGGGTTGGGTAGATGTGACTGGGAAAAGATGGTCTTACAAATAATCTGGTCCCGAACCATGTAGGGCTTTGATGGTGACAACCAGCACCTTGAATTGGACCCATTTATTCAAAAACCTGCCAGTGCAGGGAGATTAAAAAAAATTAAAGAAGGTGGTTGTGACCATAATATCAAAGCTCCACCCTCTTTTGGTTCCCCCCCCCCCCCCCCCCCCCCCCCATGTCAGATAACTATTTTTCAGCAGGTTTCCTACTCTGAAAAATGTTTCAGTTGGAGTTCATTCTTTCCTTTTGCTTTCCAGGCCAACCAATAAAAATAATAAATTCATGTTGTCAGGGTATTTGTAAACAAAAAGGCATCTTTTTCCTTTCCCCCTCTGCATCACAGGATGAATGCCAATAATATATATCTTTTAAGAGTGCTTAGTTTTGGTTTTCATTCACATGGTATTGATCATTTTTGTATTTTTTGCTGAAGTAGTCCACAGACATAACAAATCAAATAATTTACAACCAGGAATTGAATAAACAGACACTATTGAATGTTAACATTCCAGCCTTAATATTATTACATTTAATTACTAGTGATTCTCATATAGAATAACAGATTTGGAAGGGGAGGTCTTCTAGTGCAACTCCCTGCTCAGGCCTTTTTGGACAAACAGCTGTCCAATCTCTTATTAAAATCCTCCAGTATTGGAGCACCCACAACTTCTAAAGGCAAGCTGTTCCACTGATCAATTGTTCTCACTGTCAGGAAATTTCTCCTTAGTTCTAGGTTCGTTCTCTCCTCAATTAGTTTCCATCTGATTTAGATGAGTAGATAGAAGGGGAACTCATGATAACACCAAGCTGGCGGGAATAGCCAGCCAACACTCCAGAAGATAGGCTCAAGATCCAGAAGGACCTCAACAGACTTGAACACTGGGCCCCATCTAGCAAAATGAAATTCAATGGTGAGAAAAGTAAGGTTATACACTTAGGCAAGAAAAATCAAATACACAGGTATAGAATAGGTGGTGCCTGGCTCAATAGCAGCAACTGCAAAAGAGATCTAGTAGTCCTAACAGACTACTTAAATATGAGATAGCTGTGTGCTGCAGCCGCCAAAAAAGCCCTTGCCATCCTAGGCTGCATTAACAGAGGAATAGAATCAAGATCATGTTAGTGGTGCTTTATAATGCCTTGGTAAGACCACACTTGGAATAGTGCATCCAGTTTTGGTCACCACGATGTAAAAAACATGTTGAGACTCTAGAATAGGGGTGTCAAACTCACAACGTCACGTGACGTGTCGTGACATATCGCGACTTTTTTTCCATTGCCAGCAATGGGGTGGGCGCGGTTTTGCTATGATGCATCCGGCCTGTGAGCCGACAGTTTGACACCTCTGCTCTAGAAGGAATGCAGAGAAGAGCAACAAAGATGATCAGGGGACTGGAGGCTAAAACATATAAAGAACAGTTGCTGGAATTGGGTATGTCTAATTTAATGAAAAGAAGGAGAGGGGTGACATGATAGCAGTGTTCCAATATTTGAGGGGCTGCCACAAAGAAGAGGAAGTCAATCTATTCTCTTCTCTCCATCCGTTACTTCTTTTATATAACAAGTTTTTATTTGTTTTCCAGTTTTACATTTAAGTATTTAGAAAGCAGCGTGGTGATTGGGTAGTCAATAGTACAATAACAAAATCTTTAGTACATATCTCAGGTTACATCATCAAAAAATTCCGTTACTTCTTGTCCTGCCCTCAGGTGCTTTGGAGAATAGATTGTATGCTAGGGAATTCTAGGAACTGAAGTCCACAAATCTTAAAGTGGCCAAAGTTGGATACCATTGATCTGGGCAATGGCCCAAACCTATTGACCTTTCAAAAGATCTTGAAGACCTGGCTGTCCCCAGGCATGGGGATCAGAGGGTCATCTGGAGCCCGTGTAATGTTTGCATTGAAACATCTGCATTAACCAATCTTTCTATTTTGGTTTTTTTTATTTTTAATCTCGACGTCGCTTGTCTACGTCTCTTGTACTTTTGGGTCTTTTTGCTGGTCTTTTTTTTTCTCTTGCTGTTAGCTGCTCAAGGTCACTGTTGAAGAAGGGCAGTTTGCCAGAACTGGCAAAATGGCGGCGCCTTGCTTGGCTGCGGCTGCTTCAGCTCTCAAAGGTGTGGGGGTTAGGGAGGGAAATGTACAATCGGAAATAGGGACAACTAAGCTGAGTTGGGCTGCTAAACTTTCATACGAACGTCAGTCCATATTGGAGATGAAGAGATTCAGCGTGGAAGGAATGGTGGAGAAAACTGTTCAGGAGAGACTGCATGGCTTCGGATTACTGCGAAGGAGGAGGAGAAAACCAGGGACGGAGTTGCAGACGGAGAGAAAACCAGGGACGGAGTTGCAGACGGAGAGAAAACCAGGGACGGAGTTGCAGGCAGCTGACATGGAGGGTGAGAGATCAGCTGAAATATCTGGAGGAGCTGGGAGGAAGAAAAGGAATTGCTGGAGGGGGAAACAGCATCGTGCTCAGTGTTTTGAGCAGCAAAAGCAGCAAAAGCAGCAAAGGCAGCGTTTCGGGCCGCAGGGGCAGAGTGGACAAGCAGCCATTGCAGCTGGGAAGTTTCCCTCCGCTGCTGTTTATCTCCAGAAGAAAAGGAAGAGGTGCGACCGGAAGAGGAAGCGTGGCAAACGTGGAGGCCTAACATCTAGGCTGAAAGCTAGACCTTACAGAGTGTCTCTTCCATCTATTTTGTTTGCAAATGCTCGCTCCTTAGAACCAAAAATGGATTACTTAAGGCTGGATTTAACAACAAATCAGGAGGTGAGAAATTGCTGTGTTATTATTGCAACAGAAACTTGGTTAAAGCCCTCTGTTCCAGATAGTGCTGTTAGCTTGATGGGATTTTCAACATTTCGGTTGGACAGGAGTTCTACTCTTAGTGGCAAATCCAGGGGAGGGGGTGGCTGTTTTTATATAAATGACAGATGGTGTAATAATGCCAAGGTGGTCTCAAGTCTGTGCTCCCCAGATGTGGAGCTTCTGACCATCAAATGCAGACCCTTCTATCTGCCCAGAGAATTCTCTGTTACCATTATCACAGCTGTGTATATCCCCCCTGATGCAAACAGAGAAGTGGCCCTGAAGGTTCTCCACCATACCATCAGTGACTTACAAACTACTCACCCAGAAGGTGCATTTATTGTTGTGGGAGACTTTAACCAAGTGGATTTGAAAGCTACCCTGCCATATTTCCATCAATATGTGGACTTTGCAACCAGAGGGGACAATACACTGGATCTTGCTTATTCCAACATCAAGAAGGCTTTCAAAGCTATCCCCCGCCCTCACCTGGGCTCCTCTGACCATCTCTCAGTGCTGCTTATTCCAGCATATAAACCTTTACTAGTCAGAGTGAAACCTACAGTAAAGCAGGTGAGGATTTGGACAGAGGGTGCTATAGAAGCATTACAAGACTGCTTTGAATGTACAGATTGGGGCATGTTTAAGGAAGCAGCTACTGATAACCAACATACAAATGTTGATGAGTATGCCACCACGGTGTCTGCATATATCCAAAAGTGCATAGAAGATGTCTGTGTCCTGAAAAGCTTTGTTGTGAGGGCGAATGAAAAACCGTGGCTGACTTATGAGGTCCGCAAGATGCTGAAAGCACGGAATGTGGCTTTTAAATCTGGGGACATGCTGGCACTTAGAACAGCCAGAGCAAATCTGAAAAGTGCCGTAAAAGGTGCAAAGCAAGCCCATTGCCAGAAAATTCAGAACTTTTTTCAGGACCAAACAAACACCAGGCAAATGTGGCAAGGGATCCAGGCCATTACGGATTACAAGGTGGCTCCATCGAGATGGAAGGATGACACAGACTTCCTAAACAAACTGAATGCATTCTTTGGTAGATTTGAGGCATCAAATAGTACTCCTGCTAGGAAAGCTGTGCCCCATCCTGATGAGCAAGTGCCTAGCTTTGATGTCACCTCTGTCCGGAAAACACTGCAGACAGTTAACATTCGGAAAGCAGCAGGCCCAGATAACATCCCTGGACGTGTCCTCAGGGAATGCGCAGAGGAGCTGGCTTGTGTTCTCACTGATATTTTTAACCTCTCATTGCAGCAGGCAGTGGTCCCATCGTGTTTTAAGATGGCCATCATCTTGCCAGTGCCAAAAAAGTCCACAATCACAGGCCTCAATGATTACCGTCCGGTTGCACTGACATCCACCATCATGAAATGCTTTGAGAAGCTGATAAAAGACACTATTGTATCTAGCCTCCCGCCAGCATTTGACCCGCCTCAGTTTGCCTACCGACCAAATCGCTCTACGGAGGATGCTATTTCTTCCGTTCTCCATCTGAGCCTGAAGCACTTGGAGGAAAGAAATACTCATGTGCGTTTGCTGTTTGTCGACTTCAGTTCGGCGTTTAACACAATCATTCCCCAGCATCTAGTAGACAAACTGGGCCTTTTAGGCTTAAACACTCCTTTGTGCAACTGGATTCTGGATTTTCTTACCAACATGCCCCAATATGTGCGAGTTGGAACAAATACCTCAAATACCATTTTCTTGAGCACAGGTTCTCCTCAGGGCTGCGTCTTAAGTCCGCTGCTGTTCACCCTGTTGACCCATGACTGCTGTGCTAGGTTTGCCACCAACCATATTGTGAAGTTCGCAGATGATACAACAGTAGTGGGCCTTATTCAGGATGACAAGGTGGAAGCTTACTGCAAGGAGGTTGAGGGGTTGGTGAACTGGTGTAAAGAAAACAGCCTAGTTTTAAATACAAGAAAAACCAAAGAGATCATTGTTGATGTCAGAAAAGGCAGGCACAGCCACACTTCTCTGTGCATTAATGATTCTCCTGTGGAGATGGTTACCAGCATCAAATTCCTGGGTGTGCAGCTAACGAGTAGGCTGACTTGGTCGCTAAACAGTGAGAAACTGGTGAAGCGGGCACAGCAGCGCCTGCATTTTCTGCGCCGCATGAGAAAAGCACATCTTCCTTCCCCTGTCCTGACCACTTTCTACAGGGGGACAATCGAGAGCATCCTGTCATACAGCATCACAGTCTGGTTTGGAGGCATCACTGCTTCAGACAGGAAGGCAGTGCAGAGAGTGGTGAGGATGGCCGAAAAGATCATTGGCAGTTCCCTCCCTACCATCCAGGACATAGCACAGAAGCGTTGCTTGAGCAGGGCCCGCAAGATTTTCCGGGACACTACACATCCTCTTCACAACGTTTTCCCTGTTACCTTCATGGGAGGAGCTTTCGTGGTATCCGTAGCAGAACATCCAGATTCAGCCATAGTTTCATTCAATACAGCATTAAACCTTGCGAACTCTCAAACTGCCTCCGTGCGTTATATATTCAAGATGGACAGTATTTAATATTTATTTGCTATGTATATGTAGGGATGTGGGTCTATATCTATGTTGTACATAGTATGTTTAGGTGTGTGTCATGTATATGTTTCACTTTGAGAGCGGGCAACTAAATTTCATTATTTTATGTGTGCCATTGTGCCCACAATATAAAAAATGACAATAAAGGTTATTTATTTATTTATTTATTTATATAAATTGAGCTAACTAAATAACAGCTAACAACTAACAGCCTTGTGGTGCCTGTACTGGGCTGCAAATGCAAACCAATGCATGCTCAAAAAAAAAAAAAGAAAACTTAGCGAGAATCACATCCATTCCAAGCCAGTTTTTATATCTCATTTCTAATATTTCAGTGCCATCTGGTGTCCAGGTCATTAAACTCCTGAAAGCTTTGAACAAGGGAAGCTCACATGATGGCAGAACATATTTCAAGTTTAAATGTCCAAAGCTTTGCCATGCCCTTCAATCTTTGGCAAGGAAATGAGACATATTTCTAAATCCTGCTTGGTTTAGTGCCCACCCCAGAACTTCATTTTTACACATGATTGCAGCCCAACAAATACCTACAACCTCTGGTATATCATATAGTGAAGGGAGAGAGTAAACATGAAAAAAAAACATGAAAAAAAAAGATACAGAAACATTTCAATAAACTTGCCAGCTGTCTTTTGGTGAAATCACAGGGCCATAATTAAACAGGGAAACGTATATTTTTTACATGGCATAATTCAACCTGCTCTTGGCGACATTTTACAGGAGCTCAGACTGGGAGTGAGTCCCACCTTAGGCACAAAGCCAACTGGGTGATCTTGGGCCAGTCACTCTCTCTCAGCCCTAGGAAGGAAGCAACCGCAAAGCACTTTTGAAAAACCTTACCAGGAAAACTGTAGAGTCTTGTCCAGTCAGCCATCAGGAGTCAAGTCTGGGACTTCCGGTTTTGCGTGGTAGCGACCGGTCGTGGGCTTGCGGATTCTCCGCACCCCCACGGCTAATTTCGCCCTGCCTGGGGACCCTAAATGGGTCTAAGTCGCCCCAGAGAGGCAACGAAGAAGGAAGGATGCTCCAGCGACTCTGGAATGGTGGCAGCCGTTCCGTTCAACTTGGGGAAAGCCTTCTAACCCAACAGGAGAAAGGCTGCCCGTATTGCATCGACCAGCCCAAGCTACTAGCAACCAAAGTCCAAAAGCACTAACCAGCACAACTGTGAACAGTGTGCTTGAAACTGGGTGAGGAATTCGATCTTCTCTTTTCTTTTCTACATTTAATTTCCTGGAAAAGATCCCCAAGAAGCAAAATACCTCCGAAAGGGAAGGAAGGAGATTTCCACCCCACCCTTATACTAATGGAAGCAGCAAATTAATCTTTTTATGGAGGATCAAAACATATGGAAGTGAAATAAATATAAAACCTGAAATTTAAAACTTAAACCTGGATAAATCTAAAATTGTTTGAATAGTTAAGACTCTTATTTTAAAAATAATTGTTCATTTTGGAAATTGAAAAACAAATAGTTGCTGACACCTAGTGGTGGATGAAGACTATGACAGCTATGACTTTAATATAAGACTTGGCAAAACCTGGGAAAAGCTAATCTGTGTTTGTGATCTTCAAAGTTTTGACAACAAAGAACAGCTGTGACAAAAAAAAAGACAATAATCTGGGATGTAGACAAAGAGAGAAATATAAATTTTAGGGGGGGGAAATCTTTTTTGAACTATTTGGATTACAAATATCTATTTAATTGGGACTCTAAAGCTATTTGCAGAGAAAAGAAAGGAAGAGAAAAACTCAAATTTTTGGCCATCACGGATCAGAGACATGTAGAAAGAACATATCAAGAAAACATAAATACTTCACAGGAGGAGATATATAGTATACTGCAACTAATTCAAACAACAAAAGGAAATGATAAGAGAAGCGGAGATAAAGAAAAAGAAAAAGATTTTCAACAAACATGGAAAGACAGAAGCCCCGTACAAAGACGTTTCACCTGATTTACTTTTTACATCTACAGCAACATTTACGAACATACGGAAAAACCTTTTGATTCAGCAAAATACATTGATTAAGAAAGATACTGGGCAAAGGAAAAAGACTAAAGTGGAAATCAAGAAAATAGATGATGGGACTTACCAGAGAGAATACTTAAAAAAGAAACATTTGTTTGAATATGGTTAAAGAAATAGAAACGTTTTGGAATATATCTGTCATTCTAAGAGGGATGAATTCCCTAAATAATATAGTATCCTTTTTTCCCTTTTTTGTTCTCTTTCTTGGTATGAGTAATACAAAAAAGTTGAAATGACTTAGATAAAGGAAATGTTTTAGATACTTAAATGTGATTGAATTTAAGAAAATTATAATAGATAAAAATGTTTTGAATAAGAGTTAAAGAACTAGATGACTAGATGTATTAAATGGAATGTTTAAAGATTAAACATATTTTTAATTATGGTTAAAAAGAATAAGAAATTTAGGAAATAAATATATATTAGCTTAGGAGGGATATATATTTTAAGTAGTATGTTATTTTTTATGCTTCTTTACTCTTGCTCTCCTTTCTTTTTTTTCATTGTTTTATCTATTCCTTAAGAAATGTAAAAGTGTGAGATGGTTCATATGGAAAAATAGAGTTAAATTTTTAAATGTAATTAATTTTTGAGAAAATCTTAACCAGTAAGAATACCTAAATTTGGTGGGAGAAACAAACTAAAATAAGGACTGTAACAGGATCTATGATAAGGCAACCAGAATGCTTGGATAGAAAAGAAATATTATATTGATGTGATTATTTTTAGGAATATTGGGAAAAAAATATATATTTAATTGTTATCTATCATAACAATAAGAATTGTATTAATGTTTGCAAAAGAGGATATTTTGGGAAAAGAGGAAATCAACTAAAACCATTATGTGGATTATGGATCATAGAAATCAATTGTTAATGATTGTTTTACAAATGTAACCCAGACAACACACTGTTCACCAATTATTAAGTGATTTATGTTTTTTTAAAAATCAATAAAATATATTACCAAAAAAAAAGGAGTCAAGTCTGACTTGAAGGAAGAAGAGAGAGGAGGGTGAGAGGGAGGGAGGGAAAAGGAGGGTGGGAGAAAGGAAAGGGGACAGGGAGAGGGAGAGATGGGAAGGGAACGAGGAAGGGGAAGAGGGATAGGAGGGAAGGAGGAAGGGAGAGAGGGAGAAAGGGGAGGGGAAGGAGGAAGGGAGAGAGGGAGAGAGGGGGAGAGAAGGAGGAAGGGAGAGAGGAAGCGGGAGAGAGAGGGAGATGAGAGAGGGAGAGGGAGAGAGGGGAAGGGAAGGAGGAAGGGGAAGAGAGAGAGGGAGAGAGAGATGTGCAGAAATCATCCAGCTGTTTTTCCTGCCCGCAAATATGGGCGGCATAACTCTATCCTTAGTGAGACTGGAGCCCCTTCATCTCCCTCACACCCCAAAGTTTGAATCAAACCCTCCATTCTAGTTCAGGCATTTGAAGCCAGAATCCAGTTAACCAATTAAGCCCAACATGTTGGAGATCAACCAACTCCACACCAAACTTGCAAACCAAGGAATTGAATCCAGCCCCCTCGTTCACCCGAAAGACCTGTTGGCATCTGCTTTTTTGACAGTCCCTGTCCTTCTGCAGTTCATCAGTCTTTAGAGAAGCTGCTTGCAAGAGTGAAGTTGCAGAGATGACAACTCTTAAGACGTGCTTGCAGTTCTTCCTCTGAAGTAGTTTCATAAATAACTGCAGCGACAGGAAGGCCATTTATACTCCTTGGCGAGCTTCTAGAGAGATAAATTGCTAATATTTCTATTATGGGGACAATTACACCCCCCTATCTTTGTTTCCCGCTGGGAAGATTAATGCTCATTCACCCTGGAGAAGGGGGGTAAATGCAATGACATCCCTGGAAAGATTTGTTTTCATTTAGAGTTGGGTGGTTGAAAAATTCTGTGCATCTCTCTGGATAATTGGCTTTGTTCCTAGGCTTTCCCACACTGGAAAGCCTTAAAGAAATTAATTATATCAGAAATCTTTGGATCAAAAAATCCAACATCAAGGCTGACAAAGGAAAGTGAATTCTGGATGCAAAAACATTGCACAATTCTACTTTTTAAAGCAATTATCACTGCAGTATTAGATTCTTTTCCATGCACCCTGAAAAAGAATAAATTAAAAGATTGGGGGTTTTTTTTAGTGATTAATGCTGATTTCATGTGAAAACACAGAGATCTTGCAAATGCCATCAGATTGCATCAGTCATTTGCTGGGATTGTAGGTTTTAAAAAGTATTTAGTTCTTTAACATTAGAGATTAGATCCCCCTCTAGTGGAAACTGGAATGTCATGCTTCATATCCCTTGAAAGATATAAGCCAGAACAAGTAACTTGTGATTTTGGCTCTTCTGAACTGGGTGCTAAGATTTGGGGAGGGGGGGGTTCAACTACTCTGTTGCAGGAATTCCTAAATCAGTTTTCTCAATCTTAGCAACATGTGGACTTCAACTCCCAGAATTCCCCAGCCAGCCTGTTGAAGTCCACGTGTCTTAAAGTTGCTAAGTTTGAGAAACACTTGACATAAACACTTCCAACAAATTGCACAGCACAATAAATTGGACAAATTGCACCGTATCAATCTTTCCCCATCATTTGTTTTGCAGAAAAAAAGATACATATCTGAAGAAGGCAACACCCAAAGGGGTCCACAGGGAGAAAATAAAAAAAATATTTATTTATATCCCATCTGTACTATTTATTTCATAAGTAACTCGAGGTACCAAACGTACCTAATTTTATTTATTTATTTGCATCCAGCCTTTATTACTTCAACAAATAACTCAAGACAATGAACATATCCAACACACCTCTTCCTCCTAATTTCCTCACAACATACAATCCTGTGAAGTGGGTTGGGCTGAAAGAGAGGGACTGGCCAGAAGTCACCCAGCTGGCTTTATGCCTAAGGTGGTACTAGAACTCACAGCCTCCTACTGAGTGGCTCAAAGTCATCCAGCCAGCTTTCATGCCTAAGGCGGGATTAGAACTCACACTCTCTTGCTGATTGGCCCAAAATCACCCAGTCAGTTTTCATGCCTAAAATGGGAGTAGAACTCAGCATCTCTTGCTGGCATTGCATCACATGTAAAAAAAAATGTGGAGGTTTTATCTCATGGCTGGGGCCTCCATCTTGAATCCACTCCGTGAGGAACTCTAGGAACCAGCATCACTCTGCTCTTGAACATGGAGGCTTCATTTTGCTAGACCAGGGGTAGGCAACCTTGGCTCTTTTATGACTCGTGGACTTCAACTCTCAAAATTCCTGAGCCAGCCATGCTGGCTCAGGAATTCTGGGAGTTGAAGTCCACGAGTCATAAAAGAGCCAAGGTTGCCTACCCCTGTCTAGACAGTGAATTACTCAAGAATACTGCAAATGTTGAACTATCCACAGATTAACTAAGTTTAGTGCATTGGGTAAATATATATATTTATTTTTATCTTGCCTTTATTATTTTTATAAATAACTCATGGCAGCAAACATTTTTCTTTCGCTTATTCTTTTCCTTTGTTTCAGTACACCTTTTTATTATTATTATTTTCCTTTACTGTCCCTTCTTTCGGAGTTTAGCTAGTATTCTCTTTCAGTGTTGTCATTTAAACTTGCAATAAAAATTGTTTTATAAAAAAACATTTTTCACTGGAAAAATATAGATCAGTGAGATAGATCAAAAACAAAGGCAGGATAAAGATGAGAGTTTCTCCAACTTAGAAACTTTTAAGACATGTCTTAAAGTTGCCAAGTTGGAGAAACGCTGACAAATTGTAGCATATCTGCGGTGGGTGCATTGCTCAGAAACAACCTGGAAGCTGCAACCGTTAGAATAGACAATAGCACTGAGTTGGAAGGGACCTTGGAGGTCTTCTAGTCCAACCCCCTGGCCAAGTAGGAGACCCTACCATTTCGGACAAGTGTTGGAGCACCCACAACTTCAGGAAGCAAGCAGTTCCACTGATCAATTGTTCTATCAGGAAATTTCTCCTTAATTCCGGGTTGCTTCTCTCCTTGATTAGTTTCCATCCAATGTTTCTTGTCTTGCCTTCAGATGCTTTGGAGAATAGGTCGACTCCCTCTTCTTTATGGCAACCCCTGATATATTGGAAGACTGCTATCATGTCCCCCATTGTCCTTCTTTTCATTAAACAGGATATGATAGCAGTGTTGCAATATCTGAGAGGCTGCCACAGAGAGGAGGGTGTCAACCTATTTTCCAAAGCACCTGTAGGCCAGACAAGGAATAATGGATGGAAACTGATTAAGGAGAGATTCAACCTAGAAACAAGGAGAAATTTTCTGACAGTGAGAACAATCAACTAATGGAGCAGATTACCTTCAGAAGTTGTGGGAGCTTCATCACTAGAAGCTTTCAAGAAGAGACTGGACTGCCATCTGGACTAGATGACCTACAAGGTCCCTTCTAACTCTGTCATTCTATTCTGTTGTTTTGTTCTGTTCTTGCAACCGATCAGCGTATGCATTAGCCTGCAGTCCCCTAACCATCTTGATTGCTCTTCTGTGCACTTTTTCTAGGGTCTCAAACTACATCAACAGGCCTTCATTTGTGAGGCGGGGGGAGCGTCTATAATCCTTGGGTGGGTGGGAACCGGAACGAGGACGAACGGAAGGGGGAAAGTCCATTTCAGGCGGAAAGAAAGAAAGAAAAAAAACCATAATTTACATAATTTAAGGCTCCTCCTTCGGGTAGCTGACGACGATCCTGCGCGTGACCGCAGAAGAAAGCAGAGCGCAAAACATGTCCGGGCGTGACTCCGAATTGCAAGACCCCGAGGTTGCGTCAGGTTTTTCCGACCTGAGCGACTCCGAGTTCTTGCAGATAGAGGAGCCGAAGATCGGGTGAGCAGCGGATTGCGTTCGCGTGACGGGCTGGCCCCGGTTCACAAAACCCTGGTTGGAGTCCCGTCCCTGGTGCGTGCGCGGTTCCCCAGAGCCGTCAACGGACTTAACGGGCTGGGTTGCGCCGTTGTTGTTTTTTTTACGGTTAGCCGCGTTTGGGGTTCGAACTCGCGTTGCCATGCAACTCGCAAAACATGTTTTGCCGCCTGGGATGTTCAACGGAACTAAAGCGAACGCGGTTTTCGCCGCCCGCATTTGCGCTCCCGCGGGGATTTAACGAAAGTAAGGGGGGAAAGAAAGCGGTCCAGAGTCACCTTGTAGGGGGAAGTTTAATAAAATAATAAATTAATAATAAATTAATAATAAAATAATAAAAAGTTTAATAAAATAAATAAGAGAAAACTTTCTGGCCACGATTAAGGGCAAAAAGACATTCTGTGGAACATTAGTCCCTGTTGAAAGACAAAAGAATGTGCTATCCAAAAATGTCTATGGAGATTCTCGGTCATCCAAGTCATGGTTGTCCCAAAGGTGCTTTTTCAGGAGGCAACTGGACTTTCTCGTGTTTCTTTGAAGGCGTTTAGCTTCTCATCCAAGAAACTGCTTCAGCTCTGACTATAGGAACATTTGCGCTTCAGTTTGAGGTGCAGACAACACAGACTCATCCCCAACAGCCTGTTCTGTCTTCAACAGTGAAGGGACACAGGGCAGAAAGCATCCTGCAGCCAAGAAGGCTCCAGACCCATTTGCACCACTCAGGTGACCTTGAGGACACAGGTAAACAGGTAAAAAAGGCCTCAATGACTCTCTAAAAGAATGCAAGTGACCATAATACAGTATAAGTCAGGGGTCTTCAAACTTGGCCCTTTTATGACTTGTGGACTTCAAGTCCCAGAATTCCTCAGCCAGCGTGCCTGGCTGAGGAATTCTGGGAGTTGGAGTCCACAAGTCATAAAAGGGCCAAGTTTGAAGACCCCTGGTATAAGTCCTTCCTTTCCCCCACCATCCAGTCAGAGCTGAGAAGCAAAATGTCTTCAAAGAAAAACAACAAAGTCCACTTGCCTCCTGAAAAAGCACCTTTGGTGCTATCCTAAATACACACTTAAAACAGGCCGGGAATCAATGATCTAACTGGCCTTTTGTGGTATCTGAAGCAGAACATCCAGATTCAGTCACAGTTCCATATAATATCAACCTTGTGAACTCTCAAGTTTTCTCTTTCGGCTATGTATTCAAAATGGTCTGTGATTAATATACATATACGTATGTGAGTGTGTGTGTGTGCAGAGTAAAAAAATGACAAGGGTATCTTTTTCCATCTGTGATTCTTGTTACTCTTTTCTGGAATGTGTTCCTACTGAGCACCTCTAAATCACTTGTGTTGCCCATGGGTGATCTTTACTTTTGACCGCCATCTTGTGCTCATCTGGATTCTTGCAGCAGAAATATGATAATCCAAACTTCTTGCATGCTCATGGCAGGGAATCCCAACCCCTCAGCGGTTCCAGGCCTCAGCAGGTTGATTCTCGGCCTGCTAACGTGGAAGAAGGGAAGCGGAGGACAGCAAAGAGGAAGAGAGTGAAGACGCCTCTTGAAGCTTTCCGCCTGCGCTATCTTTGGGTCACAGTTCTCTCTGATCAAGTGTGGTGCGAGCAAAAGATGGTTTATCACAAAGAAAAGCCGAGCGTGCAATTGCCGGAGGAGACGACAGTGGTATTAAATACAGGAAAGTCAATACATCTTGCCAGAGGTGACGTCATTTGGATGTTTGGGTTAAATTCTAGTCTTCTCTTTCTTTAATATATTGCATTGCAAGGATGGGAAATAGGATCCCTGAGCTATTAGGAGCATGTCCATATTTTCTATCTGTAAAATAGTGGGTGTTTTCTGCCTAATAAAGCTGCTAGTCCTTAAGGTGCCCCAGAAGTACCTTTTTTGTTGTGGTAGTAATGTGACTGCCTTTTTAGAATGTGACTAACAACGGAAAGCAACAGCATCTAGCCGGTGGTGGCTGATCTTTAAAAAGATGATCAGGGTCACCCCATACTTGGATGGGAGACCACCAGGAGATTCCAGGGTTATGAATTAGATTGGAAGCCGAACAGAGGACTGAGAAGCTGGTAGTGGCAACCCACTACGATATTGCTGCTGAAAAAGTTACCAAAATAAGGCTTCACTCAAGAGAAACTTTTATCTTTCAACAGTGGACCATAATTTTGAGTAATGCCCCCAACCCCAACATGGTCCATGATTGCTTAAAATGAAGGCCATTCAGTTTCTAGTCATTTTTAAGGGGGAAATGGCATAATCCTTTAAATCAGTGTTTCTCAATCTTGGCAACTTGAAGATGTGTGGACTTCAGCTCCCAGAATTCCCTGATCTGCCAGAATTCTGGGAGTTGAAGTCCACAGATTTTCAAACGGCCGAGGTTGAGAAACGCTGGTTTAAACAGATTTATAGTTTCTCAATAATGCAGAAGAAAAGTAGAGCCTCAGATCTTCCTAAAAGCTCAAGAAAGAGACAGTAAAACTCACCCCTTTCCAAAAACTTAAAAGTGTAGTGCAGGGGTAGGCAACGTTGGCTCTTTTATGACTCGTGGACTTCAACTCCCAGAATTCCTGAGCCAGCCATGCTGAGGGGAAAGGGAGAGGTTTCCATGCTGAGCCATGCTGGCTCAGGAATTCTGGGAGTTGAAGTCCACGAGTCATAAAAGAGCCAACGTTGCCTACCCCTGGTGTAGTGCAAGGGCCATCTTGATGCCAGGGTATTGCTACTCAAATAGACCAGATAGTAATGTAATGGCATGTCTGAGAAAGGGCACAGACAACTGGCTGGCTGTGATTCTAAACAGGAGCTACGGATAGTCCTAGACCTAGACTTAACAATCACAACTGCGACCAGAATTTCCGCGGCTAAGCAAGGCAGTCATTAAGTGAGTCATGCCCAATTTTATGACTTCTTTGCTACAGTTGTTAAGTGAACCGCTACAGCTGTTAAGCGAATCACTACAGTTGTTAAGCAAATCATGCGACTGTTAAGGGAAACTGGCTTCCCCCACTTGTCAAACCCAGGATGCTGCAACTGTCATACTGACATACCGGTTGCCAAGAGCTCAAATTGTGATCACGTAACTGTGGGGATGCTGCAACATTTGTCAATGTGAAAACTGGTCGCAAGTCACTTTTTTCAGTGCCATTGTAACTTCGAACGGCCATTGGTTGTAAGTGAAGGGCTGCCTGCACTGTTTGGGCTGCGCTATTGAGCTGCTACAGTATTTGCTCTGTCATTGAAGCCAGTGAAAGGGAACGAGAAAACTAATGCTGAGAATTTTTCTCAGACCCTCATTGGGGGGGGGGGGCATGAGGGGAGCGATTTGCTGTACAATGAAAAGGTAAAGGTTTCCCCTGTCCAGTCGTGTCCAACTCTAGGGGGTGGTGTTCATCTCTTGTTTCCTAGCCGAGGGAGCCGGGGCTGTCCAGTCTGCGGGCGTTGTGGCCAGCATGACAATACACTGAGTCACATGGAACCCTGTTACCTTCCCACCAAAGTGGTGCCTATTTATCTACTCCAGGGGTCGGCAACTTTAAACACTGAAAGAGCCACTTGGACCTGTTTCCCAGAGAAAAGAAAACACGGAGCCACAAAAGTTGCTCACGCGCACACACACACACACACACACACACAAGGGGGGGAGCTTGATTGAAGAGTTTAATTAAAAAGAAATAGAGGCTGCTGTGCATAAGTTCTCTCTCTCTATCTCTCTTCTCTCTCTCTCTCTCTCTCTTCTCTCCCTCCCTCTCTCTCTCTCTCTCTCTCTCCCCTCTCTCTCCCTCTCTCCGATCTTCTGCTCACCTGGCAAGCTGGCTTCACGCTGTTCTCCGACAAGCTGACACACATTCTTATTGGGCTGGCTCTCTCCTGCCCTTGGTCTGCCAGTCCTCTTCCCCCACTCAGTGTGAGACAGAGAGAGAGAGAGAGAGAGAAGGGAAGCGCAAGTGCCTTTGTCTCTCTCTCTCTCTGCAAATGGTGGAGGAGGTTGGGAGCCGCAGGAGAAGGCTCAAAGAGCCACATGCGGTTCCGGAGCCACGGTTTGCCGACCCGTGATCTACTCGCATTTGCATGCTTTCAAACTGCTAAGTTGGCAGGAACTGAGGCAAGGACGGGAGCTCACCCTGTCATGCGGTGCTTGGGTCTCAAACTGCCAACCTTCCGGTCAATAAGCCCAGCATCGTAATCGCTAGGCCACCATGCCGCCTTACTGTAGAGATAAGTGGCTAATTTTGAGAGCAGGAAAGCAACATTCTTTCTCTGTGGCTGCTTCAATCCAGAACTGCAAGATCATAACCTGGTTCCTGTGAAGACTACAAGCCGAGAAGATGGATGGGCCATCAAGCTGGTTAACATCCTCCTGACCGTAGCTAATCTACGAAAAGGTGGGCACTCTGCTCGTGGAACGCTCCCCGTGCCTCTCAGGATGGCAAAAGTGCTTAAATGTGGTTTTCTCCCTGGCAGGTTGGCGTGTGCGGGAATGCCCGGTCTTTGGCGTGTTAGAAGGCGTTTTTGTGTTCGGGATTATTGACCAGCTAAATTATACGGCTAAAGGCGAATTGCAACTGAATGAATTGAAGACAAGGGAAAAAGCCTATATGCCTGGACCTGCGCAGAAGAAAAGGGACCGTTTCCAGGTGGGTCAGGGTGGGATTGGAGACCCTAGGCTGGCTGGAGGGGAGGCTTGGAAGCTGGATATAGGGAGGGAATTGGCTGCATTCACACCATGCATTCAACTGGGTCAGTAAAAAACCAAAGAGTTGGGAAGGAGCTTAGAAGTCATTTAATCCAGGGCTTTTCAACCTGTGGTACGCGTACCACTTGTGGTACATTAATGAGTGGCAGGTGGTACGCAGCCCTGCCTAGCCAAGTGTAGTGGGGGAGGGAAAGAGCCAGCACAGGCAAGGACTTAAAGTGAGAGAGTCCTCTGGACCTGCAGATTTTACTTATGAATGGAGCCATTTGGGGAGGCTGCCTTAGCCGGCAGCCAGTACTTACATTTTTTTTCTTCCTTAAGTGCCAGCTGGGCTCCTTACTTTCCTTTCTAGCCAGTAGCTAATTCTTAAAGGGGAAGTGCCTTTTTAAGCTAGTTCACTTAGCAGCTTGTCTTTTCTGTCTCTGGAGGCCTTTCCTTGTTTGATCAATATATGGAAGAGGGAAAATATGGGGGGGGGGTTCAAATTCTTCCTTCAGAAGGAGATAGGAATGAGAAAAAGGGAGGCAGGGAAGGAAGTCCCGCCTTAGCACTTGGCCACCAGCAGCTCTGCCATTGACTTTGCTTGTCAAAAGGTTGCAGAAGGGGATCACATGACCCTGGGACACTGACCATCATAAATATGAATCAGTTGCCAAGCATCCAAATATAAATCACATGACCCTGTTGCTGCAATGGTCATAAGTGTGAAAAATGGTCATAAGTCATTTCAGTGCAATTGCAACTTTGAACAGGTTTTTTTTTTGTCACCAAGTTTTTGACACCTTGCTAGGTGGTACTCGAATATTGCCATATCCTAAAAGTGGTACAATCGGTGAAAAGGTTGAAAAGCCCTGATCTAATCCACCTACCAACTCGATGCAGGATCCACTAGATTAGTGTTTTTTCAAATTTGGCCACTTTTAAGAAGTGTGGACTTCAACTCCCAGAATTCCCCAGCCAGCAATATTGGCTGGGGAAATCTCGGCGTTGAAATCTACACTTCTTAAAAGTGGCTAAGCTTGAGGAAACGCTGCACTAGAACGTATCTGCACGATGGTCGTGTAGCTGCTGTTGAACTTCAGTGAAGGGGAATTTAGCCCTTCATGCGAGAGCCTTTTCCTTAGGTTGACAGTTCATACAGTCAGATAATATCTCCTGCAGAGAAGAGCAACTAAGATGATTAAAGGCCTGGAGACTAAAACATAGGAAGAGCAGTAGCAGGATTTGGGTCTAGAGAAAAGAAGGACTGGGGGACATGATAGTAGTGTTCCAGTATTTGAGGAGCTGCCACAAAGAAGAGGGAGTCAACTTATATTCCAAAGTATCAAGAGGGCAGGACAAGAAACGATGGAAACTAATCAAGGAAAGAAGCAACCTGGAATTAAGGAGAAACTTCCTAACAGTGAGAACAATTAACCAGTGAAGCAGCTTGCCATCAGAAGTTGTGGGTGCTTCATCACTGGAGGTTTTTAAGAAGAGACTGGACAACCATTTGTCTGAAATGGTATAGGATCTCCTGCTTGATCAGGGAGTTGGACTAGAAGACCTCCAAGGTCCCTTCCAGCTCTATTCTGATTGCATTTGATCTTCCTTACCCCAATGAGTCTGGTCCTGCCCTCTGAAGCAAAAGAAAATAAGCTCATTTCTTACCCCATATGACAATCTGTCTGAGATTTGAAGACTATTGTTATCTCCAGAACTGGATCCCATACTCCAAATGAAGTTTGATCAGGGAGAAATAAAATGGGACAATTACTTCCCATGATCTGAATTCTCTGCTTGTGTTAATTTCCTCCCACCCCTGATAGCATTTGCTTATTTACCCGCTGCATCACAGGGCTGACTCAGATTTAATGTAGGGTCAGCAGATGTACCCCAATCTTTTTTGACATCTGGTATATTTTAATCACGGTTGCTTAGAATTGAAATGTTCTAAACTGAAATGTTGCTTAGAACTGAAATATTATCAGATTTTATTTGAAGTCAATGATAGTGAATGTACCAAAGGATCCTGGGATTTAGACTTAGAGAAACCAATAAACAATATTTTTGGCAGTCTGGAGGACAGCATGAACCATTTCCCATGCAGGAAATATGTATTAAACCTTTACAGTGGGCATATCAAACTCCAGTAAGCCCTCATATACATCTAAATACAGATAGTCCTCATCTTACAACTATTCATTTGGTTACCATTCAAAGTTACAATGGCACTGAAAAAAGAGACTTGCAACCAGTCTTTACACTTATGTGTTAGAAATTCTCTTTATATATAGCCAGTGGTGGGATTCAACCAGTTCGCACCGGTTTGGTAGAACCAGTAGCTAACTTTTGCTGCATTCGGAGAACCAGCTGGCTTCCAGAAGTCCAGTCTAGGCCTCGGGGGCCTGGAGGAGGCTTCCCAGGCCTAGAATAGCCCCCAGAAGTACATGGATGCCACTTCCAGAAGTCTGTTCTAGGCCTCGGGAGGCCCAAGCCTGCATCGAATAAGAGAACCAGTTGTTCAGGTATTTGAATTCCACCACTGTATATAGCACCACAAAGCAAAGAGTACAGTCACCATGTGCTTTACTGCTGAACTATTTAACTGTAACAGGAAATTGGGACTTCTGTTTAAAATGAAAGAGCATAGATCCAAACCATCGATCCAGACTTGTAAACACTGCCATTTACTGGCTGAATACTTCTGTAATTGTTGATTAAAAATACGTTCCAACAACGAATTCCAACATTATGACCATCTCAGCATCCCTACAGTCATGTGATCAAAATATGAGCACTAGGCAACAGGCATGCATTTACAACAGTTGCAGTGTCTTGAGCTCA
The DNA here is from genome assembly GCA_023970755.1 of Azemiops feae. NCBI lineage: Eukaryota > Metazoa > Chordata > Lepidosauria > Squamata > Viperidae > Azemiops > Azemiops feae. The sequence continues at coordinate 602,248 of JALGBA010000850.1, read as the reverse complement.
TGTGATCACCATTTGCCCCCTTCCCAACCAGCTTATGTTGAGCAAAGTCAATGGGGGAAGCTGGATTTGCTTAGTGTGATTCACTTACCAACTGCAGTGATTTGCTTAACAACCATGGCAGCAAAAAAGAAAAAAATTGAGTGTGACTGACTTAATAACCACCGTGCTTAGCATGGAAATATTGATCCCAATTGTGGTTGTAAGTTGAGGTCTACCTGTATTCAGTGAGACACAGGTGAGGCTGAAAATTGAATCAACTCAAGAAGGGATGCTTGATTCATTGCAGGTCTCTTTATATAAATATCTCTTTGATGCTATGGTGCAAGGATGCTTAACCCAAGATATTTTCATACATCACCTTCATCTGAAGCCCAAACAGCCACTTGGCCAGGAAATCCAAGAACATGCTCAAAAAGCTGGATTCATGGTGCACTGCTTTGAAGACCTCCTAGAACTGGTGCTCCTCAACTTGACCCACTCAGACATTCCGGCTATTGACCACCTTCAAATTGAGTACATTCATCAGGAGACCAACACGTTGCTGGGCACCGAAGTCATCACCTATGACCATGATGAATTGATGTCCATGTCCCATTATTTCTTATCGTATTGGAAAGGGCAAAGAGATCCCAAGGGAGTGGACATTGAAGACACTTGGAAATGCTCCTATTGCGCCTTTGTCGACATCTGTGATTGGCGCCAACAGAGAGCGGACAGCCTGATCCAAAAGGGTAGCAAAAAGAAAACATGAGCGAGAGCCAATCCAGAGAATAGAGGCTTCTGGCTGGGAGAATGGGCATAGCCAGTTGTGGCTCAGCATTCTTGCAAGACAGCCGAACTGCCAAAAATGGATGAACTTCTCCTACAAAAGGAGACACTAAGTAAATTAACCCTATTTCCCATCTCTAATAATTTTGAGGCTCTTGAATGGGACTTGCAAAGAGAAACAGAAAAGCAACAATTATCGGAGCTTTCTGTTTCTCTTGGAGAAGATTTAATAGACTGTTCTGATTCTATGCCAGCCCTCCCTTTTCATTCTTCAGTCTGTTCTGCTAGCTCCAGCTTCTTCTAAAGAAAATAAGAATACAATCGCACAGGGTAAGAACTGGGAGGAACTGTTTTCACAGGATGGCTCAATTGAATTCATGGTAAAACAGTGTTTGCTCATAGGCAAGCTATTATTTCAGTGTTCGAGCAATTAGCCTCCATTAAAATTAACCTGCATAAGTTAGTGAGCCCTGGAAGCGCAGTGGTTAGAACGCAGTATTGCAGGCAAACTCTGTCCACAACCTGGAATTCAATCCTGACAGAGCTCAAGATTGACTCAGCCTTCCATCCTTCCAAGGTGAGTAAAATGAGGACCCAGATTGTTGGGGGCAAGATGCTAACTCTGTAAACCGCTATATAGCAGTATATAAGTCTAAGGGTTACTGCTATTGCTATTACTAGTGCCTTGAGTGTGTAGGAATGTATTTTGAGGGAGATACAGTACAAGTCCTCACCTTACGACTGTTCAGAATTACAACAGTGCTGAACGAAGGGACTCGTGATCGCTGCCCAAATTTATGGCTGCTGAGTACCACCACAGTCACATGAACAAAACTTGGGCATTTGGCAATCTCACTGACTGCAGTGTCCCTCATTTATCTCCCCCCACCATCCTGCCCTCTGGGTCTCTGAAGCCTTGGGCCTGCTTCCCACCCCCTTTGGTCCCACACCATCCTCTCCACTTCCCATCACAGCTTAATCACTTACCCAAAGGAGATCTATTGGGAAGCAGCCAATCCAACACATGGTCTTCCTACATAGGCTGTGTGGCACCATCCCAGAAGTGGGCAACATTTTGGGAGTGACTGCAATGAACTTCGTCTATTCCAAAATGGTGCCCACTGAAATGGTATAGGGTTTCCTGCCTGAACAGGGAGTTGGACTAGACCTCCAAGGTCCCTTCCAACTCTGTTATTCTGTTCTATTCTATCTCTTGTCGGTTTTCAATACCATCAACCTAGTTATCCTTTGGGGCCAACTTAGGGAGTTTAGGGCGAGTGACACAATTTGTCCCGGTTCACCTCTTTCCTCCAAGTTTGGTCCCAATCAGTATTGATAGGGAGTGAGAGGTCCAGCTCTCGGCCCCTGCTCTGTGGAGTACCACAGGGCTGTCTGTGCTCCTATTTAACATCTACATGAAACCACTGGGTGAGATCATCCGCCATCATGAGTTTAGCTATACCCAGGTGATATCCAGGGTAGGATGGCATCCTGCTGACATCCAGTTATGTATCTCCATCCTGGGTGAAGTGAGTGATGCAGTGGACATTCTTTTGAGGTGCCTGGAGGCTGTGAAGGCCTGGATGGGGAACAACAGACTTTGGCTGAACCCTGGTAAGACGGAGTGGTGTGAATGGGATATAAATGTTTATAATATTCGGTCTTGACGGGGTTGCATTACCTCAGAGCTGATGTGTAACCCAGGGTTCTTCCCTGGGGGAGGAAAAGGGGGAGGGGAGAGAGGAAAGGAAAAAAAGAATGGAAAGGAAAGGAAGATGGGCCCCAATGTTGGTTGCTCTTTTTAGTTACATTAACAGCACAGCATGTTTCCCATCTGGATGATATTATCCTTCTCTATAGGAATACAGGAAACAGACTTTGCCCTGCCAACTGTAGACCAATTAGCTTGCTTAGTACAAAAAGGAAGCAATATGCAAAGTGCCTTGATTTAAAACTGTTGGATTGGGCCCAAAGTGAAAATCTTGTCAAAAAAAAAAGATGGGATTTAGAGGGGACCATTCAACCTTAGACGACTGTCTGGTCTTGCACTGTTTAACTGAAAAATGCACCTCACTGTCCAAAGGCACCATTTTTTTCAATCTTTGTGGATTTCATATCAGCTTTTGATCTGATTCCACAGGAGAGGCTATGACAAAAACCTCAAGAATCCCCAGTGTATAAAAGATTGTTCCCTCTTATCCAGACTCTTATCCTGCCTTATCTACACCTCATTGAGGCTCAGATGTTCCTCTTGGGACACCAAAAGAGGGATAAGGCAAGAGTGTAATGTAGCCCTCTCACTTTTTAATTTGTACATCAATAATTCAGGCTCTCTCATCGTCTAACCATCGGTCCCCGATTTTAGCAGATCGTGCAATCCCAGCCTTGCTGTATGCAGATGATGTGGTAATTTTGCCTATTTCTCCAGTGGGAATGAGAAGGACACTGTGAGCATTGGTGTCCTTTTGCCTAAAAGAACAATGTGTAATAAACTAAAAAAAAAAAACCCTAAAGGGCTAGTGGTTGCACAACACACCAGACAGATTAAACAGGCCTCAATAGAGCAGGTAGGTACTTATAAATACCTTGAAGTGAGTTCCAGGTTTCCTTATCTTGGAGTGCATATTTTTCTTATCGGGCAAGTGGGCCCCACAGCTGTCTTAAGATTCTTCTATTCAAAGGAGGCACATTTTCTTCCTGCAGTTTGCAAAGTTTTGTTTGCTAAGGTCATTTCTCACCTTCTTTATGATGTTCCAATTTGCATTTTTACAAAGTTTAATATCCTGGTGCCTTTCCAGTCCATATTTAGTTGTGAATGCTCCAACACTGGAAGTTTTTAAGAAGAGACTAGACAGTCACTTGCCTGAAATGGTATAGGTTCTCCTGCTTGAGCAGGGGGCTGGACTAGAAGACCTCCAAGGTCCCTTCCAGCTCTACTCTACTCTACTCTACTCTACTCTACTCTGTTCTATTCTAAATTTATAAGAGCAATACTCGCAATTTCAAGATGTGATCAAGAATGTTGTTTTACAGTTAGAGATAAGTTGGGTTTGTGGAGACAAGCCTGGCTCTACCTCTTTACTTTCTGGTTGAAATGGATTTTTCTTTTCTCCTGTGGGTCTGACTCCACTGATTCTCAGACCCCGTTTTAAATCAACCTGGCGAGCAAAAACTAATCGCAAACTCCACTCCTTAGGATTTTCTTTGAAAAGTCCCTGACCATTAGGGCTTCAACGTGCCAGGATTCATCTTAAACAACTTATCCCTGTCTTGGATATTGATTTTCAAGCCAATTTAAGCCTGGTATCTGACATTACAGTTAATGGATCCTTCTCAAAGTCTAATTCTGAAATTTTGTTGAACTTTGACTGAATGTTCTACTTTCTGCAGTTCTGTGGAAGTGGTATAAAAACATTCCTTTTCAGCAAAATTTATGTGAAATCCCCACGCCATATGTCCCTTTGTGGCTGCCTCTATAAGAAATAAAGGAAGCTGTATATTTATCCCTTTAAAAAAAAACAAAACACCCTTCCCTAATAGAGAGCACAATATCTGCCTGTCACTGCTTTTATCTGCCCAGGATCCTGAAATAATCTTTTTTCGTTGCCTGATTTTGTGGTGCCATTTGTTGTATCTGTCTTCCCAATGATTTGCAAGTGTCACTGCTATTTGTGTTACAGTTACTACAATAATCCACATAGAGAGAAATAAGCAGCGGGGTACCACAAGGTTCCATCTTAGGCCCAGTACTCTTCAATATCTTCATCAATGACTTAGATGAGGGAATTGAAGGGGAACTCATCAAATTTGCAGATGACACCAAAACTGGCAGGAGTAGCCAACACCCCAGAAGACAAACTCGGGATCCAAAAAGATCTTGACAAACTTGAACAATGGGCCCTATCCAACAAAACGAGTTTCAATGTGGAGAAATGCAAAGTTTTACATTTAGGCAAGAAAAATCAAAGGTACAAGTACAGATTGGGCGAGAAACTTCCTAACAGTGAGGACAATTAACCAGTGGAACAGCTTACCTTCAGAAGTTGTGGGTGCTTCATCAGGAGGTTTTTAAGAAGAGACTGGACAGTCACTTGTCTGAATTGATATGGGATCTCCTGCTTGAGCGGGGGAGGGAGGGGTTGGACTACTAGAAGACCTCCAAGGTCCCTTCCAGCTCTATTCTGATTGAAGTTTCTGCAATCTTATTGCAACTGTATATTTTATGTATTTTATGTTACCTTTATTTGCAATTTTTATTGCCGCCCAGAGTCATCTTGCATAGCGAGATGGGCGGCATATAAATTAAATAAATAAATAAATACATTTAAAAAAAACCAAACTTATTGCTAATTAGAGTTGTCATTATTTATTGTTGTATTTTTCTGGCCCATGGACGACATAAGAAAGGTTTTGATTTGGATCGTAAAAGCTTTCGACAATGATGTGAGGAACACCAGAGGGCAGTCTTACTTTAAGAATTGGCCTCGTCGGCTGTTCTCTAAAGCTTGCATAAAGCTCAGTTTCCCTGCAGATGGTACCAAATTGGCTGTCAAAAATGTATCATTGTGCAAAACCTCAACTCTCCGGAGAAAACTCTGATGCGGAGAAAGATGGAAGGTAAAAGAAGAAGAGGATGACTAGCAGCAAAGAGGATGGACTCAATTACAGATAGTCCTTGAGTTGCAACTATTCATTTAGTGACATTTAAAGTTACAACGCACTGAAAAAAGTAACTTATGACCATTTTCCACACCTACGGCCATTGCAGCATCCCTGTGACCACATGATCAAAATTCGGCTGCTTAGCAACTGAGTTGTATTTATGACGGTCGCAATGTCCCGGGGTCCTGTGATCACCTTTTGCCACTTTCTGACAAGCAAAAGTCAATGGGGAAGCCAGATTCACTTAACCACCCTGTGACTCACTTAACGACTGCAGAGATTCACTTAACAACTCTGGCAAGAAAGGTCATAAAATGGGGCAAAACTCAAGTTAACGTTGTCTTGCTTAGTAATTGAAATTTTGGGCTCAATTGTGGTTGTAAGTCAAGGGCTTATGTATTTGGTCCTCGGGTTGTTTTTTAGGACATGGGATTGGATGATCCTAGAAAAGGTGACCTTTATTTTTTTTGTGTTCCAACCTGTATCAAGATGGAGAATGAATTTTGCTGCAGATGTTGTGAGCTGGCCAAAGTCACTTAGATGGACAGCTGAATCCTGTAATCAAATGCAGATGGGAAATGAGGTGATCAACCAACTTCCAAGATACAATAACCTTTAGAGTAGCGAGCAACAAAAGCAAGTTCCTAACTTCCTAACAATGAGAACAATTAACCAGTGAAACAGCTTGCCTTCAGGCATTGTGGGTGCTCCATCACTGGAGGTTTTTAAGAAGAGACTGGACAGCCACTTGTCTAAAATGGTGTAGGATCTGCTTGAGCAGGGGGCTGGACTAGAAGACCTCCAAGGTCCCTGCCAGCTCTGTTCTGATTCTGATTCTTAGCTGAGTATGTTCCAATAGTAGAGAATGTTTGCAGCTTAACGTTGAGCTGTGGATTCCTTGGTGCTTTCTGAATTTGGTTGTTTCTTGCAGATATGTCAGGCCCACCATGCAGGTGTCCTGCCATTCTGTTGGAGGGAGGTGGGGAGGGAGGTTTCTGGCATTCTTTACATGCTTTTGCTGTAACCTCTTGGGAATTAGGGAGGGGGGTGTCTTTGGAGAAGAAACAGACTCCTTCCTAGCCGGTTCCAGCCTGGCTCCAAGGCCATCCTGCCCTGAGAGTGTCCTGTTATCTGGCCAGCACCTCAGTGTTCTCATAATATTTCTACGGCATCATATTGGCTGCCGGTGGATTGGTGGGGGGGGGGGTTGGCTTTGGGGAAAACAAAAGAAGTGCTTTGCGCTTTGAGTGGCACCTTCAGATTCCGCCTGACTTCTCTGCATCCACTATCTCTCAGTAAAAGTTCTTTTGATTAACCGTAATGGAGTCAAGCATTTTGCTTTTCTGAGGGAGCAGCTGGGGCAGGTCCTTACAAGACATTTCATTCAGGTTACTTACCAGGTAACCTCGTCCATGCAAGTAAGTGTATATAGGGAGGTTCTTATCCATCCAGGTTATGATTGTTCCAGAGGTGCTTTTATGTTAAAGCAAGTAGACTTCCTGTTTTTTCTTCTTTAAGAAGTTCTGAAGAAGCTTCTTGGATGAGAAGTGAAATCTCTTGAAAAAAAATCAGAAGGTCCAGTTGCCTTTAAAATAAAAGTACAAGTAAGTGTGGGGTTTGCTCTCGGTGTTGGCGTGGGTGTGATTTTCTCCTCAGTCCTTTTGGGGATTGTTTTCTACCTGATTGTGGCCTGGTGTTAATCCCTGCTTATCTGAGTATGCCTGCTGGAGAGGATATGTTATGGTCTATTGACTAGACACATAGAAATAAACCATATTACACACCATCCAAAAGAGTTTTTAAAAAGCTAAGAAGGAAACAAACATGGTTTATTAAAAGCTAATACAATCCTGGGTTGTATAAACAGAGGCATAGAATCAAGAACACGCGAGGTATTAGTACCGCTTTATAAAGCCCTAGTAAGGCCACACCTCAAATACTGCAGCCAATTTTGGTCACCATATCACAAAAAAGATGTTGAGAGTTTGGAAAAAATTCAGAGAAGAGCAACTAAAATGATTTAAAGGCCTGGAAACAAAAACATGAAGAACGGCTGCGGAACTTGGGTTTGGCTAGTCTAAAGAAAAGAAGAAATAGGGGAGACATGATAGCAGTGTTCCAGTATCTGAGAGGCTGCCACAAGGCAGAGGGGGCCAGGTTGTTCACCAGAGCACCAGAGGGAAGGACGAGAAACAATGGTTGGAAACTGATCAAGGAGAGAAGCAACCTGGAATTAAGGAGAAACTTCCTGACAGTGAGGACAATTAACCAGTGGAATAGCTTAATCCCAGAAATCGTGGGCGCTCCATCACTGGAAATTTTCAAGAAGAAACTGGACAATTACCTGTCTGAGATGGTATAGGTTCTCCTGCCTGAGCAGGGGGCTGGACTAGAAGACCTCCAAGGTCCCTTCCAGCTCTATTCTATTCTAACATTCTATTCTGAATAAACCATTACAAACGAGATAATAAAAAAGCTAAGAAGGAAACAAATACAGCTTATTTCTACATATCTCTTAAATAGGCACACAGACATAAACCATATTTATACACCATTCAAACGAGAGGATAAAAAGGCTAAGACAGAAACAAATATGATTTATTTCAATAGACACAGGGAAATAAACCACATTTACATACCATTTAAAAGAGACAATTAAAAAAAACTAAGAAGGAAACAAAAAGACCAGAACACGTCCTCTCTGGAAATGAACATCCAGATAAGCAGGGATTAAAACCAGGCAAACAATGAAGCAGAGAACAATACCCTAATCAAGGAACTACCAAGTGGGGGGGGGGGGAAACACACCACCAACAACACTGGCAGGGTAAGCTACTATATATAAATGGAGAGCAAACCCCACATTCATTTGCCCTGATGATGTTACCTAATTGGGTAATCTGCAAGCAAACGTCTCAGCACCGAGAACACCAAGGATTCTTTTGTGCAGGGGTCCCCAACCTGTGGGCCACAGCCCACTAATGGGTCATGAGACATTTGCAACTGGGTCATGGAAATGGCTGGAAAGGATGCATGCACACATGCAGCCTCACTTGCACGAACAGCAGGCAAGCGCTTGCTTGTGTGCTCCATTTGTGTGAGTGGCAGGTGCGTGTGCATGCCGCTCACGCAAATGGAGCTGTGTGTGCGTGTGCCTGCCAGCTGCTTGTGCAAACCATTCCCTCCCCCCCTCCGCCGGTCCGCAAAGCCGAAAACGTTGGGGATCTCTGCTTTGGCGTCTGCTATGCCACTTTTAAGGAGCATGCAGCATGTTTTGAATGCAAACCATTTCAGCTTTTCAGCCCCAATTTGAGTGCAAAATAGATTGTCTTGATTATTTTGGAAATCTGAAACCCTTCTAAATGACTTCAGGCAGCCTTTTCTTTTACCATAAGGAGCTCTTCAGCACTCCAAATTGGGACGTTTCAAATTGGAAACATTTTGCACAGCTCTGCCACTTTTCACTGCAGGGGAGAAATTACAATCAGTAATTCACCGGCAGGTGACTAACACCGAGATGGGACTCAATTCACCTTCCTATTTTTGCTTTCCGTGGTGGGATGTTCTGTACGAACCTGTGTGCATTAGGGAGAAAGGTGCATTTAAAAACCGCCATGTAGGGAAGACAATTGGCAGAGCTGTTCTTGAGAAAGGGCATGTCAAAAACATTGTGCATCGGATTAATGGGTCCTTTGCTATTTTGAGAGTGTGTAGTCAGCATTTTTGCAAAATGTCTGGCAAGGTTGTGTTCAACCCCTTACCTGGGCTGTCCCCTTTTCTCTTGCAGGAAGGCAAAGCTCAGATTATGAGTTTCTTTCTTTCTTTCTTTCTTTCTTTCTTTCTTTCTTTCTTTCTTTCTTTCTTTCTTTCTTTCTTTCTTTCTTTCTTTCTTTCTTTCTTTCTTTCTTTCTTCTTTCTTTCTTTCTTCTTTCTTTCTTCTTTTTCTTTCTTTCTTTCTTTCTTTCTTTCTTCTCTCTCTTTCCTTCCTTTTCTTTCTTTCTTTCTTTCTTTCTTCTTTCTTTCTTCTTTTTTCTAAAGAGATTCAGTTTTGGTCACCACATTACAAAAAAGATGTTGAGACTTTGGAAAAAGTTCAGAGAAGAGCAACTAAGATGATCAAAGGCCTGGAGACTAAAAAACATATGACGAAAAGTTGCAGGAATTGGGTATGGCTAGGTCTAGAGAAAAGAAGGATTAGGAATGACATGATAGCAGTATTCCAGTATTTGAGGTGTTGCCACAAAGAAGAGGAGATCAAATTATTCTCCAATTGAGGGCAAGACAAGAAACAATGGATGGAAACTAATCAAGGAGAGAACCAACCTAGAACTAAGGAGAAATTTCCTAACAGTGAGAACAATTAACCAGTGGAACAGCTTGCCTCCAGAAGTCGTGAGTGCTTCATCCAGAAGTCCAGAAGTCGTGGGTGCTTGATCTCAGAACCATTGAACTATATTTTTCAAAGATCCTGGAGCACCTGGGAACTACCGGAAGACTGGAAAAGAGCTGATGTAGTTCCCATCTTCAAAAAAGGGAATAAAATGGACCCAGGAAACTACAGACCTATCAGCCTGACCTCAATATCTGGGAAGATTCTGGAAAAGATAATCAAACAACGAATCAGCGAACACCTAGAGGCAAACAAAGTCATTACTAAAAGCCAATGTGGGTTTGTCAAAAACAGATCACGCCAGACAAATCTTATTGCATTCTTTGACCAAATGACAAAATTAGTGGATCAGAGGAATGCTGTGGATATAATTTACTTGGACTTCAGTAAGGCATTTGATAAAGTAGATCACAACCTACTACTTGATAAGATAGAAAAATGTGGGTTAGACAGCATCACCACCAGATGGATCCGTAGCTGGCTGACCGGCCGTACTCAGCGTGTGGTCCTCAATGGAACGCATCTACATGGAGGGAAGTGTGTAGTGGAGTGCCCCAGGGCTCTGTTCTGGGCCCAGTGCTCTTCAACATCTTCATCAACGATTTGGACGAGGGGATAGATGGGGAAATCATCAAATTTGCAGACGACACCAAGCTGGCAGGAATAGCCAACACTCCAGAAGACAGGCTTAAGATACAGGAGGATCTGGACAGACTTGAACACTGGGCACTATCTAACAAAATGAAATTCAATGGTGAAAAAAGCAAGGTTCTACATTTAGGCAAGAAAAACCAAATGTACAGGTATAGTATAGGGGTACCTTGCTCAATAGCAGTAACTGTGAGAGGGACCTCGGAGTCCTAGTGGACAATCACTTAAATATGAGCCAGCAGTGTGCTGCAGCTGCCAAAAAGGCCAACATAGTGCTAGGCTGCATTAACAGAGGGATAGAATCAAGATTACGTGAAGTATTAATACCACTTTACAATGCCTTGGTAAGGCCACACCTGGAATACTGCATCCAGTTTTGGTCACCACGATGTAAAAAAGATGTTGAGACTCTAGAAAGAGTACAGAGAAGAGCAACAAAGATGATTAGGGGACTGGAGGCTAAAGCATATAAGGAACGGTTGCTGGAATTGGGTATGTCTAGTTTAACGAAGAGAAGGACGAGGGGGGACATGATAGCAGTGTTCCAATATCTCAGGGGTTGCCACAAAGAAGAGGGAGTAAAGCTATTCTCCAAAGCGCCTGAAAGCAGGACAAGAAGCAACGGATGGAAACTAATCAAGGAGAGAAGCAACCTAGAACTAAGGAGAAACTTCGTGACTGTTAGAACAATTAACCAGTGGAACAACCTGCCTCCAGAAGCGGTGAACGTTCCAACACTGGAAGTTTTTAAGAAGAGACTGGACAGCCATTTGTCTGAAATGGTATAGGGTTTCCTGCCTGAGCAAGGGGTTGGACTAGATGACTTCTAAGGTCCCTTCCAACTTTTATTATTATTGTTATTGTTATTGTTATTAATGTTATTATTAATGTTATTAATGTTATTATTATTATTATTATTATTATTATTATTATTATTATTATTATTATTATTATTATTATTATTATTATTATCATCATCATCATCATCATCATCACTGGAGGTTTTTAAGAAGAGACTGGACAGCCACTTGCCTGAAATGGTATAGGGTCTCCTGCTTGAGTAGGAGGTTGGACTGGAAGACCTCCAAGCTCTATGCTGATTGATTGGTTAAGAGCATCTGGAATAAAACTTCAGGGTATTTGTGTAAAAAAAGGGGGGGTTCAAATAAGTAGGTTTTTTTAAATCAAAGTTGAAGTTAAGGAAAGAGCAAGCACCAACCAAAGTATCCATGCCTTAACTGGTGCCTAGGCTATCCCACTGCCTATCGTCTATCTGTAAGAAAGGTCAAAATTTTGCAATTGATGCCTCACTCATTATTTTTTTAAACCACCAATATAGCTTTTTAACCTCCCTATGGATACCTCTGCTGTTAACCATTGGTGCGTGTATTTTCATGGGTCCAAATGTGTCAATATTTTCAGTCTTTATTTTTTTAAAATGTCTAAAAATCATTTCTCCTCATCAACAGAGTCACAGAAACATCTGGAAAATACGGCTTGAAGCTTAACACCTCAACAACCAAGATCATGGTCGTCAGCAAACAACCCGCTAACTTACCACCAGTAAATTCAGAAGGAATACCACTAGAAAAAGTTGAAAGGATCACGCACCTCGGTTCTAATTTACATGAAAGCTGGGACATGACCGCTGAAGTAAAGACAAGGATAGAGAAAGCTCGAACAGCATTCTTCAAAATGAAAAAGGTCTTCTGCAGTCACAACATAAGCCTAAGACTGAAAATCAGGCTTTTCAGATGCTATATTTTTTCTATCCTGCTCTATGGAATAGAGAGTTGGTCTCTGACAGAAGGCCACCCGAAGAGACTAGAAGCATTTGAAATGTGGATTTACAGGCAGCTGTTATGTATAATCTGGGTTGACAAAATCAGAAATGAGGAGGTGATAAGACGCCTGGGAAAGCCAAGGGAAATCATCAAAACAATTAAAAAACGAAAGTTAGAATATTTCGGACATGTGATGCGACACCCAGAAAAATACGGCATACTCCATTTAATCCTCCAAGGAAAGATTGAAGGCAAACGAGGTCCAGGCAGAAGAAGAACATCATGGCTTCAAAATCTAAGGGACTGGTTTGGACAAAACTCAGCAGCACTTTTTCGTGCGGCTGCTGATAAAAACAAGATCGCCAACATGATTGCCAACGTCCGATAATGGATATGGCAGAAGAAGAAGAAAAATCATTTACGGGGACATCCGATGTCATTGACTGGGGGGGGGGGGGAAGTGCACCTAATAGGAAGCTAAAACCGGAGCTATGATGCCCGCCAGTACAAACAAGGAGGAAGGGACTAAGACTGCAATCTTGTATATGTTTATGTAGGTTAAGCTGAAGCAAGCATTGATCAGAAAACATGCGAAGGCTGAAATGCTAGCCTTGCTTTAGAAAATCCTTTGCACTCTGCCAAAGCCAGCTATGTGACAGCAGCTGATTTCAGAAAGTGAAAGTCAGAAGTTGTTTATTTTGAGGATGGTAGACCTTCAGAATATAGCAATAGCACTTAGACTTATATACCCCGTCATAGTGCTTTACAGCCCTCTCTAAGCTGTTTACAGAGTCATTGCCCCCAGCAATCTGGGTCCTCATTTTACCGACCTCTGAAGCCTGGAAGGCTGAGTCAACGTTGAGCCGGTCAGGATCGAACTCCTGGCGGTGGGCAGTTAGCTTGCAGTATTGTATTCCAACCATGGGCCATCATGACTTTTATGCAAATCTCCTCATCTCTCATCTCCAAATGCCCTTTAGGAGAGAGGAGTTCTCCATAGATTTTTTTTTTTTTTAATGGTCCCCTTTGCCCTTTCCTTGTACATTCAATTTGCAGAGTGACAGTCTGTGGTTTGAGCTGTTCCTTACTCGCCATCTCCTTCGCAGTTTCCTTTCACGATGCTTTCTTTTTTTTGGAAGTTACCATTTGGCCTCTTTATATATTTATTTCTCAAATGCTGGCACTAGCATCCCTTCCATTCAGCAGGTCTTCCCAGCTAGAGGAGGAATCATTTACTTACAGTCCTCCAGATGTTGCGTCTGTAAAAAAATATTGCAGGCTGAAAGAAATTGTTTCCTTTAAAAAAAAAAAACAACCCTACAATCTGCCCTCCCCCCAAAAAACCCCCACCCACAGAATCTATGCAAAGAACCTGCATGAAATAAGGCAGGAACCAGAGAGAGAGTTGTTAGCTACCACTGAAAAATGGTCTGAATCTACACAGGTAGTCCTCAGCCTATGACCGTAACTGAGCCTGGTATTTGGTGGTAAATCATGACCCCTTAAGTGGGTCACCCTGTGACCATGCCCAATTTTACAACCTTCTTTGTCGTGGTCATTAACTGAATCACTGCAGTCATTCAGTGAATGCTACGGTCAATAGACGAAGCCATTATCTACAATGGGCGTTTTTTTTTGCTGGAAACTGTTAATAAATGCCAGTTTCTAGCAAAATATGTTGTAAATTGCAGTCACATCACCACAGTACTCTACATTTATAGCCGTGAGTGTGAGCCAGTTACCAAGCTTACCCAAAAGTGAGATCATGTGACTGCTGGAAGCCAGCTGTCAGAACTTTGCATCTGGGTCATAAGTAGTCCTGGGGGGGGGGAGTTGTGTAATAATTTTGAACGTTCGCTAAGTGACCAGTCATAAGTCAAGGACTAGCTGTACTTGAGAGATGAAATCTGTATCTATGGGAGTGAAGCCATTCAACCTCAGCCAGGACTGACTTCTGATTAAACCTGCTATTCATTCATTTGTTTGGAAAGAGTTGTTTATTAAACTAAATAGGCCAAATTGAGCAGGGGGGGGGGGTTAGATTAGAAGACCTCCAAGGTCCCTTCCAGCCCTATGATTCCACGTCTTCCACCACCACCTTACAAAATGAATGCAAAGGTGTTAAAGTTCACACACAAAGATCTTCCTTTTGTCATGTCTTGAAGATAAGGCAGGGATATTTTTTTGAGGGTTATGTTGGGATCCTGAAACTAACATTTTTGAATGAAGCCTGGCTCAGTGGCCTGTGGAACTTCATGCTACAGTAAAATAAGGAATTGTCCACCAAACAAGGCGCATAACTGGTTCCAGGGGTGGGGTGGAGGCAAACAAGCCAAGAGACAGCTTTTGACACAAAATATTTTTTTTTAATTATGAATTTTGCAAAGACACGTTTAAGCAACAAAATATACATTTTTACCCTTCTGTAGAATTTTTTTTTATACAGTGACAAATACAAGAGGCTACCATAGCAATAAATTAAATATACATTATGTACAACATACATCAGCAACCTGCTACGAAGCATTGCTTCTCAACACAAAGAAAAATTCTTCATTTCCTCGGAGTCTTAAGTTTTTACAAAATCCTAGTCTTCACAATCTCATCAAACTTTAGGAACACAATAATGGGAATTTCTTTCCCCCCCCCCGGGGGGCTCTGTCAAAATGGAGGAGTAAGATATATTCTGGTACTCTCCAAAACATTTTTAGCATTTTTCTAAATGTGTTGCAGTACCATGCTACATTTCGGAAAGCTAAAGAAAACTTTAATAAAAAGTATTGATGCATGCTTTAGGTTTTTCTTCCTGTTCAACAAAAATAACATTCTGTTATTGTTAATGAGCCTGTTATGAAGAGTGCAATGGCTGAGGTTCCTGTCTTTGTAAAATAGTTTCCCCCTTGGATGCTAAACAATTCAATGCAGAATCATCCCTTAAAATCAATCAGTGCAAAATTCTCTATATGTCCCTAAAATGGTGGATTTTTTTTCCCCTCATAAATTACCTCAGTGGCTCCCAGCATTGCAACCTTGGCAATTTAAGATGTCTGCATTTCAATTCCCAGAATTCCGCAGCCAGGGAATTCTGGGAGTTGAAGTCTGCAAGTTGCCAAGGTTGAAAAGCACTACAGTAAATCACCAGAGTCAGAAGTAGTGTATCTTTGAAAACCAGTTGCCTGAGAGAACTGAATGTGTGTGTGTGTGTTTGTGGGGGTGGGACTTCTAGCACCACACTGAACATTTCTTTATGAGGCAAGACTCTGGTGCTTAATTAGGAGCAAAGCGGTGTTCAGGGAAAACCACCCTGAAAACTTTGAATGGAGTTGATGCCTCAAATGGCAGGAATCATTCCCTTGGGGGAAAAGCTAGTGAAAGCTCAAATTTGACATATTCAAAAAAAATGTTTTTGTTTATTTTAAAAATATAAAAGGCCACACAACTCTACAACACTAGATGCAATGTTATAATTTTCATTCACTCACTCACTAATTTATATCCTACCTTTATTATTCTTACAAATAACTCAAGTCATAAAGGGGCCAAGTTTGAAGACCCCTGGGCTACAGATTGTGGCTTTTGTCAGCATTCTGAATTCTGTTTAATGTGAGCTTCAGAAGTTACACTGTCACACTGGCTACCTGCCCTCATCTTCGTGAAACCAAGTTCATCCACAAGGGG
Organism: Azemiops feae; assembly: GCA_023970755.1. Lineage (NCBI taxonomy): Eukaryota > Metazoa > Chordata > Lepidosauria > Squamata > Viperidae > Azemiops > Azemiops feae. The sequence continues at coordinate 586,315 of JALGBA010000850.1, read as the reverse complement.
ATGGGTGGGCCTTGTAGCCAATTGCTGTACTCTTACAACCTGAAGAACTCCTTAAAATTGTAGAAAATGTTAAGCTTTCTAAAATTTAAAGCCACATACAGGTAGTCCTCAACTTACGACCACAACTGAGCACAAAATTTGTTGCTAAGCCAGACAGTTGTTAAGTGAATTTTGCCCCACTTTACGACCTTTCTTGCCACAGTTGTTAAGGGAATCACTGTAGTTGCTCAGTTAGTAAACACAGTTGTGAAGTGAATCTGGCTTCCCCATTGACTTTGCTTGTCAGAAGGTCGCAAAAGGTGATCACATGACCCCGGGACACTGCAGCTGTCATAAATATGAGTCAGTTACCAAGCATTTGAATTTCAATCACATGACCCATGGGGATGCTGCAACAGTTGTGTGAAAAATGGTCGTAAGTCATTTTTTTCAATGATGTTGTAATTTCGTTAACTAAATAAACTGTTGTACGTTGAGTATTACCTCTACATGTTGGTTGCCAAGTGCCTGAATTAACTAAGTAAATTGATATTCTCAATTTCCGGGGTGGGGGGGGTTAGAACCTTTTTTATTTCATGCTCCTCTTTCCAAAACAAATCCACCCCAAAATTTCACCAAAATGGAGCTGAACATTTCAGACCCATTCCCTTCTTTTTTGGTGGCAGCCAAGGAGAAATAAAAAAGGATATTTTCCCCCAAAAATCTGCAGCACTTGGCTGCAAAACGTTTGCTTGACTCACTCTCACAGATAATTCCTGAAGTTGAGCAGCCTTGTCTATTGATTAAAGATCTTGTTTTGTACTTTGTAGTTATTAGATTTTCAATAAATAAATATTATTTTTTTTATGGTTGGTCACACAGCCAGCCAGTTGTTGAGACAAGATTTGGAATTTTTTGTTCATCTACTGTATCCAGTCCTTCCCATGGACCTGGGATAGGCAGATGTTGTTGTTTAATCATATGAAAGCTATTCCAGCAACTGGCATCTCCCTCTTCTTGAGTGAAAAACATGGCCATCTGTTTGATAGATTGAAGGTCTGTTTGTCCTGATCATTTTTATTAGCGGTGTTCTCTTGAAAAAGAACAAGCTTTTCATTTTCCCCCCTTTTTTAATGATTCTGTGGATGACATCCAACTAAGAAAGTGCAGTTTTGAACTAAAAGATGAGGAAGGAATTAAAGATAAATAAATAAAGGCATGGACTCAGAAGGTAAGCTATTCCAAATAAAGCTGCTTTTTGCAATTTATTAATATGGTTGATCACCCAGTCAGCCAGATCAGCATTCCTGTCAAATTATCAAGCCTTTCCAAGGACCTGGAATAGGCAGACATTGTTGCTTGCTGATATTAAAGCTATCGGTGCAGGATGTAAGCTGTTCCAAGTAAAGCTGCCTTTTGCAACTGACTGATGGTGATTTGTGTCAATTATTATTATATACACAAAAATGTGAAATTACAGCTACCAGTTCTTTAGCTGATGTTGGTCTTTATATGCATTAGGTGCTTACCAAGAATCTAGGGTGTCATAATACATTGGTGTAGGATATGCGTGGATCAAAACAGTGTAGCCTTTTGTAATTGACAGATGGAAATTGGGCAATGCACAGATTTTTTAAGTGCTGTCCAAGATTTTTTGGTATGGCAACCAATGTGCCAAGAAGCACGGGGACTACCACGACCGGTTTATGCCATAATCTTTCAACCTGGATTTTTTTAGCTCTTGCTACTTTGTGATCTTCTCCAATTGTTTGCCTTCTACTATCCCATTATTGCCACGTCAATTAACTACACTTTCTTCTTTTCGACCACAGTTAAATCTGGTGCGTTATGGGCCAAGAGTTTATCAGATTATATTCAGAAATCCCACAATGTGACTTGTCACACTGCCAGCCAGATGTTTAGACTGTACAGTATTTGGCATTTTTATCCACCTATTGGGTCCTTCTCAAGGGCAAATGACAGGCAAATATTGTTAGAGATATCACCACAGGAAGTAAGCTATGCCAAGTAAAGGTACCTTTTGCAATTGACCAATGGTGATTTTGTCAATGCCGAAGGTGTTCAAGTGGTGGCTCCAGTTATTATTACTATTGTTCTCTACCCAGTCAGCCAGATGTTCAGACTGGATTTGGCATTTTTATCCACTTATCGAGTCCTTTCCAAGGACCTGGGATAGTAGATGTGGATGTTTGATTGTATTAAAGGTATCATCGTAGGATGTAAGCTGTTCCCAATAATGCTGCCTTTTGCAATTGACCAATAGTGATTTTGTCAATGCCGAAGGTGTTCAAGTGGTGCTCCAGTTGTTATTATGACTGGTTTGGCCTTCAGATTTGGAGGCAGTGCTGAGACACAAGGATGCCAAACCAAATCAAGCTATTTTTCCAAACTGTCCAAGTGGGGCCTGACCTGAATCCAATGGACAAATGTGCAACATAAAATGACCAAAAAACAAACAACCTTTAAGAACAATTGCGCCAGCAAGCTTCCAATGGTGAAGGCACATTTTGATTCATGACCAGAGGGAGACAAATTTTTGCAGGTTCATCTTATAAAGCTATAATGATGGTCTCCTATGTAAGAAGCCAACAGGAAAAGATTTCTAGCAGTGGGACCATCAGGGAGGAAGAAGAAGCAAGCAGAGTTTTGCTGGCGGCATGAAAGCCCTATTATAGGTGTGTCATGACGTTGCACAGATGTACAAAAGGGCCTCAGAGTAAGGATAGCATCAGAAGTTTCTGAAGTCCAAATCGCAGTAGCAAAGCCTCTAAATTCCTGTTCCTCCTCCTCCATATCCAAAACTAACTGGCCATTGCACAGGATAAATTATTAATCCCAGTGATGCTGACCTGTATTCCTTCTTTGTGTCTGATTTTTTCCCCAACTCTTTCCTCTAACACAGTGTTTCCCAAACGTTTTCTTTCATTACACCAAAACACTTAGCAGAAACTAGGAGGGAGTGAGATTTGCTCCTATTTTAATATAGTGCTGGTTTGTCCTGGCCCTACACTGACAGGGTAGGACACAACTATATAAAAATAAGAGCAAATCCCGCTTCCTCCGAGCACTGATAAGGTTACCTAGCTAGGTAATGAAATGTGCGCAAGAAAACCATCAAGCACAGAAATCTCCTTCCTTTTCACTCTGGATTTAACTAGCTTTCAGGGAGACTGCAGGCCAGTGAGAACTATACAGAGAAAGACCAAATGTTCACATGCACTGTGATGGCTACCTGAAAGTAAGGTATGGGCACCTCCCTTCCACCCCACCCTTCTGATATCCATCGACACTTTCTTTAAAAGCAAAAACCCAATGTCATTTCTTCTCCATTACATGGAAGCAGAATGCTCAAAAGGCAGAAGAGCATTCTTGACTCAGCACCAACTTCGTGTGGAAAGTCTTACGTCAATAATAGCATAAGAAAAAGAAAAGGTCACTTAAATCCAGGGGTCTTAATTAGGTAAGAAATTAGTCCACAAAACAGCAAAGTATTATTATAATGATGATGATTATGACAAGGGGGTATCCATGGAGGGGTTATTATTATGGTTTGTCACACATCAGCCAGATGTTCAGGCTGGATCTGGCATTTTTATCCACATATTGAGTCCTTCCCAGGGACCTGAGATAGACAGATGTTGCTGCTATTATTATTAGTATTATTAGTATTAGTATTATTAGTATTATTTCTGACATCCAAGGATTTACCCCCAAAAGCAGCACTCATGATCTCAAGTTAAACAGCTATGCAAAACGTTACCAATCCGTTGTTCTACCAAATGAAAAAAGACAGAAGCCAGTTCAGATCTACGTGGTACAAAATTTGGTTCCTCCGTGGGACATCCTTCCACTCCAGAGGCATAAAGCATGGATGATTGCCATGGAACAAGTTGGAAAAGATCCATTCTTTTGTGGTTTTATGGAATGATCAGCTCGGATGGAGGACAATCCATAGGTGGCTATGGAGCTTGGTGTGAAGGAGGGTTGCTGTCATTCGAAACAAACATCCCCCTTACCACCCTGTTTAAAATGAAACAAACACAACAAAAATGTCCTGCAAAAGATGGGAGACGGCAAAAAAAATTAGGCTTGGAGGTCATCCATACCCACATCAAGAACAGCCTCCTTTAATTCTTAAAAACACATTTAAAGAGAGGCTTTGAGAGCCATTAGCTAAGTGGCTTTTCAAACAGGCTCCATTAATGGAACTCATTAATGGAACATATATGGAGGATTTTTATTTTGGAGGGCTTTGAAACCCTGGTTAGTTAAATGCAGATAGTTCTTCAAGTTACAACCGTTCTCTTAGCGACCATTTGAAGTTACAACGGATTTTGAAGTTCAAAATCCCCCCCACAAAAAAAGGATCTGTAACCCCAATGACCATCACCTTCAGGATCAGCTGCTGAAATTTTTGGCAGCAAAATAGCAACTTAAAAAAAAAAAAAAGTCACTGCACTGAAATTTGCCAGTCTGCTGCTGAATCAAACTATGAAACTGTTGTGCAAGACCAGCATTTAATGTACAGTATTTGGTGTGTTTTTTTAAAAAAATAAATCAACTCGGCCAAACATGTTGGGGAAAAAAATGGGTCAAGCATTCAAATCCTGCCCCTTCAGTGAGATCATTGCAAAATTGTGTTCATAGAGAGGTGACCAACAAAGTCATGAGGTTGGTCACAATTTTGTGACTAAAACCCTTCTCCTCTTGTATAGGTGAGCTTTGTTTGCAGTGAAAACCACCCTCTTGCCTTTTTTTTTTACTCTTCTACCCCATGAACACAACTGATCATTGTACCATTTGCATCTCTCAAAGACCCACAATAATGAGGGTGGAGGTTCGTTCTCTGAACTTGTAGGTTGGTTTCCGAACGTTTCGTTACCAGGCTAGGTAACATCTTCAGGGGAGTTTAGGGGATGTCTGTGTTTTGTGATGGGTCGGGTGGGTGTGTCAAGTATGGGTCTTGTAATGAGTCTTGTGATGGGGAGGTCATGTCAGGTGAGGGTCACTGGGAAGTGAAGTGCTGGTTGGGGGGAGGTTGTGTGATTTTGTTGAGGATCAATGCCGTCGTTGGTTGGCTGTGCGGTTGATTTGAATTCTGAGGGGTTTGTAGGCTGGTTTTAGGTCGATGTGTAGGTTGATGGAATTGCTTGTGGAGTGCCAGGCTTCGGTGAACTCACGCGGGTGGCGGGTGGTAGCGTGGCTGATGATTTTTGTGTTGCTCCAATTGAACTGGTGCTGTTCAGTGTCAGTGTGGGTAGAGATTAAAGATTTGGGATCGTGGGGTTTCACTGCCTACTGATGTTCATGTATTCTGGTTTTTAATCGATGTGATGTTTGTCCCACGGAAACTAACCCACAAGCATGGAGAACAAACCTCCATCCTCATCCTACATCAGAGCTAGGGATATTCGCCACCACCGCAAACCCACAATAATCATAATTAAAAAAAAGTTTGTTCCCTACTGAAAAATATCCTGCCTATCGTTATTGTCAATATTTGGCATTAAAAATTATTATAAACCCTGAGCTAAATATAAGTTACCTTTTACAGGTCCTTAGGGGTCATTCTTCAGCTAATGTGTCTGCAAACAAAGGAAACATGTTCTGTTAAATATATAAGCATTTTTACAATCTCCTCTGCCCCTCTACATCAGCCAGACTCCAATTCCTATAATCCCCTGCCTTTTCTGACATACACACAGGCACAACAATCACTACAAATCCCTTATTAGAGCCTTGTTTCCTTTAAGTTCTTTTCTAAACTTCTTTTAGATCAAACTCACCACCAATGCTGGAATAGCACAGTGGCTATAGATCTTGCACTATAAATGTAGTGCAGAAGTTTTTTTTCCATTACTCTTTTTCTTTCCATGAGCTTCTTACTTTTCTCTATGCTTAAAAAAAAAAAAGGAAACAGGGCTCCAGTGATGAGCTGTTTTATTATCTCACTTGAGATAGTTCATGAGATCCAAAGTGGAAAAGATGCTTGGGGGGGGGGGGGAACAGGTGAGGCTTGACTGCATCTGTTCAGATCTCCTTAATAGGAATAGCACTTAGACTTATATACCGCTTCACGGAGCTTTACAGCCCTCTCTAAGCGGTTTACAGAGTCAGCACATTGCCCCCAACAATCTGGGTCCTCATTTTACCGACCTCGGAAGGATGGAAAGCTGAGACAACCTTGAGCCGGTGAGAATCGAACGGCCGAACTACAGGCAGCTGGCAGTCAGCAGAAGTAGCCTGCAGTACTGCATTCTCACCACTAGGCCACCACGGCTCATAAAGAAGCCACGCCTTTTTCTGTGTTTGGATAGTAACCACACGGTCCCGGAAAAAACATGTTTGAGTTAAGCAAACATTAAATCATCACTTCCTTAACTTAAATGCATATTTTCGAGGCACCAAGCAGCTACTGTGTCAATCTTAGGAAAGGCCAAACTTTGTTAACCAAAGAAGAACTCTTATCTCATTAAATATAACCACAAGTCACCAATACAGGTAGTCCTCGACTTATAACAGTTCATTTAGTGATCCTTCAAAGATACAACATCACTGAAAAAAGTGACTTAAGGGACCATTTTTCACACTTAACGACCGTTGCAGCATCTCTGTGGTCACGTGGTCAAAATTCCGACAGTTGGCACACCGATTCACATTTATGACAGTTGCAGTGTCCCCGGGGTCATGTGATCCCCTTTTGTGGCCTTCTGACAAGCAAAGTCAATGGGGAAGCCAGATTCACTTAACAACCATGTTGCTCACTTAACAACTGCAATGATTCACTTAACAACTGTGGCAAGAAAGGTCATATAATGGGGCAAAACTCAGTTAATAAATGTCTCACTTAACAACATAATTTTGGGCTCAATTGTGGTCGTAAGTCAGGGACTACCTGTACACATTAGAGTAGGGGTCCCCAACCATGTCCACTTTATGACTTGTGGACTTCAGCTCCCAGAATTCCTCAGCCAGCCATGCTGGCTGAGGAATTCTGGGAGTTGAAGTCCACAAGTCATAAAGTGGACAAGGTTGGGGACCTCTGCATTAGAGTCAGATGTTAATCCTTCAAAAGTCAAGATGTCAGAAAGGTTAGGAAATGGGTGGTTTCTGCTAATGGGCAGCTGCCAGCCCAAAGCCCACGCTGATGTCTCTCTCTCTCTTTGCGTGCAAATATAACAAACCAAGTTCTGTGTCATGGTTCCGATAAATGAGACCAGAAGAAATAAGAACTCTGAGGCAATTGCTTTCCTCAAAGAACACTTTTAATGGCTACATAATATCAACACAAACAAAGGTGAACCCAAGACTGAAAGTTACCCCCCCCCAAAAGGTTATAAAGTAAAAGTTGAACTCCCCACCCCTTTAGTGTATCATAAACCACAATCCCCAATTAACTCCTTTGGCGGGCTTCCTAACGGTAGCTCCAGCCCGCCAAACACTTAAGCTGCTTGACCTTGGTTCCCACAAGAAAGTTATTGTTTTGACTAAACTATAAGAATGCAGTCTCCCCCCTTCTATTGCTGTGGCAGCCGAAAAACCAAGAAACATGGCTGTATTCAGAGGGTTTGAAGGTCTGACATTCTGATTTAAAGGAAGACATTTGCATTCATCGTTACTTACCGGGCCAGAGCTTGAATGGCTAAGTTTATCAAAGCGAAATTTTAGATTTGATCTTGGAGAATTTCTGCTTTTTATATCTGCTGGAACGGTACAAGAAAAAAAAAGTCCGCTTATTTTTATTTGGAAAACTCAGAAGTTTTAATTTAAAACTTAAATATTAATTTAAAAAAAAAAAAAAAAGATGAAAGCTCCAGCAATGAAATGTCTGAAATGGCATAGGATTTCCTGCCTGAGCAAGAGGGTTGGACTAGAAGACCTCCAGGGTCCCTTCCAACTCTGTTTTTCTGTTATTCTGATTATGAATTCACATGTTCATCACGATACCAGTGTTTACACACATGCAATGTCACGTACCCTCTTGGGATATCCTCACAACACACACACACACACATGCACACACAAACAAACATCTCAGGTGTCAGCCAACAGAGAAGAGATAGGTAGTGATGGCAAACTGGTTGGTTGATTAATTTATTCAAGACATATTTCCTATGCTGTAATGCAAGAGACTGCAAGGGCAATGAGGAAGACCATTGTTATTTTGAGGAGGTTGGTGACCTATTTTGATTTCTCCTTCGTATTAAGAAAATTCTAGAAGTTTAGAGCATATTCTGAGCTAACCTGCTTTTTTTTTTTTTTTTACTCTTGCTTACTGAATAAAGGGGAAGGGGGAGGAACCTTCATGAACAGGTAGTCCTCGAGTTACGACCACAATTGAGCCCAAAATTTATGTTGCTAAGTGAAACATTTGTTAAGTGAGTTTTGCCCCATTTTATGGCTTTTTTTGCCATAGTTGTTAAGTGAATCATTGTATTTGTTAAGTTAGTAACACGGTTGTTAAGTGAATCTGGATTCCCCATTGACTTTGATCGGAAGGTCACATCAGACGATCACATGACCCCGGGACACTGCAGCTGTCATAAATATGAGTCAGTTGCCAAGCATCCAGAATTTCAATCACGTGACCCATGCTGCAATGGTCGCAAGTATGAAAAATGGTCCTAAGTCACTTTTTTCACTGCTGCTGTAACTCAGAACAGTCACTAAATGAACTGTTGTAAGTCGAGGACTGTAGTTGCAAAGTTTTTCTTACTGAGAAAGTGTCAGACTTTCGAGTCCCATCCCAGAATCATGGGCCAGCCAGCCAGCCAGCCAAGGTCAGGTCTTGCAATCTCCTGACCATAACAGGGCCAGGAGGTCATGGTGCCTGGTTTTGATAAAAACCTTGGGGTTGTTGTTTGTGTGAAGCTTTTGCACAGAACCTAGACCAGGGTATTGTGAAACTAGCCGCCCTTGGGGTATCTCTACTGTTGTTATTAAGGCAATCCTGGCCACTTATAAATGATTTGGGTATTATCTGAGCCGTGGTGGCGCAGTGGTTTGAATGCAGCATTGCAGGCTAACGGACTGCTCACTGCCAGCAGTTCGATCCTGACCGGCTTAAGGTTGACTCCGCCTTCCATCCTTCTGAGGTTGGTAAAATGAGGACCCAGATTGTTGGGGGCAATACACTGACTCTGTAAACCGCCTAGAGAGGGCTGGAAAGCATTATGGAGCAGTATATAAGTCTAAGTGCTATTGCTATCCTGCTTGGTATGTATGCTTTTTATGTTATGCTTTTAAATCTGTTTGTTTGAGCTAATAATAAAACTTAAAATCCCTTTATTTACTGGTGTGCTTATCTGGATCCTAAAGAACCAATTGCCTGGGCACCTGATCACCATCCTGACACTTGGCAAAACAGAGACACTACATAACCTGAGGAATATTTATGGTGTTTGCCAGTCTGTCTGTCCCTCAACTCTGTAATAGAGGAAATCTGGTCTTTTGTTAATCTGGGAGTAAGATTCAATTATCTGGATGGCTTTGATATATGGGTGGGGCAAGCACTCAGGCTGCAAAAGGCACTTGGAAGGCCCTATATTCTGATGCGAAGAGCAATACATACATCAGGCTCTGCTTGTATTTGAAGCATAACTATCTCCATCTTGAAAGCTAAGCAGGCATGGGCTTGGTTAATATTTAGATGGGTGACCACCCAGGAAATCTCGGCGCAATAGACTAGATTAGAAAGTTCCTATTCCAAAAGATTATGCTAAGCCACCCTACTTGAGGGTCATCTTCATCAGCAATGTCATACAAAGTCCATCAAGGTCGGGCTTAATCAAACTTACCAGTGGGGCTCCTGCTCATGATAACAGGGGTTGAAGCTGATGCTACATTTGGATTCTCGATGCTTTGAGAAGGACTGTAAACAAATACATCTTGTTTATATGGCGATGCAGTTGAGGACTGGCTGCCCTGTGAATGAAAGAAACTGTTGGTACTATTCAGTTTTGTATACCACCCTTTCTCCTAAAGGAGTCCATAGCAGTATGCAGAATCCATTTTTCAAAAAATAAACCAAAACCAGTGAAAATAATATTTGTCTCTACAGTAATCCCAACTTCCTTCCCTTGATGGTAAAACCAATCGGAAGGAAGGAAGGAAGGAAGGAAGGAAGGAAGGAAGGAAGGAAGGAAGGAAGGAAGGAAGGAAGGAAGGAAGGAAGGAAGGAAGGAAGGAAGGAAGGAAGGAAGGAAGGAAGGAAGGAAATGTTAATGTTGCCATTTCTTAGCTCACTGCATTGTAAATTGCTGTGACCTTTTAAGATTCAGGGGTATATAAGCATAGTAAAATGAAAGAACAGCCCTTTTAATAAAGTAAATATAATAGCATTATTAAAGAGAGAACACTGACCTGTAATTTAAACCAAAATAACTTATACTTGTTCATGCAACGTCATTCTTGAATAAAACTTCTATTGTTTAGAAAGAGCTCTGAGTAAATAAAAGGCAGGTGACCTTGGGAAAGATAGGCTAGATCAGTGATCAAAGCTATGAGGAAAAAAAAGCATGACTTAAGTCTAAAACAAGCAGAAAGGATGTGTAAGCAGCTCAGTAGACACCTCCCTAATTTGCACATGTATAAGGAGGGGAGGAGGTAAAACATCCTCAAGTTTGCAAGATTGTGTTTTGTAGCCACTCTCAATGAAGTAGCCCTAATCTTCCTGTGGAGTTTGATGTTTCAGTCAGGATCTCCCAACTTGGCAACTTTAAGACTTGTGGACTTCAACTCCCTGGCTGGCTGAGGAATTCTGGGAGTTGAAGTCCACAAGTCTTAAAGTTGCCAAGCTGGGAGAGCCTTGTCCTAGTCCAGGGGTAGGCCACTTTGGCTCTTTTGTGACTCGTGGACTTCAATTCCCAGAATTCCTGAGCCAGCTTGGCTGGCTCAGGAATTCTGGGAGTTGAAGTCCACGAGTCATAAAAGAGCCAAGGTGGCCTACCCCTGTCCTAGTCAGTCCTACCTGGTGGAGCTGACAAACATAAGAGAAAACAGGAGTTATGAAGCTGTGCTGATGGCAGCTGAGGAGAAAGATACTATTTTTGTTAATACATAATATGCTAAAAGAGCTGTTTGTTGAGGAACTTTTGCCACCTCAGATCAATCAAGAGCAGGCATTACCAGGCTTTCGTATTCTTCCATATTTTCACTCTCTCCTGCAGTGCTGCTGAAGCTGCTGGTACTTGAGGACGAACGGGAAATATTTGACTTTCCATTCTCTTTGAGTTTAATGAAAGGCCTGGCAGAAAGCGAGAGAGAAGCAGAAATTTAATAATCAGGAGGCATAAGAAATGCTCCACCTCTGCCGTTCTCCAATTTTGTCATTCAAAACTCGTACTTTTTAAAGCATAGAATTAGTCCTCGTTTAGTGACCACAATTGGACCAGCCACTCAGCCGTTAAGTAAAGAGGTCTATAGTGAAACCACACATGTGCTGACGATCTGACTTCCATGTTTCTGTGCTTTACAAACTTACAGAAGAGTTCAGCCAGAGGTTTGGTCCTAGTTCCATTACCATTGTAATTGCAAGCGGTCACTAAACAAGGCAGTCCCTAAACAAGGATTACCTGTATACCACTTCATCAGCAATATGCTAGCCATCCATCCATCCATTTGTATGTGTTTGTGTTGATAAAAGTTTGTTTGTACATTTTTTTTGTTTTTAGCCAGTGATCACACACATAATGCACATGGAATTGATCATGGTGCACCTAAGGAACCTTAATGGGATTGTGAGTTTTTCTCCAGATTTTTTTTTTTTTTTTTTGGTCTCTGCTTTGATCAATTTACATTAGCTCCTGGAAAGAAGGTAGCCACTACATCTTTTCAATCAGAGCCCAATGGTACTGCTTTAATTTGAGTTCCTAAGAAGAAGGATGGAGTTGTGCAGTCATTGTTTCAACCTTCAAATCTTGCAAAATTTCTTAAATGTCTTCCATAGTGTGGGATTGGGAATTGAGAGACAGGGCAAAGAGATGCTGCCCGCCTAGGAAATGGTCAGATAAGAGAGGGCAGAGCCCACAGATGAATAATGGGTGGAGCAAAATGCTCAGACGGGATTCTCCCTCCCAGTTTTTCAGGGTTAGGGTTAGGGTTTTGTACTTTCAGATTTGTAAGATTCTGTTAATGTAGCTTTACAGTAAAATAGAATTAATTTATCTGGTCATGTTTCCTATCTGGTCTGCTTGTTAAGGCAGACACATATCTTTAGTACATTCTTATGGGTTTTTTGTTTACTAAACAAATTCATATCATATCCAGATTCAGCCATAGTTTCATTCCATACAGCATTAACCTTGCGAACTCTCAAGCTTCCTCCTTCCGTTATATATTCAAGATGGACAGTATTTAATATTTATTTGCTACGTATATGTAGGGATGTGGGTCTATACATATGTTGTTCATAGTATGTTTAGGTGTGTGTCATGTATGTGTTTCACTTTGAGAGCGGGCAACTAAATTTCATTTTTGGTGTGTGCCGTTGTGCCCACAGTAAAACAAATGACAATAAAGGTTATCTTATCTCATCTTATCTTACCATGGAACTCTGGATGACAAAATAGGAAAAGCCAATAAATACTCAGAATCAACTGAAAAAAAATGTTGAGGGTCTGTTAAAAATAAAGTTTACCGAGATAGCAAACAGACATATGTTAGGACCCCCCCCACACACACAACAATCTCAATGTGTGGAAGAAAACCCAGGTCTTCATGGCCTTCCAGAAGGCTAAGAATGTCAAGGCCATGCAAAGACAAACGCCAAGAAAAGCACCATCTTCCTCTCACTCCACAAAGAAAAACAGCAAAACAACCCCACAGCCAAATTATACCCAGATTGGAAAAGAAAGGAGAAGTTACAGAAAAGACATCAACTACAAATCGACATTGTTCATATAATTTGTCCCTTGGTTCCTCCAATCCTGAAGCCAGTAGATGACTCCAAACAAGCACATGATGTATCCCGAAAATCAGAAAAGTCTCCTCTACTATATCAACTGTGACCTCCACCGTTTGCTTGCGTCATTTAGTGATGGATCATCATCCCACATGCGAAATGGTGAGTCCACAGCTTTTAGTGGATGTCGCTAACCTGAATCCCAGAAAATTATGACTCCATTTGAATGCCATCAACCAATGAGTTCAAAATTGCACCTTGCTTTTACCTCTCTTTGTTGGGACAGATTTCTGGAGAGCTTGGGTTCGAGGAAGCCTCTGACTTCATATCAAGGGAGGAATGCCCTCCATCGGGGGTCTTGGGTGTTCCTGAGCCACTGTCACTATGGAAAAAGGGACCAAGAGAAGAGAATAAGAGCAGATCTGGGATGAACTTACACACCATCCAAAAGAGACAATAAAAAAATCAAGAAGGAAACAAGACTACAGCACATCCTCTCCAGCAGGCAACACCCAGATAAACAGGGATTAACTCCAGACAAGCAATCAAGCAGAAAACTATACCCTAATGAAGGAACTACCAAGGAGAAAACCACATCCCCACCAGAACTGGCAGGGCAAGTTAATAAACTCCATATTCACTAGCACTGATGATGTTACCTAGTTGGGTAATAAACCTTCTGCGAGCCAGCAGCCGAGCTCAAGAGAGCACCAAGAATTCCACAAAATAGTAAAATACAATTAGAATAGAATTAGAATAGAATAGAGCTGAAAGGGACCTTGGAGGTCTTCTAGTCCAGCCCCCTGCTCGAGCAGGAGAACTTATACCATTTCAGACAAGTGACTGTTCAGTCTCTTCTTAAAAATCTCCAATGATGGAGCGCCCATGATTTCTGGGGGCAAGCTGTTCCACTGGTTAATTGTCCTCACTGTCAGGAAGTTTCTTCTTAATTCCAGGTTGCTTCTCTCTTTGTTCAGTTTCCAACGATTGTTTCTTGTCCTGCCCTCTGGTGCTTTGGAGAATAATTTGACGCCCTCTTCTTTGGGGAAGCCCCTCAAAATAGTGTAGATCCCATCATCAGCATCATTGGGTTTTGTATAAAAACAACCCAGTGAGGTAGATAAACTATACGAGTGACTCACCCCACATCATCTACTGAACTCCCATGGATCTGTTTGGACCTGTTTCCTGTCCATCGCCCTAGCCACTTTTCTGCATTGGTTATCTGTTTCTTGCCTCAGATTCAAGCTACCAATATTCTGTTGTCCCAGTTTTCAAACTGTGATATAGGAAGAGGGTGGTTTAGAGGCTCCTCAAAGGGAAAGCGATAGGAGTATATTTCTTTTCCACATTGCAAATTGATAGAACAAATCTAGGACAATCCAGATTATGGGTCTCTGGTTGCCAGCCAAAGCTACGAACTAAAGAAACTACAAATCCAGGGTCTGAATATATGAAAAGGAGAGGCAGACTTTTTCTTCTTCTGTTCTTTTGTCTTTGTCTTTCAGCCACCAAGTACCACAGAAGACAAAGAGATATGATATTTCTGAAGAGAGTGAGGACAGATTTTTTTTTTCTTTTAAAAACTTTGGGGCAGGGAGAGAAATTCAAAAGTAAAATAGACCCGATGTTTGCATCTTTTTACCCCAGTAGAAACTTGTGCCTTGCCGTCCAATTTCGGCTGTGTTGTTATTGGTTGGAAGCCTGCAGAAAAGTTCTGGGACCAAACTGTCTGCTGTTGGCCACAATCCAAAGGCGAACTGAATTGCTTGAAGCAAAGCCTTGGCTACAGACACATTTAGTAGTTAGCTAATCAGTTATATGAATAAAAGAAGAACTGAGCCTCGTTAGACTAAAACCTGTTTGTTTACTTATAAAAAGCATCCTTTTAATTAATTCATTAGATTTCTGTTTTACATTCCATGGAGTCCTCGGTGATCTCTGAACTTCGATGCTGGCTTGCAGGCCTTTCATAACTTGACTAGGTAACATCATTTCTAGAAGAACTAAAGAAGCATTGCTTTACACAGGACACAATTGTGTTAACTTTAGGATTTGATAACTGAATAGCATAGTTTATGTTATTTTATGGTGGGGAAAGTTATCACATGTGACTGATCACTAAACCCGATCTATGTACTACTACAACTCTCATGTATGTCTGCGTGTAATCTTTAACTCAGCAAAACGATGGGTCACAGACCAACAATTTTCGAACCACACTGCCTCAAATGGACTGGTTTATACAATGCATCCGAAATCTGGAACCCATGACTCTCGTGGAACTGAAATTTGGCAAAGTTAGAGAACATTTAAGGACATAAAAATTATCACAAAACATTTAGTGACATAATGCAGAATGCCATAAAACATTTCCTATGGTCCACTCCTGGTGTTTGACTGTGCTATACATGGGCTACTTTCGAGGTAGATACATTTCTGAACACCTACCCGAATTTTTAAGAATGTTTCCAGTGAAGGCAGCACATTAGAAGCCCTGCCACTGCTGAAAGTATTGAAGAATCTCGTTAGGAAATATCCCTGAAGTGATGACCCAATGTATCACACCGGTTATCCAGTAACTCCCTTTTTACAACCCTGTAATCCCTTAATTCAGGGAAAGTGTTTGTGTGTGTGTGTGTCTGCACCTGTATATATATATATATAGTGAATACACACACATACACCCATATAAAAAACTATTAAACAACCCAGTGAATACACACACACACACACACATATATATGTGTGTGTGTGTGTGTCTGTGTGTGTGTGTGTGTGTATGTATGTGTATTCACTGGGTTGTTTAATAGTTCAGTAGTTTAATATTTTGACATTTTATTCACTAATAGTGAATTCAGTCTATCCATTATAGTAATTTTCTGAATTAGTTTTCAGTATATAGTACTTAATAATTTAAGTAATCTAGTACTTTTTACAATGCATTATCATTTTATCCATTTTATTTCCATCAATTATCTACAAAACATTAATGCACCTTAAACGGAGCTCTGTAACCCTTTTATAAAACTGTAAATGTGGGTAGTGAGTGTAGTCAAGGCAATGAATTCATTATCTTAGATCTAATCCATCCCGTGTTAGATTTTTTGGAATATCAAACCACGGTTCTCTCAAGCAAAAGTTCCGCGAACAGAATCTGGCTTAACGCCAACTGCTACCACAAAGAACCTAAGAAATACAGGTAGTCCTCAATTTACAACCATTCATTTAGTGACTATTTGAAGTTAGAAGGGCACTGAAAAAAGTGACTTATGTCCATTTTTCACACTTACATCCTTTGCAGCATCCCCATGATCATATGATCACAATCTGGATACTTGGCAACTGATTCATATTTATGACGGTCGCAGTGGTCCAGGTTCAGGTGATCCCCTTTTCTGACTTTCTGATGAAGCAAAGTCAGTGGGGAAGTCAGATTCACTTAACAACTGTGTTACTAACTTATCAACTGCAGTGATTCACTTAACAGCTGTGACAGGAAAGGTCGTAAAATGGGGCAAAATGCACTTAACAAGTGTCGTGCTTACACACGAAATTTTTGGTTCAAATTGTGGTCATAAATCGAGGACTATCTGTATAAGACAAGCTCTGTTGGATTAGGCCAAGTGTCAAGGTATTGATTTAACAGCTAACCAGCTTATGTAATGTAAGATATAAGATGTAATGATGGGAATGACTCAGCAGGGTCTGTGTCTCTTTAAGAGCCTTTATATAAAGGGAAGGCTCTGCTGATATGTTCTCTTTCTTCCGTTTCCTGCTGTAACTGTGGATTGTTGGATCCTGCTGTATTAGCTCGTGTATGTATATTGTTCCTGATGTATGATATTGTACACAGTGTAAGATAAACCACCATTTACTATAGACCACTGTTTACTGTGTTTACTCCTGGGTTATCTCACACAATAAGACTGTGCATGCTCTGACACCAAGATCCACCTTGGGCCATTATTTGCTTTCTACAAATGACCAACTGGATGCCTATGGAGCCCCACGAGCAGCAGATGGAGCCATGTTACTTTCCCACTTTTGTTCCCCTCCAATTAGTATTTGGAGCTGTACTGTCCTCAACCCAGAGTTAACATTAATCGACAGATTTGTCCTCCATGAAGTTACTCAATTCCTTTAAAAAGCAATCTAAGTAAATGGCCATCACCACTTCCAAATCCAACATAACCCAGAGATGGGCAATTAATTTTCCCAAAAGGCCATATGAGAAACTGGGATTATTGTGGAGGGCCAAACTGACAGCTCCTGGCTACGCCCTGCCCATTTGGCCATGATTCAACTGAGGAGGCAGTGAGTGGCCAAGCTTGGGGCTCCTCACAAAATGACCGCCATTGCCTCCTCAGGATGTTCCAGAAGACAGATGAGCGCTGTGCAAGTGCAGAAAAGCATTTTCTCTCCTCGCACTCCTACGGCTGCCAGCCAATTGAAGGAGCGCACGGCAATTGTGCAGAGCTGGACCCAACTTGGTTTCTTCTACCACCCCCTGTGGCATGCTTATTTATATTTGATTTCTAATTTCCAATTGACCTCACACAGGCTGGTCAGGGACAGCCAAAGCCTGAGGGCCACAAAATGCCCAGGTCTGTCTTAACCACTATAATACACCAGTTTGTTAGACTAGTCAGTGGATTGGGCCAAGGACCGGGGGGGGGAGTGACCAGGCTGAACCTGAGAGAGGGGTCAAGCATGTCATTAGTCTCAAGTCATTTCTCACTCAAAAGAGTCCCTCTCGAATTCCGTTGACTCTTATCTACTGCCAATTTGCTTTGACCGTTAGTACTTCAGATTTTTGTAGGGAGTGTTAGCTTGCAATAAACCTATATTCATTTGAACCGCCTTGACTCCTGATTTCCTGTGCTTGACAATTCTAGTCCAATGTGTTGCCTTCTTCAGTGGCCAAGGCATGTCCACAAGCAGTATCTGCCCACAAGCCTGAGATAACATTGAACCTTGATAGGCCTATCCTCAAGAATCCTGTCCTTTATCCATTCCTCTTTGAATTGGATCCAGGTTAGTAGCCATCACCACATCTTGTGTCAATGAATTCTAGACGTTTATCAGTTGCCTGTTTAAAATCTCTTTCTAATCAACTTCATTGGAAGACCCTTGTCTTAGGCTTTGGCAGGAGGGAGAATTTTATCCTTGTCCATTTTCAGCAGGTCGTGTATGATTCTTTACAACATAATCGTGTTCTCCCCCAAAGCTGCCATTTCTCTAAGCTAAAGAATTCCAAACCCCCTAATACAGGGTCCCCAACCTGTCAGCCACAGCCCACTACTGGGCCGTGGCCTAATCACCATGGGGCCGCATGAGTGGCCCCATGGTGCATGTGTGTCTGCACGCGCGTGCGCAGCCCCACTCGCACAAGCAGTGCCGTGAGCATCAGGGGAGTTTGTGGCCCCACTCGCGTGAGCATCATTAGGGGTGTTTGCGGCCCCACTAGCGTGAGCGTCGTCATGGGCATTTGCGGTCCCACTCGCGCTCACATCGCCATGGTTGTCGTGGGAGCTCATGCACGCACATGCACCTGCCCCTCCCACAAAATCATCCCTTCTTTCCCCCCTCCTCCCCGCTCCAGGCCGCCAGCCCAGAAAGGTTGGGGAACTCTGCCCTAATACAAGACAACCCCATGCACAAACACATATTTATTTACCATCGGCTCCGGGGTTCTGCTTGGCTTTCGGATCCAGTGTGCAAACGGGGAAATAAGCCTGATCGTCTCTTTATAGGACTCCTTGATTGATTCTTGGCTGTTGCTGCTGCTAATGGAGGCTGAAGAAAGAAACAATTGATCCTAAGTTCTGTGCAAACATACTCTGTTAATTCTATTCCGCAGCGCAAGAGCCTTGTGAGGAAAGCTAAGCTGAGCTGAGAGAGAATGAGAGTCACCAGTTCAAAGCTGCCATAACTAAATGACAGCTTGAACCTAAACCAGAAGTCCCCAACCGTTTGGACAACAGGGACCGGTTCCTTGGAGAAAGGGTTTTCCACAGACTGGAGAGTGCGTGGTTTTGTGTGCTGCCTGCATCTCATGGATGGGACTTTGCTTGTTTGTGCGGACCGGTTGCTGGCATGCGGCCCGGTACTGGTCCACAGACCGGGGGTTGGGGACCCCTGACCTAGATAACTCATCCAAGTTCAACACCTCAACCACTACACTATATGTAGTCCTCGAATTACAACCATTCGTTTAGTGACTGTTCGAAGTTACAACGGCACTGAAAAAACTGACTTATGACCGTTTTTCACACTTATGACCACTGCAGCATCCCCATGGTCACATGACCAAAATTTGGACCCTTGGCAACTAGCATGCATTTATGAAGGTTGCAGTAGCCCTGGGGTTTTGTGATCACCTTTTGTGACCTTCTGACAAGCAATATTCACTTAACAACCACGTTACTAACTTAAGAACTGTGGTAATTCACTTAACAACTGTGGCAAGAAAGGTCATAAAATGGGGCAAAACCCACTTAAATAAAAATAAATAAATAACCTTTATTGTCATTTTTTATATTGTGGGCACAGTGGCACACATAAAAAAAATGAAATTTAGTTGCCCGCTCTCAAAGTGAAACATATACATGACACACACCTAAACATACTATGTACAACATATATATAGACCCACATCCCTACATATACATAGCAAATAAATATTAAATACTGTCCATCTTGAATATATAACGCAAGAAGGAAGTTTGAGAGTTCGCAAGGTTAATGCTGTATGGAATGAAACTATGGCTGAATCTGGATGTTCTGCTACGGATACCACGAAGCCTCCTCCCAGAAGGTAACAGGGAAAACAGGTTGTGAAGAGGATGTGTAGTGTCCCAGAAAATCTTGCGGGCCCTGCTCAAGCAACGCTTCTGTGCTATGTCCTGGATGGTAGGGAGGGACTGCCAATGATCTTTTCGCCATCCTCACCACTCTCTGCACCGCCTTCCTGTCTGAAGCAGTGATGCCTCCAAACCAGACTGTGATGCTGTATGACGGATGCTCTCGATTGTCCCCCTGTAGAAAGTGGTCAGGACAGGGAAGGAAGATGTGCTTTTCTCATGCGGCGCAGAAAATGCAGGCGCTGCTGTGCCCGCTTCACCAGTTTCTCACTGTTTAGCGACCAAGTCAGCCTACTCGTTAGCTGCACACCCAGGAATTTGATGCTGGTAACCATCTCCACAGGTGAATCATTAATGCACAGAGAAGTGTGGCTGTGCCTGCCTTTTCTGAAATCAACAATGATCTCTTTGGTTTTTCTTGTATTTAAAACTAGGCTGTTTTCCTTACACCAGTTCACCAACCCCTCAACCTCCTTGCAGTAAGCTTCCACCTTGTCATCCTGAATAAGGCCCACTACTGTTGTATCATCTGCGAACTTCACAATATGGTTGGTGGCAAACCTAGCACAGCAGTCATGGGTCAACAGGGTGAACAGCAGCGGACTTAAGACGCAGCCCTGAGGAGAACCTGTGCTCAAGAAAATGGTATTTGAGGTATTTGTTCCAACTCGCACATATTGGGGCCTGTTGGTAAGAAAATCCAGAATCCAGTTGCACAAAGGAGTGTTTAAGCCTAAAAGGCCCAGTTTGTCTACTAGATGCTGGGGAATGATTGTGTTAAACGCCGAACTGAAGTCGACAAACAGCAAACGCACATGAGTATTTCTTTCCTCCAAGTGCTTCAGGCTCAGATGGAGAACGGAAGAAATAGCATCCTCCGTAGAGCGATTTGGTCGGTAGGCAAACTGAAGCGGGTCAAATGCTGGCGGGAGGCTAGATACAATAGTGTCTTTTATCAGCTTCTCAAAGCATTTCATGATGGTGGATGTCAGTGCAACCGGACGGTAATCATTGAGGCCTGTGATTGTGGACTTTTTTGGCACTGGCAAGATGATGGCCATCTTAAAACACGATGGGACCACTGCCTGCTGCAATGAGAGGTTAAAAATATCAGTGAGAACACAAGCCAGCTCCTCTGCGCATTCCCTGAGGACACGTCCAGGGATGTTATCTGGGCCTGCTGCTTTCCGAATGTTAACTGTCTGCAGTGTTTTCCGGACAGAGGTGACATCAAAGCTAGGCACTTGCTCATCAGGATGGGGCACAGCTTTCCTAGCAGGAGTACTATTTGATGCCTCAAATCTACCAAAGAATGCATTCAGTTTGTTTAGGAAGTCTGTGTCATCCTTACATCTCGATGGAGCCACCTTGTAATCCGTAATGGCCTGGATCCCTTGCCACATTTGCCTGGTGTTTGTTTGGTCCTGAAAAAAGTTCTGAATTTTCTGGCAATGGGCTTGCTTTGCACCTTTTACGGCACTTTTCAGATTTGCTCTGGCTGTTCTAAGTGCCAGCATGTCCCCAGATTTAAAAGCCACATTCCGTGCTTTCAGCATCTTGCGGACCTCATAAGTCAGCCACGGTTTTTCATTCGCCCTCACAACAAAGCTTTTCAGGACACAGACATCTTCTATGCACTTTTGGATATATGCAGACACCGTGGTGGCATACTCCTCAACATTTGTATGTTGGTTATCAGTAGCTGCTTCCTTAAACATGCCCCAATCTGTACATTCAAAGCAGTCTTGTAATGCTTCTATAGCACCCTCTGTCCAAATCCTCACCTGCTTTACTGTAGGTTTCACTCTGACTAATAAAGGTTTATATGCTGGAATAAGCAGCACTGAGAGATGGTCAGAGGAGCCCAGGTGAGGGCGGGGGATAGCTTTGAAAGCCTTCTTGATGTTGGAATAAGCAAGATCCAGTGTATTGTCCCCTCTGGTTGCAAAGTCCACATATTGATGGAAATGTGGCAGGGTAGCTTTCAAATCCACTTGGTTAAAGTCTCCCACAGCAATAAATGCACCTTCTGGGTGAGTAGTTTGTAAGTCACTGATGGTATGGTGGAGAACCTTCAGGGCCTCTTCTCTGTTTGCATCAGGGGGGATATACACAGCTGTGATAATAGTAACAGAGAATTCTCTAGGCAGATAGAAGGGTCTGCATTTGATGGTCAGAAGCTCCACATCTGGGGAGCACAGACTTGAAACCACCTTGGCATTATTACACCATCTGTCATTTATATAAAAACAGACACCCCCTCCCCTGGATTTGCCACTAAGAGTAGAACTCCTGTCCAACCGAAATGTTGAAAATCCCATCAAGCTAACAGCACTATCTGGAACAGAGGGCTTTAACCAAGTCTCTGTTGCAATAATAACACAGCAATTTCTCACCTCCTGATTTGTTGTTAAATCCAGCCTTAAGTAATCCATTTTTGGTTCTAAGGAGCGAGCATTTGCAAACAAAATAGATGGAAGAGACACTCTGTAAGGTCTAGCTTTCAGCCTAGATGTTAGGCCTGCACGTTTGCCACGCTTCCTCTTCCGGTCGCACCTCCTCCTTTTCTTCTGGAGATAAACAGCAGCGGAGGGAAACTTCCCAGCTGCAATGGCTGCTTCTCCACTCTGCCCCTGCGGCCCGAAACGCTGCCTTTGCTGCTTTTGCTGCTCAAAACACTGAGCACGATACTGTTTCCCCCTCCAGCAATTCCTTTTCTTCCTCCCAGCTCCTCCAGATATTTCAGCTGATCTCTCACCCTCCATGTCAGCTGCCTGCAACTCCGTCCCTGGTTTTCTCTCCGTCTGCAACTCCGTCCCTGGTTTTAGCAATGGAGATTTGGGGCTCAACTGCGGTCATAAATCAAGGATTACCTGTACTTTGTATTTCCTTAAACTCTATTTATATACATCCTTCCATTTAATTTGGCCTCTTTGATACCTTTTCTTCCTATAATTAGATGTCACCATTCAGTCTGTAAGCACCTTGAAGCTGGGATCCTACTGTGTTTATGCGTACAGAAAGAGAACGCATGTGGAGAATTCATGGAGTTGAGCAATCACGATATTTGCTTTCGAAAAAAGAATCAAGATTTAAAACAAAGGAAGAAATGGAGTTTGGAATGTCACAGATCAAAGCCAATCAGTGCTAGGCACAGCCATTTCTTTTGCCCCAAATTCACAGAATTGACCCTCTCCCTCTTGAATCTAATGAAGAAGGGATGCAAGGATCAGATTCCTTCTTTTAAAGGTAACGGTAAAAGTTTCCCCTGTCCACTCATGTCTAGGGGCCAGTGCTTATCTCCTTTTCCTGGCTGAGGGAGCCAGCATTGCCTGAAGACCCTTCTGTGATCGTGTGGCCAGCATGAATATATGCTAAGGCGTACAGTATGCTGTTACCTTCACACCGAAGTGGTACTTATTTATCTACTTGCATGCTTTCAAACTGCTAGGTGGGCAGGAGCTGGAGCAAGGAACGGGAGCTCACCCCATCATGCGGCACTTGAGTCTCAAGCGAACTGCCAGCCTTCCAGTCAACAAGCCCAGCATCTTAACCACTAGGCCACCAAGGGAGGTACCAAAGTGGTACCTATTTATCTATGTGCATTTGCATGCTTTTGAACTGCTAGGTTGCCAGGAGCTGGGGCAGGAGTGGGAATTCACCCCATTGCCTGGCACTCGAGTCTTGAACCTGGGCTGTCAAGTTTCCAGCTGACAAACTCAGCATCTTTAACCACTCCCCTTCTTTTAGACTGAGTTAAATTGTTATAAATCGCATGGCACTTACCGAGAAGGTGGTCTTGGTTATTTCAACACTGTTGTGCACAATCCCTCCACTCAAACTCCCAGGGATTCCTCCAGGCTGGTGCTTCTTCTGGCTTCCTACCATGGTTTCCATGGAGTGGCTGCGGACTCGGATCGCTCTCTTATCAGATGAAATAAGAGGAAGGTCAAGATCAGGACTGGAAATGTTTGGACATTGTTGTGTTATTACACCTAAGCATAGCTGGACCAAGCACAGTCACCTCTGAATGATATCCTTGCATGAATAAAAAGGCGCCATCCATGCAGAAGAAGGCAGTATTAGGAAAACATTTTTTCAGTCTGAAGGAGACTCTGATTGGATGTTTGCAACCCAAAATAAGACCTCTCCGTACTGTGACATTTTCTTGCAGATCCTATGTATATTTATACACTGACTTGTATTTATAGATTGACTGATTAGCTGAAAGTCAATCCATTCAACCTCCTAATTGAACATTAAGTGTTGATTCAAATTCCTACAAAGGTGATAGTAGGATCTTGACCAGCCTCTCTCTCTCTCTCTCTCTCTCTCTCTCTCTCTCTCTCTCTCTCTCTCTCTCTCTCTCTCTCTCTCTCTCTCTCTCTCTCTCCCTCCCTCCCTCCCTCCCTCCCTCCCTCCCTCCCTCTCCTCTTTCTTTAAGGTCCTTGTCTGTCTCTGAGCTTGGTTGTTTTCTTGCAGATGTTTCTGCAGTGCACTAATGATTTTACCCGATTGGACAATGAAATATCTGCAAGAAAATAACCACACTCGGACAGCACCAAAACCCTACAAATTGAGCTACAAATATTCTTTTCCCTTGGTACCTCTCTCTTTCTCATCAACACCACACTTTTCTTATTGTTGTCACTTTTTGCTAGTATTCATACTAATAGTAAACCTAGAGTAGAACACGATTATTCATATTAAAAAGAGATCACTGTCAGGTGCAAGCCACCAGAACCACTTATGGATAGGCCCAAATGGATACTTTGTTGCTGATCACCTATATTACAAGAATCTCGCCAGACTGTCTGCCTTCCCTTGGGAAAAGGCAGATAGATATAGACCTAAAGGTTTAATCCTAGACATTTGCTCCCTCAAACAGACACTGAGCTGGAATGTTTCTTTACCCCCACTGGCAGGGGTCCCTCCCCTTCAGCCAGTGGATCCACAACAATCACCAAAATACAGGCTGCATCTGCACAATGCTTTTGACCTAGTTATTGAATTAACCCATTCTACGCATCTGCGTGGTATCTTGTATTATAAAGTCCCATATACAGTATTAAGCAAGGTTCATATTCCATTCCCCTTGGAGAGGAATGCCTTGAATGGAGTCAGGACTACAATGCAAAGTTTTCCAGTGATTTCTGACTTGTAGTGTTTTAAGTTAAAGTCTCCCTCCTGTCAAGCTCAGTCACTGGTTACAACAGCCATGTGGGATTATTGGGCACAATACAGAAACTTTGCTATTGTTTTCTTCCTAAATACTTTCCAGTTCAGCTACAATCTTAATGGCCTCCCAGTGAAGTACTAACCAGATTCTGCTTAGTGCTGGAACCTATTGTAGACCAGTTAACTTGAAAGCCTCACAATGCACTTCTGTTATCTACTTTGACTGGCTGCAACAATGCTATATTAACCATGGAGAAGCTATTCACTGGACAACATATGGAAAACTGTCACTGTGCATTTCAATACAATTAAACTTAAAGTTCAAAGTGAGAGTGCTCCGAAGCTAAATGCAACAGGGAGAGCGAGCCCAAAATGTTTGACATAGATCTATACAGGAACAAAACTTTCCTAAGGTCCTGTTTAAAAAGAGAAAGCAGATCAAGCGGAAAAGAATTCCATGGACAAAGACCTATTAGAGAAAAAGCATAAAGAAGGGCATTCTTTTATTACATAAGAATGCAGGTAAATAACCTTGACAGGTACAAGAAACAAGGAGCCAGGATAGAATTCAAAAGCATGGCAAATTTATTCCACGCATCCTATATACAAGAATCTGATCTACTAACAGTCAATGCAAATTGGTGTCAGATAAGAGTCAACAGACTTCAAGGGGGAAGGGGCTGGACTTAGATTTCTTTTGGAGGTGTAGGTACTCCAGACTGATGATGCATTTGACCCCACCCTCGGGCTAAACATGGTCATCTCCTACAAACCTCTTAAGTTTCCAGATATGTTCCTCAATTCAAATTGCCTACTTTGGTTCTTATGGTTTAATTGCATTTCTCCCAACCTTCAATTCTTTAACCCAAAGATGATACAGCAAAATCCAATCAAGTCCTTTATTTGCTTGTACCCAATGGATAGAATCTTGCCAAACTAAAGCTATAACCTTCTAACCTACTAGATACAGTATATCCTGAGAGATTCTAGGGTGTGGCTATCCTGAACGTCTTCTCTCCTTCCCCATCCAGCTTGGGACTGCACAGTCTCTTAATCAGGGCCTCTTGTCTGGGAAAGATCTGTGTTGCCAAACCTCCCCCACTGCTCCATCAGGTGCATATTCCATCACAGTCTCTCCCACACTCTGCTTTTGCTAGCTTGCATGCTTCTTTGCCTCTTTCATCCATAATCTGCCTTTTTATATAGTAAGGAGGCTTGCATATTAAGCCAAACAAAAAAATAACTGAATCACATGAATGGTTAAAGAGCTGGTTCAAAAGACAGGCCTTCCAAAGTCAAGCTGAGTGGGACCCAAATCCAGCTTCCACAGACATGTGTTTCATAGTTGGAACAAGACACGGATGAAGGTGGTGCTGTCCAGTAATCTTCATACTGTAAACGGATTTTTGAGAAGGTAGGCACCTTCAGAAGAACCTCTCTGGCAGATCCCAACAGGTTCAGAATGATAGATGTGGTCCTTCTCATTGATTTATTGGGGTTTTTTTTTTCAACTATGCATGCTACCTGATGCATTGATATACTAGATCAGGGATGTCAAAACTGCCAGCCCACGGGCCGGACGCATCATGCGGAAGCCGCGCCCACCCCATTGCCGGCAATGGCAAAACTGTCCCAATACGTTGCGTGACGTCACGTGACATCGCAAGTTTGACATATCTGCACTAGACACTGAAGACATCCTGAGCCAGTAAGACATCCTCAACCTTAGCAACTTTAACATGTGTAGATGTCAGCTCCCAAAATTCATCAACTAGCATGCTTTATGATATGTGAACTTCAACTTCTACCTGGCTGGGGAATTCTGGGAGTTGACTTCTGCACTTCTTAAATGTTACTGAGGTTGAAGGGGAAAAAATGGCCCTAAGGTCTTGAGAACCTAGAACATGGGTCGGCCAGCCGAAACATCCAACGAGCCGCACGGACCCGTTTCCCTAAAAAAAAAAACCCCTGGGAGCCGCACCAGCCCGCGCATGCGTGCATGCGCGTGCACCCGCGCATGCCCGTTCGCGCATGCACGCCCGTTCGCGCACGCGCACGCACACCCGCCCGCGCACGTGCGCATGCGCTCCCCAAAATGGCGGCGGAGGCTCCGGAGCCGCAGGTGATGCCTCAAAGAGCCGGATGCAGCTCCGGAGCCACGGGTTGCCGACCCGTGACCTAGAAGGTTAATACCAAGTCCTTAAATTTTCACCAGAAACCAAGCCTGATAATTATTTATTATAAAAGAAGGGAATATTTGTGGTTCTGGTTTGAACTGTGGAGTCCTTGGTGCTCTCTGAGCATGGTTGTTTGCTTGCAGGCACTACATAGTCCAACTAGGTAACACAGTGCGAGTCAGTGTGGAGTGTGCTCCCTCCTTATATATAGTAGCTTGCCCTGATAACCTGTGGGGTTGTCATTTTCTCCTGGATAGTTCCTTGATTGGGGTATTGTTTTCTGCTTGATTGTTTGTCTGGTTGCTTATATGGATGTTGACTGTCGAAAGGGATATACATACAGGTAGTCCTGGACTTAACAACCAAAATACAGCCCATAATTTCCATTGCTAAGCAAGGCAGTTAAGTGAGTTGTCCCATTTTATAATCTTTTTTTGCCACAGTTGTTAAACGCATTACTGCAGTTGTTAAGTGAATCATGAGGTTGTTAAGCAAGTCTGGCTTCCCCCATTATTTTGCTTGTGGGAAGCTGGTTGGGATGGTTACAGATGGTGATCACATGAGCCCAGGAGGGTGCAACTGTCATGAATACATGCTGGTTACCAAGCGCCAAAATTGTGACATTGACTGTGGGGATGCTGCAATGATCAAAAGTGCAAGGACTGGCTATAAGACACTTTTTTTTCAGTGTTATTGTAACTTTGACTGGTCACTAAACGAATGGTTGTAAGTCAAGGACTACCAAACAAATGGTTGTAAGTCAAGGACTACCTGTATTCTGCTCTTTTCATTTCCTTCTTAACTTTTTGTTTTGAATGGTTTATAAATATGGTTTATTGCTATTTGTCTATTGATGGCTGATTAGTCTGAATGCCAAGCTTCCAGGAATTCCCAAGCATTTTGGATTGGACTTGGTCTAGAATGTTTCCCAGTTGAAATTATGGTTGAGTCTGTTCATGTGTTGTGAGATTAAGGACTTTTCACTGTGTGCTCTAACTGCAGAACCTGGAGTCAGACAGCATCCATGAACTGCAGAGCACATCCATGCACCCCAACTGGCTGTCAGAAGACACGATAAAAACATCTTAATTTCACTGTACTGTACATGGACAGGCTCCATCATGGCTGGTGAGATGGAACTGGTAGGCTGATAATTCAGTGGCTCATGTAACCATCAAAACATGTTGCCCACCTTTGACCAACAGGTTGCAAGCACAGAAAAGTTCCATACGTGTCAGTTGGGCTACTTCTAAATGTGGGCCTACTGTTCTTCTGAAATAGTGCTAAATCTTTAGACTCGGCAGCTTGTATTATCTCAAGGGATCCAGATTGCTGAATTAGAATAGAATAGAATAACAGAGTTGGAAGGGACCTTGGAGGTCTTTTAGTCCAACCCCCTGCTCAGGAAGGAAACAAATGGTTGTCCAATCTCTTCTTAAAAACTTCCAGTGTTGGAGCATTCACAACTTCTGGAGGCAGGTTGTTCCACTGATTAATTATTCTAACTGTCAGGAAATATCTTCTTAGTTCTAGGTTGCTTCTCTCCTTGATTAGTTTCCATCCGTTGCTTCTTGTCCTGCCCTCAGGCGCTTTGGAGAATAGCTTGACTCCCTCTTCTTTGTGGCAACCCCTGAAATATTGGAACATTGCTATCATGTCAGCCCTAGTCCTTCTCTTCATTAAACTAGACATACCCAATTCCAGCAACCGTTCCTTATATGTTTTAGCCTCCAGTCCCCTGATCATCTTTGTTGCTCTTCTCTGTACTCTTTCTAGAGTCTCAACATCTTTTTTACATCGTGGTGACCAAAACTGGATGCAGTATTCCAAGTGTGGCCTTACCAAAGCGTTATAAAGTGGTATTAACACGCTACATGATCTTGATTCTATCCCTCTGTTAATGCAGCATAGCACTGTGTTGGCTTTTTTGGCAGCTGCAGCCAGCACACTGCTGGCTCATATTTAAGTGATTGTCCACTAGGACTCTAAGATCCCTCTCACAGTTACTACTATGTGTCTAAATCCACACACTCAAGTTATTAAATTACCCAGGAGATAGGTGTGGAAGATGTGTTGCAATTACTACTCTCTCCTGTTTCATCCATATCTCTTCTCTATGCTTGTGACCTGTCAGTTGAGCTAAAGAATATGGAGAAAACATAAGGAGTAAAGTGGAAGGCAGTGATTTATATCAAGTGAGCTCTGTGGTCAACTGGACCTTCATGTGATGACAACACTGACAAAGAGCTGCCATTGCTCGCTACACCTAGAAGTAGCCTCTGTGTTGGGCTCAATGGTACCACATCTCCCCACAAATTTTAAAGAAAAAGTGAGCTCATTTGCTCAACTAACAGGGGACCTGAGTATTCAACAACCTCACCTTCCAGTTTCAAGTCACTTCTTGTGCAGATCAAAGTTTGTGGTTACATGACATCTAGGATTTTTTTTGTAATCATTTTATTAAAAGTTTGAGTTACAACAGTAAAAGATCAGACAACCTTAAAAAAGAAAAGAAAAATGGAGTGCAAGTATAAACAATTTCATACTCTCGTCACTTCCTCTTAATTAACAAATTGAAAACTCCTCATCCCATAATACAGGGGTCTTCAAACTTGGCCCTTTTATGACTTGTGGACCAACTCCCAGAATTCCTCAGCCAGGCATGCTGGCTGAGGAATTCTGGGAGTTGAAGTCCACAAGTCATAAAAGGGCCAAGTTTGAAGACCCCTGCCATAATAGTTCATCTCTTAACTATAGTCTAATAAGTAACATCTTCTCCAATCAGCTGCTATCAAAAAAGTCCAAACACAGCTTTAACATAACAAAATTAATTAATATACAGTATATATAAAACTCAACATTGCACATCTCAACTCTTAGCAAAAACTCTATTTAAAAGGCATAAAGTGGTCTCAGTATCCCAGTATAAACAAAAGTTAAAGTTTTACATAACAAAGAAGGACCACTTCTCCTTTAAAAAAGACCCCACAAACATCCCTTATTTCTAGAGCAGGGGTGTCAAACGCGCAACGTCACGTGACGTGTCATGACGTATCGCGACTTTTTTTCCATTGCCAGCAATGAGGTGGGCGCGGTTTCACTAGGATGCATCCGGCCCGCGGGCCGGCAGTTTGACACCCCTGTTCTAGAGTAACTGTAGGGAAAGACCTTATAGACCATGTTAACTATAAACAAATCCAGATTTAGCAAATATATAGCAATCCCAATAGTGTAACATAATGCAAAAAACTAAAATTTCACATAGAAAAGAGGGATAATTTTACCTTTTAAAAGAACAAGTTCACAAAACTTCCTTATACACAGCCAGTTTAAATGTTGTAGTGTAGGGGGAAAGCTTAAAACACCATATTCAATATAAGCAAATTAAATAAATTTTTTCCACTCCAGGTACCAACCAATCCAGATTCAATCAAATAAACCAACTTTGTATTCTTTTTTTAATCTTTCTTTTTAGTTCATTTAGATGGTTGTTGATCCTTGATACAAATTTCTTCAATGTGTTAAACAGCCTCTTTTGCAAGTCCAGCAAAAAGAAATTGTTCCAATTGCTCTCGGATGTCATTTTATGTCCTTCTTAATTTTTAAAGCCTCATTTAATTTTTTCTTTATATCTGATGACATATTCTCATTCAAATATTCATCTTGTTCTCGGATAGATTTTGTTGCATATTTTTTTTCTGTACATCTTTTGGGAACAGACTGTTCCCAAGAAGATGCAACATAGCTGATATAATTGGTTCAAAGTCCTGGCACAATCCCCAATGCAGTTCATCAAAGATATCTTTGAAAGCTATAATAAGTTACTTGTCTTGTTGTGTCTCCAATATAAGATACAATTTTTCTTTCCCAGAAACATGAATTTGTTCTTTAAGAATTTCAGTCTTAATATTCAAAATCCAATATTCCAACATTTTTAAACCCCTAATCCATTTAAAACTTTGTGTAGTCAAAATTGTGTCTTGCTTTTTGCTATAATTATTAAAAATTATAAAGATACATCATTTTCACAAAGTAGAGGGGGACCACCTATTCTCCAAAGCACCTGAAGGAGAGAACCAATCTAGAACTAAGGAGAAATTTCCTGTTAGTTAGAACAATGAATCAGTGAACAACTTGCTTCTAGGAGTTGTGGGTACTCCATTACTGGAGGTTTTTAAAAAGAGATTGGACAACCATTTGTCTGAAATGGTATAGGGTTTCCTGCCTGAGCAGGGGGTTGGACTAGAAGACCTCCAAGATCCCTTCCAACTCTATTATTCTATTCTGTTCTGTTCTGTTCTTAAGGATTGAAGGCATTCATCCAATGTTTGCAATCTTCTCATTTTGTAAGTGTCTAACCTCTTTGAAACAGTTTATAGGTAATTTCTGAAAGAGATATGCAAAGTTAGTATCCTTTGAAAAGTCTCAGTTTGTGGTTGGAGCAATTATGGTGAATTCCCTCATCTTCCAATTCTCCCTCCCTCTGGAGTCTTCTTGCGAGAAGCAATTGAGGAGATCAGCTTGAATGATCTCACACCCTCTCTTTGTCCAGAGAGGGTTGAAGGAGTTCATCTGCTCATCGGCTCCCTGTTTGTGACTGCAAATATTGACTCCACTTTTCATGGAGTTGTCTTCAATCTGCCATCTTCCCCGGAAGTTCCCTGGCATCCAGCTGTTAGGAGTGGTTGCCTCCACTGTATTGTGCTTGAAGACTGTGTGAGCATTGGGTATTCTTTGGCAGGAATTAGGGCCAGGAAGATGGAACTGGGAGGGGGGAGATGTCAAGGATCCTATACAACAGACTGAGCAGAGTGATCCATGAGTGGCCCATGAAATACAACAGGGTTAGCTTAACACATTTTTAAGTCCATAAAGTCCTGGCTATGTTTAAGGATGAACATAGTCCTGCTGCTTTGTTGAGGATCGCTTTAATGCAGGGGTCTTCAAACTTGGCCCTTTTATGACTTGTGGACTTCAACTCCCAGAATTCCTCAGCCAGGCACGCTGACTGAGGAATTCTGGGAGTTGAAGTCCACAAGTCATAAAAGGGCCAAGTTTGAAGACCCCTGCTTTAATGGACGCCTGACTGGTGTCAGTGGTTGCTTTATGAAATACAACACTGCAAAGTACAGTTCTTTTGCTCTGTGGCTTGTGCTGAAACTCTGCCCTTCCACACAAGAAGTCCTGAGGGCCTCAACTCAAGCTTTTGTGCATTTCCCCCCCCCCAAAGTCACAATACATTAATCAACAGGCACATACTCTCTCACATTGCCTTACCACATTGGGGTTATCAAGGTGAGAAATGATCCCATTTTCCCCCAAATGACAAATACAAAAGAATATCTCATAAATCACCACAGATGCCCACACCAACACATACACAGTGTTGTTCTCAAAATAAATTGGGATACAGAAAAAAAATATTCCCCTTCCTAAATTCTGCAAATTTATGGTTGACTAGTCTTCAGCATAAAGAAACTGGGATATGGCTTTAATGTAAAAGTTTTAGAAGTTTGTTTGGAATCTCTACAAACATTTCATCCTAGGGATGCTGCAATGTCATCAGACATAGACAATAAGATGACTGCCTCATGATGCCTTGAGATAATTCTGAATTCTGGATTAAATCTTCTTACCAGAATGAGAAACTCTTTTGTTGATAATAGATTGGCGCCTACTTCAAAATAAATGAACACCAGCCCTGCTGAATTTGCATCAGAGAGAGGAACAGCTTGTTTTGAGATGTGGACCTACAGTACCATATCACCCCAAATCTGACCGTCTGCTAAAGGTAAAGGTTTCCCCATCCCATCATGTCCAATTCTAGGGGGCGGTGCATGTCTCTGTTTCCAGCTTTGTCCAAAGTTGCTTCTGTGGTCATGTGGCCAGCATGACTATATGCCATGGGGCACGGAAAACTGTTAACTTCCCACCAAAGTGGTAGCCATTTATCTACTCACACTTGCGTGATTTCGAACTGCTAGGTTAGCAGGAGCTGGGGTAAGGATGGGAGCTCACCCTGTCATGCGTTGTTTGGGTCTCGAACTGCCGACCCTCCAGTCAACAAGGCCAGTATCTTAACCACTAGGACACCGCACCCATATGGTACCACTATACCATTTTCCCCCCCATATTCTGCAGGTCAGCAACTGGCAGGCCCTTGACTGCATGCAGCCCCAACCGTTTATGCTTGTCTGCTGAGTCCACATTGGACCAATCCTAATAAATCCAGGTCATGCCGTTTCCCATCATTCTGAGACAGGCTCCCACTAACAACACATTGGAGAAGGGGAGGAATGAAAATTCTAACTCAGTAAATAGTAACAAGTTATATGATGCTTATTCTCATGTAAATGGGTAAAGAGTTGCAACAGTTATTCTCTTTGCTTTTGTTGTTGTTCAGTTAAGAAGTCATGTCTGATTTTTCATGACCCCCATGGATAACAGCCCCTCTGTCCTTCACTGTCTCCCAGAATTTGCCTAAATTCATGTTCATTGCATCAATGACACCATCTAACCATCTCATCCTTTGCCCTCCCTTTCTCCTTTTGCCTTCCATCTTTCCCAACATCAGGGCCTTTTCCAATGAGTCCTCTCTTCTCATTTGGTGGCCAAAGCACTTGGGCTTCAGCTTCAGTAATTGTCCTTCCAAAGAACATCCAGGGTTGGTTTCCTTTAGGAGTGACTGGTTTGATCTCCTGGCAGCCCAATTCTTGAGCCAAAATAGGGACCAAAATAGGTAGAATGCCTTCTAAACGAAAGCATTTTAAAAATCACAAACCAAATCTATTTTAAAAATCACAAACCAAACCATCTGAAAAACCTAACTGGGAAAAAAAAGGCTACCCTCCCCCTTTGATCACATTGGAAAGGATTTTGAATTTTTTTTTTTATCCCCCAGACTGTGCAAGTGTTAACAAAGCGAAAAAGAACATCTGTGATTTCTTGTTGCATTTTGTAGGCAGCAACTCCAGTCTCTTTTCCTTTTTTTCCATTTCCTTTTTCCATTTACCCAGGCAACACACTGAGAAGTAAATAAGCAATTAAGCAGACCAACAAGGCTGTCCAAAGGCAGCTGCGCCATTTTTCTGGCAGTTGTTTTCCTCATCAGCCCTGGGATCTGTCCCAATTCTGTATAACATCAGAAGCAAGGGGGAAAAAAAACACTAAGCCTTCGGTCCTTAGCTTATGCTTCTGACAAGCATTTGGGTGATGGGCAATGACTGATGGAAGGATGCAATGTATTGAAAGAGGCTAGCGGTCAAAAAAAGTATCAGTGGTATTTAATTTGGGGCACTTTGCAGTGAAACTACGTCTCTGCTTCTCTACGTTACAAAAATTCAAGAACGTTTTTTTTTTTTACCTTAAACGATTCCAAGAATCCACCGTGTCCACCGTTCTCCAGCTTGTCTTCCTCAGATCCTAGGCCCAACATCAGCTGCGTGTGGACGTGGAGTTCATCGTGCAAGTTGTCCAACAGGGCAGCCCGTGTTCGATCCTAGAAGCAACGTTAGGGGGTCCTAAAATGGCCTTGCAGTTCTGGTGTGGGCTAAAAAGTGGTTGGGTTCACTGTTCCTCAGCCTTGGTAGCTTGAAGATGTGTGGACTTCAGCTTCCAGAACTCCCATGCTGGCTGGGGAATTCTGGGAGTTGAAGTCCATCCATCTTGAAGCTATTGAGGTTGAAGAACACTGATCTGTGGAATCACTACCTCCTAATTCAGGTAGTCCTCGACATACGACTACAGTTGAGCCCCAAATTTCTGTCGGTAAGTGAGACATTTGCTAAGTGAGTTTTGCCCCATTTTACAACCTTTCTTGGCACAGTTGTTAAGTGAATCACTGCGATTGTTAAGTTAGTAACACGGTCGTGAAGTGAATCAGGCTTCCCCATTGACTTTGACTGTCAGAAGGTCGCAAAAGGTGATCACATGACTCCGGGACATTGCAATTGTCATAAATACGAGTCAGTTGTCAAGCGTCTGAATTTTGATCACGTGACTATGGGGATGATGCAACAGTCGTAGGTGTGAAAAATGGTCATACATCACTTTTTTCAGTGACGTTGTAAGTTCGAACGGTCACTAAACGAACTGTTGTAAATCAAGGACTACTTGTATTAAAGCCCCACATGGAAGAGGGCCAAGTTATCTGCAGGACCATCTCTCTCTGAGGGCATCTGCCCATTCCACTAGATCTGATTGAGTGGGCACACTCCAAGTCCCTTCCCTTAAAATTTGCCCTCTAATAGGACCTAAGAATTATGGCTTCTCCATAGTGACCCCTGTTCTATTGAACACCTTGTCCCAAAGGTGCTTTTTCAGGAGGCAACTGGACTTTCTTATTTTTCTTTGAAGACGTTTCGCTCCTCATCCAAGAAGCTTCTTCAGCTCTGACTGGATGGTGGGGAATGGACTGCTGAATCTTGTCCTGATGGGTTTGTTCTCCTAGGTCAGGGGTAGGCAACCTTGGTTCTTTTATGACTCGTGGACTTCAACTCCCAGAATTCCTGAGCCAGCCATGCTGAAGGGAGAGGTTTCCAAGCTGAGCCATGCTGGCTCAGGAATTCTGGGAGTTGAAGTCCACGAGTCATAAAAGAGCCAAGGTTGCCTACTCCTGTCCTAGGACAAGATTCAGCAGTCCACCTGCATTTAAAAGACAAAGGCCACTCTTTCAAAGACAGCAAAGTTCACATTCTGGACAGAGAGGACCACTGGTTTGAAAGAGGGGGCAAAGAGGCCATCTACTCTATGTCAAAACTGAACAGCCCTCTCTCAACACAGGGGGAGGGATATGACATCATCTTTCTCCAGTCTACAACACAGTCCTTTCAGCAGCTCCAAGAAGACTCCACATCCATTTGCACCACTCAGGTGACCCTGGGAGGACACAGACAAACCTCCCAGTGGCCTCAATGACTCTCTAAAAAGAATGCAAATCACCAACTGGATGCAAAGAATATAAATCCTTCCATTCCCCACCATCTAGTCAGAGCTGAAGAAGCTTCCTGTATGAGAAGCAAAACGTCTTCAAAGAAAAGTCCAGTTGCCTCATGAAAAAGCATCTTTTGGACAACTACTCTATGACCTGGATGACTGAGAATCTCCATAGATATTGAACACCTTCCTCTCCAGATCCAGCAGACATAGTGGTGGGATTCAGCCGGTTCGCACCACTTTGGCAGAACCGGTAGCTAATTCTTTGTTGCCCAGGCCCAGAATGGACTTCCAGAAGCGGCATCCACACAGAGAACCGGCTGTTCACATATTTGAATCCCACCACTGAGCAGACACTCACCCTCTTAGCCTTCTGTAAACTGGTAAAGAGTACACTTTTCCACAAGGTACTGGGGCAATAGAATTGGAGGTCAGGGATTAGAAGAGATGAAAGGGTATACAAGTAGTCCTCTACTTACGATCAGTCACTGAGTTTAACAGACCTCTCTGGGGATCCTGACGATGGTTCTGAAGTTCTGATGCTGCCCCTCCCCCCCCCATGGTCACGTGACTGCATTTCTGGTGCTTGGCAACTGACCCGCATTTATGACTGTTGGCAGCATCCTGCAGTCACATGACTGCATTTTATGATGTTTTTGCCCAAGTCCAGCATTTACCTTCAGTTTTCGGCAAAAACACCCAGAGCGAACAATTGTTTCACTTATCAATCATGGTGTTTGCTTAATGACCACTGCAAAAAAAAAAAAAAAGGTCATAAAATTGGGTCTGTTGTAGGGGTGACCCATTTTACAACCGTCATGACGTACAACTGTAATGGGCAGGCTCCATGATGGTCGTAAGTCGAGGACTACCTGTCGTTATGGCTTGGGTGCTTAGCTTTTCTTGCTTTTATTTCATTTCGTTCTTTTCCTTCTTATTGGTTTTACTGTTTGTCTTTTTCACGCGGATATCCGTCACCTAGAGTTGCGTGCTACCACATGGGTGGCTTTATACATCTTTTAAACAAATAAAAATAGCATGTGTACGATGTTGTGTCCCAAAGGTGCAAAGCTTACACTATCAGGGTGTGATCTGTTTTTTGTCATCTGCCTCCCTTTGACTCCCCTTGCGATAACTTTGTATTGAAGCTGCTCTTTCTTTCCTTTCCTTTTTTTAAGTTTTTGACACAGTCACAGCTTTTGTGGGACGCCCAGTTCACCTGGGAGATTTTGAGCGGTAATAAAGATCAGCTCTCACAAATAAAAAAAAAAAGGGAAGCTTATGCCTGAGGAAGCTGAACATTCACAAATGCAGCTCAGCCTTAATTGGCTTTAAGATAAATTTCCCTTCAAGTTGAGCTCAACCCTGGATGACTTCATAGATAGGGCCCATATTGTTTTCTCAGCAGGAAGCCTGTAATTAATAGAGCTGTGAGCTCTGATCTATTGATTAAACACGATTTAATCCGCTCAAAGACTTCTGCATGAATCGGCAGGAGATGCTTTGGATCACAGAAAGCCATTTTAATTGGTGAGCCTGGGAAGGTAATCCCTCCTGTTGTGCTACAGCAGGGAAAGGGACTGTAGTTGTCCACCCCGTGTGGCGTTCCTTTAACAGTGGCGTGCTTCAGAATGCCAGAATTCCTGGGTCAAATAATTCCAATGACATGCGGCAAACTTTGCATGAACAACTTTTCACACGAAGGTGTTTCCTATTACACACAATTGCATGGCACACCAGCACAGTCTAGAGGTTAAGGTGTTGAGGTAGCAGTGTGGAGGCCCTAGTGTCAGTCCATGCACAGCCGTGGAAATTCTCTGGATGACCTTGGGCTGGTCACTTTCTCTTAGCCCAACATATATTAGGGGGGGGGGACACGAGAAGTGATTATTATGTATGTCTATGGAGATTCTCAGCCATTCAGGTCATAGTTGTCCCAAAGATGCTTTTTCACGAGGCAACTGGACTTTCTTGTTTTTCTTTGAAGATGTTTCACTTCTCATTCTTGGAAGAGAAGTGAAACATCTTCAAAGAAAAACAAGGAAGTCCAGTTGCCTCGTGAAAAAGCATCTTTGGGACAACTATTATGTATGCTCAATTGAGTTCCCGGAGGAAAAGCAGATCTAAATCTAAGAAACTAACTGAAGTTTTATTTGGGTGAGAGAGGAAAGTTATTAAGAATATGAAGTGGTCAAATGATTCCTCCCTTCCTCCTTGTTCTCTCCTTCCACCTTCCTTCCTTTCCCCCTCCTTCCTTCCTTCCTTCCTCCCTCCCTCCCTCCTTCCCTCCCTGCATTGTTTCTTTGCAGGAATGACTGCCCTCAGCACACCTTCCTGAAAGAACATGAGACCACAAGAAGTTGCATAAGCACATGGGCATTCCATGAATTGCAGATTGATCCTCTGTCATGCTGATGTTATACCACAGGGGTCTTTGGCTATTCTAAGCCAGGGTTCTTTCTAAGATGCCTTTCCATAAGGATTAATGGAGCAATCTATTTCTGGTCCATTCAGTGTTGTATGGTTCAGTATAAGATCATTCCATCAGATGTCATCATGAAATTAATATATACATACACATTCACAAACACCTTTGAATCTATTTTTCAATACACTTTTTAAAGGTATCAAATATATCCCTAAAAATTTTTTTGCCCAAATTTCATATATGCACTTCCATTTTTTTTCTAACCTGGAATTCTATTGCAAAAGTCAGAGAGATGCAAGGATTGAAGCACAATGTTTTCATCAATACCACGATGCAGAAATTGTGAATTACTTCAAGAAACCGCAGAATTCATAACAAGGCAATGTTACAGGCATCTGCGTCCTGGTGTTTGGCTTCAAAGGGTTCCTTTAAAATGTGACTGTTAATCTCGGATATCCCAAAGCAAAATGGATTTGGGCTGAGCAAGTTGTCCTATTTACCTGCTCAAGGGTAGCCCATTTTTCCTTACCTCAAGCTTGGCAAACTTGTCCGACTTGCAGCAAGCATTTTCTGCATTGATCAGCTTGGTGAGAAGAAACTCTCGGAATTCTGCATTCTAAGGAATGAAAAAAAGCAGGTTAGCTCCATAAAGACCCAGTTCAAGGCCGTTCCTTGGGTGCTACTTCAGCGGATCATCAACAGATCTTCAAAAAACTCCAGGATGAGTGTCCAATGAACTTGAGCCAGAAATGTATTCCAAAGAATCTCCCCTGCATCAAGTAGGTGTCAACCTTATTGTCCGTTTCCTACATAGAACATAGAGTTATAGGGTTGGAAGGGACCTTGGAGGTCTTCTAGTCCAACCCCTTGCTCAGGCAGGAGACCCTACACCATTCCAGACAAATGGTTGTCCAAAAACTTCCAATGATGGAGCATCCACAACTTCCAGAGGTAAGCCATTCCACTGATTAATTGTTCTGTCAGGAAATTTCTCCTTAGTTCTAGGTTAAATCTCTCTTTAATGATCTTCCACCTGTTACTTTTTGTCCTGCCCTCAGGTGCTTTGGAGAATAGATTGACATCCTCTTCCCTGTCACAGTCCCTCAAGTACTGAAAGATTGCAATAATAATAATAATAATAATAATAATAATAATAATAATAATAATAATAATAATAATAATAATAATAATAGTAGTAGTAGTAGTAGTAGTAGTAGTAGTAGTAGTAGTAGTAGTAGTAGTAGTAGTTTGAAGGGACCTTGGAGGTCATCTAGTCCAACCCCTGCTCAGGCAGGAAACACTATACCATTTCAGACAAATGGCTGTCCAATCTCTTCTTAAAAACTTAGTTCTAGATTGCTTCTCTCTTTGGTTAGTTTCCATCCGTTGCTTCTTGTCCTGCCTTCAGGCGCTTTGGAGAATAGCTTGACTCCCTCTTCTTTGTGGCAGCCCCTGAGATATTGGAGCACTGCTATCATGTCACCCCTCATCCTTCTCTTCATTAAACTAGACATACCCAATTCCAGCAACCGTTCGTTATATGTTTTAGCCTCCAGTCCCCTGATCATCTTTGTTTCTCTTCTCTGTACTCTTTCTAGAGTCTCAACATTTTTTTTACATCGTGGTGACCAAAACTGGATGCTGTATTCCAAGTGTGGCCTTACCAAGGCATTGTAAAGTGGTATTAACACTTCACCTGATCTTGATTCTATCCCTCTGTTAATGCAGCCTAGCACTGTGTTGGCTTTTTTGGCAGCTGCAGCACACTGCTGGCTCATATTTAAGTGATTGTCCACTAGGACTCCAAGATCCCTCTCACAGTTACTATTATTGAGCAAGGTACCACCTATACTATACCTGTGCATTTGGTTTTTCTTGCCTAAATGTAGAACCTTACTTTTTTCACCACTGAATTTCATTTTGTTAGATAGCGCCCAATGTTCAAGTCTGTCAAGATCCTTCTGTATCTTAAGCCTATCTTCTGGACTGTTGGCTAATTCCTGCCAGCTTGCTGTCGTCTGCAAATTTGATGAGATTGCTATCATGTTACCCATAGTCCTTCTCTTCGTTAGAATAGTTTTGACTAGATATACCTAGTTCCCTCAATCGTTCTTCATATAGTTTAGCCTCCAGATCCCTTGTCAACTTTGCTGCCCTTCTCTACACTCTTTCTATGTTCTCAATATCTTTTTTGTACTATGGGGACCAGAATTAGTTGCAATATTCCAAGTGTTGCCTCGCTAGTGCAGTATAGAGCAGTACTATCACCTCACATAATCTTGAAACTATCCCTCTGTTGATGCAAGAGGAATATTGAGTCTTTTAAAATTTAAAAATAAAAAGCACCAACACTTCAGACCTGCCTACTCTGGTGACACCATTGCCTAACCAGTCACATTTCATGTAAACTTAGGAACTCAATGTAATAATGCAAAGTAATTGACGATGATGATGATGATCTCCCCTGAAGATAAAAGAATAATAAAACAATGATTTGTAATCCACAACAACTGGGGTCCTACAATAAACTAAAATAAAAATCAATGGTCTCAGTTTGGTTTAGTGCAATACAGAAATCCAGTCTACACCATGAAATTGGTGTCATTTTAAGTTCCTTTGTTGGAGGTGTGGGGGGAGATGGTTCCCCACAGACCAACCACGGTGATAAAGCCTTAGTAATTAAATGAAAAAG
This sequence comes from Azemiops feae, assembly GCA_023970755.1. NCBI lineage: Eukaryota > Metazoa > Chordata > Lepidosauria > Squamata > Viperidae > Azemiops > Azemiops feae. The sequence continues at coordinate 545,139 of JALGBA010000850.1, read as the reverse complement.
TAGAAACGCTCTTATACTGGTAAATCTTCCAAAAATCAATCTATTTAATTTAACCCTTCCCCCCCCCAGATCTCCCAAATTACGTCCCATAAGAACCAAACAAACCTTGTTTTAGGATTAGGGTTGGGTCTTACTTTTTGGAACACAGGTGGGCTTGGCAGTGAAGGACCAAAAGACGGGACATCTTCTCGTGCTGTGACAGCTACCTATCCAAAACAAGGAAAGAGAAAAAGCCTTTGAGTTTATGAGATATGCGCAAAGGCTACATGTAAAAGAACCCGATGTAAATACAGTTATTGTACAAAGGTCTGTCTCTCTGATTAAATTTTTTTGTTTTTCTCCCTCTTACTTCCAGCCATATAATTCTTGGAAGTCCTGAGTGAGTGTCTTTTTTTAACCGCTTTGAAGAAGATAGATAATCTCTGGAGATAATGTCCTAATGAGGACATACAAAATCTAGAAAAACCTTTCTCAAGTCTTCAATCTACAAATGGGAAATAGAAATAGGAAATGTAAGCAGGAACCCTAGAATTCCTCGCCAGCAACGCTGGATGTTTCTCCAGGCAGAGAACTATGGAAAGAGTTTCAGATTGCAGGTATCAGATTTTTTTGGGAGAAAAAAATCATAAGGGAGTCTCACCTTTTAAGGCTAACAAATGTTATTATGAGGCATAAGGTTTTGGTGAACTGTAGCTCACGGGGGGGGGGGAGGTTTATTTATTTATTTTTCAAATTTATAAAGCCGCCTATCACACAAACCAAGTGACACTTGTTAAGGTTAAGCAGATAAAGGCTCAAGGTGGACAGACTGCAAGTACTTTGCCCCTTTACAACTGACATGTGTTTGTTCAGGCCTTCTGAAATAGCTTGGGACATATTGTTGTATGTATATTCAGCTGTCTCATGCTCCACTGTGCTGGCATACGCCTTTTGATACAAAATCGTGACTTGGGATCTGTGAGTGTCCCGGGAGGTTAAATGCTCTTTCAATTACTTTCCCTTTGTTTTAAGTCCTGATATCAAACTTGATCATTAATTATTTTGCACAAAGTCTGGCCTGTTTGTAGAATCCAGGGAGCCATTGCTATCACATTAGAAGAAAGGCATGTGAAGGTGACTCTAAATTTGTGTTTGAAATTGTTGGGGCCTGTGATGGTGCTGTTGGTGTAAATGTGGCAGTAAAACAGACATCTGGGTTCCTTACATGTCCTGGTCCCCATGTTAATGTCATTGTCCTGTTTCTCGGCTTGTGAGGATCTGCTTCCCTTGGGTGGTTGTCTGGATGCAACTTTAGGTCTACCACCAAAGGGCCCAGTGAGTTGTGCACTGATCTCACTTGGTGGGAAGTTTAGTTTCTCAAACTCTATGGAATGGAATGGAATGGAGTGGAGTGGAGTGGAGTGGAGTGGAGTGGAGTGGAATGGAATGGAATGGAATGGAATGGAATAGAATAGAATAGAATAGAATAGAATAGAATAGAATAGAATAGAATAGAATAGAATAGAATAGAATAGAATAGAATAGAATAGAAAAGGGATCTTGGAGGTCTTCTAGTCCAGCCCCCTGCTCAAGCTGGAGAACCTATACCATCTCAGACAGGTGATTGTCTTTATCCAAATGGATGGCATTCACTCAACGCACTAAACCACACATTCCCCCAAATCCCTCATTAAGCTTAATATTAACCATGTTAGCATATTGTGTGAATGCTTCAGCCAGAGGTTTCCCTAACCCAGTGTTTCTTGTTCTTGGCAAATTTATGATGGATGGATAGCATGGCTAGCTGAGGAATTCTGGGAATTGAAATCCACCCACCTTAAAGTTGCAAGGTTGAGAAATACCTCCCTAACCTTAACACAATCTTTTGTGTGAAAGGAAGCTATTGATTGTAATATTGCAACAAGGAAAGCATTGGGACTACATTTTCTTCCACAACAGCATCGAAGGCCAAAGCAACCCAAAAAAACAAGCAATCAAATTCATCAAGGTAGTGGGGGAAAAACTGGGAGCAGGTGGATAATAGAAAAGAATTATTCTAAATTAAATTAAATTAAATTACCTGCATATTTGAAAGGACTGCCTCGGCAACTGGCCGAACCCAGCCACCCTGATTGATTTAAACAAAACAGGCAGGTCAAACCTGGTTGCCATCTGGATAGGAGATACTACAAAATCCCCAGAGCTATGGATTAGACTGAAAAGTTGGGAAATAGTTCAGGATGAGGCAAGGGCTAATCACTGGTGCTGTCATCATTGCCAAGAATGTAACCCAGATGTAAGTCACCAGGATTTAAGTGTGTCTGGAGACATTCTACTGATCCAGCTTAACTGATGTTGAAGTTCCTCTAAGGAGAACCTCTGGCTGGTGAAGTCATTGAACACCTAGTGAGCTCTGCACATCTGGGCAGATGGCAAGATTTCTAGCAAGACTTCTGGGTCCATAAGGAGGGCATAGCTTGCTTCCAACCAGCCTTACCCTCAGCATCTCTCTCTCTCTCTCTCTCTCTCTCTCTCTCTCTCTCTCTCTCTCTCTCTTTCTCTCCCTCTCTCTAATGTATTGATTGAACAGCACTTCACACAAAGAGAAAGAGAGATAGGCAAAGAACATATAATGCTATAAGCAGTAATACAAAACAATAATATGAATAGTAATATAACAGTAATAGGCACCTTGGGTACAGTCCCAAAACAAACAGATCACTACTTGAACATCATTGGCATTGACAAAATAACCATTAGTCAATTGCAAAAGGCAGCTTTACTAGGTACAGCTTACATTCTGCAATGATACCTTTAAGACATCCACATGTGCCTATCCGAGGTCCGTGGGAAGGACTCAATAGTGGACAAAAATGCCAAATCCAGTCAGAACATCTGGCTGACTGAGCAACAAACCATAATATATTATTTTAAATGAATTAAAATAAAAGGCAAAACCAGTCCAAAACTGGTTCATAATTTCCATATTTCATAAGCCAACAAAACTACACTGGTTGCTATTAACGAATGATTATAATCTATCCATAGTGGAGACAATGTGATCCTGGCCTCTGAATGTTCACTATTCTACTTTATCCACATACATTTTCTTTCTAATCGGGCAACTGAGAAATCTCTTCCAATCCACAAGTGGGTTGTTAACTTTGCGTCTCGTGTTTAAGAACTGGACTGCACAAGGCACCACGTGTTCCAGCCCCTCTACAATGCAAAATACTAAGCGATGCCTAAGGGCCAGAAAAATGGCCAAACTTCTCACATACAGGTAGTCCTCAACTAAGACTGGTCACTTAGTGACCAAAGTTACTGAAAAGGTGGATTTACAGCCTGGATTAGAAGTTTCAACAGTTGGGCCCCTTCTGTGACCATGTGGCTGAACTTCAGGAGCTCAGCCACACAGCTGCATTTACCATCATTTGCAAGATCTCACCATCTCCTTCACAGAGCACCTGGGAGAGGGGAACCCTTGTGAGCCTTTTCCTCCATCCATTATGCAGCTGCAGGCTACGTCTTCTCTTATCTGCCTGTTCCCTAGGTAGCCTCTCTTCCTTCCATCTCCCAAGGTCATCCTTACATACTATTACAGAGAGTCCTCGACTTACAGTCCTTAGTGACCGTTCGAAGTTGCAATGGCACTGAAAAAAGTGACTCAGGACCATTTTCACACTTATGACCGTTGCAGCGTCCCCATGGTCACATGATTAAAATCCAGATGCTTGGCAACTAGTTCATAGTTATGACGGTTGCGGTGTCCTGGGGTCATGTAATCAAGTTTTGCGGCCTTCTGACAAGCAAAGTCAATGGGGAAGCCAGATTCACTGAACTAAATTAACTGTTACTAAATCAACAGCTGCAGGGATTCCCTTAACAATCGGAGCAAGAAAGGTTATAAAATGGGTTGAAACTCACTTAGCAATGGGTAAAGTTGGAAGGGACCTTGGAGGTCATCTAGTCCAACCCCCTGCTCAGGCAGGAAACCCTATACCATTTCAGACAAATGGCTGTCCAGTCTCTTCTTAAAAACTTCCAGTGTTGGAGCGTTCACCGCTTCTGGAGGCAGGTTGTTCCACTAGTTAATTGTTCTAACTGTCAGGAAGTTTCTCCTTATTTGTAAGTTGCTTCTCTCCTTGATTAGTTTCCATCCGTTGCTTCTTGTCCTGCCTTCAGGCGCCTTGGAAAATAGCTTGACTCCCTCTTCTTTGGGGCAACCCCTGAGATATTGGAACACTGCTATAATGTCAGCCCTAGTCCTTCTGTTCATTAAACTAGACATACCCAATTCCAGCAACCTTTCCTTATATGCTTTAGCCTCCAGTCCCCTGATCATCTTTGTTGCTCTTCTCTGCACTCTTTCTAGAGTCTCAACATCTTTTTTACATCGTGGTGACCAAAACTGGATGTAGTATTCCAAGTGTGGCCTTACCAAGGCATTGTAAAGTGGTATTCTTTTCTCCTGATATGGGACAACAGACAGAAAGTGGCAAACCAACTAATCCACAATAATCTGCAAATGCCAGAAGGGGCACATAGCCCCCGAAAGGTGGCTACTGGCTACCTGCTCAGCAACCTTCAGTCAAGCTGACTTTGCTAAGGCTTCAAGGGCAGATGTATGCTACACGCCTCTGGGCATTTAATGACATTTCCTGCCAACGAGCAGATAGGCTAACCACACTGCCGAGGGCACCAGCTGCTTCTCCAAGAATAAATAACCATTTTCACAAAGGCTTAGCAGGAGCTCTTTATCTCCGGTCAAACAGGTACATTTTTCAAAGCCACCAAAGCGCTTATTTGTCAGTTGAAAAACAGATGTGGGCACACACACACACACACACACACACCAGGGACACACACACACACACACACACTTCTACTTTTCTCACCCACTTACTTTATAGGACGTATTATCCATTTCTGGATTTTCTGCCTGGACGACAATATAGGCGTGCAGAAAATTTGAAGCAATCATATCCGGAACAAAGGGAGTGTTTTCGTCTTGGAATATAATAGCCACAATGTCATTGCCAATGTGTCTTTTCCGTTGAAGCTGCGAAGGTTAAAAGAAAGAGACATACACATCTCCAGATGATAGTTCTTAAATAGAAAAACATCTCAATTTTTACTCATCACTGCAGAGTTTTTCTAACTTTAACAGCAAGATGAAGCATGCCTGGCCTAAAAATGAGCCCCTCTCCCTTTCTTGTACACACACACACACACACACACACACACACCTTTCTTGTACACACACACACACACCAACACACAGAGAGAAGAAAGGACTGCTTTTTCACAGTATCCTTAACCAGTATGAGAAGTTTTATATCCAAATGTATTTTATTCTTTATACTCTTTCCATCTTCTCTTAAAACATTAAACAGAATCCCCAATGGTCTGAGAATCAGTGTCTCCACTAGATAACTGACAGTCAAGCCGAAACTAAATTAATCCACTAAATTTAGCAAACCCCCCAAATAAGTTACCCAGACCTAATCCACATATCAAAGGATAAGGTCTGCAAACACCGAGTTAATTAAATGAGGTCTCCCACAGGAACTGCATGCTCACAAGAATAAACATACCTACGCACACAAATGCCCCTCAAGCGTCACCCTAGAATCAGCACGTAGACACTTCCCCCCGAACAAGCTGCCCCTATAAAAAATCTGCTGTTATACCCCATTTCTCTGCAGCTGCCCCTAAAGGCAAAACTCTTTGCTTTTAGGAATACATATTTCTTCTTTCCTGAAGATCTCCTGTCTTGGATCTCGTTTTTATTTATTCTTGCGCAGCCCCGGCTCGAGTTTGGAACCCAAATTATTCTTCTGACACCAGGTTCGGGAAAGACCAAGTAAACTGCATTTGTGCAAAATGCAAAGCTTAAATTTAGTCATTCTTTCCATGCTGTAGCAAACTGCCACTCCAGACATTTGAGGAGTTTAAGGCTCTGGACGTGAAGTGAACCCAGAAAATGAACTGGCCTAGTAAACCAGGTTAGTAAGAGTTAAGGCTCTGCCCTACGTAGGGGAGTGCACATCTGGCCAGCAATTCAAAAGGAACAACAGCCTTCAGCCACCCAAGTGAACTGCACAAACATATGTGCATTTGTCTCTCTCCTAACCAACAATAAAATAGAGGAAAGAATGAAGGATTAGGAATCGAGTATGTATTAGCTAGCTGACCCCAGACACCTCGTTGGTTGAAAAATTAACATATGTGTGTAAAATAAAATCAATAAAATCTTTATTAAAAAAATATATGTGCATTTGTGCGCATGCATATACATGTTTGTATTTATAATAATTCTATCTGGGAATGACACCAACCCTTGATGATGCACAGGTTAAAAAAAAGCACCATTATCCAAAGGAACGTTTATGGAAATTCCCATGAATTTGCATAAAAACCTTTTGAACAAACGATGCGGAAATGGGGCAGAATGAACCTACAGTTTCATCAAATGAGAATCTGGGTGCAAAATATCAAGGAACGAAACGGCAAGCTTCTGCAAGAGGAAATTTGGTCTCTAAAAGACAAAAACAAAAGGGAAAACTGTCTGTGCAACTTCCCTGAAGAGCGTTATTCAATCGCAAGGCCTGGGCACACTGGCCGAAAGCAATTCACACTTTTCCTTCAAATTACCGGTTACACAGTGTTCACTTCGCCACACCGTCCCTTGTGCTGCCCTGATATTATATCTCGAAAGAGAAAGGTCAGCTCCTGCTTACCTGCTGGGTATCGCCCTCTGTGAAGGGAAGCTTGGTGGAGACATGGAACATAATCTCTCTGTCCCTGAACACCGTGTATACCGATTCTGTGCCTGTCTGGGCGTGAGTGACATCTAGGCCCCCTCGAAAGCTGAAAAGGAATCAGAACAAGATTGGAGACCTTTGGTACTAGGGGAAGGAAGGAAGGAAGGAAGGAAGGAAGGAAGGAAGGAAGGAAGGAAGGAAGGAAGGAAGGAAGGAAGGAAGGAAGGAAGGAAGGAAGGAAGGAAGGAGGAAGGGGAGGAGGGAGGGAGGGAGGGAGAAAGAAAGGAGGGAAGGAAGGAGGAAGAAGGAAAGAAGGAAGGAAGGAAGGAAGGAAGGAAGGAAGGAAGGAAGGAGAAGAGGAAGGGTGGAAGGGAGGGAGAAAGGAAGGAAGGAAAAAGAGGAAGGGAAGGAGGGAGGGAGGAAGGAAGGGAGGGAGGGAGGAAGGGAGGGAGGGAGAAAGAAAGAAGGAAAGAGAAAGAAAGAGAAAAAGAAAGAAAGAAAGAAAGAAAGAGGGAGGGAGGGAGGGAAGGAAGGAAGGAAGGAAGGAAGGAAGGAAGGAAGGAAGGAAGGAAGGAAGAAGAGGAAGGGTGGGAGAGAGGGAGAAAGGAAGGAAGGAAGGAAAAAGATGGAGGGAGGGAGGGAGGGAGGGAAGAAGGAAGGAAGGAAGGAAGGAAGGAAGGAAGGAAGGAAGGAAGGAAGGAAGGAAGGAAGGAAGGAAGGAAGGAAGGAAGGAGCCATGTGAATGATTACTTGCTTAACTTACCCCTTGAAATCCTGTAGTGTAATGGTTTCTCCCAACAAGTTCAAGAAGTTTTGGAAGGCAGGACTCTCTTCATTGTTCCCAAACAATTCTTCTTCCTGTGTCTGGAAAGGTAAAGCAATTCCAAACAAAACTCATCTTTATTTTGAAACGACCAGCAGCAAAACTAAATTTTGGAAGAGATTATTGCTATTATGGTGGGAGGTAATTAAATAAGTATTGTCACTAACTAGTTATCTACTCCTCTCTCTAGACAGAGAGAGGGGGGGGAGAGGGAGGGAGGGAGGGAGGGAGAGAGAAAAGAAAAGATGTTCAGAAGAGTGATTATTCTTTTTTCCCACAGCATAGGTGGAGCTGGACCAAGAAATTCTCCAAACTCTTTTTTATTGGCTATTGTTTATTCTTTTATTGCTTTTTAAAATAATGACAAAAACAGAACAACAACCACAAAGATAAAAATGTATACATTGTCAAATAAATAAAAGGCATAAAAATGGCTTTTAAAAAAGTGGGGGAAAAACCAACAAAGAAAAAAAGTACATCATTTTAGCAGTATAGTTACAATTCTTTATAGTTATCTAATGCAGTTATTATTCACACACACACACACACACACAAACATTTATAGTATGTAATGATCATTTTTTTAACCACAGAATTGTTGAACTCCACACATTTTGATTGAGAAAAGCTTCTTTAAACGGTCAAATTACCCCCAAAACAACAGAAATATTATTGCTCCAATAAAAGAAATCACTCACTTGCTTAAACTTCTGGTAAATCACCCCAAACTTGAACGTGTTGTTAAGTTCATGTTCATCGTAGGATACTATCAATTGTGATGCCTGAAATAGGAGAAAGGAGGAGGAGGGAGTCATGGAATAATTTGTAAAGAAAGAAAAAAAGTACTTTAATAAGTTTGGGAAGTATCTCTTTTTGGGGGGGGAAGTTGCAGACAAAAGCAAAAGGTCTCGACTTATACTCATTAATTTAGTGACTGTTCAAAGGTACAGTGGCACTGAAAAGGTGACTTACAACCAATCCTCACACTTACCACCATTACAGCATCTCTGTAGTCACATGATCAAAATTTGGGCTCTTGACAACCAACATGCATTTACAACAGTTGCAAAGTCCCAGGGTCATGTGATCACCATTTATGACCTTCCCAGGTGGCTTCCAACAAGCTAAGTCAATGGGGGGAGCCAGATTCACTTAACAACAACATGATTCACTTAACAACTGCAGTGATTCGCTTAACAACTGTGGCAAAAAAAATGTCATAAAATCGGGGGCAACTCCCTTAACAATTGCCTTGCTTAGCAAAGCAGATTCTGGTCCCAACTGTCATAAGTCAAGGACACCTCGTATTTCATCAGCAGAGAACATGCTTCAAGTGTATAGAAATCCCGTATTTCTTCACCGGCCTATTTTTTTAAATAATTTATTATTTTATTTATCAAATGTTTGAAACCACTCATCTTTGTCACAGAGGAACGCTTCTTTATATTTAACTTAGAAAAGACTCTGTTGGAGAATAACTGTAATTCCAGAGCTAGGCACATAGACTTACTTAAAAATGCGAGAATTTCAGTCACTGAAGCTCTCTGTTATCAGACTGCAAGGCGATCAAACCGGTCAGTCCTAGAGGAGATCAACCCTGACTGTTCTTTAGAAGGCCAGATCCTGGAGTTGAAACTCAAGTACTTTGGCCACCTAATGAGAAGGAAGGACTCACTGGAGAAGAGCCTAATGCTGGGAAAGATTGAGGGCAATAGAAGAAGGGGACGACAGAGAATGAGGTGGCTGGATGGAGTCACTGAAGCAGTAGGCGTGAGCTTAAATGGACTCCAGAAGATGGTAGAGGACAGGAAGACCCGGAGGAACATTGTCCATGGGGTCGCGATGGGTCGGACACGACTTCGCAACTAACAACAACAGACCAATGTCTGAATCCCTTTCCCTGTATTCTGAAGCTTCTGCTCCATCTCTCACTTCATCACCTAAAATGTTGAAGAACATTTGGGCTACAGATTCCCAGAGGCCCCTATTCCTATAGTATGACCTGAGGAACTTCAGAGGACTGTATTTCCCGAACCTCCTTGCACCAGGTGTAGTACAGAAAAGACAGTCAACAAAAAGAACAAAACCAGGAATGCATTTCAAAGACTCCTCTCTTTGGAATGAGGCTTTTCAGACACACTCCAAACTAACCTTGTCCAAAGAAGGTTTCAATGGAAGAGAATATTTGTAGCTCAGGGTTGAACTGTGGGGTCCTTGGTGCTTTCTGAGCTTGGTGGTTTTCTTGCAGACATTTCATTAGTGCACTGATGACGTTACCTAGTTTGGTAATGAAACGTCTGCAAGAAAACTACCAAGCTCAGCAAGCACCAAGGACCCCACAAAGAAGGTTTCCTTCTCAAGCTGCTCCCTTCTCAACCATACCTCTCTCTTTTCTCTATCCATCGTCCGTACCATCCTTTTCTGTAGCTACTCTAACCCTCTCCTTTTGCAATACCTGGCCTAAAAACTTCTGATCACATCCCATCAGTAGAGCTGAGCAGTCAAAAATGACTTTGCTCAACATCTTTAGTTGTCTGATCTCCCTGAAAGCTACTGTCAATTCAAATGCTTATGCTGGTCCTTAGTTTCTGTTGCATACCTGCAAAAAGTAGAACAAGGCCATCCGTATTTTCACTAACTCCACTTATCAGATTCTTTAGCCTGCTTTTATGATAACCATCCTCTTCCTGCAGAGCTGTTTTAGGTTCAGATTCATTTTTTTCTTCAGTGGGGGTCAAGAATAAGTCAGACTAAGCAGGTAAATCAACCCAACTCTGATCTAATTGCATTCTCTTTTCAAGTGCCTAGGGAATGTGTCGTTAATCCCAGGTGACAATTCTGAGGCATATGCTGCAAATTGATGAAAATCTCTCTCCTGGCCATTTTCCTGCCTCTCCACGATATTTAGAATCGGGGAAGCCTACGTTCTCAAATTGGTGCATTTCAGTTCTACAGAGATAAACCTGTGTGTGCGTGCAGTTCATGGAATCAGAGGGCTGAAAAGGACCTTGGAAGTCTTCTAGCATAGTTTAATCTGCACCTCAATTTCCTTCTGGAATTAGGTTTGTGCCTCATTGCTTAGCTTACCTTGGGATAGAGCACGGGGTGAAACTTTAATCCAGTGGCGTCGTCACAGAAGGCCTGTTTAGAAACGCAGCAAAGGGTGAGTGAGAAATTAGGACCCCAGGGACTTAGCAGCCCTTTGGGGAAAGTCAAACAGCCCTTTACAAACAGCCCTTTGGGGGAAGTCAAAGATAATACAAAACGAGCAAAATAACTTTCTTTGTTGTATCACAATTGCGGGATTGATTTAGGCCAATGAAGGGGTAGGTGGGGATCTGGGAGACAGCAACTTTTCTTCTAGATTTTCCCCACCCTAAACAACATACATTATTTTTGGATGATAATAACTTGCCCTATTATTATTATTGATCATCGCGCGGTCAGCCAGATGTTCAGACTGGATTTGGCATTTTTGTCTACCTATCGAGTCCTTACCAAGGACCTGGGACAGGCAGATGTGGATGTTTGATGGTATTACAGATATCATCGCAGGATGGAAGCAGTTCCTATTATTATTATTATTATTATTATTATTATTATTATTATTATTATTATTATTATTATTATTATTATTATTATTATTATTATTATTATTATTATTATTATTATTATTATTGATCATTGCACAGTCAGCCAGATGTTCAGACTGGATTTGGCATTTTTGTCTACCTATCGAGTTCTTACCAAGGACCTGGGACAGGCAGATGTGGATGTTTGATGGTATTACAGATATCATCGCAGGATGGAAGCAGTTCCTATTATTATTATTATTATTATTATTATTATTATTATTATTATTATTATTATTATTATTATTATTATTATTATTATTATTATTATTATTATTATTATTATTATTATGGATCATCGCACAGTCAGCCATATGTTTAGACTGGATTTGGCATTTTGTCTACCTATCGAGTCCTTACCAAGGACCTGGGATAGGCAGATGTGGATGTTTGATGTTATTACAGATATCGTCACAGGATGGAAGCAGTTCATAGTAAGGCCACCTTTTGCAATTGACTAATGGCAAATTTGTCAATGCCAATGGTGTTCAAGTGGTGCTCCAGTTGTTTTGGGATTGCACCCAAGGCGCCTATTACTATTGGTACTACCCTTGCTTGCTTTTGCCACAGACTTTCTATTTCTATTTGTAGGTCTTTGTATTTTGTTATCTTCTCCAGTTCTTTCTCGTCTATTCTGCTGTCTCCAGGCACTGCCACGTCCACTATCCAGACTTTTTTGTCTTTCTAATCAACAATTGTTAAGTCCGGGGTGTTATGTTGCAGGTGCTTGTCTGTTTGAATTCTGAAGTCCCAGAGCAGTTTAACTTTATCATTTTCTATGACTTTCTCTATTTTATGATCCCACCAGTTCTTGCTTACAAGCAAATGATATTTCTTGCAATGCACCATTGTTGCTACTTTGTCATGCCGCTGCTTGTAGTCAGTCTGTGCGATCTTCTTGCAGCAGCTTACCAGGTGGTCCACTCTTTCTTCAGCTTCTTTGCATAGGCGGCACTTACTGTCTGTTGCTGTCTTCTCAATTTTGACTTTGTATGCATTTGTCCTTAAGGCTTGGTCCTGTGCAGCCAGAATTAGTCCCTCGGTCTCTTTCTTCAATTTTCCTGCTCTTAGCCATTGCCAGGTCTTGTTATTATCTGCATTCCCAGCTATTTTTTTTAATGTACTGGCCATGTAGTGTTTTGTCTTCCCATGCCTCTATTCTGTTCTTCATTTGGTCTTTCTTGTAGGCCAGTTTGGTCTCTCCAGTAGTCAGTAAGCCTTCCTGATATACTAATTTCAGTGCATCTTCATCATTGTCCTTCAGATATTCTTCCAAAGCCATTTCTTCTTCCTCAACCTTCTGATGTACTTGCAGCATTCCACGCCCACCTATTTGCCTTGGTAGGTAGAGTCTGTCAATGTCACTGCGTGGATGAAGGGCATGATTCATTGTCATTATTTTTCTGGTCTTTCCAGCTGTGTGTCTAATGACTGGAATTGCCCAGGTGTTGATTGCCTTCATGGTATTTCCTCCATTGAGTTTGGACTTTAAGATCTTCTTCACTCTCTTGATGTATTCACCTCTAATCTTTTTGACTTCAGTGTGCTTGATGTTGTCAGCTTGAAGGATACCCAAGTATTTGTAGTAATCTTCCTCATCCAGACTCTTAATGTTATTTTCATGGGGCATCTTGATTCCTTCAGTTTTCACTATTTTTCCTTGTTTGATAGTAAGTGTGGCACATTTGTCCAAGCCAAACTCCATTGCAATATCTTGGCTATATATACGGACAGTGTTGAGCAGCGATTCTATTTCAGATGATGTTTTTCCATACAGCTTCAGATCATCCATGTAAAGGAGGTGGGATAGTTTGGCAGATGTTTTTGATGTTTGATAGCCATGTCCTGAGTTATTCAGTATTGTTGACAGAGGAAACAGTGCAATAACAAATAGTAGTGGTGATAATGAATCTCCTTGAAATATTCCTCTCTTGATATTAACCTCTCCCAGTCTCTCACCATTGACCTGCAACTGTATCTTCCATTGTGCCATTGATCTTTGCTCAAATTTTCTTATTTTTCTACTGACTCCTGTTATTTCTAGGCACTTGATTATCCAGTCATGTGGCAGAGAGTCAAATGCCTTTTTGTAGTCAATCCATGCCACATTCAGGTTGGTCTTCCTTTTCTTGCAGTTTTCCAAGATCATTTTGTCTATTAGGAGTTGATCTTTTGTTCCTCTGCTATTGGGGCGGTTTCCTTTCTGCTCAGGTGGAAAGAGATTGTTTTCAACTAGATGCTGTTGTACTACATCAGCTATCACACCAGTTAGCAATTTGAAAGTTGTTGTTTTTTCTAGATTTTCCCCACCCTAAACAACATACATTATTTTTGGATGATAATAACTTGCCCTATTATTATTATTTTATTATTAGTAGTATTATTAGTATTATTAGAAGTAGTAGTAGTAGTAGTAGTAGTAGTAGTAGTAGTAGTAGTATATGGCATTGTTACATTACCCAAGAGACTATAATGCAATTGCAGAGTAGTAGTTTGGCTGCCAAAGTACCAGTTCTGTTGTAGGAAACGCTAGTGCACTTCCCATGGTGCACCACTAGAGGGCGATCTGGCTTCGCACCAGAAAGAAAGACAAGCGGTTCTTCCTGCAGTGTCATCCAAAGCCCCCTCCCTCCCTGGAGCCACCTCACCAACGGGCACAACCGGGAAGGTTCAAGGGGCAGGAATCTGACTGCCTGCACCGAGCACCAGCTCATTCTACCCTCTGAAGTGGTACCTATTTTATCTACTCACACAGAAGATGCTTTCGAACTGTTAGGTGGACAGAAGCTGAGGTGAGTGACAGGAGCTCACCCCGACAGGCAATGCTAGGACTCAAACCACTGGAGCAGAAATCATCTCCAGTGTCATTAAGACACTGAGCCACTTATAACTTGTCCTAATAAACACGAACTGCCTCTTTACTATGGATCTAATTTCTAGTTTCACATTTTTACCACTATACCCCACCGGTGTCCTCCTCAACTGTCTGTACCAAAGACACCTTTGGAGTCAAAGCTGTCCAGCTTATAAGTTTTCGTCTGTGTTTAATTCTTTTTTCCATCGTGATCTTTTTTTCTTGCAATCATTAATGTTTTGGGGCTGTGCTTTCTGTAATGATAAAGCCCAACCTCTAAAATCTCAGTCTACTAATGATCACAACCACGGTCGTTACGATTATCACTCCAAGCAACCTACCTTTGCAATCTGTGGAATGTTTGGCAGCTTGCTGAGTCCAGCTAAAGGGATTCTTTCATGTAATGTTTTTGCTTTGGACCTATGGAAGGCCAAAAGAGAGAGAGAATCAGAGATAAGCGGTGACAGTGTAGCAATATCGCTAGGTTCCATTAAAAGGAAAGATCCGTAGATTGTTTTGAACCTTTCAAAGAGGTTTCATTTGGACATGGTTGTTACGGTTACCATCTCCAGTTCCCGTTTTCCTTTGAAACATCAGTAATTTGTTGGGGGAATAAGAGGATAAGACATTACGGAGAGAAGAAACGGTGCTATATATAATTGATATTTTCCAATATCTTTTCAAGGGATTGTTTTCCTACTGGTTTCCTTGGGCTTTACTGTAGGTCAAGCAAACAATGTTCATTGCCAAACTCATTACCAAAGAACAAACTTAAGGCGCTGTTAAATAATTTTTAAAACCCAAAGAAACTCAGATCCATCATTAAACGGCTACAGAACATCCTGTTATCCTCACTTCATCTCTCTCATGTAGCAAAACTTTTGGACTCCATAGAAACTTCAGCACACCCAAAGGGTCCTCAAGGATGCCCTGTCATCTTTTAACTTGCAGTATCATCTCGTTGTCAATCCAAATCAACCCCACTGAACAAGGCTGGTGAGAACAGTCCCCAAGGATTTGCATCAGTGAGAAAAAGCCATGGGTTAACCGACTGAGAGGGAGGCGTTTACTGTGGCTCTGTGTTTCTCAACCTTGGCAACCTGAAGATGTGTGGACTTCAACTCCTAGAATTCCCTAGTCCGCATGGTCCACGTATCCAAGTCCACACATGACAATTTGCCAAGGCCAACTCACTGAGGCCACCTCGCCGCGGCCAACTCACCGCAGCCAACTTGCCGCAGCCAACTTGGCACAGGACAAGAGTTACACTAATATAAAAAAAAAATAGTGGGATAGAATCATTGAGGAAAGGATGCAAAAGCAGGGACAGAAGGAATGTGAATGGCAAAAATTAAAATATTTAGTTATTTATTTTAAGTAATTAAACAGAATTGTGAAATCGTCCCGGAGTGAGTTGTCCCATAGCGAGTTGGCCATAGTGAGTTGTCCTGCAGAGAATTGCCCATAGTGAGTTGGCTGCGGTGTGTTGGCCGCAACGAGTTGGCTGTGGCAAGTTGTTCTATTCTGGAAAAACACTGCTCTAGGTACGAGAAGATGGAAGATCTTTTCATCCTACTATTAATATACTTATTTCAGTATCTACAGGATGATCTACACTAGTGACCAATGATCTACAGTGATGGTGGTCTGCCTTTCATTTAAGGTATTCAAGCAGGGTGGATTCCTACACAGAGAGATGAGAATGGATTCCTTGACCTAACAGTCCCTTCAACTTTATAGTACTATGATTCTACAAGAAGGCAACTTGGTGGATTCCAGATCTTGCAGTCTCAGAAATTGCTTACAGGAAGTCCTTGATTTACAACCATAATTGAGCCTGCAACTTTGGTTGTGAGTCATAAAAGTCATAAAACAGATCACCATGTGACCCCCACCCCTAATTTTACAACTTTTGTTTGCAGTCATTGAATGCCACAGTCATTAAGTGAACCCATTGTTCGCTATGGGGCAGTTCTGGCAAAAACATCATAAATTATGTTCCTGTGACCGTGGGACCTGCAAACAATTGTAAATGCGGACCAATTGCAGAGTGCCCAAAAGCACTAAGTAACCAGTCATAAGTCAAAGATTATTGGATATGAAGTCTTATTTGGTTGTTGTTGTCTTACTAATGCATCATATAGGTGCTCTTCCCGAGTCTATAAATGCCAGAGGTCAGATTGGGATCTTCTATGTACAAATCTGTTGCTTGTGTTTGCTCAACACAATAAATTACAAACCAGCCCACCATATCTCAACCAGGAGTACTAGGCATATTCAGCCTGTGTGCTTATCATTCAACACGTCATGCAAAAAGCTTAATGGAAGCATGTTTAAGTCCACCCCTGGATAAATGCATAGTGGAAAGTCATGTTCTAACTCTACAGTTGGATATGCATAGGGCGCTGGTGTGCTTTAACACAGCTGTTGAGCCCTTATATATCAACCACAACAGTAGGCTTCCAATACAGTTAGTCCTCGACTTATGACCACAATGGAGCCCAAAATTTCCCTGGCTAAGTGAGATGGTTGTTAAGTGATTTTTGCCCCATTTTATGACCTTTCTTGCCACAGTTGTTAAATGAATTAGTGCAGTTCTTAAGTTAGTAACACGGTTGTTAAGTGAATCTCGGCTTCCCCATTGACTTTGCTTGTCAGAAGGTCACAAAAGGGGATCACATGACTCCAGGACACTGCAACCATATGAGTCAGTCACCAAGCCTCTAAATTTTGATCATGTGACCATGGGGCTACTGCAATAGTCATAAGTGTGAAAAATGGTCATAAGTCACTTTTTTCAGTGCCGCTGTAAATTCAAATGATTACTTAATGAACTGATGTAAGTCAAGGTCTACCTGTATTAGACACAGTCAAAAAGAAATAAGTAATGTTATAATTCAGCTCAGTGTAAGAATTTAATGCCAGTGACAATATGTCCTCTAGGTTGTTGGGATTAAACTCCCAGAATTCAAGTCATAATGGCTGATCTTGACCGGGAATTATTTAGCTGTAGTACACAAACTTCAACCAGCAAAAGTTAAGATTTCTCTGTCCAATCATGTCCCACTCATCTCCATTTCTTGGCCGAGGGCACCAGAGTTATCCGAAGACATTTTCCGTGTCATGTGGCCAGCATGGCTATAGGCCAAAGGCACGGGGAACACTGTCGCCTTCCCACCAAAGTGGTACCTATTGATCTACTTGCATTTGCATGCTTTCGAACTGCTAGGTGGGCAGGAGCTGGGGCGAGGAACGGGAGCTCACCCCCGTCATGCGGCACCAGGTCTTGAGCCTGGGCTGTCAGCTTTCCAGCTGACAAGCTCAGTGTCTTTAACTGCTGAGCCATCATGCCCCTTCTTTAAAAAGTATTCCTATAGAAATGCTGCCAGAGAAATTAATGAACAGAACTTTCAATAGAATAGAATAGAATAGAATAGAATAGAATAGAATAGAATAGAATAGAATAGAATAGAATAGAATAGAATAGAATAGAATAGAATAGAATAGAATAGAATAGAATAGAATAGATAGAATAGAATAGAATAGAATAGAATAGAATAGAGTAGAGTAGAGTAGGGTAGGGTAGGGTAGGGTAGGGTAGGGTAGGGTAGGGTAGGGGTAGGGGTAGGGGTAGGGGTAGGAATAGAATAGAATAGAATAGAATAGAATAGAATAGAATAGAATAGAATAGAATAGAATAGAATAGAATAGAATAGAATAGAATAGAATAGAATAGAGGTAGAGGTAGAGGTAGAGGTAGAGGTAGAGGTAGAGGTAGAGGTAGAACAGAACAGAACAGAACAGTAGAATAGAATAGAATAGAATAGAATAGAATAGAATAGAATAGAATAGAATAGAATAGAATAGAATAGAATAGAATAGAATAGAATAGAATAGAATAGAATAGAATAGAATAGAATAGAATAGCCAGACCCAAGTCCCGCAGCCGTTCTTCGTATGTTTTAGTCTCCAGGCCTTTGATCATCTTAGTTGCTCTTCTCTGAATTTTTTCCAATCAATGCATTTTTGTTTTCTATATATACTGTTTCCTTTATGCCTTCTCTTTACCTGAGAATAATCCGTAGATATTCAATTCCATCTGCCTCTTCGCATTTAATGGAAAGGATCAAATTCCCCAGGCTGCTGGCTGTGCAGTAAAAATTTAAATGATCCTAAAGATAGAAAGTGTGTGTTAAAGAGCATCACGGAAAAAAACCCAAAGACTCTAAACTTAGTGATTTAACCTGCTCTCCCTGCCTTCTATGGTTTCATTGTTGATCTTTGGCTCATTTTTAGCACCCAAAAGTAATCCACAAGTGACTCATCCATAGTTTATAAACACCTTGCAAACTCTTTGGGGATACAAGAAACATGTATACACGTAACATTCTGCGATTTTGGGGTTGGGGCCCCGTCATGCAATGCCAGGGACTGCAGATCTTAGGACGCCCTGAGCATAATAGGACTGATGGGCAGGTAAGACCAGCCCCAGCTTGGAAACGTACAGGTCGTCTTTGACTTAACGACCGAAATTTGGACCTGAATTTCCATTGCTAAGCAAGGCAATTGTTAAGTGAGTCAGGGCTGATTTTAAGATCATTTTGCCACTGCTGTTAATCAAACCACGGCAGTTGTTGAGTGAATCATCAGGTCGTTAAGCGAATCTGGCTTCCCCCCATTGAATTTACATGTTGGAAGCTGGGGAGGTGATAAATTGCGATCGCGTGACCCTGAGATGCTGCAACCATCAAAAATGCATGCCTGTTGCCAAGCATCTAAATTTTGATCATGTGGCCGTGGGAATGCTGCCATGGTAATCAGGGCGAAGACCAAGTCGTTACTTTTTTTCAGTGCCGTTGTAGCTTTGAAGAGTCACTAAAACAAGAGTAAGCCAAGGACTATTTGTAACTTTCTTCTACATCCAACTTTATTCGCCCCATCCCTAAGTAGTCCATCACAAGCACAGAGACAACAGATCACACCAATCCTATTTAACCTTCCTTCCTTCCTTCCCTCCCTCCCTCCCTCCCTCCCTTCTCTCCTTCCTTCCTTCCCCTCCCTCCCTTCTCTCCTTCCTTCCTTCCCTCCCTCCCTCCCTCCCTCTTCCTTCCTTCCTTCCTTCCTTCCCTCCCTCCCTCCCTCCCTCCCTCCCTTCCTTCCTTCCTTCCTTCTTATAATAACAGAATAAAAGAGTTGGAAGGGACCTTGAAGGTCTTCTAGTCCAGCTCCCTGCTCAAGCAGGAGACCTTATACCCTTCTGGACAAATGGCTGTCCAATCTCTTCTTAAAAACCTCCAGTGATGGAGCACCCACAATTTTTGACGGCAAGCCATTCTACCGGTTAATTCTTCTAACTGTCAGGAATTTTCTTCTTAATTCTAGGTTGCTTCTCTCCTTGATTAGTTTCCATCCGTTGCTTCTTGTCCTGCCTTCAAGTGCTTTAATCCTTCCTTCCTTCTTTCCTCAGTCTCACCTGTCTCCCTTCTTCCTCTTCCCCCTTTTTCTTTTCTTCCTCTTTTTTTTTCTTTTCCTTCTTCACCTATGCTCGCATTTTTCTCTCTGCTCCCTGACATCAACCTAAATACATTTTCATCAGTTCCTTTTCAATTTTAAAAGATTTTGGGAGCTCTTCAGCGCACTGGTCTCTTGCAATGAGAGAGAAATGGGGCCAGAGATCTATTTTTCTTTTAATAGCTGCACAGTGCTGAATTTTATGGACCTTCTGAGATGTGAATCCAGGATCTACCTCTCAGATACATCCCAAAGAACACAGGAGAATTAAGATGGGCAACACAGAGAATTTTTAATATTTAACCCAGCATTCTGTGTTACACAGGGACTGACCTACCCAAGAAAGATGAAAGAAAGTCTATCACAACCCACATATATAACAGACATGCTGGGACAAGAGACCATCTTCTCTAAACTAGTAGCTCGCCATGGACAGTTCTTTTTTAAACCAGATAAATTGGTGCCCATCGCTGAATTTGGTGGCAATGAATGCCGCCCTTTAACATAGGGGTGGGCAATTAATTTTCCCAAGGGGTCACATCAGAAACTGAGGTTGTTGTGGAGGGCCCAACCAATAGGGCTGTGAAGATGCATAGGCAAGGATGCCTGCACATATGTACATTGGGGGGGGGGGGAAGTAGCAGTCTCCTTCAAAATAAAAGAAATTCATTTGGGCTGGAGAGAAACAGCCAAAGGGCTGTTTGTGGCTCAGAGGTCATAAAATGCCCAGCTCTGGGTTTAATACTATGTTGAAATTTCATTCTCCTCCTTCCACAAGTTTTTCCCCCTAAAATTTCCTTTTATTAATGTTCTTTTCCCCCCCCCCCCCACCCTTCTAGTTGTGTACTTCGAATAACAATGCATTGAATATGTTACCTAGCTGGAAAACAGAATGTTTGCAAGGAAACAACGAAGGTCAGAGAGCACCGGGGCTCCACAGTTACTTATATGTAAGGGTGTAGGTCCATACATATGTTGTATATAGTATGTTTTTAAATGTGTGTTATGTCTGTGTACACTAGAGAGCAAGCAACTAAATTTCATTTTTAATGTGTGCCGTTGTGCCCACAGGAAAAAAATGACAATAAAGGTTATCATTCATTCATTCATTCATTCATTCATATGCAAATATTCCCTTGACATGCAATGCCACAGGAGTTTGCTCAACCCTTTAAGCTGCGCATAACCATGTGTGTAATGGAGCACATGCCTCCTTTCCCACTAACCTTTCCTAAGAAATGTTTCCGATATGCCTTGGCTTCACCTTTGCACTCCAGTTTGTAGCCGTAAGTGCTGGGGCTGAGCAGTTCCTCCTCTTCATTACAGATGCTGCTTTCGGAGGAAGTGGGGGTGCTGAGGTTCTCGGGGTCTTCGATCCAGTATCCCCCAAATTGAGGCAAGATGATTAAAGGGTAGGGACTCCCTTTTTCCAAAATCTGTTTGGAGAGGGGAAAGAAATGGCTATCAGATGCCACTTTAGGACAGTGTGCTTGGCTGGTCACGGCTACCTTGGTCTGACGCAGGAGGCCGTTGAATGAAATGCAAATGTTGATTCCATAAATCAGTATTTCTCAACTTTGGCAACTTTCAGCTGTGCGGACCTCAAGTCCCAGAGTTCCCCAGCCAACCATGCTGGCTGGGGAATTCTGGGAGTTGAAGTCCGTCTATCTTAAAATTATCAAGGTTGAAAAACACTCCCGTAAATATTTCAGGCTTGTGTGTAAATATGGACACAGAAGAAAGGTTCAGTTCCATTTCCAGGCTTTGTTGTGTTGTAGTTGTTCAATTTCCAACCCACTCTAAAGGAAGTCACATTAAAATTCCACCTTACACTCTTTACACTCCCTAACCCAACAGGTTAAAAAAAAAGTGATCTCTCAAATGCCACACAACTCTATGCTGCAACCACATTCTCAAGATATGAATCAAAGGATTTAACAAAAGACTTCTGAATGTGGCGTTAATCCTGGAGAAAAGGTAGGTCTGGTCAGAAACCTCCAGAGTTCGTCTGTTTCCAGTCTCTGGATCTTTGATGAAAACTGTTTCTGTATGTGCAGACTGCAAAGACATTTATGCTGGATATCCCCAACCTGGTGCCAACTACATATTTTTTTCTGCTTGTACCTCTCTGATTATTGGGAATCACAGTGAGTACACACCGAAACACATTTAGATTGTGTGATATTGAAGAATAGTGGCCTTAGGTTCTCATCAGAGAACTTCCCTCTTTCTCTCTCTCACTCTCTCTCTCTCTCTCTCTCTCTTCCCCCTCTCCCTCCCTCTCTCCTCTCTCCTCTCTCTCCCCCTCTCCCTCTCTCCCTCTCTCCCTCTCTCTCCCTCTCTCTCTCTCTCTCTCTCTCTCTCCAGAATATGTGCAGTGAGCTTTTCTACAGGTTATATTTATAGTATATGGTTCCTGGTTGTATGTAACTTTTAGTTGTTAATTAGGATGTTGATGGCTGGCTATTATGATTACTGTGTTTTCCCGAAAATAAGACCCAACAGGAAAATAAGCCCTAGCATGATTTTTTTCAGGACACTCATAATATAAGCCCCACCCCCAAAATAAGCCCCAGTTCAGATAGTCAGCCAGATGGACCCATTTAGCACTGTATTTCCCTGAAAATAAGACCTAATGCGTCTTTTGGAGCAAAAATTAATATAAGACCTGGTCTTATTTGGGGGGAAATGCAGTAATTGTTGTTTCTTTCTGCTGCCATATCCTCAGTTCCTAAGCACCCACCCACCTGCCTATTACCTGCTTAGGAGCTGATGTGCAGCAGACAAAGGAAGCAATAACTAGCTATCAACTCTCTAATTACCAACTAAAAGCTACACACAACCAGGAACCATATAAATACAAAGTGTAGAACAGGCCAGTTCACATATTTTGGAGAGTGAAGTTTCCTGATGATGGGCTCCAGCACCAGCTCAAAAGCTTTGGAAGAATAAACCTTTGATCCGGGTGACCGACTCAGACTGGATCCTGCAACATTATCTTGGGACACTTATATTTACCTTCATTTGCAATAGTTGCCTCACTTCTTGAAAGCATTCTTAACATTCTTTAATGTTTATTTTTAGCATTCATACGCCTGTAGCTTTTTCAGCTGAAGGCATTTTCCAATTTATACAAAACCAGTTTGTATGTAGTAGAGCAGCAGAAGCATCAGGAGCTGGGGTGGGGAGGGATTTTTTTTTTTTAAAAAAGGCATGAGAGTAGCCCCAAATGTGCCATATTAAAAAAAAAAAAAAGCAGCACACACAGAAAAGGTGTGTCTTTTCAATTGCAAGGTTGTTACCTTGAGATTTTTGATCCTCATTTAAAGGTGACTTCAGCATGAAAATAGCTCGCCAGGTTGGCTTTAAACTTTTCAATAGCTTTCTTTTAGTGATCTTTCTAATGGCTTCCCCCCCCCCCCTTGAATACATACCTCATCAATGCTGGGATAGGGGATATAGTCCTCCTGGAAGATATTAAAAAAAAACACACAGAAGAAAACGTCACCCTCAGTTCTATTTCAAACGCCATTTAAGGTAATAAAAGCAGCTTTGTTTCTTTTGGAAATATAACCGATATTGCTTTTGAAAGATTCCATTTCTTTGAAAGTGAAATTAGTACATGCTTGATAGCTTCCTTCCTTCCTCTTTGTCTTTTTGTTCAATTGCTTCTGTTCCTCTTTTTTTTTTTTTTTTTTTTGGTTCTCTCTGGGTTTTCCACATACTATTCCTTTTTCTCCCTATCTTTCCAAACCTCCTAGCAATTTGAACTCAAGGCAGAGTTGGTGTTAGGTCTCCTACATGCATGATGGAGAGCAAACCCAATATATAAAGGAAATAAAGCATTAAAAAAGGGGGGGGAATATAGGCTCATGGAACAAAGCTGGATTAGAGGTCTAGTTCTTTAATTTATCACTGGTATTTCAGTCAAAGCCCCAGTTTTGATACAGTCCTCAATTTATGATCACCACTGAGGCTGAATTTCCATTGCTAAGCAAGGCGGCAGTTAACTGAGTTGTATCCAGTGCTTTTTTTGTAAAAAGAAAAGGTGCCGGAACTCACACATGTCATACAACCTGCCTTGCCTACCCTACAAGGTTCCATCCAAAAAAGGTGCCGGAACTCCGTTCTGGGCATTCTATGACAAAAAAAGCCCTGGTTGTATCTGAAAGTTTATCACCTTGTTTGCCATGATTGTTAAGCAAATCATTAGCATTTGAACAATTGCTAAACAAATGGTCAAGGGTTGCCACAAAGAAGAGGGAGTCAAGCTAGTCTCCAAAGCACCTGAAGGCAGGACAAGAAGCAATGGATGGAAACTGACCGAGAAGCAACCTAGAACTAAAGAGAAATGTCCTGACAGTTAGAACAATTAATAAGTGGAACAACTTGCCTCCAGAAGCAGTGAATTCTCCAACACTGGAAGTTTTTAAGAAGAGACTGAACAGCCATTTGTCTGAAATGGTATAGGGTTTCCTGCCTGAGCAGGGGACTGGAGCAGTCACAGCTTCTGGAGACAGGTTGTTCCACTGATTAATTGTTCTAACTGTCAGGAAATTTCTCCTTAGTTCTAGGTTGCTTCTCTCTTTGATCAGTTTCCATCCATTCTTTCTTGTCCTGCCTTCAGGTGCTTTGGAGAATAGTTTGACTCCCTCTTCTTTGTGGCAACCCCTGAGATATTGGAACACTGCTATTGTGTCCCCCCTCGTCCTTCTCTTCATTAAACTAGACATACCCAATTCCAGCAACCGTTCCTTATATGTTTTAGCCTCCAGTCCCCTAATTATCTTTGTTGCTCTTCTCTGTATTTTTTCTAGAGTCTCAAAATCTTTTTTACATCATGGTGACCAAAACTGGATGCAGTATTCCAAGTGTGGCCTTACCAAGGCATTGTAAAGTGGTATTAATACTTCACGTGATCTTGATTCTATCCCTCTGTTAATGCAGCCTAGCACTGTGTTGGCTTTTTTAGCAGCTGCAGCACACTGCTGGCTCATATTTAAGTGATTGTCCACTAGGACTCCAAGATTCCTCTCACAGTTACTACTATTGAGCAAGGTACCACCTATACTGTACCTGTGCATTTGGTTTTTCTTGCCTAAATGTAGAACCTTACTTTTTTCACCATTGAATTTCATTTTGTTAGCTAGCACCCAGCGTTCAAGTCTGTCAAGGTCCTTCTGTATCTTAAGCCTGTCTTCTGGAGTGTTGGCTATTCCTGCCAGCTTGGTGTCGTCTGCAAATTTGATGAGTTTCCCATCCCTCGTCCAAAATTTGGAATGCTAGGATCCTGACTGCAATCCTGTATTTTGCTCTGCAACTTTCCTCCTCCAGAAAGATTGTGGGGTAGTTAAAAGAGCTTTGCAATAACTCTGACCTTGTTTTTCTGGCCTCCACCCTTCTGTTCTTCTGATTTTGGACCCTGTTTGGATGAAGAAAAAGTAGTTAAAGACCTCAGTTAAAAGACAAAAAACTCAGAATACCTACAAAGCATCTGCTTAGATTTGGTCTCACCATATAAGTCTATTTCTCACTCTTTCTAGGGCAGGGGCCCCAACCTGTGGGCTATGGCCCACTACCGGTCCGTGGCCTATGTGCAACTGGGCTGTGTGAGTGGCTGGCTGGTATGCACGCATTCGCACACGCACACAGCCCCACTCACACAAGCGTTGCAGGTGCTCGCGGACCCTCTTGCACAAGCATCACAGGCACTAGTGGCCCCACTCGCACAAGTGTCATGGGTGCTTTCATCCTCACTTGCGCGAGCAACAGGGTGTGCGCATGCACGTCCCTGCCCCT
The DNA here is from genome assembly GCA_023970755.1 of Azemiops feae. NCBI lineage: Eukaryota > Metazoa > Chordata > Lepidosauria > Squamata > Viperidae > Azemiops > Azemiops feae. The sequence continues at coordinate 519,774 of JALGBA010000850.1, read as the reverse complement.
CTCACAAAACCATTCCCTCTTTTTCCCCTCCCCCCTTCCCAGGCTGCCAACCCGCAAAAGGTTTTGGGAACTGTTCTAGGGCATGTGAGCAAAGAAGAAGTTGCCGAACAAATATTTTATTTACTTATTTATTACATTTTTATGCTGAAGTTGCTGAAGTTTATCCATGTTATTCATTGGAAAGGATCTAATGCAGGGGTCCCCAGCCCCCGGTCCGTGGACCACTACCAGGCCGTGGCATGCCAGCAACCGGTCTGCACAAAGAAGCAAAGCCCCATCCATGAGATGCAGGCAGTACATGAAACGACGCCCCCTCCGGTCCGCGGAAAAACCTCTCTCCACGGAACCGGTCCCTGGTGCCCAAAAGTTTGGGGACCTCTGGTCTAATGCAGTGTTTTCCAACCTTGTCCAACTGGATGATGTATGGACTTCAACTCCCAGAATTCCCCCGCCAGTCATTTCCCATGCTGGCTGGAGAATTCTGGGAGTTGAAGTCCACACATCTTCCACTGGACAAGGTTGGAAAACACTGATCTAATGAGAAAGGTTTATTTGCTTATCTATTTAACAGCATTTCAACTTTCAAGGCTATCTTGCCCCATGAATATGGCATAACAATTGTCAGTTTAATCTAATGAGTTCAGAAAATAATTCCAGAACCCTTTTAAATGCATTTAAAACCAGTCCTGTTAATGCAAACCAAAGCTAACACTTAACAATATGAAGCTATTCAGGGGAAGGAAAGTTAAATACCATGGGTTTCAAATGTTGTGAAGCTTTAGTTGATGACAGCACTCTCCTTTCTTATTTTATTTACTACTAAGAATATCCTTAATGCATGGAAGCAGCCATCTTTTCATTTTTATCAGAAATGACACAGTAGAACACATCATACAATCACACTTGGAATACTGCATCCAGTTTTGGTCACCACGATGTAAAAAAGATGCTGAGACTCTAGAAAGAGTGCAGAGAAGGGCAACAAAGATTAGGGGACTGGAGGCTAAAGCATATAAGGAACGGCTGCTGGAATTGGGCATGTCTAGTTTAATGAAAAGAAGGACTAGGGGTGACATGATAGCAGTTTTCCAATATCTCAGGGGTTGCCACAAAGAAGAGGGAGTCAAGCTATTCTCCAAGGCGCCTGAGGGCAGGACAAGAAGTAATGGATGGAAACTAGTCAAGGAGACAAGCAACCTGGAACTGAGGAGAAACTTCCTGACAGTTAGAACAATTAATAAGTGGAACAACCTGCCTCCAGAAGTGGTGAATGCTCCAACACTGGAAGTTTTTAAGAAGAGACTGGACAGCCATTTGTCCGAAATGGTATAGGGTTTCCTGCCTGAGCAGGGGGTTGGACTCGATGACCTCCAAGGTCCCTTCCAACTTATTATTATTATTATTATTATTATTATTATTATTATTATTATTATTATTATTATTATTATTATTATTATTATTATTATTATTATTATTATTATTATTATTATTATTATTATTATTATTACTGCTTCTCTTAAAGTGGCATACTCATAAAGATTCCTCTGAAGACGTGGCAGGGCCACAAAACTGAGAATTTTTCAGCAGGGGAAGGGTTTAAGAAGCTGGATAATTGTCTCATTTATTTAGTGACAAAGTTTATATGGCCACCCAAGTCGCTGATGGCGATTCCAGGTGATTTACTAAAACCCAATAAACATCTCCCCCATAGCAACAATAATCAAATCAAGCACTTGGTGAGTTCTGTATCGCCCTGGGGTCCCCAAGCCTGTTGGCAAACCATATCTTCAGGGTGTCAAAGTAGGGGGCTAATCTTATTTCCATAAGGATGATGTTACACAGAGAAGGAGCCACCAGAGAGAAGGCCCTTCTTTTTGGTCCCGCTAGATGGAGAGGGAACCCATAACATACCCTGCTCACCTCATTCTGGTAGGCCAGGTAGATAGCATAGCATAGCATTAGTGTCAGAAGCACCAAGGCGCTTCCAGGTTGAAATGATTAGCCAGTGACATCACTGTTGCTCGGGGGACACCAGGTTTCATGTCCCCGGTCATGGGAGAGATGGTCAAGCAACTCCCCAGCAGGAGCCAGAGCAAAGGACGGGAGCTCAACCCTGCCTCAGCACATGGGTCTCGAATGCGGGCTTGCTAACCTCCTACCCAGCGTTCCTAACCATGTAAGCCACCGTGCTCCTGGTCAGGTAAATGAAACTGGGAAAAGACAGTCCTAACCCTAAGCCATCTTAAGTCTTGCAGAAGCACAAGACATTATTAAAGCAAAACTCCGTATATGCTATTTTCTCCCGTTGTCAAAGCTTATAACACATTTGAGACACCTGGGGCTCTTCACTGAACAGTGTTGGAATGGGAGGGTGGAGGAAGCAAGGAATACAGTACACCAGCAATACAGTGAAGCTGAGCGCTTGCTTTCCTCCGCTGTCACCTGCCCAACCAATAGTGGATATTTAAGGCATGCTGTTTTTGAGGCAGTAATCAGCTCTCAAGAATAGCATATGTTGATTGCCTCAACCCTCCAAAACATCTAATTCCCCTTCTCAGTGAAAGAGTGAGAATCTAGTTAGAACAGGGGTACTCAACCCCCGGGCGGCAGCCCACTACCAGGCCACAGCCTGTTCAAAACTGGGCTGCGGGAGAGATGGGCAAGTGCATGCGCGTGAAGCTCCACTCACGTGAACAGCGGACAGGCATGCACGCCCTCGCACGAACCTCCACTTGCACAAGCGGAAGGTGCTTGCACTTGCACGCAAAGCTCCATTTGCGTGAAGTGGAACTTCACGTGCATGCACAAGTGCCCTCCACTCAAGAGCCCTCCACTTGCACAAATGGAACCTCACACGTGAACACAAGCACCCTCCATTCATCTGCAAAGCTCCATTCGCACGAGTAAAGGACGCATGCAACCACCGCTCCCTCAAATGGAGCTGTGCACACACACATCTGCCACTCACGCGCCGCCCCCCCCCCGGCCAAGCTTAAAAGGTTGGGGACTGCTGAGTTAGAAGACATATGCTGTTTCACTTACCTGCATTTTTTCAAGCATTTCAAAGAATTCTGCAGACTGGGGGGGGGGAGGGATGGAGAGAGAGAGAGAAAAAAAACAAAATGCAAGAAATGAATGTCAGCTTGAAATGACCACTCCAAATATATCTGATATAAAGTTTTACATTTTTCACTTAAAAATCTAATCAGTGGATATGAAAACCAGTGGCTATGAAGACCCTGGAATCTATTTGAAGGGCTGTCACAGAGAGGAGGGGGATCAACCTATTTTCCAAGATACCTGTAGGCCAGACAAGGAATAATGGATGGAAACTGATCAAGGAGAGATTTAACCTAGAAATAAGGAGAAATTTTCTGACAGTGAGAACAATCAACCACTGGAACAGTTTGCCTTCAGAAGTTGTGGGAGCTTCAACACTGGAAGCTGTCAAGAATAGGATAGGATAGGATAGGATAGGATAGGATAGGATAGGATAGGATAGAATAGAATAGAATAGAATAGAATAGAATAGAATAGAATAGAATAGAATAGAATAGAATAGAATAGAATAGAATAGAATAGAATAGAATCTTTATTGTCATTTTAAATGTACACTAAGCATACATTTGAGAGCATTCAGCTCTCAAAAAATATCAGTATGCATTTACCAACACACACACACACACACACACACACACACACACATGACACAGAGAAACATCACAATCTAGTTTGAATATATACATACACATGGCAAAAAAAAAAGAATCCTGTGAATTTACAAGACGGGTGGCATAAGGAACAAAGCTGTTACAGAATCTAGTAGCTCTGCTATAAATACTTCGAAACCTCCTCCCAGAGGGGAGCAACAGAAACAGACCGTGAAGTAGGTGTGTGGGCTCTCTAACAATGCCCCGAGCTCTAAGCATATAAGCACTTGTAAACAGTGTCCTGAATAATGGGAAGCGAGCTTCCAATAATCTTCTCAGCTGTCCTTATCACTCACTCTCTGTGTGGCACAGCTACCACAGTGGACGCATCCATGTAGATTCTTCTCACAACAGTACAAAAGTGGATTGCCATTGCTTTCTTTCAATATTTGTTTAGCTCCCTCGCCTAATGTACAGCCCTGGTATTTTCTGGATAGTCTCCCATCTGAATACTAGCCAGACCTGACCCGACTTAGCTTCCAATCCCAAACAAGGTCAGCCAGCTTGCAAAAACAGTGCTCTACATCCACCCCAAGAAAAACACAGTTACAACAATGGAAATGGCAACAAGAAAAGCCAGCAATAAATCAGTTCTAAAGCAATTACAACATAAACATTACAAAATGCAATAAAAGGGAACAGAAGACAGTGTAACTAGAAGGATTATATGTAATTACAGAAGGCAGCAATTTTTTAAAGGAGGAATTTCAGCCTTAAGTGCCAAAGGCATTTCCAAACAAGAAAATGAAACTGAGAAAGGAAGGCTATTAAGCTGTTCTTGTTCTTTAATGAATACCCTGTGTTTCAACTTATACAAATAGTCCTCAACTTATGACTGCAATTGAGCCCAAAATTCTGTTGCTAAGTGAGACAGTTCTTCAGTGAGTTTTGCCCCATTTTATGACCTTTCTTGCCACAGGTGAATCACTGCAGTTGTTAAGTTAGTAACATGTTTGTTAAGTGAATCTGGCTTTCCCGTTGGCTGTGTCAGGAGGTCACAAAAGGTGATCACGTGACCCCGGGACACTGCAACTGTCATAAATATGAACCAGTTGCCAAGCGTCCAAATTTTGATCATGTGACCCTGGGGATGCTTCAACAGTCCTAAGTGTGAAAAATGGTCATCAGTCACTTTTTTCATTGCCATTGTAACTTCAAACGGTCACTAAATGAATGGTTGTAAGTTGAGGACTACCTGTACAAGCAGCATAAAACGGCAGAATTAAATGCAAAACCTAAAACACAGCAACAAAATTAAGACAATCAAAACTAAGTCCATTGAAAAGAGACAGATTTTGCTGTGTTCTAAAATATTGGACAAGTGGGCTCACTTATGCAAAAAAAAACTGCCACAGCAACTAGAAATGGGAAAACCACCTGTTGGGGAGTTCTAAAATACTGAATTATTATCCCTTGCCATAAAAAAGCAGGTTATAAAAAGGTGCCGTGGCTAAAAAAGGTATACCTGCATTTTTTGGGAACTAGTCACGTTCAATCCATGGGAGAAACTGGAGAAATTCTCAAAATTATAATATAATAAAATATATAATATATATATAATATATATAACATTGGCTTATTGTGTTAGCTGTTGTGGAAATACAAAAATCAGCCTCTCCAAGCTTGGTGTCTTGGTGGCTCTTTTAAATCTGGGTCAATCAAATTGGGTCCAGTTCAAAAAAAGAACCTGTGGCACGCATATAAAATATGCATACATCTTAAGTATAGTATAGTGTAGTATAGTGTAGTGTAGTGCAGTGCAGTGCAGTGCAGTGCAGTGCAGTGCCATATAGTATAGTATAGTATAGTATAGTATAGTATAGTATAGTATAGTATAGTATAGTATAGTATAGTATAGTATAGTATAGTATAGTATAGTATAGTATAGTATAGTATAGTATAGTATAGTATTAGTATAGTATAGTATAGTATAGACTGTCAAGCTACGAAGATTTATTGTTTTTAGGACCGCCATATTGCTTCTAGCTTGCCTACAGTTGTGAGGGGGGAGGGAAGAGTTTGGGATCCACATGTGAGAGCCGAGAATGCCGAAGAAATGTTTTGGCGAAGCCAAGTTTTCTTCCCATAACAATTGCTGGAAGATTCATTGGACAATATGACTTGAACTGTCAGAGAGGGAGAGAAAGTTTTATTCTTTTAATTATCTGTTTCCCGCCATGTTGCCAGAGCTAGCTTTCCTTCTATCTACCAGTATGCTATGCCTAATAAAGTTTACATTAGAGATCGCTATGTCTCCGGTGTTTTACTTCATTGAGCTTCTCAGCCGGGAATTGACACAGATAGTATAGTATTAGTATAGATAGTATATGTTATATTGTGTTGCATTGCATTGCATTACGTAAAATATATAAAAAGTAATAAATAAACAGAAAGAAAGAAAGAAAGAAAGAAAGAAAGAAAGAAAGAAAGAAAGAAAGAAAGAAAGAAAGAAAGAAAGAAAGAAAGAAAGAAAGAAAGAAAGAAAGAAAGAAAGAAAGAAAGAAAGAAAGTGTATTGCTCCCAACAATCTGGGTCCTCATTTTACTGATCTCAGAAGGATGGAAGGCTGAGTCAACCTTGAGCCCCATCAGGATCGAACTGCAACACTGCATTCTAACCACTGCACCACCACTGATAACCAAAACAGAAAAAAGCAGAGATTGTCTAGATCCTTGCCAAAATCTTTTCCCAGTCCAGTTGTAATGCTTCCATACTTGCATTTTATTTATTTGTATCCCGCCTTTATTATTTTTAGAAATAGCTCAAGACAGTGAACACAGCCAACACATCTTCCTCCTCCTAATTTCCCCATAACAACAATCCTGTGAGGTGGGTTGGGCTGAATGTGAGTGACTGGCCCCAAATCACCTAGCTGGCTTTCATGTCTAAGATGGGATTTGAACTCACGATCTCCCACTTTCTAGCCTGGTGCTTTACGCACTAGGCCAAAGTGGCTCTCACCTCTTGCTTAGAGAAATCACTCTTTTGGCACTGTGAGGCCAACTTGGAACTAGCTTTTTAAATGGGCTGCTTTCCCATCATACAATGCAGAAGGCCAGATCTATGCTACTCTGCTATTCATAGCAGAGCATTATGGGCAAATGTCCATTTTTTTCCACTAGAAATTTGCTAATGTCTGTGGGTTCCAGATTTAATTCTGCCTTTCTCCATATAACACTCACTGATCCATTAAATCTCTCTTTACATCTAGCACAGTACTACCTGGAGAAGACCAAATCACTCAGTTTCAGGATCTCCCCCATTTAAAACAAAAAACAAAAATAAAAACTCAAACTCCTTCTGCCTCATTTATTAAGGACTTTGTGCATTTTAACCCCAAATAAATTGAGTGACATTTTTTTTCTTTCTTTAATAGTATCTTCTCAAGAAGACCTAAAGCTGAGATTCATCTTTTCCCTCACCTACTAAAGAATGGTTTGATATACCACAGTCTAAGGAACTTCCTGTGGCCCTGTCAGTAGTGGGATTCAGCCAGTTCGGCAGAACCGGTAGCTAATTTTTTGTTGCCCAGGCCCAGAATGGACTTCCGGAAGTGACATCCACACAGAGAACCGGTTGTTCTCATATTTGAATCCCACCACTGGGCCCTAAACTTTATTTTTAGGTCCACGTGTGCTCGTGTGCTTGAAATTTGGAGCAAAGTTGTGCACTCCTGGGATACACTAAAATTAGAACGGAACACAATGAGGTGAGATAAAGCAAAGTGTAAGGCAAGACGCGTTAATGAGTGAAATAGTTTGAAAAGCTACTACGGTTTAAGGTGAAGGTGTTGGACTAAGAACAAGGTGACCAAGCTTTTGGTCTTACCAAGGAGCCGTGTGGCACAGTGCAAGTAATTCTGCCCACTGTCAAGAGTTTGATTCTTTCCATTTTGATTGGCTCAAGGTTGACTCCGCCTTTCATCCTTCCGAAGTCGGTAAAATGAGGATCCAGATTGTTGGGGGCAATATGCTCACTCGGTAAACCGCTCAGAGCGTGTTGTAAGGCATGATTAAGGGGTATATAAGTCTAAGTGCTATTGCTATTGCTATTACTTACCCCCAGCCACAAGAGTTCCCTGGAAGACTATGGACTAGTCCCTTTCTCTCAGCCCAAGAACCAGAATGATATACAGGTAGTCCTCGGCTTACGACCACAATTGATCCCAATAAAGGAGAATATTTGTAGCTCAAGGTTGAAATGAGGGATCCTTGGTGCTCTCTGAGCTTGGTTGCTTTGGTTATTTGGCAATTTCCAAAATTATTTGGTAATTCTTGGTTACTCCAAGATTAGCATCAGACCAACTATCAAAAAGTAAACAGTAAACAAGTACAGGTAGTCCCCGACTTATGACCACAATTGAGCCCCACATTTCTATTGCTGAGACCAGTTGTTAGGTGAATTTGCCCCATTTTACAACTTTTTTGCCATGGTGGTTAAGTGAATCACTGCAGTTGTTATGTTAATAACACGGTAGGCTAAGCGAGTCTGCCTTCTCCATTGACTTTGCTCATCAGATGGTCACAAAGGGACACTGTAATTGTCATAAATATGAACTAGTTGCCAAGCGTCCAAATTTTGATCATATGACCATCGGGATGCTGCAACAATGGGCATAAGTCACTTCTTCAGTGCCGTTATACCTTTGAACAGTCACTAAATGAATGGTTGCAAGTCAAGGACTACTTGTAGCAGAGAAGGAGCTGGACTAGGAGTTCAAGTCCCCTTCAACCTCAGAAACTCACTTATGCAAATTTCCAGGATCATTCATCCAGTTCAAAGCACAAAAGAGTTTAGCACTGTTACCTATATACAAGAATCTAGTCAACTAACAGTTAAAGCTAAATTGGTGCTAGATAAGAGTCAATGGAATTCACAGGGGGCTGGACTTAGGTCTCTTGTAGCATTGCAATGACTCTAAACTGATGACATGTTTAACTCTGCCTTCCAGCTCACACTGCTCTTTTCCCACATTAGAGCAGGAGTCCCCAACCTGTAGGCCATGGCCCGCTACCAGTCCGTGATCTATTTGCAACCAGGCTGTGTGAGTGGCTGGCTGATGCACACCTGTGCATGTGCACGCACAGCCCCACTCACGCGAGCATCACAGACATTCAGGGACCCACTCACGCGAGAGTCACAGGCACTTGTGGCCCCACTCGCATGAGCAATGGGTGCTTGTGCTCATGAGCGCACGCACGCACCTACCCTTCCCACAAAACCATCTCCTCTTTCCCCCCTTACCCCCTCTGGAAAAATTGGGGAACTCTATATTAGAGGACTTTGAGCCAGTCATTCTCCCCCATCCCCAAAACCATTGTGGTGTAATGGTTACAATGCTGAACTTAGAATGGGAGGGGGGGACACAGGTTGTACTCCCCCTGCAGCCATAGAAACTCACTTGTGAATTTGGGTCTCTCTCTCTCTCTCTCTCTCTCTCTCTCTCTCTCTCTCTCTCTCTCAGCCAACCCCCCCACTCCCCACTCCCACATTTGTTATCATGGCCTGCTGTTGAAACATCCCACAGAATAAAAGTGTCTTAATCCCTTCAGTGAAAAGTCTGTGATTATGGAATCGCACGGCTGAGGGCTCCCTAGGTAATTGATCCCCCCTGCCTTAAAAAAAAAAAAGGCCCTAAAATGGAAAGGAGTAGGCCTTTTAATCCAGAGAAAAGGCAGAGATGGACTATTAGACTAATTTGTGGCCAGCTTCCAACAGCCAACCCAAGCAAATGAGATTTACTGTACCACATTTTGAATTTTCCAGTCATTTGCAAGGTCATCTCCTGCAGTCTTCTAACAGCAGGGTAATTGGACTGCAATTTTAGTTTTCTCAGGAAGCTGCCTTCCTTGGAAAGAGAGAGACAGAGGAAGCGGAAACTACAAATAAAACACACAAACTATCTATCGCCGTTGGGAGACATGGTCAAATATAGGAACACTCCTAATAATCAAACACTACTTTCTTTGTGAGAACAAAAACAGAAGCCAGGTAGGAAACACTGCCAACAGGACCATCTTCTCCACCCACTTAGACATCTGAGGGATCACACCTTTGTTTGTTCGTTGGGATCCCCTCCATCTTCAGTTCCTTTAGTTTCCAACCACGGTCACTGTACATGCACACACGGATGCATACTTCTGATTCATTTAGTCCTTCGTCCATCTCTTCCTGAATTTCAGTTTAACTAGAAACGTCACAGGAAGCCATGCTTGGCAGAGAAATTCTCCAGCCCTTCTTCGTATGGTTCTCATTCCATTTCATGAAAGAGAATGGCTTTTCGAAAGATCTTCAAAAGACAAGAGTGAAGTATAATATCCTTGCCATTTGGTGTTGAGATAACAGGATAGCAGAGTTGGAAAGGACCTTGGAGGTCTTCTAGTCTAACCCCCTGCTCAGGCAGGAGATCCTATACCATTCTGGACAAATGGTTGTCCAATCTCTTCTTTAAAAGCTACAGTGAGCACCCATAAATTCTGGAGGCAAGTCGTTCCACTGGTTAATTGTTCTAACCATCAGGAAATTAGGTCTAGGTTGCTTCTCTCCTTGATTAGTTTCCATCCATTACTTCTTGTCCTGCCTTCAGGTGCTTTGGGGAACAGCTTGACTCCCTCTTCTTTGTGGCAACCCCTGAGATATTGGAACACTGATATGATAATTGAGAGGAATCTAGGAATTTCTTCTCTCTTTCATGGCATATTTGTCCATTGATCTACGTCCTCTCTGGTTCTCACAGTTCCATAAAAACCCAAGATAGACCTGAGGAGAGATGTTCTCCCAAGGACCTTTTTCAGAATGAACTCTTGGCAGCTGGGAAGACTACCAAGTCATAGAAAGCAGTTTCATAGGAAAATTAACATGGCCATAGCATGTTCTATCAAATCCAATAAAGTAAATTAAAAAACACCACCAACTCAAAGGAAGTTATTAAGTACCGTGGAAGTAAAGTAGAAAAACAGAAGCTTGTTTCACAAGATGGGAAAAAAAATATGAGAAACTGCAGGTCGGATGTGGTACAATGCTAACCTAAGAATGAAACTTTCTAAACTTTCTAAAACGAATTATGATACTGTAGTAAATGGAGCAATTTTAAAGCGTTCTGAAAATGCTGGAATATTTGATTTTGAATAGTAAAACTTTGAAATTAATTTTATAGAATAAATTGCATGTTTGCGGGACAGAAAAATTATTTTCAATATTGGAGACATAAAAAGACAGACAACTTATTAACGGCATTCAGAGATATTTCTGAGGACTTTGAATCAATCATGTCAGCTGTGTTGTGTGTTCTTATGGACGGTCTGTTCCCAGAAGAAGATGCTACAGTAAAAAAATATTAGAACAAAACTTTTCTGACATGATTGCAGGGAATAATGTGAATAAGGATTTGCCACTGGATATATAAAAATATGGCTGAGGCTTCAAAAATTAAGAAAGAAAGAAAGATGTCAATTCAAGAGAATGATTGCAATAATTTCTTCCTGCTGGACTTACAAAAGAGGCACAATAAAGTTTGGAAGATATTCCGGACAAGGGACAATAAATATTGAATTAAAGAGCATGACAGATTTGTGAAAAAGGAAGGAATATAACGTGGGTTTATTTGATCAGGGTTAACATGGGATATGTTGTTTTTTGAGGCAGCTCTTTCTGACTTGCTGACAGCTGGAATGGAAAAGACGTATATTGGATTTGCTTACGGTTAAAACTTGGGATATAGAATGATGAATTTTATATTTGGTACTAATGTTATAATTTTTAGGCTCTTAGGAGTTTTGCTGATACATGGTTTGGAAAAACCATTGCTTATTGGACTTGCCTATAGATACCAGCTGAGTTATAGAATGAAAGAGGGTACGGTGGCTCAGGGGTTAAAGACGCCGAGCTTGCCAGCTGGAAAGCTGACAGCCTGCGTTTGAGACCCAAGCACCGCGTGACGGGGTGAGCTCCCGTTACTTGCCCCAACTCCTACCCACTTAGCAGTTTGAAAGCATGCAAATGTGAGTAGATAAATAGGTACCACTTCAGTGGGAAGGTAACAGCGTCCCATGTGCTTTGGCGTATAGCCGTGCTGGCCACATGACCACTGAAATGTCTTCAGATAATGCTGGCTCCCTTGGCTAAGAAACGGAGATGAGCACTGCCTCCTAAAGTCAGACACAACTGGGCAGGGGAAACTTTTACCTTTACCTTTATGGGATGAAGAATTATATTTCTGTTAAGCAAGAGGAACATGAACAGATAGTGAAACTGTTTGTTTTCGTAACGTGGGCACAAAGTCGCTTTCTTCAGTTTCTTTTCTATTTTTTCTTCTTCTTTTTATTCTCTCTTCTTTTTATTCTATTTTTCTATTTGGTTTGTATTATCTTTTTATTGTATTTAAAACTATTAGCAAAAATATTATTTTAACAAAAGACAATAGCGGAATTTTAGACAGTGGAAGTAGCTTGAAGTTCATCTAATCCAACTATAATTTCCTATGGATTAAGGAGACAATGGAGCTCTGTTTTTCATTTCATTTCTCCAGCACGAGTGGAGACGCCAAACAAAAATGCGATTATAATGCCATCGTGTCTCTTCGTTAAAAACAAAAACAAAAAACTCCAGATTTACCACTACCTGTTTTAGATCTGAAAGAAGGTTCTGAGGACAGATGAACAAGGAATACAAGAGGCCATTTGGAGAAGAAAGAGTGCATTTACACTTGATTGTTTGTTCTCAATTTTGCATTTTTCAATGGAACTCTGGCTATCATTCAAAGGTCGTCCATAGGATCAGAGCATTTTGTCCAAATGAAAAATCATCCTGATGTAAACGCCAGCCCTTTTCCTACATGCGAGCGATATCACAATGCACATAAAAGGGGGTGGAGCTTACATGATGATGATGATGATGCAATGCTGCTTTTTGCCATCTTTTGAAAGCACCTGTGAATATTTTATTTATTTATGTGTGCCCCACCTTTATTATGTTTATAAGTAATTCAAGGTGGCGAACATATCCAACATTCCTTCCCCCTCCTATTTTCCCCACAATAACAAGCCTGCGAGGTGAGTTGGGATAAGAAAGAGTGACTGGCCCAAAGTCGCCCAGCTGGCTTTTATGGGACTAGAACTCACAGTCTCCAGCTTTCTAGCCTGATGCCTTAACCACTAGACCAGGGGTAGGCAACCTTGGCTCTTTTATGACTCGTGGACTTCAACTCCCAGAATTCCTGAGCCAGCCATGCTGGCTCAGGAATTCTGGGAGTTGAAGTCCATGAGTCATAAAAGAGCCAAGGTTGCCTACCCCTGCACTAGACCAAACCGTCTCTTTAGCTGACCTCAGAATACAGGTAGTCCTCAACTTACGACCACAATTGAGCCCAACATTTTTATTGCTAAGCGAGGCATTTTTTAAGTGAGTTTTGCCCCATTTTACGACCTTTCTTGCCACAGTTGTTAAGCGAATCACTGCAGTTGTTAAGTGAGTAACCCAGTTGTTAAGTGAATCTGGCTTCCTCATTGACTTTGCTTGTCAGAAGGTCGCACAAGGTGCGACCCCGGGACATTGCAACCGCCATATATATGAGTCAGTTGCTAAATGTCTGAATTTTGATCATGTGACCATGAGGATGCTGCAACGGTTGTGTGGAAAACGAAAATATTGGCTATTGTTCTTTTATGCAAGGTTTAGGCCCAGGTAAACTGAATCAGGCCTCATGGACAAAGTATTGAACCAAAGTCTGTGCTATGCATATTTTATTTAATATGATTTTGCTAAGCTTGCTTGTTTCAAATATATTTAGAACATAAGGACTGGAACAGTAAGAAATAGGGAACTGAAAGTAGCTGATGGATGCGGGTTCCAATGTACACGGGTATATGTGGAAAGTTATGTTCAACAGAAGGTCAGCAGGAAGTCAGTAGAAAGTCAGCAGAAATCAGCAGAAATCAGCAAAAGTCAGCAGACCATCTGACTACAGTCTTAGAATGGGAAAGGGTATAAAGAGTTGGGACTGAACCTGATTGATTTGCCATTGGCCTATAGCTGTCCTTTGGAATTTGCTATGCCAGGGGACCTCATTGCAATGGGTTATTAATGTAAGTGATGTTGTGTTATTATGCTTGCTATGTTCCAAATTATTAGCAAAATAAACCTCTGAATCTTAAAGTAAGAATTATTGTTTTGTGTTGCTGTCTCTTGTCTTTTTCATTGGGTTTTTTCCACGACAGTTGTAAATGTGAAAACCAGTTATAAGTCACTTTTTTCAGTGTAGTTGTAACTTTTGAACAGTCACTAAATGAGCTGTTGTAAGTTGAGGACTACCTGTATCTCTGATGTCAGCTGAAATTTGTACTTGCCTGAATTTGAACCTCGGACTCCCCAATCTCAGCCCAACATCTGGAATTCAACACCACACTAAAGTCCATTTCCACAATCAAAGACCAGCAGTAACAGACTTAAATGTCAAGTCTGCTACTCCTGGAAATCTGCAGCCTGACCTTCTCAGCTTTTAACTTCTTAAGTTTCAGTGGAGACAAAGGTACAACTATAACTCTTATCGATAGGCAGCAGTTGGTGACATTTCCAAGTTTCTGCTGCGAAAGAGAGTTTGTGACTTGCCAAAACATATGCTGAACAAAAGATGAGTTCTCAAAATTGTTCGACGTCCTTAGATTCACCTAAGGTAAAAAGGATTTCCTAACCAGTTTCTGGTTTCAACACCAGTTGCAATGTATGGCTGCGAAAGTTGGACCATAAGAAAGGCTGAGCGCCAAAGAATTGAGGCCTTTGAACTATGGTGCTCGAGAAGACTCCTGCGAGTCCCCTGGATTGCAAGGCGATCAAACCGGTCAATCCTAGAGGAGATCAACCCAGACTGCTCTTTAGAAGGCCAGATCCTGAAGTTGAAACTCAAGTACTTTGGCCACCTAATGAGAAGGAAGGACTCACTGGAGAAGAGCCTAATGCTGGGAAAGATTGAGGGCAATAGAAGAAGGGGACGACAGAGAATGAGGTGGCTGGATGGAGTCACTGAAGCAGTAGGCGTGAGCTTAAATGGACTCCAGAAGATGGTAGAGGACAGGAAGGCCTGGAGGAACGTTGTCCATGGGGTCGCGATGGGTTGAACATAACTTCGCAACTAACAACAACCAGTTTCTGTTCCTATAAGGGCGGTGTGGTGACTCAGCGATTAAGACACTGAGCTCGTCAGCTGGAAAGCCGGCAGCCCAGGTTTGAGACCCGACGCCACGCAACAGGGTGAGTTCCCATCCTCACCCCAGCTCCTGCCAACCTAGCAGTTCAAAAGCAGGCAAATGCAAGTAGATAAATAGGCATCACTTTGGTGGGAAGGGAACAGTGCTCCAGGGCGCCATGCTGGCCATATGACCATGGAAATGTCTTCTGCCCTGGCTCAATGGCCTTGAAACACAGATAAGCACTGCCCCCCACAGTCAGCTAGGGAGTAAAATCCACAGGGTCTCCTTTACCTTTACTTACTTCTCTGTTCCTATATTCAAACAGCATTGATGTTAATGCTGACATTACAAAAAAAAAAGACATGATTTATGACGTTAAAATGTTGGTTTCCCATACACATAAATGCACACACATCCACACATTTATATCTTCCTCTGCTATTTATACAGCAACAAAATATTTTCCCATATGTTCTTGGGAAGCTATTAAACTATTTTTCACCCACTTGGAAAACAATCCCCACCCTTGTTGCGTTTTCAAATTTGTATCAGTTTACAGAACCAACATTCACATTAAGCAAGGATTTTCTCCTTCATTTTTCCTAAAGTAAAAAAAAAATGCTTTTTGGACTTTTTTTTTTGAAAAAGAAGAGTTTTGCACAAGTAAATACATACATTTCAATGATATTCGTGCAAATGAAATGTGGAATCCTTGCATTGATTGGTTGGTTGCTTGGTTAGTTGACTTATTGATTTTATAGGGTTGTTCCAATCACAACTAACACTGAACGGCCTACAACTCCTCCTCAGTATTTTAGATTATAATAAAACCAAACAAAATTGCGGTAATCAAAACAATAACAACACAACAGAAAAAACTGGGGATGGTTGCAGTCCATTCACCTATCCAATTAAAACTGTCAATTTAAGTCAATAAAAATCAAACATTTTCATCAGTAGAGGGAGAAACCTCCTTCAACCTGTGGAAAACAAAAATATTGGCTATTGTTCTTTTATGCAAGGTTTAGGCCCAGGTCAGGGGTAGGCAACCTTGGCTCTTTTATGACTCCTGGACTTCAACTCCCAGAATTCCTGAGCCAGCCATGCTGAGGAGAAAGGGAGAGGTTTCCATGCTGAGCCATGCTGGCTCAGGAATTCTGGGAGTTGAAGTCCACGAGTCATAAAAGAGCCAAGGTTGCCTACCCCTGGCCCAGGTGAACTAAATCAGGCCTCTTGGACAAAACATTGAACCAAAGTCTGTGCTATGCTTAATTTTGCAGTTTGCAATTGTACTTTACTTAATATGATTTTGCTAAGCTTGCTTATCTCAAATATATTTAGAACATAAAGTCTGGAACAGTAAGAAATAGAGAACTGAAATATGATTTTGCTAAGCTTGCTTATTTCAAATATATTTAGAACATAAAGTCTGGAACAGTAAGAAATAGGGAACTGAAAGTAGCTGATGGATGCGGGTTCCAATGTACACGGGTATATGTGGAAAGTTATGTTCAGCAGAAGGTCAGCAGGAAGTCAGTAGAAAGTCAGCAAAAGTCAGCAGAAATCAGCAAAAGTCAGCAGACCATCTGACTACAGTCTTAGAACGGGAAAGGGTATAAAGAGTTGGGTCTGGACCTGATTGATTTGCCATTGGCCTATAGCTGTCCTTTGGAATTTGCTATGCCAGGGGACCTCATTGCAATGGGTTGTTAATGTAAGTGATGTTATGTTATTGTGCTATGTTCCAAATTATTAGTAAAATAAATCTCTGAATCTTAAAGTAAGAATTATTGTTTTGTGTTGCTGTCTTTTGTCTTTTTCGTTGGGTTTTTCCACGACAAACCTCACTGGATGTCAGTCTTTCAAGGTAGATAGACCAGACTAAGGCTAAGAAACCAAGTCACATAAGCTAATACTTCTTCTGTTGTAAGGTTACTATAACAGAATCTTGCAAGTCTGAATACACCTCCCCTCTCTCTCCTTTTACCTTTGTGGGAACAAAGGAAGGTTTTATCTGAGATGCTTACTCGAATTATATTTCTGCCCTGGACTCAGTTTCCTTTTATCTAACCAGTGACTTGTTTGAGGCTTTTCCTCCTGTTCTTCAAGGTTATTTCTTCTGCCCATTACACTGAGTTTGTCTGAACTACAAACAAGACTGAACAAAGAAGGTGATATTAAAATATCCTAGAAGATGCTATTCCAAAAGATGGGAGAGAGGTGGAGAAGGGGCACTTCTGCAGCCCCTTTAGATGGCACTCCTTGAAGATATGGAGAGAGCCTGTGGCTTTTTACCTTCTTGGCTGGACAAATATTATCACAAGAAAGCAGTTCTGCAGATATCCAAGTCTTGAAACCTGAAGGGATTTAAAGGCAACAACCAGCACTTTGAATTGCACCTGGAAGCCAACCACTAATCAATGCACCTCCCAAAGCAGTGGTGCTTATACGGGTACAATGAGGAGCAGCCATGACTGTTTAGACTGCTGCATTCTGGATCAGCTGTAGAATGGAGAAATGTAATAGCATGTGAAAAGAACCTTGGGAGACAGAAGGAAGAGCTGCAGACTGGACAACTGGTGTGCAAATGTTAGCCCACAGAAGGAGGGAGGGCTTTGGAAACATTTCAGAAGGGTTCCTCCCTAATTTTTCAGAGAGTAAAAGGAATGGAGGAGAGAAATACTTTCAGGCTTGCAAGATTCTGTTAATTTAACCTTACAATGAAGATAGAGCTAGCAATCCTGGTTGTGCTCCTCGTCTGGACTACCTCACCGGGACAACAAGAAGGATGGTCTACCTATTATCATGCTATAATTTTTTTCCCCTTCCCATGAGCATCAGGTTAGTGGCAGGAATTAGAACGAATATCCCTTCTGCTTTCTGTTACCAGAACAAAACTGGTGAGAACTACTTGAGATTGCAATGAAGTCTCAAAGGTCTTCTACCCCCCACCTGGGACACATCTTTCCCTATCAGTTTCAGGATGCTTGGAAATTCCTTTCAAATTTCCTTAGAATCATATAATACCACTGGAATGGATCTAAGAGATCATTTAATCTGAATCTCCCTAGAGCAGACAAATGATTGTCCAACCTTTGCTTGAAATCTCCAGAGATGGAGCACCCACAACTCTGGGAAGCAAACTGTTCTATTGCTTAATAGTTCTCTCAATCAGGAAATTCCTCTTTATTTCAAATTTTTTGTTGTTGTTAGTTGCGAAGTCGTGTCCGACCCATTGTGACCCCATGGACAACGTTCCTCCAGGCCTTCCTGTCCTCTACCATCTTCTGGAGTCCATTTAAGCTCATGCCTACTGCTTCGGTGACTCCATCCAGCCACCTCATTCTCTGTCGTCCCCTTCTTCTATTGCCCTCCATCTTTCCCAGCATTAGGCTCTTCTCCAGTGAGTCCTTCCTTCTCATTAGGTGGCCAAAGTACTTGAGTTTCAACTTCAGGATCTGGCCTTCTAAAGAGCAGTCGGGGTTGATCTCCTCTAGGACTGACCGGTTGATCGCCTTGCAGTCCAGGGAACTCGCAGGAGTCTTCTCCAGCACCACAGTTCAAAGGCCTCAATTCTTTTGTGCTCAGCCTTTCTTATGGTCCAACTTTCACAGCCATGCATTGCAACTGGGAAAACCATGGCCTTGACTATACGTACTTTTGTTGGCAGGGTGATGTCTCTGCTTTTTAGTACGCTGGCTGAGGAATTCTGGGAGTTGAAGTCCACAAGTCATAAAAGGGCCAGGTTTGAAGACCCCTGGTCTACACCATCTTCCTTGTGACAGCCCTTCAAGATTTGGAAGACTGCTACGAGATCTGGCCTTGCCCTTCTCTTCTTTCAGCTAAACATACCAAGTTCTTTAACTGCTCTTCATAGAATGTGGCCAGCAAGCCCCTCCCATCTTTATCTCTTTTCTCTGCATTATTTATAGCTCTTCAGCATCCTTCTTGTATTGTGGTGACCAGAACTAGACACAGTTTTCCAAGTGCAGGCTAACTAGTGCAACATAAAGCAGAACCATTAGTTCTTCAGAATGATATTTTTTAACTGCCTTGATTGCTAGATGGGATAAGGAGGAACTGCTATTGCTGTTCTATGTTATGTATCTTCCATTATGTGAAGGCTCTCTGGCCAGCTGTCTACTACTCTTCCTAACCTGAACTTTTAAAAATGAAAGAGTTTCCCCTTAGTATTTTGATTTGGAAAGTCTAAGAAAATAGGAACCACAAAAAAGGGAACTGTGCAGTGAAAGGCAGGTTATTTACACACATAGACATACATAGACATATACACCCCCTTGACTGCTTCATAATTTCATATGAACAAGAACAATATCCATAAGCATTTTATCCAAATTCTCATCTCTTTTGAACAGAATTTTCTAAAACCCATTTTCTTTCCTCAGGCTGAAAACGCAGAGCAAATTTACTGTAGACCAGGGATCTCCAAATTTGGCAACTTTAAGACTTGTGGACTTCAACTCGCAAAATTCACCAGTGAGCAAGGGAATTCTGGGAGTTGAAGTCCACAAGTCTTAAAGTTGCCAAGCTTGGAGACCCTGCTGTTGACAACTGATTTTAGCCCCAACTACAGCCCTTCACTAGGAGCTGTACTATATCTAGAACTAAATGACAAAGAGGGTAAATTTAACACAAAGTTTACCAATGGGAAAAAAATCTCTTTTAGGAATTCCCTAAACAGTTGCAGGCAGAAGGAATGTCAGATCTTGAGTAAGTGGCATCACCATGGAATGAAGATGCTACCAAATTCTAAATCAAGGGACAGGAAGAACAAGCTACAGCAGAAGGAGAAAGCTGACAAAGTTACAGTGCTCTCCTGAATCACTGCTTATTTCCAAAACAGAAATATCTGTCTATATCTAGAACTAAACACAATTTGGCTTTTTAGAAAGTTTCTAGTGGCAAAGCAGTCTTCATCCACAACAAACCTTTATAATGATGCAGTTTGATAATGTGCTAGTGCTTTTATTCATGGGAAGATGCAACCTAACAGGGATTGAGGGAAGCTGTTGCCCTCCACATATTGACTCCACATAAATCCTGTCTTCCCTGATCATTGGCTGGGGCTAATGAGAGCTGGAGACCAGAGATAATTGAAGGGAGATAATGGAGAAAGAATGATTCCTGTCTCAGAAAGGATGAGATTAGATCCAATCAACACGGAAAGACTTGCTCAGACGTTCTACAACAGGGGTCTTCAAACTTGGCCCTTTTATGACTTGTGGACTTCAACTCCCAGCGTGCCTGGTTGAGGAATTCTGGGAGTTGAAGTCCACAAGTCATAAAAGGGCCAAGTTTGAAGACCCCTGTTCTACAGAGTCCTTCAACATTGGTCTAATGGTTAAAGCACTAGACTAGAAACCAGGAGACTGTGAGTTCTAGTCCCTCCCTATGCGTGAAAGTGGCTGGGTGACCTTGGGCCAGTCACTTTCCCTCAGCCAACTCACCACACAGGGTTGTTGTTGTGAGGAAATTAGGAGGTGGAAGGAATATTAGGTATGTTTCCACCTTGAGTTATTTATATAAATAATAAAAAGGCAGGATATAAATAATTTAAAAAAAAGAATTCATCGGTCCTTTCCAGCACAACCTCCAGAATAATGCCTGCCTTAGAAAGGGGTTAATTTTCACCTGCTTAACAGGAAAATCTTCACTATTTAGCAGAAAACCAACTAGTTTACCATAGACCTTGAGGCCGACGTACTGCTCATATCTCCCTTCTCCCTTACTCACCAAAATGTTACTCAAGAGATCCATCATTTTCTGTATAAGTTGCTCCTTCCAGAAAGCTAAGAAAGAGCTACAGGCATCCAAAGCTCCTGGTTGTCTTCTGGGGGAACTTCTCTGAATCCAGAGATTGGTCTGGTCACCCATATAGTCATATAGCTTTCGACTTGTCCTCCAACCAACTTTGGTTAATATTTTCCCTCAGTAACACATTGCAGGCTGGCAATTTTACAGGTGGAATGGGCGTGGTGAATTCAGTAGGGAGGGCACCCAAAACAGGTTGTGCAGGAAATATGGTTTTAATATTTCAGGCAAAGAAGTAAAGAGTAGTTCCTTTTTTTTTTTTTTTTTTTTTGGCAACTCTCCAGATTTTGGAAGGAGATCAAAGGCATCTCATTGTATAAAAGTCATGTTAATGTGGAAAGCAAACATGCTGGAGAAATGTATGCCTACGTGTGGGACTGTGCGTTTGTCTTCAAAAAAGATGGAGGGAGCGAGCAAAAAAAGAAGAAAAAAAGACCAATCATAATTTTAATGCAAGTGTCAGAAGCAAGAGGTTATTAATTAGCGGGGTTGTCACCTGTCTCCTATTTCAAGGAGCTGTTCCTTATTTAGAATTAAAATGAAGTGTTTCTTTCCAAATGAATAAGGAATGCAATTTGTTTCCCTTTTTTTTTTTTTTTTTTGGTATCAGGAGCTATGAAGCATTAGTGAAAAACGGCAGCTTGAATTTAACATGCCGTGAGTTTAAACTGTTTGAACATTTATCATGATTAGTCTCTGATTTTTATTCCTAATGCCACATTTGAGGACTGCCAGTGCATTTTTAACCGAGTCGCATTGAGTCGACCACCAAAATCAGAGACACAATTAACCATCACAACAATGGAAGTCTCAAATTACCTTAGCTATGCCTTTATCTGAATGCTGTTCCAGAAACAGAAAGGCAGGATATAAACACAGCAATTAAATACATTTAATGAAGTGTAATATATTTTAATAAAGCACTGTTCCTTATTCTGCCATTGGCAATGTGTCACTTTATTGAAAGCTTACAAGGTGTTCCTTTTAGTGGAACAGGTGGTAAACCTATTAATTAGAATGGGGGAACTGAAGGATGGTGCTTCAATTGTATTCTTTGAGATGCTGGAGCAAGAATCTCAAAATAAATCTACCGATGACAATGTGGAAGTAAGTGGGTTTGTTTTATTTATTTTCATTCCGTCGCATTTCTTTAGGATTAGTTTGTTCATTCCTTTTCCAGCTATAGAAGGAGCCGGTAATAGAATGTCTGCCTCAGAATGCCTGTAGACCCCCCCACACCTCATTTTAATGGCCAACTTGTGAAATCTTCCAATATTTTTTTTTTATTTATTACTATTTATTAAACAAATTTATATAGCTATCCAATTCACACAGAGGTGACCTTGGGCAGCTTACAATTTTTTTAAAAAACACCCTATAATAATAATAAAAAAACATAATTAAACCGCATGGCAGCAACAACCAAATCAAATTGGTCACTTGATCGGCTCCGTCTCCAGTTGTGGTCCCCGGACCCACTGACAAAACCACATTTTAAGAACTTTCAGAAGAACAACAGGGTGGGGACTAACCGTACCTCAGGGGGGGGAAGGATGTTCCATTAAAGAAGGGCCACCACTGAGAAAGCCCTTCCCACCAGATGACAAACCCTAATTGATGGGATCTGTAACATGGCCTGGTTGGCTGGGTCCATTTTGGGGTAAACGTACTGCCTTTTTTCCCGCCTCTCTCTTTTTTCAATTTCAAAACATGACGCCAAATCACATAACGGCATTTTATTCATTGAAGCCATTTATATAGCCGCCCATCATATAACCAATTCTGGACAGCTTCCAATCAAAAGTAAAAACAGCATAAAAACCATAATAAAGCTGTAAAACTAAGCCCATTGAAAAACACAACAGCCTGGCGCAAAGTCATATAATCTCTTATCTCAGAGCTTCAAAGATTTGCAAAAAAAGACTTGCTGGACTTCAGCTAGGCAGAGTGTCCTAAGGGGCAGGGACTGCCATGGAAAAGCCACACTTCCTAACTCCCATCATATGGCAATATTTAGGGGAAGGGAGTAGAAATAGCAATAGCATTTAGGCCTATGTAACCACCTCATAGTGCTTTAGTTTACAGCATTCTCTGAGCGATTTACAGTGTCGGCATCTTGCCCCCAACAATCTGGGTCCTCCTTTTAGTGACCTTGGAAGGATGGAAGGCTGAGTCAACCTTGAGCCCCATCAGGATCGAACTCCTGGCTGTGGGCAGTTTGCCTGCAATACTGCACTTTAACCATGGTGCCATTCTGTCTGACTTGGTAGGATGAGTATACATCTGCAGGGCAAGGCGGGCCCACAGATAACCTGGCCCTGTGCCATATACAGCTTTAAAGATGATGACCATTACCTTGAATTGCACCTGGAAAAAACCTGGAAGCCAGTGCATCGGGCGCAACAAAGGTGTTATATGGGCAAACCTAGGTGCACCCATTATCATGAGTGCTGCTGCAATCTGGACCAGCTGAGGTTTCTGGGTGGTCTTCAAGAACTCTGAACGAAAACCACTAACCTCTTGAGCTAAAGTTAGCTATTTCAAAACCTCTTGACCTTTTCCTGCAACAGCACCTGGGCAAGTCCCAAGTTCCAAATTTTGTGAATATTGCATGTCAGAGACAGCCACAAGATATGACCTCCGGATTTTGGTATCTTTGCCCCAGCCTGCTCCCTAAATGTTTACCTTAGATAAATATAAAATGTTACTAATTTATCCCATCAGTCGAAAACTCACAATTTCTAAAAACCATGTAAGGTTGTGAGAGATCTTTCTGATTTCATCTTTAGTGTCCTTCTTGGGAAAAGAACACAATGGCCTTTTTTTTTTTTTAAGCAGAGAAAAAGTATACCTTCCAAACAGAATCCAAGCTCAATTCCCCATGCTGAGATGTATTTAGCAGCCTATTCATCTATCTCCTCTAGAATTTATTTCAATTAGACGGTTGAAAGCTAGGTGTAAATTGATGTTTTAATATTGATCGTTTTTCCTCAGGGGATTAAATTGCTTGATCCAAATCAATTGATCTTTTAATTGAAAAGTTCAATACTTTCCCATTCATTTGGGGAGAATCATTGATTATAGGGGAATAAAAATGTAGGGAACAATGTATAAATTATAAAAGAACATATGTTTCTCCAGCAAAATACTTAATTATAAACGGTATTGTACCAATCAGAATCATTTCCGAGGGAGGGACAACGACATCATATTCAGCATCTGATTTAGAATATGCTCGAGCAGGGGGCTGGACTAGAAGACTTCCAAGGTCCCTTCCAGCTCTATTCTATTCTACATTTAAAAATATTATTATAACATTAAGATCCAGTAGAACATCAGTACAATATTATGATCCAGCAGAACATCAGTAGAGCATTATGATCTGGAACATCAGTAGAACATCTGTCAGTCAACACCTTTATAGGTGTGCACCAATCAAAAGCACTTCTGGGGGAGGGATTAAGATGTGATACCACTTCCAGGGAAAAATGCAGAAGTGACATCACTAATTAAAGAAATGAAAAGCTCCATTTCTTACCTTTCTTGTTAAGTGAATCATTGCAGTTGTTAAGTTAGTAACGTGGCTGCTAAGTGAATCTGGCTTCCCCAGGTCGCAAAATGTGATCACATGACACGGGGACACTGCAAATATCATAAATATGAACCAGTTGTCAATCATCCAGATTGTGATCATGTGACTATGGGGATGCTGCAACCGTCGTGTGAAAAACGGTCATGTCACTTTTTTCAGTGCCGCTGTAGCTTTGAACAGTCACTAAATGAACTGTTGTAAGTCGAGGACTGCCTGTAGAGTATAATTTTCTTTCCCAGTATGCTTAAAGTACCTTTTACCATATTATATTTAAATTAATGTAACTTTTCTATAGTCAAGAAGCTCTTCGCCAGAAATGTACTGGGTGAAATAGTGGAAAGTATTTATTGTATTATTTTTTTACTTCAGTGCTATATATATGTGCTTGAGTGCTTGAGCAGGGGGCTGGACTAGAAGACCTCCAAGGTCCCTTCCAGCTCTATTCTATTCTACATAAATGTGTATCATGTACAATATGTAAGAGTGGGGTTCTAGAGTCCATATATTATTACACTCGTATCATGTACAATATGTAAGAGTGGGGTTCTAAAGTCCATATATTATTACACTCAATGAAATAGGTTTTTATTCTCAAGTAATACAGCCATTCAAACCCTCTTGCCTGCTGAAGACCATCAAGTCCACATTAAAAAAAGGACATGATTACATCATGACTATAAAATGATACTCCAACGTAATGTCTGTGTTTGGCTGAGCAATTCTTTCTGTGCAATTCTTTCTGACCATAGCAGTGGTCATCTATATTAGGAGAAATGCTATAAGACTGAAAGCCAATAATCTATAGGAAGGAAGGAAGGAAGGAAGGAAGGAAGGAAGGAAGGAAGGAAGGAAGGAAGGAAGGAAGGAAGGAAGGAAATTAGCTTTACATCTGTCACACCAATCAGATAATTGGAAGTGCAAGTCAGTTAACCCAACACTTAAATCAATTAAACTCTCCAGCTTTAGCAGACTCAATCAACTGCCAGACAACAATGAATGTTAAAAATAAGAACCTCTTTTATTTTCCACATAATTCTATGTTGCTTTCAATACAGACATACCTCAGGACAGTTCAAGTGGCTGATTCTTCAGATAGTCCTCACTTAACAACCACAACTGGGACTGAAATCTTGGTCACTGAGTGAAGAAGTTGTTAACCAAATCATCATGTGGCTGCTTTGCTCAAGGATCATAACTGTGGCACTCCTATTTGCTGTTATTAAGCAACCGGGGGGGGGGGGTGTCATTAAATGGAAGGAGTGTAAAAGTTCTTAAAAATGCAGGGAGATATTCAGAGATGTTTTTGCCTTGAAAGTTGCCCATGTTGAACTGTATATAGCACATAGGAAAAAAATTTGTGACATTTTGTATTATGTGACTAAATGATTCATGATAATCTTTAGATCATGAAATGTTTTGTAAATTTGCCAAATTTCAGTTTGACGGGAGTCATGGGTCCTGGACTGTCTGTCTGTCTGTCTGTTTGTCTATTTATATACAGTAGCTGCCCATCTTATTAGCTAAAACAAAATTAATAGGTGAAAGGATATTAATAATAATAGAGTCACCTCACCAGTTCACCCATCACCTGGGGTTCCCAGGCCTGCTGGCAAAATGAGGTCTTAAGGGACCTTCAGCAGCCTAGCGGTGATGAAGCCATCCTCATTATGTTTTTGGATGCCCGTTTGAGGTACTTTGACTCAAAAATGTTGCCCTACAGGGCATAGATTGCCCAGTTAAAGTTTACAGACAAGGAAGTTTTAGGAGTACATAGATCTTTGAACCCAATTCTTGACCTTGGAACAGTCACTCTCAGCCAACCTACCTAACAAGGTAGACCTTCTGGGGATAAAATTAGGAGTCCCAGATGATGTTTGGAATAATCTGCTGATTATAAAATAAGAAGGTAGCAGGAGAGAAAGAAGAAAAGTATGGAGCACCAATATCTTACTAAGCTAACTTTGTTCTTTTAGAACAGGGCTCTCCAAACTTGGCAACTTTAAGACTTGTGGACTTCAACTTCCAGAATTCCCCAGACAGAATATGTTTCTGAGCTATGGACTTTTGTCAGGGGCTTGATCACACAGTCATGAGGCATCATCTTGATTTCTTTGACACCTTTGTACACATCCCTGCTCCCCATGGAAAAGATCTTAAAATCTCTTCTTTGCAACGTGACAGTAAGTTGTTAATCTCCTTTACACCAGATTATATAGTCTTTTTCAAGTGTGAGAAGAATCAACAATAAGCAAGGCTATTCAGCTGAAAACTAAAGTTGAGAACATTCTTTAATAAAATCAGCTTGACTTCCAAAATTGGCAGTCTCCTACAAGACTTCTGAGTGGATTCAGAACACCTGGCTAGCAGTATTATGGGCTGTAATACAGAAGAAAGGCTCAATGGCTGGACTTGGCTTCCCTGGAGAAAAAGCGAAGAACATGAATCCTTAAGATACCTGACTCCTTTGTCTCAATACTCACAATTTTTTTCTTGTGCCATCACTGTAGGACAACCTATTTTTATCCTTTACTCAAATGTAAGTATCTGCTAAACCATCTTGTCATCGTTTGGATGTTTTATCTGAAGGCCTAGTTCTCTTGACAAGTCTCTAATACTGAGAAAGATGGAAGGAAAGAGAAGAAGAAACTGACCCATAGCAGGGTGGATGGACTTGACCACAGTGGTAATGGGTGCACGCTCTGAAGACCTGATGGACCATGTTGAGGACTAATCATTCTTGAAATCCATATAAGTGAGCATATGGATTTCCAGAATGAAATGGAAATCCATATAAGCCAGCACTTTGCGGCAACAGCCAAAAAAGCTAATACAATCCTCGTATCAAGGTTCCGACAAATGAGACCAAATAAATCAGAACTCCGAGGCAGGAAAGTTCCTCAAAGAACATGTTTATTGGATGCATAGCATCAGCACCGTCAAAAGTGAAACCAAATCTAAACTTTCCCTTCTAGAATCAAAGTAATACAATGTAGCAATTCCCACCCCTCTACTAATGCTATCTAATAGAATGACTTGGCAGGCTTTCTGACTAAACAATCCTCTTCTTCCACTATGGTGTGGGAATGACCTTGGTTCCCACAAGATTTGCTTGTGTTTAGACTACCAGACATACCTTTTCCCCCTCCCTTTCTTGTGGCAACCTAGAATGACAAAAATGGCTGCAGCCAGGTTCGTTGTAGAGTTGACACCTTGGTTGTATAAACAGAGGCATAGAATCAAAATGATGTGACGTATTAGTACTGCTTTATAAAATCTTAGTAAGACCACACTTGGAATACCACATCCAGTTTTGGTCATCACCAAGTATAGGGGGTACCTTGCTCAATAGTAGTAACTGTGAGAGGGATCTCGGAGTCCTAGTGGACAATCACTTAAATATGAGCCAGCAGTGTGCTGCAGCTGCCACAAAAGCCAACACAGTGCTGGGCTGCATTAACAGAGGGATAGAATCAAGATCACGTGAAGTATTAATACCACTTTACAATGCCTTGGTAAGGCCACACTTGGAATACTGCATCCAGTTTTGGTCACCACGATGTAAAAAAGATGCTGAGACTCTAGAAACAGTAAAGAGAAGAGCAACAAAGATGATTAGGGGACTGGGGGCTAAAACATAAGGAACAGTTGCTGGAATTGGGTATGTCTAGTTTAATGAAAAGAAGGACTAGGGGTGACATGATAGCAGTATTCCAATATCTCAGGGGTTGCCACAAAGAGGGAGTCAAGCTATTCTCCAAAGTGCCTGAAGGCAGGACAAGAAGCAATGGATGGAAACTAACCAAGGAGAGAAGCAACCTAGAACTAAGGAGAAACTTCCTGACAGTTAGAACAATTAACCAATGGAACAACCTGCCTCCAGAAGCGGTGAATGCTCCAACACTGGAAGTTTTTAAGAAGAGACTGGACAGCCATTTGTCCGAAATGGTGTAGGGTTTCCTGCCTGAGCAGGGGGTTGGACTCGATGACCTCCAAGGTCCCTTCCAACTTTATTATTATTATTAAGATGTTGAGACTTTGAAAAAAGGTGCAGAGAAGAGCTACTAAGATGATTAAAGGCCTGGAGACTAAAACCTATGAAGAACGGTTGCAGGATTTGGGTTTGGCTATTCTAGAGAAAAGGAGGAATAGGGGTGACATGATAGCACTATTCCAGTATTTGAGGGGCTGCCACAAAGAAGAGGGGGTCAACTTATTTTCCAAAGCACCAAAGGGCGGGACAAGAAACAATGGATGGAAACTAATCAAGGCAAGAAGCAACCTGGAATTAAGGAGAAATTTCCTAACAGTGAAAATAATTAACCAATGAAACAGCTTGCCTTTAGAAGTTGTGTGTGCTCCATGTTTTTATGGGTATTATTTGAAATAGGAAAAACCATTTAGGTAGAATATTTTTCAGGGAGAGTTCAACCCATTTATATTCATTGAAAAACTCCAACTTTCCTTCTCCCTCAGCTTCTCTTTCCATTTCTTGTTTCCAATTTCTAACACTTCTCCTAAAGCTCTATAATCTGTTCTGTAAAATCTTCTTCCTTATCTTCAGGTATGTTCTGAAATCTTGAGGGATGGGATGTCTTTTCCATTTCCCGTATTGTCAGTGAGTCTTTCAAGTTTTTCTTTGTCTGCAGCAGTTGTGATTTTCTTCCTTTATATCCTCCGTCTTTGGATCAGTTTCCTCTGGTTTGTCTTCTATTTTCTGAGTTCCTTGTTCATTCTTTATGGTCGTTTTCTGAAGGTTTTCTAGTTGTGAGTTTAAGTTAGAAACTTCCTCATTTATCTTATTCAGGTTTCCTTTAGTTTCATCACAGTTTCTTCTTGAATCTTCTTTTGTGTGAAACAATTGCCTCTTGAACTGATTGCAATATAGATTGCATTTCCTTCTGGAAGTTGTTAGCTTTTTCTTGTTGAAGCGTTACTCCTATGGACTGGCGGCTTCAGAGGCAGATACTGGGGATGTTTTTTTTTACCAATTTTAGCCAGGTGTGGGGCACTCATGGTTTTTCCTATTTCAAATAGTACCCATAAAAACAGAGAAAAAATTATTTCACGATCTAAATACACTGATTTGGAAATTTATCTGGCAAAGGAAGAAAGCTAGAGTTAGACTGAAGAAAATAGAAGACTTGATCCACTGGATGGGGCCCTATACTACCAAACAGGTGTTTGAGTATGGCTAGAAATAAACTCTTAGACATTAAAAGATTATTATACTTAGAAAGATATGATTTATAATTAGAAGCTTTTGCTCACCCAAACCTGATCAATTTTGAGAAAATTGTAACCTATAAAGGTATTTTGAATATTGAAGGGAAATCCAAATTGAAATAAGAGTTGGAAAAAGAAAGTACTGGTTTAATAAGATGGCCTCAATTGCAAATACAATTGAGATATGAGTTGGCTAGAAAAGATGTTATAAACTGGAACTATTTTTATGAGGCATAATATTAGAAAAATATGATGAGGAAGTATGTACCTAATGTTGTATGTATTAATAGCAGTAAGAATTGTATTTGTTTAGTGTTGGGAAAAGGAAAAAACATTACCTGAAGAAGAGATGATCCAGAAAACACCAGACTGTGTAGAAATGGACAGATCGATATTGAAGGATAATGGCCGGAAAAAAGGGGTAGCGATTAGGAATTTAATGTGTATTATTAAGTAAAAATAGACCCAGACAACATGTTGTTTATTAAGCACTTATGATTTGTAAAAATAGAAAATTAATAAAATATTATATAAGAAAAGAAGTTGTGGGTGCTCCATCACTGGAGGTTTTTAAGAAAAGACTGGACAGCCATTTGTCTGAAATGATATATCAAGAGAAGGATGAGGGGGGGACATGATAGCAGTCTTCCAATATCTCAGGGGCTGCCACAAAGAAGAGGGAGTCAAGCTATTCTCCAAAGCGCCTGAGGGCAGGACAAGAAGCAACAAATGGAAACTAATCAAGGAGCGAAGCAACCTAGAACTAAGGAGAAACTTCCTGACAGTTAGAACAATTAATCAGTGGAACAACCTGCCTCCAGAAGCTGTGAATGCTCCAACACTGGAGGTTTTTAAGAAGAGACTGGACAGCCATTTGTCTGAGATAGTATAGGGTTTCCTGCCTGAGCAGGGGGTTGGACTAGATGACCTCCAAGGTCCTTTCCAACTTTTATTATTATTATTATTATTATTATTATTATTATTATTATTATTATTATTATTATTATTATTATTATTATTATTATTATTATTATTATTATTATTATTATTATTTACTATTACTATTATTACTATTTATTATTATTACTATTTATTATTATTATTATTATTATTATTATTATTATTATTATTATTATTATTATTATTATTATTATTATTATTATTATTATTATTATTATTATTTATTATTATATAGGGTCTCCTGCTTGAGCAGGGCATTGGGCTAGAAGACCTCAGGTCGCTTTCAGCTTTATTCTGACACAAATCTATCTATGTGGTCGACATGATGGCACCTAATGAGTAGATCAATCAGTCAGCCTGCTCATAACTGCATTATTACTTGAGTTTTTCCAGGTTAGGGTTCATTCTGGGGGATAATCTATCCACATAGTCTTGATAGCATATAATCAATAAAATCACTGAGCCGTGCAGACAAACATTTGCTTTGATCCTTCAAAACACCACAGGGTGCACATTTAAATAAATATTAATGAAAACCACTTGAGTGGGTAATATTCCTCTGGTGGGCATGGAATGTTCTCAAAATTTATGAAGAACAATAAAAAGCTAAACCGCAGTTCATTGAGCGGATTTGGCTCTCCCTTTGGAAGATCATTAGAGTTTTGGTTTTCTGTCAAAAACACAATTAAAGTAAAATGCATAAATTTCAGAGACCGGGGATTCTACCTTGGGATTAATTTGGGGAGCTGTTTGTGTTCTGTTTTTAAAGAGATCTCATAATAACATGCAGAGACACTCACAACTCATTCAGCATCAACTCATACAATTAAAATCTCATCAGGGAGTTTCTCAAAAAAGAAAAAAAAAACAAGGCTGCAATTCGATTGAAAGAAGAAAAGAAGAGAAAACTCTTAGGAACTAAACAGAAGCATCGTACTTACGGACGCGTGAGCCTAGTGCATAATTTGAGTAAAATTGTGCCAAATGTTTGTCTTCCATTTCTCGACTTCCTCGCTGATCTGACAGAGACTGTCCCGACACCCCCTTTTTAAAAGAAGGCCGATAGAAAAAAACTTAGCATAAGGAGGTGTTTCTCAACCTTGGCCCCTTTAAGATGTGTGGACTTCAACTCCCAGAATTCCCCAGCCAGGAAGTAGAACGTTTTAATGTTTTTTTTTAGATTTTTTTTAAATTCTGCCTTTATTACTTTTATAAATAATTCATGGTGGTGAACGTTCCTAATATTCCTTCCTCCTTCTATTTTTTTTCCACAACAACCCTGTGAGGTGAGTTGGGCTGAGAGGGAGTGACTGGCCCAAAGTCACCCAGCCAGCTTTCATGCCTAAGGCAAGACTAGAACTCACAGTCTCCTGGTGACTGGCCCAAAGTTACCCAACAAGCTTTCATACCTAAGGCGGGACTAGAACTCACAGTGTCCTGGTAATTGGCCCAAAGTCACCCAACCGGCTTTCCTGCCTAAGGCAAGACTAGAATTCACCATCTCCCAGTTTCTACACTGGTGCCTTAACCACTAGACCAAACTGGCTAAATAAAAATATCCAGGGTCTGTAAGATTCCTGGGAGGATTAAAAAAGACACCATCTTTGGGGCTCTTTCCTTTTGTTCCTTTCCTTATTTCTTGGTTGAGTTGAAGTTCTATCCACCAGATGAGATGAGAAAAAGGATCTTTCTTTAGAATGTATATTCAATTCATCCTCCCTTTCTCAAGCTCTCGGATCAAAGAGATGCAGAGGTTACATCTGTCAAGCCCTCATTTATGAGGCTTTTACATGGACTTCCAGCTCTCTTCCTGGGGGTCGATATAAGGCGACATAAAGGCAAGGCAAGCGAAAGACAGATTGGTGTAGTGATCAAAGAGAACAGGCTAGAAACCAGGAGACCACGAGTCCTGCCTTAGACACAAAACCAGCTGGGTGACCTTGGGCCACCCCCTCTCTTTCTCAGTCCAACACACCCTTACAAAGTTGTCGTTACAGGGAAAATAATAAGGCAGGGCATTGTGGATATAACTTCAAGTTGCACAACATATAAAGACGGAATGTAAATCATTATATAATGAGGGAATACAATGCATTAATCTTTCTTGGGTTTTTCCTGGAAGACGTTTCGCTTCTGATCCAAGAGGCTTCTTCAGTTCTGCCCTGAAGAAGCTTCTTGGATGAGAAGCGAAACGTCTTCCAGGAAAAACCAAGGAAGTCCAATTGCCTTTTGAAAAAGCACCTTTGGGGACAGCTGTGATCTGGATGACTGGGAATCTCCATGGACATAATAAGGAACTAAGCCAGAAGTTTCTGGTGCTGGGAAAGGTGGAAGGAAAGAAGAAGAAGAAGAAGAAGAAGAAGAAGAAGAAGAAGAAGAAGAAGAAGAAGAAGAAGAAGAAGAAGAAGAAGAAGAAGAAGAAGAAGAAGAAGAAGAAGAAGAAGAAGAAGGAGAAAAGAAGAAGAAGAAGAAGAAGAAGAAGAAAAGAAGAAGAAGAAGAAAAGAAGAAGAAGAAGAAGAAGAAGAAGAAGAAGAAGAAGAAGAAGAAGAAGAAGAAGAAGAAGAAGAAGAAGAAGAAGAAGAAGAAGAAGAAGAAGAAGAAGAAGAAGAAGAAGAAGACGACCAGCGGAAAGATGGATGAACTATGACAGTGGTGATGGATGCTGCACTGGGAGACGTGAAGGTCATGCAGAAAATCTATCTGCTTGCTAAGAGTCGACAATGTCCTGATGGCATGTAATCAAAAGGCTAGGAAGCAGGAATCTGTGAGTTTGTCCTGCCTTAGGCACAAAGCCAGCTGGGTGACTTTGGGCATGTCCCTCTCTCTCAACCCTAGGAAGAAGACAAAAGGGCAAGCCACTTCCACAAAAGTTGTCAAGAAGGCAGCAGGGACCTCTCCCTGTGGTTGTCAGAAGTCATAACTACCTTGAGGGTCAAATAGAAATAAAGGCTTAACTGATGCAGATATGACGGGGGGGGAGAGGGGGGAAAGATGCTGCCAGGGCACATTTGGTCCATGGTTACATGTGAGTGCAGGAAGCCTGTGTGGAAGGTGTTGGCTTGCACTCCTTGACCGCAACTCCTTGAAATGCATTATTTCCATGGAAGGGATGTGATCTCTTTGACAGAAAAAGGAAGGGCGGGAGGGAAACCTTCCCTACCCCTCTCTAGGTGGCAGTCTGGTTTTATAACCCTCAATTATAAGCCCTTTTCTTTGGTTTCTTCCATGTGCAGAAAAGATCACAACCCCCTCCCCATTTATTTATTTTTTTCTTGCAAGCGGGTGTTTCCAAACTCAGATGAATTCCCTATAAAGGAATTTAGCTTCAGTTTTGTCGTTGTTTCTATATTGCTGATTTTGGGAGCCTGGGGAAGAGAGGTTTTCATTATCAAAGCAAAAAAAGCATCCTCACATATGATACTAAGAAGAGTTACGTGCAAAAAAGAACAAAAATGTGAAGGTAAGGAAGGGGAGGGGAGGGGAAACCCTAATCCCCTCCCTCCCTTCCTTCCTTCCTTCTTTCCTTCCTTCCTTCCTTCCTTGCTTTTCCTTCCTTCCCTCTGTGGGAAGTCAGCCCCTCAGAAGGAAATATTAAAAGGGCAGAAAAATATATTTCCTCATAAGGATTTTTAAAAGCAGAAACCAACCCTGCCCCCAAGTCTCTCTGCCCCAAGCAGGAGCCAGCCCTATACAAATGCAGATGTAACCATCAGAAAGCTGGAGCCAGCTAGGAAATCAAGAAGACAAAAGACCTAAAAATCTGCATACCCCACCTGAGATGGGACATAATAGGACTAACCCATTACCATCAAGAATACCAGAGAGGCACACCTGAACTCAGGAGGTCAGAATACGTGACACAGGAAATAGCCTCCAAGTTCATGCCACAGGAACAGGAAACTTCCAAACAAAAGGCTTTCAGAGGGTATAAAAACCTACTCCACATGTGCTCAGCCCTTCTTCCTTGATTTCTCCTCCTTCCTGCAAGAACCATCTTTCTGGCTCTTCAATAAACTGTAACCTTCTTCCCAAAGCAGTCGCCATGTTGTTTTATTTATCCCCGGCTTGGTTGAACCAGGATGAAGACATTTCTTCCCACACCTCCTTCCTTCCTTCCTTCCTTCTTTCCTTGCTTTTCCTTCCTCGATTGCTTTTCCTTCCTTCCTTCCTCTCTCTCTCTCTTTTTCTTCCCTTTCTTTCTTTCTTTCTTTCTTTCTTTCTTTCTTTCTTTCTTTCATTTAATTTGTATGCCTGCCATCTCACAATCCAAAGTGACTTTGGGCAGCTTACAATGTCAGAAAAGCATAAATATATAGGCAGTCCTCGATTTATGACCGTTCGTTTAGTCACAGCTCAAAGTTACAACGGCATTGAAAAAAAGTGACATGTCCATTTCTCACACTGCAGCATCCCGATGATCACATGATCAAAAATCGCCTGCTTGACGACTGACACACATTTATGACGGTCGCAGTCTCCCGGCATCATGTGACGATCCCCTTTTGTGACCTCCTGACAAGCAAAGTCAATGGGGAAGCCAGAATCACTTAACAACCACGTTACTAATTTAACAACTGCGGTGATTCATTTAACAACGACGGCAAAAAAAAAAGTTGCCGCACGAGGGAAAATTCACTTAACAAGTGTCTCACGTAGCAACAGAAGTTTGGGACTCAATCGTGGTCGTAAGTCGAGGACTACCTAACATTCTTAATAACCTCCATCTCTGGAGAATCAGGAAGAGCCAAGCTGTGTACTGTGTACTGCTGTGCGTGTACTGTATACTTTCACTGTGTTCCGCTAGATCATTTCAATCTGTAATGCAGTGCGATTGTGAATAAAACACACCCAGAAAAAGCATCAGCAAGAGAACAGAAGGCTGGGACAAGCTAGCTAAGGAGAAGACAATGCCATTCTCTCACTGCCCTGGCTGTTTATATTTTAACCCCTCCTTGGCCGTCACTGCCATCTTCCCTAACACCACCATCCCCAGAAGCAGCTTGTCCTCAGCAGCTGTGAAGAAGGAGGCTTGGTTCCATTCAGCTCTCTTCAAATGCCACAAACAGAGAACAGCCTGCCTTGCTGTCTGGGTCCCAGTGCTATTGCAATCATCAAATCGTTTCCTTTAAAAAAAAATCAATCAATCAATAAATCAATAAAAAGGTTAAGTCTTCCAGACTTTTCATGAGAGCAACGGGGCGCTGGCGCCCTTTTGCTTTCTTTCCACTCAGAATCATTTAAGGCCAGACCACTTTGATCAGCGAGAGCTATTTTGGTTAATGAAATGGCCAGGTCAGTGGAGCAGAAAAGTCCTATCAGGCATTAGATCAGCTCTAAGCAGTCTTGCAGCTCTAACACACACACACACACACATACTCGTATAAACTCATACACACCGGTATGAGGTAAAGGAATCCCTGCAGAATTTTACTCCGCTAGTCATTGCCAATTATAGGGGGCGGGGCTCATCTCTGTTTCTAGGCCAGGGGTAGGCAACCTTGGCTCTTTTATGACTCGTGGACTTCAACTCCCAGAATTCCTGAGCCAGCATGGCTCAGCTTGGAAACCTCTCCCTTTCCCCTCAGCATGGCTGGCTCAGGAATTCTGGGAGTTGAAGTCCACGAGTCATAAAAGAGCCAAGGTTGCCTACCCCTGTTCTAGGCCATTGAGCCAAATGTCCGAAGACATTTCCACAGTCATGTGGCCAGCATGACGTCACAGAGCGTTGTTACCTTCCCACCAAAGTAGTACCTATTTATCTACTCGCTTTTGCATGCTTTCAAACTGCTAGGTGGGCAGGAGCTGGAGCAAAGACGGGAGCTCGCCCCGTCACACGCCACTCGGGTCTCGAACCTGGTCTGTCAGGTTCACCACCCTTTTAATGTTAAAAAAAGAGAAATTTGGGGTCTTTATACTGGTAAAATAGGTTGTTTGTTTGATAACCTGCCTTTATTTATTTTTTTATAACTGACTCAAGGAAGCGAACATATCCTCCTATTTTCCTCACCACAACAACTCCGTGAGAGAGTGACTGGCCCAAGGTCACCCAGCTGGCTGTCATGGCCAAGGCGGGGCTAGAATTCACAGTCTCCTGCTTTCTAGCCTAAAAAGACTTTGCAAAGTATTGACAAAAGAGTTGTAGTTTGTAGTTCAGGGTTGAACTGAGGAGTCCTTGGTGCTCTCTGAGGTTGGTGGTTTTCTTGCAGGTGTTTCATTACCAAACTAGGTAACATCATCAGTACGGTAGCACTGATGCCTGGTTTGGTAATGAAATGTCTGCTGGGAAAGAGAGCACCAAGGACCCCATTTTGCAAAGAGTTAACCTATTGCACAGTGAGCTCTTCTCTGCCTTGCCCAGAAAGAAAAGTCCAGCAGAAAGAGAAGTCCACCTTACAAGACAGTGGGGTACATGGTGTCCCTTGATTTCAAAACATCCCCAGTTATTCTCATTCTGGATTTCCAAGGTTGCATCTTGAATTTCTGAGGTTTATCTCCAGAGATTCCTGAGACAAAGTAGAGAGATATCTGGAAAAAGCCATTATCATCTGATTAATGTGATTAATTTTGCTCTTAGGTTTTCCCGCTTAATGAACTACAGCCCTCATCTCTGGAGAAACGAAGATGCTCAGTGTGAGTCAAGCATTGCTGTTCGGCTTGCCAAAAGTCCTTGGCTGCGTTCACACAACAGACGTTTGAAAGATTGCGGAGAGCTTGAGAAAAGTAGGGAAGAGAATACAAACAAGCAAGAGATAGAAAGCAAATTAAGGGACATAAACGACACCTTAACCTGGTTTGAGTTAAATCTAGGAAGAAGCACTGCAAATACTACAGAGACTCCATCTTAATGAATTCACTATAAATCAGTGTTTTTCAGACTTGGCAACTTTAAGGAGCCCTGGTGGCTCAGTGGCTAGAATGCAGTATTGCAGGCAAACTCTGCCCACAGCCTGAAGTTCAATCCTGACGGGGCTCAAGGTTAACTCACCCTTCCATCCTTCCGAGGTCAGTAAAATGAGGAGCCAGATTATTGGGGGCAATGTGCTGACATTGTAAAGCACTGGGGGGGGGGCAGTATACACAATAAATCTAAATGCTATCGCTATTGCAATTTTTAAGATGTGTGGACTTTTTTTTTCTTTTTACAACCCTGTAATCCTTTGCTTTGTGATGGGGTTGGGGCGACTGAGCATTTTCCAGCCGGATGCCCTTCCTGATGCCTATGTGGCGTTCACAGCAAATATTTTCTCTTTGCACACTGACAGAGAAACATCTGTCGCTGCCTAGGATTGAACTCTCAACGTTCCGAGTGGGAGGCGACAATCTTCACCTCTAGGCCACCGTGCCGCTCAGAACTCCCAGAGTTCCCCAGGCAGCTTTTCCAGTCCCGAAATGAGAAAAATAGTTTCCCATTTCTTCTTAGCTTCTTCCACCCTTCCAATTACTCACTTGTATTAGCTAGGCTAAGAAATAGCCAGGTAAGTAATCCTAATATTTGAGCAGGGATTTGAACTGATATTTTTGGCATCTCACCCGCTCATGTCAACCAAGAGGTGTGACCAGCCAATGAAGCCTCTGTATATATAGATCAGTAACCTTATCTGCGAAATGAGAATATTAGCAAACTGTCCCATCCAATAAACACAGCGAGGTGATAAGGGAAAAAAATGTTTGAGGATGTTCGCTCTGAATCCAACCTCGTAAGAAAAACAGCTTATTGTTGAAAATCCAGGGCAAAAATCACCTGCAGATGCCCCTGTGTGAATGGAAAATGGGTCAACCGTGGAGATCTTATAGAAATTCCTCCTGCAGGTATGAAAAGAGGAGGCCAGATCTAGAACCTCTATTGACCTTGCTGAATAGGCTGAGTTTCCACCCTTTTTTTTTTCCATTCCTGCTCAACAATATGGGTAGTCCTCAACTTACGACCACAACTGAGCCCAAAATTCCTGTTGCTAAGCCAGACAGTTGTTAAGTGAGTTTTCCTCCACTTTATGATCTTTCTTTCCACAGTTGTTAAGTGAAACACTGCATTTGTTAATAGCACTTAGCAATAGCACTTAGACTTATATACCGCTTCACAGTGCTTTACAGCCCTCCTTAAGCGGTTTATAGAGTCGGCATCTTGCCCCCAGCAATCTGGGTCCTCATTTTACCGACCTCAGAAAGATGGGAAGCTGAGACAACCTTGAGCTAGTGAGAATCGAACTGCCAAAATGCTGGCAGCCGGCAGTCAGCAGAAGGAGCCTGCAGTACTGCATTCTAACCACTGCGCCACCGTGGCTCTTTTATTGTAGCAATAGCACTTATACTTATAAGTGCTTTACAGCCCTCTCTAAGCGGTTTACAGAGTCAGCATCTTGCCCCCAGCAATCTGGATCCTTATTTTACCGATCTTGGAAGGATGGAAAGCTGAGTCAATCTTGAGCCGATCAAAATCGAACTGCCGAACTGCTGGCAGCCGGCAGTCAGCAGAAGTAGCCTGCAGTACTGCATTCTAACCACTGCGCCACCACGGCTCTTCAAGTCAGTAACATAGTTGTTAAGGGAATCTGGCTTCTCCATTGACTTTGCTTGTCAGTAGGTTGCAAAAGCTTGCTCTTTCTCCTATGTATCCAAGACGGACAGTAATTAATATTTATATGTATTTATAAGTAAGGGTGTAGGTAAACAGATATGTATGTATATAGCATGTCTATATGTGTGTTATGTATGTGTGCACTTTTGAGAGCGGGCACCAGAGTTTCATTTTTAATGTGTGCCAGTGTGCCCACAGTAAAAAAATGACAATAAAGGTTATCTTAACTTAAAAAGGTGATCGCATGAGCCCGGGAAACTGCAACCGTCATAAATATGAACCAGCTGCCGAGCGTCTGAATTTTGATCACATGACCATGGGGATGCTGCAATGGTCGTAAGTCTGTAAAACGGTCATAAGCCACTTTTCCCAGTGCTGTTGTAACTTCGAACGGTCACTAAATGAATGGTTTTAAGTCAAGGACTATCTGTCGATTGAAGGCATTAAAGCTGAACTTGGTCAGCCATGAACAAGTTGCAACCTAGCGAGACATGAACAGAGATGCCTTTTGGGACACCTGGTTTCCTCTCTGCCCCCTTTTGCCCTCTGGGAGTTGGCAGACCTGTTTTCAAAGAAACCACCAAGTCAGGGCACTGTGCCCAAAATTAGGATAAAGTGATTAAGAATCCCCAAGAAAACAAGAAACGGTTGACAAAAATGACAGGTTACACCTTGCCAGGATTATTTGATCCTTTTGCAGACTGACAATATGGGCTCATTATGAACCCAACTATTTATTTTGTGGCAAAACAGAAAGAAAGGCTGGAGGTATATAACCACCACTTGGATTTCAACAGAAGCAGGCAAAATGCCACTTTGCAACCAGACTGGGCTTTGCTAATTGTTACTGTGCTCTTTCTTTCTTTCTTTCTTTCTTTCTTTCTTTCTTTCTTTCTTTCTTTCTTTCTTTCTTTCTTTCTTTCTTTCTTTCCTCTCTTTCTTCTCTCTCTCTCTCTCTCTCTCTCTCTCTCTCTCTCTCTCTCTCTCTCCCTTCCCTTCCCTTCCCTTCCCTTCCCTTCCCTTCCCTTTCCTTTCCTTTCCTTTCCTTTCCTTTCCTTTCCTTTCCTTTCCTTTCCTTTCCTTTCCTTCCCTTCCCTTCCCTTCCCTTCCCTTTCCTTTCCTTTCCTTTCCTTTCCTTTCTCCTTTCCTTCCCTTCCCTTTCCTTTCCTTTCCTTTCCTTTCCTTCCCTTCCCTTCCCTTCCCTTCCCTTCCCTTCCCTTCCCTTCCCTTCTCTCTTTGTTTCTCTTTCTCTACTTTCTGTAGAATCCCCTGGTCTTGTTAAAGCATTGTTTCCTCAAACTTGGCACGTGTTTAAGACATATGGATTTCAGCTCCCAGAATTCCCCAGGCAACTCCCAGAATTCCCCAGTTTGCATGTCTCAAAGTTGCCCAAACTGAGAAATAGTGTGTTAAGAGGTTTTTCTTTGCACAACTGCAGGAGGTAAGCCTCTTCCCAAATCAAACCTTGGACGGTGTTCCACTGTGTACTTGTTATTGTATTCTATTACCTGTTGCTAATGATTTTGTGAAAAAATAATCATTTGCTCTTGTGAACAACATTTCCTAACACAGCTACTGCAGACCTTTCATTTAGCAAACAATTATGGCAAAATGGTATTTTTTATACTCAAATCTATCCAAATGGTATGTGTAAATTACCAAGAAAGTTTCTTTACTTCTTTGATAAAAAGTTTACACACAAACACACACACACACAAACACACACACACACACACACACACTACTCTGGCAGTTTTTATATGTTCCTTCCTGCAGCCCCATTGAGGGACAGCTGCTGATAGCTCCTCAAGCTAATTCACTGTATATAGTCCACTAAAATGCAACAATCCATAAGTTCAGTTCCCAATAGAGGATTTGAACCCTCCAGCTCTGGCTATGTATATTTGATGATTCCCTATAAGTATGCAATTGTTCATGTGCTGCCTCCTGGTGGACAATTTAGCTGATTACACTCAAGGGTACAGTACTGTAAATGGCAAATGGGATTTTAAACATAGGTAGCCCTCAACTTACAACTGTTTGTTTAGTGTCCATTCAAAGTTGCGATAGACTGAAAAAAGTGACTTAGGACTGGTTCTCACACTTAAGACTGTTGCAGCCTCCCCATGGTCATGTGATCAAAATCGGGGCATTTGGCAACCAGCTTCCAGTTTAAAAAACACCCATTGAAATGGATGGATTTACCGATCACACCACGTTTGGTTAACAACCGTGTTGTTTGCTTAATGACCACCAAAAGAAGAAGACCGGAAAATTACTTTCAGTCCCATCAATTCCTTGACTTACAACCACAATGACTTACAATCATAATTCCAGGTTTAGTTACAGTTGTAAGAAGGACTGTCTTACGGAAATGTTTATAACGTGATATGGGGTACTCAAAGGTCTG
Source organism: Azemiops feae (assembly GCA_023970755.1). Taxonomy (NCBI): domain Eukaryota; kingdom Metazoa; phylum Chordata; class Lepidosauria; order Squamata; family Viperidae; genus Azemiops; species Azemiops feae. The sequence continues at coordinate 478,288 of JALGBA010000850.1, read as the reverse complement.
GGGTTTTTTTTCCAAAAGGCAACTGGACTTTCTTGGTTTTTTTCCTTCGAAAACATTTCACTTCTCATCCAACTCTTTACTTCAAATCCAGCTTCTTGGATGAGAATTGAAATATTTTCAAAGACGAAAAAACCAAGGAAGTCCAGTTGCCTTTTGGGAAAAGCCCCTTTGGGACAACTGTGACCTGGATGGTTGAGAATCTCCATAGATGTGATTTGGGGCAATTGCTCTTGGCCCAGCCAAACTCTTGGAATTATTATCGTCAAGTTAAAATTTTGAAAAAAGTACCGTACAAAATGTACTTCCAGAGGAAAAAATAATAATTTTTATTATTGTCATGACTGCTGTTGTTTACCACTTTCCCATATGGATGCTAGCACGAATCCCTTTGTATTACAACGGAAAGCATATTAGCAATTGTACTGTATCATGTTCCAATATCATCTTCAAACCTAGGGGACGATAACTAGATTAAAAAGAAATCATTAAGCATAGAAAAAAGAGATAAAAGAAAAAAATTCTACAGCTTCCAGGGTTTCCAGCTGTTACCCCCTTCTTCCCTCCCCCCACCCCCACCCCACAACATACAAACACCTTTTTAAAGGCAGCAAATCAGCCTGCCTGGGAAAATGAGATCATTGCAGCTGAAAAAAACGTACCATCGATCTCCCAATCTGGAGACTTCACTAAAACAAAATTGCATTAATCCATCTTTGTGGCTTTAAATTACCAAAGTTCGGGATAAATAGTGACTGATGCCTCGCTCTTCACTGTATCTGTAATTTGTTTTCTTGGCATAAACGTGCTGGAACAGAGTGGGGAAAGGACTCTGGACAAGGACAGAGCATATCAGAGGGTTTTTTTTTTCCCAGAACTGAGAGAATAAGAACTTGATCAGCCTCTGATTGATCCATGTCAATTTCTCCAATCCTCTTTGATGGAGCTGACCTCAACTTTTTGAAACCAGGTGGTGTGAGATACATGCAGCTGTGGTCCCGGAGCTTCCCCACCTCCCTGTATTTAGATGATTCCCATTGAAGAGAAGATTTGTCACTCAGGACTGAACTGTGGGGTCGTTGGTGCTCTCTGAGCTTGGTGCTTTTCTTGCAGATGTTTCATGACCTACCTATTTCCAAACATAAGACTACGAAAGCGCATCTATAAACACCAACTAGCAGTCAGAAGACATGTTGAAAACTCCCTTTTTTCGCAACACATGGACAGACGTAAACATACGTTTCAACTGGGGAACTGTGAGCATTCTAGACCAAGCCAAGTCCAAAAATGCTAGGGAATTCCTGTAACCCTGGCCATTCAGACAAAGCAACCATCAATAGGCACACACTGATGGAAAATCTGGGAGTTAAAGTCCACACATTTTAAAGTTGCCCACGTTGAGAAATACTGATCTAGAAGACATGGGTAGCAGATACAGTCTAACAATCACTGGGACTTGAAGCAATAAAAGGGGACTGATAATTACTTCTGGGTAGCGTTACCACATATCTGAATAGGCAAAGGAGGACGTGGAGAATTGGAAAAGAGGATAAATGGGGGGGAGGGGGAATGGAGGACAAACTAACCATTTTACTTTCATAGCATCCACAACAAAAGATGCAGCAAAAATGTTCTTATACTTACTGGTATATGAAATTCCTTTTTCCAGCATCAGAAAGACTATCTTTTTAATCACCATATTTTTCCAGCAAATCTTCATTTTCCAGAACATATGCTAGCAATAATATCAAGACAACACACTTTTCAAATTTCGCCATAGAAATATATGAGAAATCATGTGATCCACAGATTACAGAGATCAGAGATCTGAAGGGGTTGGATTGAAGCCGAATCAGGAAATAAATGAATTAAAGAAAATACAGGCTGTCAAGTCTGTCCCTGAACAGGGAAAAGAAAGAAGCACATAATTTACAAGGTCGGAATAACCAGAAGTTTTAACGAGCAATGTTGTAAAAACAGTCCCTTCCCTTCCAAAACAACAAGACGCTCAAAAGGCTGGACAATATTTTAAGGCTATACATTTTAAGGCTATACCTGCAGGACAGATAATATGAGAGCCATATTGGTCTAGTTCAGGGGTAGGCAACCTTGGCTCTTTTATGACTCGTGGACTTCAACTCCCAGAATTCCTGAGCCAGCCATGCTGAGGGGAAAGGGAGAGGTTTCCAAGCTGAGCCATGCTGGCTCAGGAATTCTGGGAGTTGAAGTCCACAAGTCATAAAAGAGCCAAGGTTGCCTACCCCTGGTTAGTAGTTAAGGCACCAAGCTAGAAAGCCGGAGACGGTGAGTTCTAGTCCTGCCTTAACCATGAAAAACTGATTGGGTGATTTGGGGCCAATCACCAGGAGACAATGAATTCGATTCCCGCCTTAGGCGTGAAAGTTAGCTGGGTGACTTTGGGCAGTCCCTCTCTGTTAGTCCAACTCACCTCACAGGATTGTTGTTGTGGGAAAAATAGGAGGAGGAAGATGTGTTGGACATGTTCGCCACTTTGAGTTATTTATGAAAATAATAAAGATGAGAAATATATGGTGTTTCAGTGACAATGAGTGCACCATCGGGAGACTTGAATAAATAGGTTAGGGCAGACCTGGGCATTTTACGGTCTCCAGGCCACATCTGGCTGGCCCTGTCTGACCGTGTGAGGTTAACTGAAAATTAAAAATCAAATGTAAATAAGTGCACCACAGGGGGTGGGAGAAGAACCGAGTCAGGTCCAACTCTTTCAGTCGGCTGGCGCCCTCATTTGCCCCCCCCTTGGAAAAACTAATTGCCCACCCCTGAGTTAGGCACTCTTATTTTCTTTATTTATCGTATGGCACGTTCACATCCTATTTCAGTAAAAAGGAACACGGGGTGAAATACAAAACAGAAAATATAAACCCTGAAATCTTAACAGGAAGATTAGAAACGTATATCTAAGTTGCCAATATAATTTTTTACTTCAGTGGTCGCAGCCAGGAAATCAGCAAAATCTCCATTATAGGCTCTATTTTGGCACTCTAACACTGTACGTTGGATAGTTTGTTTTTCTGCCCCACAGTCACAATTCAGTGGTGGTATTTTGCCCCATTTATAGAGGGCATCTGTGCATCTACTATGACCAGTGCGAATTCGGTTCAATGTCAATAGCAATAGCATTTAGACATATATACTGCTTCATAGTTCTTTACAGCGTTTTCTAAGCGGTTTACAGAGTCAACATCTTGCCCCCAACAATCTGGGTCCTCATTTTACCAACCTTGGAAAGAGGGAAGGCTGACTGAGTCAATCTTGAGCCAGCCAGGATCGAACTCCTGGCAGTGGGCAGAGTCAGCCTACAATATTGCATTCTAACCACTGTGCCATCTGGGCTCCATATCCAGGTGTTTTTTTCAAGATGGTTTAGGGACAAATAGTCATGAAGAAAATTTACTTACGGCAGGAGTGGGGAACTATGGCCAGCCATGCTGGCTCAGGAATTCTGGGAGTTGAAGTCCACAAGTCATAAAAGGGCCATAGTTCCCCACCTCTGATCTACAGGGTCGCTAGGAGTCAATAATAAGTTGATAGCACATAATCAGTTAATAAGTGGAAGAGAACCGCCATCTTATCTTTTACCTCAGCTATCAAAATGTCTTGGTTAGGCCTGAATCGGGGGAGGGGGGTGTTTATGCATTTTAGGGTTAATTTTGAGCTGAGAGAGGCACTGCAAAATCTGAAAGACTGGGCAATTGAAAGGATAATGATGTTTCACGTAGCAGATTAGTTTACAGATATTTGATGCACTTCAGAACATTGAATCAAGAAAATCTTCAAGTACCCCTACCTGAAAGCCAGCCATGGGCAAATTAAATTTCCTCCCGCTTTTCATCTTCACGTTATTGACCTGGAGGTCTTTTCACTGAATATTCTCCAACTGTAGGAAGAACCCACTCAGTCTCCTTTGAAAACTGACTTTACTACATTATTTTGTAAATTGAAGAACCAATGTGACCCTCCACCAGTGACTAAGCTACATTTTCCAACATTTTTCACAATGGGCAATGTAATTTCTTTTTTTCAGTCAAGATCATCCTCCATCATTGTTTGCATATAAGGGAAGTCTTTGCATATAAGTAACAATTCCCTTTGATTCAGGGAACTCCAGAAATGGGGCAAGATAGATAAAAAGAAATAATAAATGGTATAGGGTATAATACAATAATAAATGTATTAAAAATAATAAATGGTATAGGGTCTCCTGCTTGAGCAGGGGTTGAACTAGGAGACCTCCAAAGTCCCTTCCAGCTCTATTTTGAATTAAATAGAATCAACGTATTTTCTACAAATCAATTTTTAAAATACATAGGTGGCGGATTGCATCCAACCCCCAGTTCTTTCTCTGTTCCCCTTGCCAGTACTGGTGGGGATCCTCTAAACAGAGTTTATAGCAGGTTCATAAACTGCAGAAAAGGGATAAAACACTGTTTTTCAAACTTTGCAACTCAAAGGTGTATGGACTTCAACTCCCAGAATTCCCCAGCCAGCCATGGAATTCTGGAAGTTGAAGATCACACACCTGGAATTAAGGAGAAACTTCCTAACAGTGAGGACAATTAACCAGTGGAACAGCTTGCCTCCAGAAGTTGTGGGTGCTCCATCACTGGAGGTTTTTAAGAAGAGACTGGACAGCTACTTGTCTGAAATGGTATAGGGCAGGGGTAGGCAACCTTGGCTCTGTTATGACTTGTGGACTTCTAACAATACAGGTAGTCCTCAACTTATGACCACAATTGAGCCCAACATTTCCATCGTTAAGCAAGACAGTTGTTAAATGAGTTTTACCCCATTTTATGAAGTTTATTGCTACATTTGTTAAGTGAATCACTGCAGTTGTTAAGTTGGTAAAGTTTCCCCATTGACTTTGCTTGTCACAAGGTGGCAAAAGGCGATCATAGTATGACCCTGGACACTGCAAGTGTCATAAATACGACCCAGTTGCCAAGCTTCTGAATTTTGATCACATGACCATGGGGATGCTACAATGGTCATAAGTGTGAAAAATGGTCGTAAGTCATTTTTTCCAGTGTCATTTTAACTTCAAATGGTCATTAAACGAATGGACAGCCTGTGTCTCACATTATTGTTTTTATTTACTTATTCAATTTATATCACTGCCCATCTCACCTAAGCAATCGTGGTGGGTGGCTTACAATTAAAAATACAACACAAAAGTCATGAAAATCAATTCAAAGTCAATTAAAACAATTAATGTGTAGCAGAATACAATAAATTCAGTAATAATGCAGCCTTAAGGTGTGGTCCTTAGTAAGGCCACCCCTGGAATGCTGCATCCAGTTTTGGTCACCACATCACAAAAAAGATATTGAGACTTTAAAAAAAAAGTGCAAAGAAGAGCAACTAAGATTATTAAAGGCCTGGAGACTAAAACATATGAAGAACGGTTGCAGGAATTGGGTACGGCCAGTCTAGAGAAAAGAAGGATGAAGGGGGACAATGATAGCAGTGTTCCAGTATTTGAGGGGCTGCCACAAAGAAGAGGGGGTCAACTTATTTTCCAAAGCACCAGAAGGCAAGACAAGAAACAAAGGATGGAAACTAATCAAGGAGAGAAGCAACCTGAAATTAAGAAGAAACTTCCTAACAGTGAGGACCATTAACCAGTGGAAGAGCTTTCCTTCAGAAGTTGTAGTTACTTCATCACTGGAGGTTTTTAAGAAGAGACTAGACAGTCACTTGTCTGAAATGGTATAGGTTCTCCTGCTTGAGCAGGGGGTTGGACTAGAAGACCTCCAAGGTCCTTTCCAGATCTATTCTGATTCTCAACCAACCAATAAATTTGAGAGCACCAATGAACCCCAGGTATGATGACAAAACTATGTTTTAAGAGCCTGCCTTAAAAGGCCAGTACTGGTGGGGATCCTCTAAACAGAGTTTATAGCAGGTTCGTAAATTGCAGGAAAGGGATAAAACACTGTTTTTCAAACTTTGCAACTTGAAGGTGTGTGGAATTCCATGGGATTCTGGAAGTTGAAGATCACACACCTGGAATTAAGGAGAAACTTCCTAACAGTGAGGACAATTAACCAGTGGGACAGCTTGCTTTCAGAAGTTGTGGGTGCTCCATCACTGGAGGTTTTTTTAAGAAGAGACTGTACAGCTACTTGTCTGAAATGGTATAGGGTCTCCTGTTTGAGCAGGGGGCTGGACTAGAAGACCTCCCAGGTCCTTTCCAGCTCTATTCTGAATGAAACTTTCAAGTTGCTAACCTTGAGAAACACTGGGATAAAAGAAGACTGCAGATGACAGAGGAAGAATCTGACATCACCCTCCATTCATGAAAAAGGCTCTGCAATCCTCTTGGCCTTTCCAAAAAAATATGTCACATAAAACCTCTCTTTCTCTGCAGCAAAGGAGAATAGAAAAGTTGGAGGAAAAAGAATAAGCAGTATAATAAATATCCAGTTCTCTTCTCAAAGAAGACTGTTGATATGCCTCGTGGTTATTTTTCATTTTTCTTTTCTTGCCTATTTGGTCTGGCTCAGAAAGCTCTTGAAATGAAATTTTAAACAAAATACATTAAGGGATTACAATTTGACTGCCACTGGATATTGTTAACTGACCGGCTGGTTTCTTTTACGCTTGTTCCGATGTTGATACAGCCTTTCAAATGAGATATAATCGAGTTAATGTCATATTACATATTTATGCTTATTGTCTCTCGACTGCCTAGTGTACAAAGGATGCTAAGCACGGTCTCTTTGCTGGAAATGTGTCCAGCGAGTACAAATACATAGATTTATGGATTATCCCTGGGGATGGTTTCTTTGGATTTGGCGTTAGGTTTTGCAAATGGCATCGGGGCTCAGAAAAACAGGCCAAGCAAATAAATAAATAAGTGGGAAGCTAGTCTAAACATCTGGATGCAGACACCACGCAACGAGCTTCAGCTTCCCATATGGAGCTGAGAAAAAAACAGACAGATGGTAACCCTATTTTCAATCAGGGCTGGGTGACAGCGTGGGGTATTTCCAGTTGCTAGGGAACAGCAGTATCTCTTCTTCCCCAGAACCAACATGAAATGTTCTGTGTAGTCTTGGGCAGACAATACCGTCTCGTGATTGTTTTTAAGGTCTGGGGGGGGAGGGGGAGGAGCTGGAAATATTTCAGACCTGGTTGTCTACAGTTACACACACACAAACACCCAGTCAGCCTGTCAGTTCTACTAGAGGCCTGATCAATTTGCATCGGAAAGGAGGGGAAGTGGTATTTTGAAGATGGTGGCTTGGTTTACCCACTTCTCATATTACAGGTAGTCCTTGAGTTACAACAGTTCATTCAGTGACCTTTCGGAGTTACAACGGCACTGGAAAAAAGTGACTTATGACTTACGACCATTGCAGCATCCCCATGTTCACGTGATCAAAATTCAGTCCCTGGGCAACCAGCTCAGATTTAGGACGGTTGCAGTGTCCAGTGATCACTTTTTTTGCAACCTTCTGACAAGCAAAGAAGCCAGATTCACTTGACAACCGTGCTACTAACTTAACAACTGCAGTTAAACAACTGTGGCAAGAAATACACTTAACTATCTCACTTAGCAACAAAAAATTGGGGCTCAGTTGCGGTCATTAAGTTGAGGACTGCCTGGATATGTAGTTGCTTTTTTTCAAGGCCCTTCCAGATTAAACAATATAATCCCCTGTCATTCAAACAAAATAAAAATGAAAGAACTCCATCAAAAGTACAAGAGCCCAGTGGCTTTATGCTCAGATGCTCTCCAAAATGCAATCCTGTTGTTAAAATAATTTCTGCTAAGTCCACTACTTATCTGAATATGCTCTGTCACACCCAAAATACCAGTGACCCAGCTCAAATGATTCTATTCTGGACAAATGATGAGAAGATCAAAATCTCTTGAAAAGTCCATGATTTTAGGAAAGGGGGAAGGGAAGGGGAAGATGATCAGCAGTAAAGTGGATGGACTTGGTTAGGGTGGCGATGAGTGCACCATTAGAAGGTACGAAGGACCAGGCTGGGGACAGACCATTCCCTGAAAGTCTATTAACTATTTAGTGCTAAGTGTTGACACCAATATGATGGAACATAATACATAATACAAAAGTAAGTTCTCCCTCCCTCCCTCCCTCTCCCTCCCTCTCCCTCCCTCTCTCTCTCTCTCTCTCTCTCTCTCTCTCTCTCTCTCTCTCTCTCTCTCTCTCTCATGTGTTTGTGTGTATAGCTGCTACTCTAATTCGATACCTGCAGCTTAAAAATGGTCTCAATAGTCTAAACAAATTTTGGAATTCTGTGATTACGAATTCCCATCTCATGAACATACGGATGAGGCTGATCTTACTATAAAGTAATACAGTGTAACCTTGGTACTCAACTGCTTTGAAACTCATCGAATTTGGTACTCAACACATTTTAATGTGAAAATTTTGTCCCAGTACTAATGGTTTGTTTGGTACTCAACACTCAAGTTAGAATTTGTCGGTGTCGGCTGCCTTGTGACTCACTGCATTATTCCTTATGGGGAAAATCTGTTTGGTACTTATCATTTTTGGTACTCGCTGCACCTCCTGGAACCAATTAATGATGAGAACTGAGATACCATTTTAAATAGCATTTCATCTGTCTGTCTGTCTGTCTGTCTGTCTGTCTGTCTGTCTGTCTGTCTGTCTGTCTGTCTGTCTATCTTCTACCACCATTCTCCTTTGAGGTAGAGAAAGAGAAAAATTTAACTTGAAATTCACTATACAATCTACTTTCCTCCTTTAAATTATTCAAATACCTTGATGATTCCTGGAAATTATCAGGAAGGAAACCAATTGGTTTCTATGGCCAGAACTCTAAATTACAGACAATAACTGCATATATTTATATGTTTATAAACAAGTTTATTTTTAAGGTCCAAATTTTAGAACAGACTCAGTAATTCATTGCCACAATACATTAGGTTTGCTAACACTGATGGTTTTTAAAAGAGATTAGATTATTTTCTAGAAACAAGGATGTTTGCTATTATGAAAGGAATGTTGGGAATCTCCATGTCTAGAGGGAGTAACTTCTGAACTCCAGATCTAGGAAACAAATAAAAACCCAACAACTGACTGTTGTTATCTTGACTGAAGAAGCAACTTACCCTAAACATCAGGTTGGTCACTGTTAAGAATGGAAGGTAATAGATTTGATTGTTTATATGGTAGACTTCTATTAATTCCAAGATGCATAGCCTTAAGGTGACCCATCTGGGGGTTTTCAGAGCAGGGTGTTTAAACCATAAATTTGGACTGTTCTCCAGAGATCTACACATACTTTCATCCCCGATTACTGAGAACGATGGACTATGTTAATGGAAGTTAGATGCACAATGATACTGGAGAGACATTTCCTGTCCCAGTTACTTTTCGATAATAATAACTCTAAAAAGGATGCAGATTATTGCAATGTACTTTGTATCAGCCAGTCTGGCCCTACCATTAGACAGAGTAGGGCAGCTATCCCAGGCCACAAAAGCTGGGTGCTGTCAACTCTTCCTCAGCTGGCCCTTATGTTAAAAGCCTAAATTGGTCTAGATCCAGAGCAAAGCCATCTGCTTCCCTATCAGCTTGCCTGTTCTTTAAAATCCACTGAAAATTCTGTATCATGGAGTCATTGCTTCCTAGGATGAGAAATAAGGTATTCTTGATGGATAATCCATATTGTTGGAAAACCTGGAATTTGGGTGACCCTCTGTTCCAACTTGTGAAATCATTCAAGGAGGAGTCAAAGCTGGCTTTGGTCTCACCAGGAGGTCCACAAGTCTTAAACTTGCCAAGTTTGGAGAGCCCTGGTCTAGTGCAACAATTGAACCCTTTTTCCTGGACCAGGAGACATTTGCTGACAGTCACTCACGTCTTGCATTATGCAGTGCAATCTACAAGGAGCTGCCCTTGAAGACTACCTGAAAACTTCAACAGATCCAGAATGAAGCATGCACTGTAACGGGGCCCATAGGTTTGCCCATGTAATATTTATTGAACAATCTGCCTCTCTTCTACACCAGCTTTTCTCATATTTCCCTGCCATATGAGGTTGGGACTTCTGAGCCATACGAAGCAAGAGATTATCTCTGAGTTAAATAAATAAGTCCTCGGTGAGGGCGTGGACACAAACAGAAGATGGAGTCATTTCCCCTTCTTTGGAAAACGGCTCTAACAGAAATGCAGCCCCCATCCCACCTCCATAATGTGGAAGATAAAACAGGCAGAAGAAGACATGCCACCACAAACCATAATCTATCCATTCCGTAGATCCTTACCTTCATGTTTGGTGGGGCCGTGAAGGGTGGAGATAAGGGTCTGTCTGGAGTCGTTGCATCTGTGCTGTTCAGTGCCTCCTGTTTCCTGTAAAACAAGATCTCTATCTTAGTTTAACTTAGTTTAGCTTAGATATTTATATATCTCAAGGAGAAGAGAGGAGAGGAGAGGAGAGGAGAGGAGAGGAGAGGAGAGGAGAGGAGAAGAGAAGAGAAGAGAAGAGAAGAGAAGAGAAGAGAAGAGAAGAGAAGAGAAGAGAAGAGAAGAGAAGAGAAGAGAAGAGAAGAGAAGAGAAGAGAAGAGAAGAGAAGAGAAGAGAAAACTTTGAAAATGTTACACCAACGAAACTTCTCTACTTTTTGAAAAGAGCTGGAGGGGGGGGGGAAGGATTTCTAATTCTTGTGATTTCACACCGAATCAAGGCTCTGCCCCATTACAATTACCCATAATAGCAGAGGAGGCCTTTCACCAGAACTTCAATTGAGCTCATCATACCTACTATGAAGGCTGCAGGTAAACTCCATTTGCAGGTAATTTCTAGCACCAGAGTAGCTGAGAGTGAGCTATATAGAGCTGGGTTTCTATGGTGACAGGATTGCAAAAGAGATCCTTCTCTCCCTCCTGTTCCTCTCCCCCCCCCCTCCAGAGCACACATGCACAGAGTCGCGCACACACAGGCCTTGTCCCCCGTTCCTCCATCTGCTCTTATCTATTGACTCGGCAGTGTTTGCTCATATCTTTCTCTCTCTCCACCTAAAGAACACCATGCATGCTTGAAGAGATCTAATGATGGTTATGCCAGGAATTGCCAAGGAGTTGCACCCAGGTTCCTCGTGGTCTGACAGGCTGAAATCATGAAGGGAAGATAAATCACGTGCAAGGGAGAAGTTGCAAAATGGGTAGAACGGGGAGTTATTCTCTCCCATTCAGAGGTGGGGGCAGAAGAACAGAATAGGACAACAGGCATATTTTCCCTTCCGAACGTGTTACGTGGACATTAAACCTCACAATATAAAAGCTACGAGTGGCGCAAAGAGGCATGGAAAGATACACGCTCGGCATTACAAGACAAAATAGGAAGACCTGCACGTGGATTAGAGAACAAACAAAAGTATACAATATCATCAAGAGAGTAAAAGGACTGAAATGGTAATGGGCTGGTCAGATAGCAAGAAGAATTAATGGCAGGTGGACCAAGGCAATCATAGAATGGATCCCCCTTGATCAAAAGCGTCCATGAAAGAGACCTAAAAAAAAGATGGATCAGCAAGTATTGCCGGCCCAATTGGCAAAAGAAAGCTCAGGACCGTATTGATGGGAAACATGCGGAAGAGGCCTTAATTCTGCAGTGGATAGACAATGGCTAAAATGATGATGATGATGATATGTTACAGATAATAGAATAACAGATTTGGAAGGGACCTTGAAGGTCTTCTAGTCCAACCCCTTGCTCAAGCAAGAGAACCTATACTGTTCCAGACAAATGGCTGTCCAATCTCTTCTTACAAACCTCCAGTGATGGAGCACCTCAACCTCTGGAGGCAAGCGGTTACACTGAATGGTGATGGGTGGACCTTTGGAAGGTCTGAAGGACCAGATTGGGGACAGATTGTCCTGGAGAAAACCCATCTACACTAAGAGGCAACACCAACCTAATGGCATATAATCAATTATTTAATCAATGTATACGCTGAGCTCTATTTTTATACAGACTTGGCATCCCTCAAAGGCTGTAAACTCCCCAAACCAATATAGGTAGTCCTCTACTTACAACCATTCAGTGAGCAACTGTTTGAAGTTATGACACTAAAAAAAGTGACTTACAACCAATCCTCGGACTTACAACTGTCATGGCATCTCCACGGACATGTGATCAAAATTCAGGCATTTGGCAACCGGCATGTATTTACAATGTTTCCAGTATCCTGGGGTCATGATCACCATATGAACCATGGTGGCACAGTGGTTGGAATGCAGTACTGCAGGCTAACTCTGCACTCTGTCCCGAGTTCGATCCTGACCAGCTCAAGGTTGACTCCGCCTTCCATCCTTCTAAGGTTGGTAAAATGAGGACCCAGATTGTTGGGGCCACTGTGCTGACTCTGTAAACTGCTTAGAGAGGGCCGTAAAAATAGCTATTGCTATTTGTGTCCTTCCCAGCCAGCTTTTGACAAGCAATGAGGCAAGGCAGATTCGCTTAACAACTGCATGATTCACGTAACAACTGAAGTGAGTAGCTTAAGTACTGTGGCAAAAATGGTCATAAAACTGGGCATGACTTGCTTAACAACCACGTTGCTTAACAACAGAAATTCTAATCCCAGTTGTGATTGTAAATCAAGGAGTACCTGTGGTCCATATTTTTTGTTTCATTGAATGAGAAAGATGTAGAAATTCCAGGTGCTTCTGTATGATTTCCCTTTCAAAGCCAACTCAGTTGTTGAATGGGATTACAAGACACTCGAGAAGAACGTGAGAAATTTAAGAGTCCTGGTGGATCAAGCCAACAACCCATTAAGCCTAGCATTTCTTGGTTGCACAGTGGTCAACCACATGCATTCAAGGAGCACACAAAGACAACCAAAAAGGAGAGAGCCCTTTTCCATAATTGTTTACCTTCCAACAGCTATGATTCCACAGATGGTCAACAGCCATCAAGATTAGCCACCACTGATAATGCCTCAGTCTTCTCCTGAATTTGTCCCATCCTCTTAAAAAGCAACTCAGTAGATGGTCTTCATCTCATGCAGTAAATTGAACGGATTAATTCTCCAATTGTGTAAGGAACCATACCAGTTGATCGGTGTTCCTCCTCTCCAGCATACAGTTTTAATAATGTATAACCACAAACCCTTCATTTGCAGCAATGGGTGGTTGATTTGGCCGTATCTGAATCACTTGTTGTTGCCCTTTTGTTAAACGGGCAAAGAAAGAAGACTTTCGAGAACAAAATGATTCATACGTTTAGACTTATTTGTATAAAACATAACTTCAATGTCTTTCCTCCCTTTTTCCATTTTTTTAATTGCGATGTTTATCTGCTTGGAGATTGGGTTGATTCTTTTAATGCTGCATCTTCTCATATTCAGCATAATTTATCTGAGGATTTTTCTCATGTTCAGCATAATTTATCTGAGCATATTTATTTTTTTAAAAAACGGTCAAAGAGGAAGGAAGACTTTATCCCTATATCAGGTTTGCAAAAGTTAAAAAAAATAACAACTACAGATGATTAATTTTAGATGGATAATCACCTTCATCATCACTTCTTCAGTAAAGGCTCAGTAGCTATAGGGCTTTGAAGACCAATTGGGAAAGGAAGGAAATAAATAAAATAAAATAACTAGCAGGAAAGGATTAAAGTACATTAAAAACATCTGTTAGGTTTTGATAATTTGGAGACGGCAAGGAAACCTGGTACTACTCCCAGGATGCATTGCAACATTTGGATTGGAATCACACATTAAGTTCCAGTTAAGATGAATTATTGTTCATGTCTACACTCAAAAAACTAGTCAATTAACGGTCAACTCTAAATTCATGCTACATAACAGTTAATGGAATTCAGGGAGGGGAATAGATTTGGATCACTTGTGGGAATGTAACAACTCCAGGCTAATTCCTCTCTTGACTCCCAGCCCCTGCCTCTTCTCCTACATCAAGTCATTCTACTGTTGACTTGATGTAGAATGTTAATGACCCAGTTTTGATTACTAAATGCTAAAAGCAATCAACAGAATCAGTGTGGTACAATGATTAAGGCAGAGGACCCCAATCTTTTGGGCCCCAGGGACCGGTTACATGGAGAGAGGTTTTTCCGCGGACCGAAGGGTGCATGGTTTTGTGTGCTACCTACATGTCACGGATGGGGATTTGCTTGTTTGTGCAGCCCAGCTGCTGGCATGCCGTGGCCCGGTACTGGTCCATGGACCGGGGGTTGGGGACCGCTGGATTAATGCATAGGATGGAATGAGAAGGCCTATTTTTTCTTCAACCACAGAAGTTCATTTGGTGTTAATGAAGTTAGAACTGACCTTGTGAAAAATATGAAAGGAGGAGGGAAGGAAGGAAGGAAGGAAGGAAGGAAGGAAGGAAGGAAGGAAGGAAGGAAGGAAGGAAGGAAGGAAGGAAGGAAGGAAGGAAGGAAAGCTTAAGGAAGAGACTTGGAAGTAACACTATCCAGAGACTGAAAAAAGTCAAATCAACCCAGCTTTGGTTTTGTTTAGTATACGATGAGACAAAGAGAAACTTTGGGATGGTTAAATCAGTTAAATGGTTACATTTCTGAAAGTAATTAAGAAATGATGTTAGCAAACTCAGTGCCCTTTCAAAGGCTCTGCTGAGCTTGATGACTGATCCTGTCTCCCAGTGCTGAAACCTATGGGAGACTGCTGTCCTGCACCCAGAGAACAGATGGGTGATCTCCCATCCTCTCCTTATCCAGAGAGGTTCTGAAGAACTGGTCTACTTACCGGTTCTTAAGTCTTGCCACAGTTGTTATCTCCACCCTCCCAGAGATATGTTTAACTTGCTATGCTTCCCTTGATCGTTTAACTATCTTAAAGCTATTAGAGATCTTTGGAATTTGGAATCTTTGGCATTTTTTGCCCCAAACTGGGCAGATTCTGGGGGGGGGAAACCCATCATAAATCATGGTCATGTGACAGTGGGATGCTGCAAACAGTGTAACTGTGGAATGCTGCAAACAGTGTAAATGTGGACCAGTTGCCAAGCACCCAAAATGCAATCACTTGACTTGGGGGGGGGGAGACATTAGACAACCATTTGTCTGAAATGGTATAGGGTTTCCTGCCTGAGCAGGGGGTTGGACTAGAAGACCTCAAAGGTCCCTTCCAACCTCTATTATTGTTATTGTTATTATTAACTTCAAATCTGGACCTTAAGTACCTTTTTGGGGATGTCTGTCATAACTCTGAATGGTCACTAAGCAACCGGTTGTTAAATGAGAACTATCTGTCTTCCCAAGATTGTTTTTAATCCTTACTCTGATCTACAACCCTACAAAATTCTGAGCATCTCAAATTCAAATGTAATCATATCCTCCAGTATCTTTTCAAGATTAGCCAAGCTTGGCTAGGTTCTGCCTTCTTCGGTCTCCAGAGCAGGACCTCCAGCTACAGAGACTGGACAAGGGGCCAGATTTTAGGTTCTCTGCTCAACAAATTGCTTTCTGGCCTATCGTAAACATATTCCATATTGTTCATCCTATTTATAAAATTTTCACTTCCTTTTCCATGATCCTCCAGGCTAGCCAGTCTCCATTAATTCACAGAACTGACTCCTTAACAAATGTACTGCTAATGAGAGATTTCTGAGCAAAAATGCCAAATAAATTAACCCAGGGAGCTGTAAATAAGAATAATTGGTGGATGACATGAGCACCCACTACCTGGAGAGGCTCAGATAATTGTGCCAGGATACACAACTGTGATCGAGAATGCAGATTAGATGGTTTCATCAAAGAACAATTTTAAATCTTTAATATTTTATCCAACCAGTTCTCATTGTCTTAATTTTTTTTTTAATCTACCCTTCAAGAAGTCTCAGGATAAATAACAAAATCTGTCAGGGAAGTGCCACCAACCAATTCACAGACTTTGTTTTGATCTTTCCTAAACTTGTGTCTGACTTCTCCCAAACAACAAGAACAGTACATTCAAAATACAAGGGAGAAACCAGATTCACCCAGTCTGTACATCCTAAATTGGGTGGTGATCTTCACTGGGATCAACACTTTTAGCAAATCCCATAACATGTCTGAATGTTCAGCTGAAAGCAGATTCATCTCCACCCTCAGCCATAAAACCTCCATGGACATTGTATACGGTATGTCAATTTAGAAGCCGACACAGATGCAGCTGATGATTTAGATCAGGGGTGGGGAATGATGGCCCATTTATGACTTGTGGACTTCAACTCCCAGAATTCCTGAGCCAGCCATGGAATTCTGGGAGTTGAAGTCCACAAGTCATAAAGGGGCCATCGTTCCCCACCTCCGGTTTAGATGGTTGTAAGGTCACCTTTTAAGGATCTGCCCGCACCGGTTCAAAGAAGACCTGGGAAAGAAATTATAAAAGACTCTGTCGTAACATCTTCTGAAGCAAATTGATTCTAAATAGAGGCAGTCCTTGACTTACAACAGTTTGTTTAGTCACCGTTCGAAGTTACAACGGCGCTGAAAAAAGTGCCTTATGACCATTTTTCACACTTATAACCACTGCAGCATCCCCACGGTCACATGATCAGACTCTTGGCAACTGACTTATATTTATGACGGCCGCAATGTCCTGGGGGTCCTGTGATCCCCTTTTGTGACCTTCCGACAAGCAAAGTCAATGGGGAAGCCGGATTCACTTAACAACCAAGTTACTAACTTAATAACTGCAGTGATTCAGTTAACAACTGTGGCAAGAAGGGTCATAGAATGGGGCAAAACTCACTTAACAAATGTCTCTCAGGAATGTTGGGCTTGATTGTGGTCGTAAGTCAAGGATTACCTGTGGTAGATGCCGAGATGTTTGCAACGCGTTCTCTCCCAATTCAATAAATCTCACTAAAGAAGATTCTGTGATTTGTGCTTGGGAAGAGGACGTGCACTTCATTTAAGGCAAGGGTCTTCAAACTTGGCAACTTTAAGACTTGTGGACTTCAACTCCCAGAATTCCCAAGCCAGCCATGGCTGGCTGAGGAATTCTGGGAGTTGAAGTCCACAAGTCTTAAAGTTGCCAAGTTTGAAGACCCCTGATTTAAGGTAAACATCTGAAAGCCTGAGGGAGAAACCATAGTGGGCAGGCAATGGCTGAAATCAGCAAGACGGCTGTGTAAAATAAGGAGAAATACGTTACACATGTGAACAGAACTGGGACTTCTTTTTCCCCTGCATAAAGGGGAAAATCTGAGAGCTTTTCCTGTGTATTGCTTTTTTCTTTTCTTTTTTTAGATTTTTATCCTGCTATATATAGGTAGTCCTCGACTTACAACCATAATTGAGCCCAAACTTTCCGTTGCTAGGTGAGACATTTGTTAAGCGAGTTTTGCCCCATTTTAAGACCTTTCGTTCCACGGTTGTTAAATAAATCACTGCAGTTGTTAAGTCAGTCACACGGTTGTTAAGTGAATCTGGCTTCCCCATTGACTATGCTAGTCAGAAGGTTGCAAAAGGTGATCACATGACCCTGGGACACTGCAACCGTCATAAATATGAGTCAGTTGCCAAGCGTCTGAATTTTGATCACATGACCATGAGAATGCTGGAATAGTCATAAGTACGAAAAACAGTCGTAAGTCATTTTTTTCCAGTGCCGTTGTAACTTTGAATGGTCATTAAACGAACTATTGTGAGTCGAAGACTACCTGTATACATATATAGACAACCCAGGGCAGCAAACACATCAGTATTCCTTCCTCTTCCTATTTTTCCCACATCAACAACCCTGTGAGGTGGGTTGGGCTGAGAGAGAATGACTGACCCAAAGTCACCCTGTCAGCTTTCAAGGCTAAGGCAGGACTAGCTCACAGTCTCCTAATTTCTAGACCAGGGGTAGGCAACCTTGGCTCTTTTATGACTCGTGGACTTCAACTCCCAGAATTCCTGAGCCAGCCATGCTGAGGGGAAAGGGAGAGGTTTCTATGCTGAGCCATGCTGGCTCAGGAATTCTGGGAGTTGAAGTCCACGAGTCATAAAAGAGCCAAGGTTGCAATCTAGACCAACGCCTTAACCATTACACCAAACCTGCTTGCTTTCCTTCCTGGCTGATCACAGAAAGAAAACTTAAGTATGATCACAAGTAGTTAACATTTGGCTAGGAAACTACAAGACATCCCAAGGCTTACCCTTAAACCAGAGAGAACTTGATGAGGCTCTGTAAGAAGCTTAAGACATCTATTTGCATAAATAAATAAATTACAGCAAGCACATGTTTTGCTTTATTGCTCACTTCCTGTCACAAGAATTATGTCTCCTGATCAGGTCATAATTCTGAGAACTTTTTTTAGCTAGCAAAGACCACGGCTTGAAAAGATTTGAAAATCCCCGTTCTAGTCAAGGAAGCTCAAAAAATGTACCTCATAAGGTGATGTCAAACCACAGCCATATCATTTCCGATATACTACATGGAGTCACCTATGTGTGAGTGGGAGGGGGGGCATATAAATTTAATAAATAAAATAAAAATGTCTCCATCAAGACAGCAGGAACCACATACTCAGTGTGAAGGAGATTTTTTTTTCTCCTTAGGCCTAAATTACTGCATATGCCAGATTTTTGACTCATAACATAAAGAAAAATGGCTGAATTTTCAACAATTGTATTACTAAAACACAGTACTGTGACCAGAGAAATTCTGAGGCTAAGAAAATTGGTGCAGGAATCGCATGTATTTAATAGGACGCCCACTGCAATACATGGTTAAGTCACCGGGATAGCTCTCCCAAGAAAAAATAATATTGGGTTTCCATAATGATAAAAGAAGATGAAATTGATTTCCTTGGGGAATGATAGCAAGAAATCCCCAGGATGAAAAAGGACATTTTCATTTGGATTTAAAGCATTCAGTGAGGTCTTTCCTGACATCAGAAGCCAATTTGATAGATGAACTGAATAATTGTTCCTCAACTTTGAAAAATCCTGCCAAAGGTGAGTAGCCCAGTTGCCCCCACTTTTTTTTTGCTTGTTTTGTTTTTATTATCCTTCCATCAGCTGCCAAATATATTTTTATTCCGTCATACCAGTGGTACGTAAAATTAGTTTGCTGGATGGATGCTGTTTCCTAAATTTGTTTTTAATTATGTTTTAATGAACTTTTAATTTTGTTTTAATTGTTGCATGATGGTTACTTTTGCTAAATGAGCATAATTTCCGGAAAGAAGAGTAATATAGAAATAAACGAACAATATTGATTGCCTTCGTGTCTTTCTTCCGTTGGCCGGATCCAGCCAACTTTTTGATAAGACGCAAAGTGGTAAATCAGGAAAGGACAATGGGAAGAAGGCAGGACTTTCCCTGCTGAGAGAAGATACATGCAAAACAGGAATTTAAAAGTTCTGCCTTCTCACCATTCCCCTTTACTGATCTACCTCGCAGCATCTTATCAAAAAAGCCAGCAGTATAATATAGCTGCTAAAAAAAGTCAAATGCTCTCTTGGGGTGCATTAACACCAGATCACAAGGTATGCAGGTAGTCCTTAACTTACAACAATTCATTTAATGTCTGTTAGAAGTAATAATAATAATAATAATAATAAAGTTGGAAGGGACCTTGGAGGTCATCTAGTC
This sequence comes from Azemiops feae, assembly GCA_023970755.1. Taxonomy (NCBI): domain Eukaryota; kingdom Metazoa; phylum Chordata; class Lepidosauria; order Squamata; family Viperidae; genus Azemiops; species Azemiops feae. Next base: position 458,689 of record JALGBA010000850.1, on the reverse strand, counting down.
CAACCCCCTGCTCAGGCAGGAAACCCTATACCATTTCAGACAAATGGCTGTCCAGTCTCTTCTTAAAAACCTCCAGTGTTGGAGCATTTACCGCTTCTGGAGGCAGGTTGTTCCACTGGTTCATTGTTCTAACTGTCAGGAAGTTTCTCCTTAGCTCTAGGTTGCTTCTCTCCTTGGTTAGTTTCCATCTGTTGCTTCTTGTCCTGCCTTCTGGCGCTTTGGAGAATAGCTTGATTCCCTTCTTTGTGGCAGCCCCTGAGATATTGGAACACTGCTATCATATCCCCCCTTGTCCTTCTCTTCATTAAACTAGACATACCCAATTCCAGCAACCGTTCCTTATATGCTTTAGCCTCCAGTCCCCTAATCATCTTTGTTGCTCTTCTCTGTACTCTTTCTAGAGTCTCAACGTCTTTTTTACATTGTGGTGACCAAAACTGGATGCAGTATTCCAAGTGTGGCCTTACCAAGGCATTGTAGAGTGGTATTAATACTTCTCGTGATCTTGATTCTATCCCTGTTAATGCAGTCTAGCACTGTGTTGGCTTTTTTGGCAGCTGCAGCACACTGCTGGCTCATATTTAAATGATTGTCCACTAGGACTCCGAGGTCCCTCTCACAGTTGCTACTATTGAGCAAGGTACCACCTATACTATACCTATACAAGTAACAATGACACTGGAAAAAGTGACTTATGAGTGATTTTTTTTCACACAGCCCTTGCAGCATCCCCACGGTCATGTGATCAAAATTCAGGGGTTTGGCAACTGGCATGTATTTATGACGGTTGCACGGCCCTGCAGTCATGTGATCACCTTTTGTGACCTTCCGACAAGCAAAATCATTAGAGAGACCATATTCACCTAACAACCGCATGATGCACTTAACAACTGCAATGATTTGCTTTGTGCACCAAGGCAAAAAGGTCATAAAACAGGGCAAAGTTCACTTAACAACTACCTTGCTTAGCAATGGAAAGTTGGAGCTCAATTGTGGTCATAAATCAAGGACTACCTGTAACTGTTTTCTGCCCTGGTTATCCCTCACTTGGAATTCAGCGTCTAATCCTAGGCACTATTATTCCAAAAGTATAACAACAGATAAGAGTGAGTTCAGAAGAGGGTTGCCAAGATAGTACACTCAATAGCCTTATTAACACAATGCCAAGATTTACCTTCCGATAACGCTAACATTTTCCTTTCTTGCAAAAGAGGCTTCTGTTTTTGTACCTGTCAGCCAAGCCAGGTAGCTCAGACAGAAAACATGACCAGATGAGCTAATTCTACTTTATTATAAGGCTGCATTAACAGAATCTTGCAGGGCTGAAAGTACAATTCTCCCCATCTATGGAGATTCTCAAGTCATCCAGGTCATGGTTGTCCCAAAGGTGTTTTTTCAAGAGGCAAAACTGGGTTTCCTTTGTTTTTTCTTGAGGAAAAACATCCAAGAAGCTTCTTCAGTTCTGACTGAATGGTGAGGAATGGAAGGATTTATATTCCCTGCAGTCCTCTGAAACCACCTGAAGGCAGGACAAGAAGCAACGGATGGAAACTAACCAAAGAGAGAAACAACCTAGAACTGAGGAGAAACTTCCTGACAGTTAGAACAATTAATCAGTGGAACGACCTGCCTCTAGAAGCGGTGAATGGTCCAACACTGGAAGTTTTTAAGAAGAGACTGGACAGCCATTTGTCTGAAATGGTATAGGGTTTCCTGCCTGAGCAGGAGGTTGGGCTAGATGACCTCCAAGGCCCCTTCCAACTTTATTATTATATCTATCTGGTCGTTAGCGCTATTTCTGAGAGTCGTTGAGGCCACTTGGAGATTTATCTGTGCCCTCAGGGTCATCTGGATAGTGCAGATGGGTGTGGAACCTTCTTGGAACTACTGAAAGGACTGTGTTGTAAACAGGAGAGAGACGGTGCCATATCCCTTCCCCTCTGTTGGGAGAGGGCTGTTTTATTGGCTATTATATTTGCTGTTTTATTTGCTATTAAATTGGATATTCAGTGCAGATGGGAAATAACAAGTAATTTTTGATGTAATTTTTCATTTGCCACTTGCCCCTGCCAAGTTGTGTGCTGCTGGAAGGATACAATTCTCCCTCCACCTCCATTACAGACTGAGAAACTAGGGTCTCTTCCAAGCCTCTTGCCCCACCCACTATCCAGCTGTGGGCTATGCTGTCTCTTATCTGACCATTCTCTAGGCAGCACCTCTTTGCCCCATCTCCCAAGGTCTTTCCCACACACCATTACAACCCCTCATTCTCAGACTGATGTAAAAAATAATGTTGATGATGTAGAATTCACTTCAGAATTCACACTAGAATTTTTTTCTTGCACTCTGAAGTCTCCCTGACCTTTTCTTCTTAGCCTGGGGGAAAAAATAAATAACAAAAAACGCTTCTTCGGATTTAATGAAATCGTGGGGTCACAGGGATGCTACGGACCACTGGAGAAAGGACTAAAGAAAGAAAAGAGGATGGCCTCCACCAGAATTATTTCTCAATTAGGTCGCAAAGACAAGGAGCCAATATTCAAGTATGAAGAAATTCAGTGAAAAATCAAAAGCTATTTTATTTGCTTTTAAATTGGGTATTCAGGGCAGATGGAAAATACAGAAGCAACTTCTGATGCAGTCTTTCATTAACCACTTGCCCTGCCAGCCTGCATATTCTCCCATCAATGTACAGGTAGTCCTCAATTTACGACCACAATTGAGCCCAAAAATTCTGTTGCTAAACGAGACATTTGTTAAGTGAGTTTTGCCCCATTTTATGACTTTTCTTGCCACACTTGTTAAGTGAATCACTGCAGTTAGTAACAAGGTTGTTAAGTGAATATTGCAATTGTGTGGTTTTTTTAATAATCCTAACTATCCATTGGAGTCTGTACCTGTCCTGTTTGGTTGCTGTTATCAAACCAGACAGTTAAAGAAGTACAGATGACAAGACTCAATAATCCCTCTATAAAACTGTATCAGCAGCTCCCAGGGTTGTCTGAACTTCTTTGTTGTGCCTTTTTAATGATGGCTCTAGTGTTAAGTGTCCATTTCAAGTCCTAGGAGATTATAGAACCCCAAAACTGGAATACTGAATTGGGGATAACCCTGAAGGCTGTCTAACAAATAATACTTTTGTTCACCTATGATCTGCTAAGCTGGATACCTGAAAGCTCATTTGCTCCTTTCAAGGCTTGTTCATTACAACCACTACTGTAGGGCAAATTTCACAGGTGACCTCATTTTGACAGACGGTTGCAGAGAATTACTCTGGGAACACTCTGTGGAGATTTCTTTTATAAGTCCCTGTTGGATAGCAATTCTTGGTCCTGCTCCATGCCTGATCCTGTTTTTTCCCATATACTGTTTAAGTGATAAGCAGCCTAGAAATAATTCGGAATAAAGTAAAACATGTGCAGACACAATCCCAACCACTGCCCATGCGGCATCTGCTAGAATTCTACCAGCCAAAGAGGGCTGACTACATCCCAGCTCAGACTGTTCTGTGGTTGAGCAGCTTTTCCCATCAGAAGGATTTTGCTAATGTTCAAATGAAATCTGGGATTAAGAGGCAAGCTATCTCAATGGCTCAGAACTGCCTAGGATTGGACAAGCCCTTATGTAACCACAATTTGAAGCAGAGGTAGGCAATCTGATGTCCTCCCCTTGTTTTGCACTCTTTGCACCCCAGCCAGCATGTCAAACCTCAAGCAATTATTGGCATTGTGGTCCAAACCATCTGAAGGGCATCTTTAGTGAGGCCCAACATTGCAATGATCCCGCTGGTTCAGTCTAGCCTTTTATCCAAAATGCTACTTTGCTAATGGAGTGCTCAATAAATGCCAACTTCTTTAAAAAAGGAAAACTAAATTTTGGATCACTTGCCTTTTGTTTCATACTAACGTTCTTGCATTGTGTTCTCATGTTGTGTTGGGTGAATCTAAGAACAATGCTACTGAAGACCCACCTTAATCCAGCCTTAGGTTTCTTGCAGTGGCATCTCTGGGGAATTTGCAAGCAAGAAAGAGAGACCTACCATTACAGGTAATCCTCGACTTACGACCACAATTGAGCCCAAAATTTCTGTTGCTAAGTGAGACATTTGTTAAGTGAGTGTTGCCCCATTTTACAACCTATGGTTGTGAAGTGAATCACCGGAGTTGTTAAGTTAGTGACACAGTTGTTAAGTGAATTTAGGCTTTCCCATTGACTTTGCTTGTCAGAAGGTCACAAAAGGTGATCACATTTAATGAAGAGAAGGCCGAGGGGGGATATGATAGCAGTGTTACAATATCTCAGGGGCTGCCACAAAGAAGAGGGAGTCAAGCTATTCCCCAAAGCGCCTGAAAGCAGGACAAGAAGCAACGGATGGAAACTAATCAAGGAGAGAAGCAACCTAGAACTAAGGAGAACCTTCCTGACAGGTAGAACAATTAACCAGTGGAACAACCTGCCTCCAGAAGCAGTGAATGCTCCAACACTGGAAGTTTTTAAGAAGAGACTGGACAGCCATTTGTCCAAAATGGTATAGGGTTTCCTGCCTGAGCAGAGGGTTGGGCTAGATGACCTCCAAGGTCCCTTCCAACTTTATTATTATTATTATTATTATTATTATTATTATTATTATTATTATTATTATTATTATTATTATTATTATTATTATTATTATTATTATTATTATTATTATTATTATTATATGACCCTGGAACACATGAACCGTTATAAATACATGCCAGTTGCCAAGCATCTCAATTTTAACCATGGAGATGCTACAATAGTCATGAGTGTCATGAGTGTGAAAAACAGTCACAAGTCACTTTTTTCAGTGCCGTTATAACTTTTAGCAGTCACTAAACAAACTGTTGTAAGTCAAGGACCTGTACGGGTAGGCATGCTAACCCCAATTCAGAGGTAACATTACATCTTCAAACAGTAGCTCTTTACAGACCTAACTTCCATGAATTTATGAGTCTTTTAAACCCATCTGAATCAACCTATTCTAGAATAATGAATTCCACAGTTTAATTATTTAAACCCACCTGAGTTAGTGGTCATCACATTCTGGAGTAATGAATTCCACAGTTTAATTATGCACTGGGCAATCACTTCCTTCTCTCCATTCCAGTCACTTTCAGAGTCCAAAGTTTGCTGACTCACCAATTCTCTCTGTGAAACTCCTTTTTCCACTGACATCCCCATTCCCAACCAGCATACAGATTCGTTTTCTTTCGATGTTTTCATCTCTTCCCTTCTCTCCCTCTCCACACAGCAAACTATTATGGAAGGGATGATGCTTGATCAGTCTGAACTGATTCCTTCTAAGGGCCATAGGTTTTCCACCCTTTCTGCAGGCATGCAATGGCTTAATTTGCTATTCTCACTACCCGGAAGCATCAGAGCAAAAGTTGATGTTTTGCCTGGGGTGCCTCTGAATGGAAAGCAATAGCCTGGCAGAAAGCTGGTCAGTGAGAGAAATATAAGCTTTGCTACTTGTTACCAAACAGCAGCCTTAGGGGAATGACATCGCCGTCACTTCTGGAAAGCTGAACATGACTGGTACATGGTTCAGAAAAGATGAGAGTTCTTAAAAAATGAATTATGGAATTTGCATTAGCTGTGGGGGCAGGGGAGAGTGGCTACTAGATTGGCTGGTTTTAAAAAACGATCCCTCAATTTGTCATTTAATGTCTGTAGACTATTTCTACTGGAGGGAATAGCAAGCTAGAACTACAATATTCTCTGCTTTCTACAAGGATTTGAATAATTAACATATAAACCAGGATGTTGTACTAGATGGATTGCCTTAAATAGTGTGGATGTAGGAGAGCAGGCAGAACCTGTGGGTGGAGTCAAGTGAGTAATCAGCCTAGAGTCGTTATGTCCCCACAAATGGTCTAAGTCCAACCCTTCTTGAATTCTGTTGACTCTTATCTAGTGCCAGTTGATTGCTGACTGTTAGTTGACTGGATATTGGTGTATAGGCATGAGCAATAAATTAGCTTAGCTGCAACTTTGTGTGTAGTCCCGATTCTTTGTGCCTGAATCTTCTTAAATACTCCCTTGATGCTTGGGATGGATATTGGCTCTACTACTTGCAATTCCCTTTATGGAAACAACATGGGTTATTACAGTCTTCCTGCTGCTATTAAGGGCAGAAAGGGGGTTTGGTAAATGGATGCTCCTTGGGGAAAGACTGTAGCCTTGTTGTTATCCACAAGGATTACCTACAGAAGATCCCTAGATTTATTCTTGCTATAGCTAGGTATGCCTTAATACCCCAATATCTGAAAGCATGTAGTTCAATCATTGTCAGCAATATATTTCTTCTCTTAATGCCAGTACAAAGATTAAGGCATATCCTTCAGCATCACCTTCTTTGGTCTCACGAGGTACCATGTTGACTCTATGAACCTTGAAGTTGCTTCTACCAGTCAGATACAAAGAACCAAGGCAGCAATAGAAGGTATGGGATCTATAACCATCAGAGCTGCCCTCTAGCTTTTGTCTTCAACATTTTTTTTTTTCAATTTAGGAGCCTTCCTAAAGACAGCACTACAATTCCTGCCGTGTTTGCCACATACTTCATTTTCATTTATGTAAGACACCATATTGGAAAAGGGGATGGGGTACTGCTTTTCAGGACTTGATAGGTCTGTCCTTAAATCCTAGAACAATCAGTTCTGACATGGCCATTTCTGAAGCTTGGATCCCTGAATTAAGTCAACAGGTCTTTCGACACAGCTATTTGCTGAAGTCCTAATTTGATTCTAGTTCTCTGTTGAAGCAACGGTTTTTTTTGCCTTAGCTCAGTTAAGCGTCCACAATGGTAGCTGTCCATGGTACTGATTACTTTCCCTTGAATCTGTGGACACTAGTAAGCACTAATTAATTGGCTGGATTTGACTTTTCTTGAGTTACACCAGACATGTCAAACACAAGGCCCGCGGGCCGGATGCGGCCCGCTATGTGGTTCCGTCCGGCCCGGGGACCTGCTCTGGAAAGAGCGAAGGACCGGCCCGCCACACCTTGGCCCAGCCCAGGCCGACCGGGCGTTGATCTGCAACATGGTTGCGTCCATCAAAGCCAGAATGCACTCAGCCTTAAATCCACGGGGCAGCCCCACCCCGTCCCTTCCGTGCGCGCGCGCGCAAGTAGAGTCTGGCGTCCCTGCTGGCTGTTTTGCCCTGCAAGCTGACTTTACCAGGATGCCAGCACTGACCGTCTCCTGTGCGCACACCCGGGGGGCAGGACAGAGGCAACGGGGCAGCTCCTTGCTGGTTCCAGTGGATCTTAGGGTGAGCGCGTTCTGGCTTTGATGGATGCAACCAGGTTGTAGAGCAGCGCCACCCCCCCCCCACCAGCACCTCCAGTGTCCGTGTCCCAGCGCTCCCCCCAGTCCCATCCTCCTCCACCGGAGACCCTCAGATCTTCCCCAGTCCTGCCCAGGCACCCCTGAAGCGAGTGATGTCAAGCTGGCCACGCCCACCCCGTAGACCACGCCCACCCCGGCCACACCCACCCAGTAGGCCACACCCACCCGGCCACACCCGCCCGGCCCTCCAAGGGCAACCACAATGCTGATGTGGCCCTCAATGAAATTGAGTTTGACACCCCTGAGTTACACAGACAGATCTAACAGCAGACTCATGTAAAGCAACTTCCTACAGTATTAAAACTTCTGTGTTAAGGACACCAAGATTCTTGCAGCCGTGCTTTTTTTTTTTTTAATGGAAATCATATTAGACAATGAATTTTTTCTATTATCTGACACTGGAGAAAAAAGAATATCACAGCTTTTGTTCTATTTCCTGTTCTTCACACTGTGATAGTCTCAGAGTTTAGTACTCCAAATGTGTTTGTCTGATAAAAACATTTTTTTTTGTTTTTCTGGCACCCTCTAGAAAAATGGCAAGAAAGAAGAATATGTCACTTGACATAATGTCTATATGGAGATTCTCAGCAGATCATGGTTGTCCCAGAACTGCTTTTGCAGAAGGCAACTGGACTTTCTTGGGTTTTTTTTTCTTTGAAAACATTTCTCTTTTCATACAAGAAGCTTCTTGAGAACTTCTTCACTTCTGAAGAAGCTTCTTGGATGACAAGCAAACCCTTTTTCTAAGTAAAAAAAAAAAAAAGCAAAGTCCAGTTGCCTTTTGAAAAAGCATGTCTGGGTCACTTGACATACGGTACATGTAACAGTTGACCAATGAGGGACTGAGTGAGAAATCTGGATAGTGAGCATTGGAAAAACAATTTGCTAACTTCCAGACCATTACCTGGAATAGGATAGGAATGTTACTATGAAAAGGAGACTCTCAGAAATTAAAGTTGTCTAATTAAAAATATAATACAGGTAGTCCTCAATTTACAACTGTAATTGAGCCCCTAATTTGGGTTCACGGTGATCATTAAGCCACATGGCTACACCCAATTTTACAACCATTTTGAAATGATTTTTAAGTGAACACCATGGTCGTTAAACAAACCCATTGCTTGTTACGGGACTTTTTTTGGCAGACATTAGAAGTAAATGCTACTTTCCAGCAAGAACAACAGAATAACAGAATTGGAAGGGACCTTGGAGGTCTTCTAGTCCAACCCCCTGTTTATGCAGAAGACCCTATACCATTTCAGACAAATGGTTGTCCAATCTCTTCTTTAAAATCTCCAGTGGTGGACCACCCACAACCTCTGGAGGCAAGTCGTTCCACTGATTAATTGCAATAAATCACAGTCTGGGACTGTCATTTGCAACATTCCTAGGGGAATGAGGGAAGCTAGACTCACTTAACCTACAGATGATTCACTTAACAACTGTAGTGATTTGCTTAACAACCATAGCCAAAAAGGTGACTCATTTAACAACTGCTTTGCTTAGCAAATAAAATTTTGGGCTCAATTTTTGTCATACGTCAAGGACTATCTGTACCTAGAATGAAAACTTGCCCATTTGATTGCTCAAGGTGTTTATTTATCATTTTGGTTTACAGCCCATCTTCCTGTCCACACAACACTCCATTGCTACTATTAAAAGAAACAACTAAATCATTACTAAAAGAAGCAACTCTTCTTTTCACCGGAAGTAAAAATGCTTTTATTTCTGATTTTAATCCGAACTCTGTTGTAAAAGCATGCTCGGGTCACCAAAAATTGGAGAGGGACATTTCGAGTCGGTTTGTGGAACCTGGGTCTCTTCCATCACTGACAAATCACTGCTCCCTGATTTATGTCTGAGGAGCACTGTAACATAATGACATCTGAAGGTAGCTTGAATTTGATCGATTGCTGACTCAATGCTAAAATGAAAATCAACCGTGTGGCTTCTCAGGCCTCTGCTTCCTATGTAAAGAGGCTTCTACATTTCTACCATAGGCTCAGGATGCTTGAGATCTATTTCAAGGTTTTTCTTGGTGGTGTTTTTGAACTTCCACAATTTTGGAAGCTATGAGGGGTGCTTTTTGGGGGTTGTTTTTTTATGCTCATGTCAGAAGCACCGAGGCACTTCCGGGTTGAAAGGATTAGCCAGCGACATCACTGTTGCCCTGGGGGATGCCCAGTTGGGGGCTCCTTTTATTGTCCCCAGCAGGAGCTGCAGCAAAGGACGGGAGCTCAAACCTGCCCCACGGCAGCTTTCGGGTCTTGAACATGGGTTTGCTAACCTCCTGTCCAGCATCCCAACCACTCGAGCCACCGAGCTCCTAATGAGGTGTGCTCAAACACTTTTTTTGTCATGTTCAGTTAGGTATCTTTCCATCGCTCTACATATTTTCCAGGATGAAAAGGCCCAGGATGAAATGACTTCACAATAACTCTCCAGATTGATGAAGTAATGATTGTACAGTGAAAGGCAGAACAGTCACACACACATGCTTGGCCACCCGGCAACTTGATAAATGAAAGAACTCCATGCTCTGCTCATAAGAATTGCACGATCATTCTCTCCTTTCAAAAGCAAATACTTTCTCATTGAATTAAAGAAGAACAGCAGGTTCCAACCTGGGTCAGTCACCAGGAACAAAGGTTTAGTCTTCCAAGCTTTCAGGTTCGTGCTGGAGCCCATCTTCAGGGAACTTCTCTCCAGCAGAGCGTGTGCTGTTCTCTGTGTGGTATTTATAGTGGCTGGGTAAGTGGCTTTTTAGATGTTGATTGGGGTGTGTTGATGGCTGGCTTTTAAGTCATTAGCTGTCGTTTGCTTCTGCTGCCCAGCCCTCGCCTCCTAAGTACTTGATAGGCTGGTGGTAAATCAGCACTCCTGTTGGCTGATGAGGGGCCTGTTTCCCAGGCTTCAATCACTTCCCTGGCTGTTTTTGTGCCTGCTCGTCCAACAATCTTGGTAGCTCCAAAATGGAATGTGTGTCCTTGTTCATTGCAGTGTGAGGCTACCAATGAGTTTGGCTCGCTTGTGTTCTTGCAATCTGGTGGTTAGCTTCCTCCCTGTCTGTCCTACATAGTCACAGGGGCAATCCATGCAGGGGATTCAGCAGATTACATTGGAAGTAACTCCCACCTGCAAGCGATCTTTACAATACATAATTTGTTCTTGTACAGTAGCCTCTCGGTGGTGTACAATGCCCACTAGCAGATCTCGGATGCTGTGTGTCACGGTTCCGATAGATGAGACCAGTAAAAAGACAACTCTAAGGCAAGAGGTTTCCTTAAAGAACATCAACACTGCAAACAAATTTGGCTCTGTGTTCCACAGCTTCTAAAATGCTTTTGATGTTTTAAAGAAGAACCGATAAGAGGAGCATGGAGGGGATATTTTCAGTAAAATGCTATTCAAGATCCCAAGAAAACTGGTAGGTCCCCATCTCTCCATATCTTATCTCTATCTTTTCCAAGAACATAAAGCATTCCTGAACATTTTTTTTTTGCCAATAGGAAAGCAAAAATAGTAATTCCAAGCAAAGGAAAAACAATTATATTTTCCATGGAAAGTTATCACAATCTGATAAGGAAGTGTCTCCTTTAATAGTGTTATTAATCACTTTCAAAACAGGAATATTATTTACGAGTGGTTTGAAATGTGGCAACACTTACTCTTAATGGTAATAGTAGGAGGCCTGAATATTTCACAGCAGTTGAGGCTGGAATTACAGGCAGGAAAAGTCTGGAGGGGCCTTCTATTGAAATTAATAGCCAAATCAACAGCCCAATTGGCTTTCTATAATGCCCTAAAAACCTTGAGGTTTTGCCAAACTTGAGGCCTGGAGTATGTGGTTGAATTAGCCCCTACTGAAGGCTCTAAACTGTAACATGTAGGAACAGCAGATAAAGGTAGTCCTTGAGTTGCAACAGCTTGTTTAGTGACCATTCAAAGTTACAAAAGTGATCATGACTGTTTTTCACACTTACAACCGTTGCAGCATCCCCATGGTCACGTGATCAAAATTTTGATGCTTGGCAAGTGACTCGTATTTATGATGGTTGCAGTGAAAGGACGGGAAAAACTGAGTGCTTTTCTAATCTTAAAAGGCTTCTTCATCATAAGATAAAAATCAGCCTGTTACAGGCTGGAACAGATTGGTAAAAAGAGAAGTTTTCTAACTATTTTGGAAGCTCCATTGTTGTTGTTAGTTGCGAAGTCGTGTCCGACCCATCGCGACCCCATGGACAACGTTCCTCCAGACCTTCCTGTCCTCTACCATCTTCTGGAGTCCATTTAAGCTCACGCCTACTGCTTCAGTGACTCCATCCAGCCACCTCATTCTCTGTCGTCCCCTTCTTCTCTTGCCCTCAATCTTTCCCAGCATCAGGCTCTTCTCCAGTGAGTCCTTCCTTCTCATTAGGTGGCCAAAGTACTTGAGTTTCAACTTCAGGATCTGGCCTTCTAAAGAACAGTCAGGGTTGATCTCCTCTAGGACTGACCGGTTTGATCGCCTTGCAGTCCAAGGGACTCGCAGGAGTCTTCTCCAGCACCATAGTTCAAAGGCCTCAATTCTTTTGCGCTCAGCCTTTCTTATGGTCCAACTTTCGCAGCCATACATTGCAACTGGGAAAACCATGGCCTTGACTATACGTACTTTTGTTGGCAGGGTGATGTCTCTGCTTTTTAGTATGCTGAAGCTCCGTAGATAAGATGTAAATAAATCAGAAAAAGACTGAACATTTATCAGACTGCGAAAGAGACAATAATAAACGAGAGGGAAAGAAAGATTGATTCTTCGGGCAGAAGATGTCGTAGAATTTGCCTCAGGATACAAAAGAAAGGGGGGGGGCAGAGAGAATTGTAAAATTTATTTCCCATCCACCCAGGCCTCAGTCATTTCTCCTTTGGGGAAACAAACCCACCAATTTGTGAAAAGAGGAAGAAAGACTCAATCTGTTGTGCTTCTTTGCTTATGGAACAAGGCGAAAAAGAGACACGTGACAAGGAAAATATTTTCTCAATTCCAGGGTAAAGGGTGGGCCCTGTCTAAACAGTTCTGAAAAAAAGGTAATGTTAAGGAGTCTCCAATCACATCTCACACTGTTGTGGAGGTGCAAAACAGTGACTGCCGACAGCTCCAGAAAGAGAAGATTCACATCTTTGGAGAACAGAGCAGAGAAATAGGACAGCGCATTGCATCTGCAAAAGCCGCTCGCTTTTGTTCTTCGGGGGACGCCAAAGCTTGAAATGTCTACATGGGCAACCTCACTCCAGTCATTCTGCCGCTGCATAAAAGTTCTTTAAATCTGCCTGTCCCCAAAAAAACAAACCTCAAGGGTTTTACGGTGTGCAAATGTTGGCATATGTTGACCCATCGCATGACTCCCAGATGAAAGCATGGATGAGAAGGTAATTATCCTCCAAATTCACAGGGCTATCGTTGGGGAAGAAAAAGTAATTGGCAGTTAAATCTCGTCTGCCCCAGTTTATAATCACGAAGAACTTTGCTATGGAACGAAACAGGGTTTGATCCTTTCCCCCCATTTTATTTGGCATTCATACACACCTTCTGGCTGCTCAGGTAGTCCTTGACGTACGACCACAATTGGGGCCAGAGCTTCTGTCACTAAGTGATGTGGTCATTGAGTGAATCAAACTCAATTTTACGACCTTTATTCGTCATGGTCGTTAAGTAAATCAAGCTGTTCTTAAGAGAATCTGGACTGGAAGTTCCATTGCTAAGCAATGTGGTCGTTAAGCGAGTCACGCTCAATATTATGGCCTTTATTTTGCCACGGTCACTAAGAAAATCACACGACCCCGGGGCAAAATCCATCCTAAAAAGCAAATTAACAGGTCGCTAAGTGAATCACACAGTCATTAAGCGAATCTGGCTTCCCCCGTTGACTTTGTCGGAAACCCTTTGGGAAAGTTGTAAATGGTGATCACGTGACCCTGGGACAAAACCCATCCTAAAAAACTTTGACCAAGCAGAAAATTACAGTCCTAATTGCTAGCCAGGAGGAGTGGTACACCAGTTGTAGCCATTCCTGCTACAGGAAACGTTGTCGATGGTCATCCGTGCCCCCGTCACTCCCGGTCACGCACTCTACGAGGGACTGCTTGAAAACCCCTTGGAAAGGAAACCTCCACTGTGGTTTAATAAGGATATACGTACTCCTCGATTTACAACTGTCATTGAGCCTGGAATTACAGTCGTATGTCATGCCGGGTGTCAAACAGATCGCTGCACGACCGACCCAATTTTACAACATCTTTTGCAGCGGTCGTTAAGCAAATCCATGGCTGTTAAAGCAAACCCATTCTTCGCGGCAGATGTTTTTTGCTGGAAACCAGAAGGAAGCAGGACTGTGGGACACTACAACGTACATTTTAAGTATGTTTTTTTGGGGAGGGGTTCATTGTAACTTTGAATATTAAGTGACCAGTCATAAGTCAAGAGTTACTACCTGTAACTCTTTACTGCCGTGTAAGGTCATTACTGTGGGAACCACATTGCCTGTTGCCCTGTTTTTGGGTGCCATTCAACGTGCTGGTTATAAAATGCATACCTGGATTGGGGTTTGATTGTTTGCAAGGCCACTTCCCTGAAAGAGATGCCAGCCTTCCCCACCCTGTGCAAAATGCAGCATGGAGGAGCCTGGGAAGCAAACCTTTTCTGCAAGAATGGCCCTCCTATGAAATACAGAATAGCCGAGTTGGAAGGGTCCTTGGAGGTCATCTAGTCCAACCCCCTGCTCAGGCAGGAAACCCTATACCATTTCAGACCAATGGCTGTCCAGTCTCTTCTTAAAAACCTCCAGTATTGGAGCACCCACAACTTCTGGAGGCAGGTTGTTCCACTGGTTTATTGTTCTCACTGTCAGAAAATTTCTCCTTAGTTCTAGATTGCTTCTCCCTTTGGTTAGTTTCCTTTCCTCCAGTTATAAGATCCTATTTCATATTCAGAGCATTTCTGAATTTCTTTTTCGGCAAGCCAGAAGTATCCCACAATGAGGCTGCTGCAAGGTATTTTATTGTTTTGAACTAATAGGTGCTATAGTTCTTGCGTGTATTTTAAATGTTTATAATATTTTTATTATTTTTTATTTTTTTTATTCTATTTTAATTCTATTTGCCACTGAGATGGGCAGCACTGTAAATTGAATGGATGGATAGCGTATTTTTCTTGTTCATCGGCCACTTAGAGCTAAACACATGATGACTGAATTGGCACAAATACATCTGTAATTACTAAATCAATTCACAAGTAAATAAAGGGATAAAACAGACTTAAGAATGATGAGAATTCACTTGGCAGGCTAGAAAGGGGCAGAGGTCTCCATCTCTAACCTGTCAATCAAACTGCTGGGGGTATTAGAAAAGGTACACAAAAGCAATTTAGCAGCACATTGGCCAACAGAGCGATGACATTCTCACTATTTGAGTATATATGCCAGTGTTTTGCAATCAGAACAGAACAGAATAACATAGTTGGTAGGGACCTTGGAGGTCTTCTAGTCCAGCCCACTGCTCAGACAGGAGACCCTATATACCATTCCAGACAAGTGGCTGTCCAATCTCTTCTTAAAAGCCTAGAAGCTTAGTTCTAGATTGGTTCTCTCCTTGATTAGATTCCCTCCATTGGTTCTTGTCCTGCCTTTTGTTACTTTGGAAAATAGGTTGACCCCCCCCCTTCTTCTTTATGGCAGCCCCTCAAATATTGGAACACTGCTAGTCCTTCTTTTCATTTGGCGAGAGACATACCCAATTCCTGCAACCCTTCTTCATATGTTTTAGCCTCCAGCCCCCTAATCATCTTTGTTGCTCTTTTCTGCACTCTTTCCAGAGTCTCTACAACTTTTTATAATATGGTGATTAAAAATGGATGCAGTGTTCCAGATTACTAAGGTTTATAAAGTGGTACTAAAACTTCACATGATCTTGATTCTATCCCTCTGTTAATGGAACCTAGAATTACGTTGGCTTTTTTTTGGCTGCACACTGCTGCTGGCTCATATTTAAATGACTGTCCCCTAGGACATGGGTCCCCAACCCCCAGTCCGTGGTCCAGTACCGGGCCGCAGCATGCCAGCAACCGGTCCGCACAAACAAGCAAAGCCCCATCTGCGGGATGCAGGCAGCACACAAAACCACGCACCCTCCAGTCCGTGGAAAAACCTCTCTCTACGGAACCGGTCCCTGGTGCCCAAAAGGTTGGGGACCTCTGCCCTAGGACTCCAAGATCCCTCTCACAGTTGCTGCTATTGAGCCAGGTTTCATCCAATCTGTACCTGTACATTTGATTTTTCTTGCCTAAGTGTAAAACGTTACTTTTCTCCACAATGAATTTCATTTTGTTAGATAGGACCCAGGGTTCAAGTGTTCAATTCAAGACTTCAAATGTGAAGTCCCATGCAAAATGTGGGAAATAAGAACTACCATAGATCAGACATGTCAAACACAAGGCCTGCGGGCCGGGGGCCCCTTCTTTCGGTCTCGTGTCCACCGGGCAGCAGGCAGGACCTGGCCTTGGGACGAAAGGCGGGGAAATAGCAGCGCGAAGCAGCACAAGCCGAACATCGGCGGGGGCCAGCTCCAGTTTGCCCTCTCTGCTGCATGGCGGGGCCAGACAGGGGAATGCAGCATTCATGCTGTATGCAGAGCTGCGGCCTGGAATGGCCGGATGCCCAGCAGCGCACAAGCCACCCCATCAAGAAAGACGATTGCGCCCCTCGCCCTGGGGTGCGTTGCCGACGGAACACCATAGCCCGAGCAGGGAGGAGGCCGGGGCAGACCTGCCCGGAGGAGAATCCAGGCGCCCGGTTAGTGTTGATGGTCCCCTGGGCTGCACGGAGCCCTGGACAGCAAAGGGCAAGCACCCAGCCTGATCCTCGAGCTCCTAGGCACCGGAACCCCGCAGCCCAGCCCAGCACAGGTGCCCCTCGACGTGAGCGACGTCAAGCCAGCCACATCGAGCTGGCCACACCCACCCAGCCACGCCTACCCAGCCACGCCCACCTGGGCTTTTGAGGGCAACCAGAATGCTGATGTGGCCCTCAGTGAAGTTGAGGTTGACACCCCTTGACATAGATAGTAGCCCTCAATTTATAACCACTCGTTTAACAAGCATTTGAAGTTATAACGGCGCTGGAAAAAGTGACTTACAACCAGTCCTCACACATTGCAGTGCTCCTGCAGCCACATGATCACAATCTGAGCACTTGACAACCAGCATCTATTTATGAGAGTTGCAGCATCCCGGGGTCATGTGATCACCATTTACAACCTTCCCAGGGGGCTTCCAACAAGCAAAGTCATTGGGGAAAGCTGGATTTACTTAATGACCATGTGATTTGCTGAATGACTATGGTGATTAGCTTAACGCCTGTGGCAAAAAAGCCATAGAGTGTGACTCACTCAACGACCACATTGGAAGTCCTGGTCCCAATTATGGTTATAACTTGAGGACTACCTGTAATGCTAGCCTGGAGCAAATATACAATCTTGGAAACTGTAGCAGCCCAATGTAGTGAGCCATTGCAAATCTGTACCTTGGGGAAACAAAACAACCCCTTCATAAAGGCATGGCACAACATAGAAGAACAAACCCATCAGGATAAGATTCAGCAGTCCATCTGCATTTAAAAGACAAAGGCCACCCTTTGGAAGACAGCAAAGTCCACATTCTGGACAGAGAGGACCGCTGGTTTGAAAGAGGGGTCAAGGAGGCCATCTATGTCAAAACTGAACAGCCCTCTCTCAACATAGGGGGAGGGATACAACATCATCTATCTCCAGTCTACAATACAGTCCTGTCAGCAGTTCCAAGAAGGCCCCACACCCATTTGCACCACTCAGGTGACCCTGAGGGCACAGATAAACCTCCAAGTGGCCTCAACGACTCTCTAAAAAAATGCAAATGGCCAGCTGTCTGCCAGGAGTACGAATCCTTCCATTCCCCACCATCCAATCAGAGCTGAAGAAGCTTCTTGGATGAGAAGTGAAACGTCTTCAAAGAAAAACAAGAAAGTCCAGTTGCCTCGTGAAACTGTTACCTTTGGGACAGCCTTTTTCACAATGAATTCATTCGGGTGAACTCTTTTTGAAGGATTTGAAAATATTTCCCCAGGTTTCTCTGTACCTGACTTGTCATTTAGGAGATAACGTGGCCACCAACTCATATAAAAGCCCCTTCTCCTCTTCCCCAAATCTACAGCAGTATTTTTCAATTCACTACTGTCTGGGGAATTCTGAGACTTCGATTCCACATAACTTGTCAAGATTGAGAAGCACTGGTCTACAGGATTAATCTTGAAAAGCAACTACAGGTAGTTCTCAATTTACATTGAGCCCAAATGCCAGACGGTTGTTAAGTGTGTTTTGCCCCATTTTATGACCTTTCTTGTCACAGTTGTTATGTGAATCAATGCAGCTGTTAAATTAGTAATATGCCTGTTAAGTGAATCTGGCTTTCCCATTGATTCTGCTTATCAGAAAGTAGCAAAAGGGGATCACATGACCCCGGGACATTGCGCGGTCGTCATAAATATGAGTCAGTTGCCCAGCGTCTGAATTTTGATCACATGATCATGGGGATGCTGCAACTGTCGTAAGTGTGAAAAACAGTCATAAGTGGGTTTTTTTTTCCAGTGCCATTGTAACTTTGAACAGTCACTAAATGAATGGTTGTAAGTCAAGGACTTACAACTATATGGGCAGGCATGTTACTCCCGATTCAGAGGTAACAAAAAGGTAGTTTTTTACAGACCTAACTCATAAATTTCTAGGTCTTTTAAACCCATCTGAATTAGTGGTCATCAACGTATTCTGAAATAATGAATTCTACAGTTTAATTATTTTTTTAAGTCACTTTTTCAGTGCCACTGTAACCTTGAGCAGTCACTAAATGAATTGCTGTAAGTCTAGGACTACATTTATTGCAAGATTTAAATCATCTACAGACACAAAAAGGTACCATACGTTGCCATTGGTGCGGGCTGACATTTTGCCTGAATTCTGAGAGACCCCCGTGGTCTCAGGTAGACTGAAATAAATAGGTTTTCGATCATTAAGACTCAAGAAAATGAAATGGCTAGAACAGAAGGTGAGTAGGTTAACTCTGAGTATAATCCATGCTGGTAGAACTCAGGCCTCTGCGCTATCGGGCCCTCCTGTAGATTTGCAAGTAAATGAAAAGACTCCAGGAAAGAAACAAAAATATGTTAAAAGTCTCTGGAAGAGGCATTTCAAATAAGGAGAGCATTTTGATAAAAAGCCACTGATTTAGCTAAGTTTCAGAGCAATGGAGAAATGAAGTTACTTACTTAAGCTCCAATCCAAAAAGGACTTTAAGCTGCAGGGACATGGGGGAGAGGGGGATGAAAAAAACACCAAATGGCAGCCATGACAGTATAATTCACTGGTGTCAAACTCGCCGCATCACGTGACGTGTCGTGATGTACCGCGACTTTTTTTGCATTGCCGGAGCTGGGGTGGGCGCGGCCTCAGCATGATGAAACCGGCCCACAGGCCGGCAGTTTGACACCCCTGGCAATTGGACCTAACACCCCCCCAATACACACATACCTGTGTTTGAATTTGAGAGAATAGTTTGAGAGAACCGTTGCTGGAATTGGGTATGTCTAGTTTAATGAAAAGAAGGACTAGGGGTGACATGACAACAGTGTTCCAATATTTGAGGGGCTGTCACAAAGAAGAGGGGGGGGTCAATCTATTCTCCAAAGCACCTGAAGGCAGGACAAGAAGCAACGGATGGAAACTAACCAAGAAGAGAAGCAACCTAGAACCACAGAAAAACTTCCTAACAGAACAATTAACCAGTGGAACAGCTTGCCTTCAGAAATTGTGGATGCTTCATCACTGGAGGTTTTTAAGAAGAGACTGGACAGCCATTTGTCTGAAAGGGTAGGGTCTCCTGCTTGAGCAAGGGGTTGGACTAGAAGACCTCCAAGGTCTCTTCCAGCTCTATTCTAATTGATTGAGTCAGTCTTGGCTCCTGGTGATACCTGGGCTAGTCCTTCCAGATTTCTTGGCAAGATCCAGAAGTGGTTTGCCATTGCCTGCTTTCTAGGGCTGAGAAAGAGTAACTGGCCCGTTGGTCACCCAGCCAGCTTTGCATGGTCAGAGTCACTACCTTGGACATTTTCCCTCAAGGTTAATTGTTTTATTACATTATAAAATACAAATAATACATTATAGAATACAGATATCCAGGATGGTATAAGGGAGTGGTGGCGAACCTACGGCACGCGTGCCAGAGGCGGCACTCAGAGCCCTCTCTGTTGGCACGCGCGCCGGCGGCGGCAGCAGCAGGTCCATCAGGCCGCCACCGCCACCCGGAGCAGGAGCCCTGCTCAGCACAAAGGACGCAAAGCAGCCGACTAGCAAGCTCGAGTAGAGGTGGTAGAGCAGAGATCACCAACCATTGTCGATTGGCGGACTGGAAGAAAAGGGAGGGGGAAGCATTTTACATGCGTGCATGCGTGCATGGGGCTGCAAGCATGCATGCACTGCAAATGGGGCGGGGCTAGTGCCTGCGTGATACTCACTAGCCCTGCCCCGTTCTTGTGTGGTGCGGCGCCTTTTTTTTTTTTTCCCGCAGCGCGGTGGTGGCCATTTTTACGCCTTGCAGCACGGTGGCCCATTTTTGCGCCTCTGGTTTTTGTATGCCAGAGGCAGCACTCAGAGGCGCCTCCCTGCCCCCCCCTGAGGGCACCACAATGCTGATGCGCCCCTGGCACTTTGCAATAAATAAGTGGGTTTTGGGTTGCGGTTTGGGCCACTCGGTCTCTAAAAGGTTCGCCATCACTGGTATAAGGTCTCCTGCCTTGGGCAGGGGGTTGGACTAGCTGACCTCCTAGATCCCTTCCAGCCCTATGATTCTAAGTTTATGCCTAGGTAATAACTACATGTAGTGGTATTTATACAATAAACTTGAAACAGTTAACTATGGGATGATTAAGATAAGTGAAATATTTAAAAATGAGAAAAAAAATTATATCCACTGTTCCCCCACCTGAGGCACTCCATGTTACACTTAATGACCACAACAGAAAGAGCTGGGATTGTGGTCGTTAAGTGAGGCGATCACATAGGCACTTTGCTTAATGACCAACACAACTTACGACCCTAATTCTAGGTTCAATTGTGGTCATAGGTCGAGGACTACCTGTACACTCCCAATAACATCCATGGGGGAAGTAACCATAGTCCAAAATGTCAGACATGGCAAAGTTGAGTTTTCAAGTCAGAAAAGTATTTCTTGATCGTTGTTTAGTGGCATATGCAGGCAGTCCTCGGCTTACGACCACAATTGAACCCCAAATTTATGTTGCTAAGTGAAACATTTGGTAAGTGAGTTTTGCCCCGTTTTAGGACAAAATTTTCTTGCTATATTTGTTAACTGCAGTTGTTAAATTAGTAACACAGTTGTGAAGTGAATCTGGTTTCTCCATTTGACTTTGCTTGTTGGAAGGAAGCAAAAGGGGGATTCCCATGAGCCCGGGACACTGCAACCGTCATAAATGTGAGTCAGTTGTCAAGCATCCGAATGTAAATCACGTGACCATGGGGATGCTGCAACAGTCATAAGTGTGAAAAATGGTCATGTGCCGTTGTAACTTCGAACGGTCACTAACTGAACTGTTGTAAGTCGAGGACTACCTATATTCAGGACATAACGAAGGATTATTCTATGAACTTCAATTTGACCCTCTGGTTTGTCACCAAAGGAACTGATTTGATTGAAAATTAATTGGACATAGCAACCTGCTGAGAAAACATAAAGCCACAGAGAATAAATTGGAAATGCATCAAGGCTGGCAGCTAACCTCAAGCCCC
Organism: Azemiops feae; assembly: GCA_023970755.1. Lineage (NCBI taxonomy): Eukaryota > Metazoa > Chordata > Lepidosauria > Squamata > Viperidae > Azemiops > Azemiops feae. The sequence goes on along the minus strand of JALGBA010000850.1, from coordinate 437,454 downwards.
TTGGACAGCCTACCAAGGAGAGCAGTACGAAGCTGATTTATGCATATGGCAGGTCTACCTTCAGCCAAGGACAAAAAAAACATCTCAGCAGCCAGGAAGATAATTTCACTTCCCTCCTGACGTAAGCAGTTGCAACCTAGGAACTGTCCAGTTGAAGAGTTTTTAGGTCATTAACAAAATGATTCATCATCCATTTCTCTGGCAATTTATCAGCAAAAGGTGCATACATCGCACAATGAATTAAAACAATTCTTTCGGAGAAATCTTGGGTTGCTTAGGCCAGAGGTCCCCAAACCTTGGCAACTTTAAGACTTGTGGACTTCAACGCCCAGAATTCCTCAGCCAGCTTGGCTGGCTGAGGAATTCTGGGAGTTGAAGTCCACAAGTCTTAAAGTTGCCAAGGTTGGAGACCCCTGGCTTAGGCAATTAAAAGATGACTTCTACTCTATTTATACAACAATACATTCATTTAAGGTTGTCCTTCCGTGGCATTCCTGAAGATAGTAGAAGCGAATACATCTAATGCAGAGGTGGGGAACGGTGGCCCTTTGATGACTTGTGGACTTCAACTCCCAGAATTCCTGAGTCAACCAGGCTGACTCAGGAATTCTGGGAGTTGAAGTCCACAAGTCATCAAGGGGCCAAAGTTCCCCACCCCTGATCTAATGGCATTCATTTTCAGCAGGCAGAGATTGGACTGCATCTCCCACTAGGGGGCAGCCTTGGCTGAAATCAGGAGCAGCTAAATAAGATCAGACCTGATTAGCACTTGGATGGGAGACCACTAGGAAATTCTGTGGTGGCACATTAGACTGGGAAGGCAAAAAAAAAAAATATTCAAAAGAAAGGTGGTGGTATATCATTTCTACATTGTGGACAAGTCTTCGACCTACAACCATTCATCTCGTGGCCGTTCACCATTACAAGAGGCACTAAAAAAAGTGACTTATGACCGTGACTTTCCGACTGTTGTAGCATTCCCCATGATCACATGGTCAAAATTTGGGTGCTTGGCAACTGGTATATATTTATGACAGCTGCACTGTCCCAGGGGTCATGGGATCACCATTTCCCATCTTCCCAGCCCGCTTCCAATAAACAAAGTCAAGGGACGAAGCCAGATTCACTTAATGACCACATGATTCACTTAATAAACAACAACAACAATAATAATAATAATAATAATAACAATAACAACAATAACAATAACAATAACAACAACAACAACAATAATAATAATAATAATAATAATAATAATAATAATAATAATAATAATAATAATAATAATAATAATAATAATAATAATAATAATAATAATAATAATAATAATAATGTTGGAAGGGACCTTGGAGGTCATCTAGTCCAACCCCCTGCTCAGGCAGGAAACCCTATACCATTTCGGACAAATGGCTGTCCAGTCTCTTCTTAAAAACTTCCAGTGTTGGGAGCATTCACCACTTCTGGAGGCAGGTTGTTCCACTGGTTAATTGTTCTAACTGTCAGGAAGTTTCTCCTTAGTTCTAGGTTGCTTCTCTCCTTGATTAGGTTCCATCCGTTGCTTCTTGTCCTGCCTTCAGGTGCTTTGGAGAATAGCTTGACTCCCTCTTTTTTGTGGCAGCCCCTGAGATATTGGAACGCTGCTATCATGTCACCCCTCGTCCTTCTCTTCATTAAACTAGATATACCCAATTCCAGCAGCCGTTCCTTATATGCTTTAGCCTCCAGTCGCCTAATCATCTTTGTTGCTCTTCTCTGTACTCTGGATGCAGTATTCCAAGTGTGGCCTTACCAAGGCATTGTAAAGTGGTATTAACACTTCACGTGATCTTGATTCTATCCCTCTGTTAATGCAGCATAGCACTGTGTTGGCTTTTTTGGCAGCTGCAGCACACTGCTGGCTCATATTTAAGTGATTGTCCACTAGGACTCCGAAGTCCCTCTCACAGTTACTGCTATTGAGCAAGATACCCCTTATACTATACCTGTACATTTGCAACTCACTTAACAACTGCCTTGCTTAGCAATGGAAATTTGGGGCTGAATTGTGGTCGTAAGTCGAGGACTACCTGCACCATCACCAGGAATCAAGCTTGACTCTACACAATCTTTATTTTTTTTTGGCAGCCTTCATGCTTTCTTTTGGATTGCACTGTAAATATGCAAGTGAGCAACACAATGGTATTTAAAACGCACACAATCCATTTCCATAGGCTGACAGAAGAGTCAGCATAATAAATCCATCCTAAAAAACTTTGGCAAAGCAGAAGGCCTTGTTTAGGGACCACAATTGAGACCGACAGTTGTGAAGTAAAATCATCGCTAAGTGAAACCATGATTGCGCTTACATCAGCTTTCCTTCCCTTTACAAATCCACCGAGGTCATGAATGCGAGGACTGATCACAAAGTTAGTTTTTCATCACTGTCGTAACTGAACAGTCGCTAAATGAGCAAACACTAATTGAGAAATATAAATGAGGAATACCTGTACCGTACTAGCAATTGACTGTAAAGAGGCTGTTACATCAGATATCCTGCTTGCTGCTTTTGTAATTCCAATGTAGAGAAATTTCCTTGGTTCTGTTGTGTTCCCCATTAACTACCTATTGTTGTGAAATTTGGATCTTAAAAAAGCAAGACAAGGGGGGAAAAACTAGACTCATTTGAGCTGTGTTGCTGGAGAATGTTCCAGTGTATTCCTTGGACAGCAAAGGTGACTAACAAGTCCTGAATCGCATAACACCAGACATGTCACCAGAAGGCAAAATCACGAAACTGAGTCTCATGCTGCATTAACGGAGGGATAGAATCAAGATCACGTGAAGCGTTAATACCACTTTACAATGCCTTGGTAAGACCACACTTGGAATACTGCATCCAGTTTTGGTCACCACGATGTAAAAAAGATGTTGAGACTCTAGAAAGAGTGCAGAGGAGAGCAACAAAGATGATCAGGGGACTGGAGGCTAAAGCATATAAGGAATGGTTGCTGGAAAGTTTAATGAAGAGAAGGACGAGGGGGGACATGATAGCAGTGTTCCAATATCTCAGGGGCTGCCCCAAAGAAGAGGGAGTCAAGCTATTCTCCAAAGCGCCTGAAGGCAGGACAAGAAGCAATGGATGGAAACTAATCAAAGAGAGAAGCAACCTAGAACTAAAGAGAAACTTCCTGACAGTTAGAACAATTAATCAGTGGAACAACCTGCCTCCAGAAGTGGTGAATGCTCCCAACACTGGAAGTTTTTAAGAAGAGACTGGACAATCATTTGTCTGATATGGCGTAGGGTTTTCTGCCTGAATAGGGGGTTGGACTAGAAGACCTCCAAGGTCCCTTCCAACATCATCATCATCATCATCATTATTACTACTACTACTTACTTTGGCCATGTCATGCGGGGGAATTCACTGGACAAAGCAATTATGTTTGGAAGAGTTAGCGATAAAAGGAAACCAAGATGCCAAACAACACGATGGCTGGACACCATGAACACTAACACCAGCCAGAGCACAGAACAACTCAAAGAAATAGTGCAAGATATGGGGAGACCTGGCCCATAGAATCGTCAGGAGTTGGATATGATTGACTGGATAACATCATCACCACACAGTAACAATTGGACTCAGGGTCATTAATATGGGCTCCAAGGATGTAGGTTCGTAGCAGAAATGCAACACCGTGAGACCCAATTTGCAATTAGAGAAACACTTGACGTATCAACCCCCTCCGTTCATCTCAAGATGGCACAGGAATGAACCTTAGAATCATAGAATCAAAGGGCTGGAAGGGACCTTGGAGGTATTATAGTCAAACTCCCTTATAGTATCCCAGACATATGAATGTCCAATCTTTTCATGAAAGCCTCCCACGGTGAAGCATCGACAAGCAAAAGTTGGAGAACCCTTCCAGCTGTTTACGCTCCTTTCAGTGAAAGGTACACAGGAACACAGTTAAATCACTCTTCTTTCTTCAGGCACTCTTCAAAACCAAACCAGAAATGTACTCGGTTTATATGTCAAGCATTATCCCATTACCAAGCACCAGATTAGTAGATCCTTGTAAGCACTATAAAGCAGGGGTCCCCAACCCACGGTCCGTGTACCGGTACCGGGCCGCAGCATGCCAGCAATGGGTCTGCACAAACAAGCAAAGCCCCATCCACGGGATGCAGGCAGCACACAAAACCACGCCCCCTCCGGTCCACGGAAAAAATCTCTCTCCACGGAACCGGTCCCTGGTGCCCAAAAGGTTGGGGACCTCTGCTATAAAGTACAGATAGTCCTTGAGTTACGATCACAATTAAGTCCAAAATTCCCATTGCTAAGTGAGACAGTTGTTTGACAACCTTTCCTGCCACAGTTGTTAAGTCAATCACTGCAGTTGTTAAGATAGTAACACGGTTGTTAAGTGAAGCTAGCTTCCCCATTGACTTTGCTTGTCAGACAGTCGCAAAAGGTGATCCCATGACCCCCAGGACACTGCAACCATCATAAATATGTTGCCAAATATCTGAATTTTGATCACGTGACCACAGGGATGCTGCAACAATCATAAGTATGAAAAATGGTCATGTCGGGGGTTTTTCAGTGCTATTTTAAGTTTGAATGGTCACTAAACGAATGGTTGTAAGTCAAGGAATACCTGTATGAAGCAGAAGTGGAGCTTGGTAAATGTCTAAGGACTCTGACAAGAGACATGTAGCTCCTGCAATACATGCAGCTTCCTCCCTCAACTCCCTCCAGCTATGTAAACATTGCTTCTGATTTATAATTTTTAATATGACCAAAACAAACATTTGCTAGGTGCATGGGAAGAAATCATATTTTCAAATCCCGTTTCATTAAAATTCAGGCTTATGTTATGGTGGGGTAACTAGTAGGCTACATCATTGCCTTAAGTGTTAATTACTCATAGCAATTATATAGCCTGCTAGTTACTCAACCAATCCTGTTTTGAGGTGTTTTTACATCTTTTGGAAAAAGGCAATGGGTTCAGTTTTTGAAACGAACAGATGGAAATGTCTGTTTCATCCAAGACAATAAAAGGAATCAGTTAAAATAATGATTCTAAGAATTATTCAGTACAGATAATCCTCAATTTACAAGCCCAGTGGGGACCGGAATTTGTAGCGAAGCAAGGGGATTGTTAAGCGAGTCATGCCCAATTTTATGACCTTTTTTTTGCCACGTTGTTAAGCAAATCCCTGCAGATGTTAAACGAATCATACAGTCTTTAAGTAAATCTGGCTTCATCAACTGACTTTGCTTATCCGAAGTCAGCTGGGAAGGTCATAAATGGAGAACACGTGACTTTGGAATGCTGCAATTGCCAAAAATACGTATCAATTGCCAAGTGCCCAAATTTTGACTACATGTTATGTGTGGATGCTGCAACGGTGGTGAGAGGAGTAGTCATAAATCACATTTTTCAGTGCCATTGTAATTTTGAACTGTCACTAAACAAATGGTTGTAAGTCAAAGACTGCACTTGGGATTTCTCAATGGGCAAAAAAAATGAGAAAAGCATTCAATGACCTACAACGAAACAAGACGTGGGGCCTTAACACACATAAACACACACATCCAGAGTCATAAAACAACCTGGACATTACAAAGTACGCCATATATTCTTCTGATTCTATGGGTCCGTATACAGGCAGTCCTCAACTTGCAATGACAATTGAGTCCCACTTTCTATTGCTAAGTGAGACAAGTTGTTAAGTGAGTTTCACTGCATTTTATGACCTTTCTTGCCACAGTTGTTAAGTGAATCACCGCAGTTGTTAAGTTAGTAACACAATGGTTAAATGAAAATGGTTTCCCCATTGACTTTTGATTGTCAGAAGGTGGCAAAGGGTGATCACGTGACGCTGGGGCACTGCAACCGTCGTAAACGTGAGTCAGCTGTCAAGTGTTTGATTTCGATCACGTGACCATGGGGATGCTACAATAGGTCTAAGTGTGAAAAACATCATAAGTCACTTTTTTCAGTACCGTTGTAACTTTGAACGGTCACTAAACAAACTATTGTAAGTCGAGGACAACCTGTAAACCCATTCGATTTTTTCAAGTTAGTAGGAAAGTAGTTATCAGTTTGACACTCTTAAGTTTTTATACTGCAGAATTTTAATGGTGTAAGCCAGGGGTCCTCAACCTTGGCAACTTTAAGACTTGTGGACTTCAACTCCCAGAATTCCTCAGCCAGCAAAGCTGGCTGAGGAATTCTGGGAGTTGAAGTCCACAAGTCTTAAAGTTGCCAAGGTTGAGGACCCCTGGTATAAGCCACCTGGAGTCACCATGTGTGAGTCAGATAGCTATAAAATAGATATTTAATTAATAAAAAAAAAAAAAAATTTCTTCAACAGACAGAAGAGCTGAGCTGCAGCTTCTCCAGGATATACATTTAAATACACATCCTTTTTGAACATTTACTTCTCTACTACATAAAATTTTTCTTGATGCCTGATTTTTAAAACATAAACATCTCCATAGAGTCATAGATGGAAGGAGCCATTTAAGATACTGATGCCCCATCACCCATGCAGGATTTTAAAGTAAAGCATCCATGACAAATGGCAGTCTAGCCTTCCCTCAAATACAGCCTTGTTTTATTATCATGCCAAAATGAGCCGCAGAAGAAAAATAAATAAATAAAACATTACATCTAACCTTAATACATTTGTTTTCCACAATTCAACTGTAAAATGGATATGTTCTTTTTTGGAAATCTGGTTCATTAAATAATTTGTATAATTTAATTTATTTATTTTGCCAATAAAAGGGGTTTTTTTTAACCAAGAGGAAAAAAAGATGCAAATAGGGTACATTTACGATGTATAGGTAGTCCTCGACTTATGACAATTGAGCCCAAAATTTCTGTTGCCAAGTGAGGCAGCTGTTAACTGAGTTTTGCCCCATTTTACAACTTTTCTTGCCACCGTTGTTAAGTGAATCACTGCAGTTGTTAAGCTAGTAACAGGGTTGTTAAGTGAGTCTGGCTTCCCTACTGGCTTTGTCAGAAGGTTGCAAAAGGTGATCCCATGACCCGGGGAACTGCAACTGTCATAAGTACATGCCAGTTGCCAAGCCTCTGAATTCTGATCACGTGACCATGTGAAAAATGGTCACTAGTCACTTTTTTCAGTGCCATTGTAACTTCAAATGATCACTAAATGAACGGTTGTAAGTTGATTGTATGAATGTCTGTCTTGCAAACCTGCCAAGCAAGCTTTTTAAAATCCATTCAGTCGACATCCAATTGAACCTATCATTAAAAAAACACAACCCACTTTCACACAAGTGCACCCGTTCCACAAAACCTGGATCCCATCCCCTCTACGTTTCCGAAACCTACAGCTTAACTTCTACTTCAAGAGGGTGAAATCTTTCTCTCTCTTTTTTTCCCTGCAAAGTTGTCTCTGTGGGAAAACGGCGATAGCTTGGCTGATAATTCAAATTAAGAAGCCGGTGTGTGATTGATTGTGCCAGGAAAGAGCTCTGCAGGGAGAAGCTTTGTCTTTATCTTGGAGGAAAAGGGACAGCAATCCATTTGCAACATTAGATTTTACTGGTTGCTGGTCAGAAGTCCAGCTGACCCTCCTCCTGTTTATCGGCCTCAGGTGCGGACCTCATTTTGCCCCACTTTGGTAAAATGGCGTTCAGTTGCAGATGAAGATGAGAAGCTCTCAAAAACAGAAAGGAAGAGACATCTTGATTGAACATCAAAGCTCTTACTCCTTGGTGTAGAAAAAAGAAAAATCACTCCGTGGATATTGGAAGCCTGGGGTGGGAGTGGTGGAAATGCTCTGAAAAGAAAATTGCACATTCCCTACCTGGATGTCAAACTGCTTGCAAGAAAGAAGTTGTGGGAAGTCAGCCCCCCAGAGAAGGAAATATTAAAAGGGCAAAAAAAAAAAAAATTCTCAAAGGATCCTAAAGAGGCAGAAAAGCATGCCCAGTTTTCTTAATAGCCCCAAGTCTCCCTCCCCCAAGCAGAAACCAGCTCTGTAGAAATGCAGATGTAAACTATTCAGGAAGGTTGAAGCTAGAAGATTAAGAAGACAAAGACACCTAAAATCTACATACCCCACCCAAACTCTAAGACAAGACATAATAGGATTAACCCACAGATGCCAAAGGGCACACCCAGACTCAGGTCAGAATACATGACACAAGAAATACAAAGCCTCAAACAGGAACAGGAAACAACTCCAAACAAAAGCCCCAGAGGGTATAAAAACCCACTCCCTACATGTGTTCACTCTCTTTTTCTTCCAGAGCCATCTTTCTGTCTGGCTCTCCTCTTCAATAAACTGCAACCTTCTTTCTAAAGCAATCGCCATGTTGTTTATTCCCGGCTTGGACTGAACCATGATGAAGACTTTTCCTTCAACAATTTGGCACCCCAGATGGGACTCCAAGCTAACCTCTCCAATAAACTGCAACCTTCTTTCTAAAGCAGTCGCCATGTTGTTTATTCCCGGCTTGGACTGAACCATGATGAAGACTTTTCCTTCAACAAAGTGAAAAGAGAAAGTGAGGATTCTTCAGTTCAAGGCAAGCCCATTAGCTTAAGAAAAGGACAGAGTTTAAAACAGCCACATTTTCTGCTTGACGACAGATGAATCTTCCCTTCTTGACGGGGAGTGATTTTACAAGATGGGCAGGAGCCATCTGAATATCCAGTTGAGGTAGCCCTCGACATACGACCACAATTGAGCCCAAAAATTATGTTGTTAAGTAAGTCAGTCATTTTGCCCCATTTTATGACCTTTCTTGCCACCGTTGTTAAGTGAACCACTGCACTTTTTAAGTTAGTAAAATGGCTGTTAAGTGAATCTGGCTTCCCCATTGACATTGCTTGTTGGAAGGTCGCAAAACATGATCAAATGATTCCGGGACACTGCAACCGTCATTAGCACACGCCAGTTGCCAAGTGTCCGAATTTTGATCACATAACAACAGTCGTAAGTATGAAAAACAGTCATATTGTCTTTTTTTTTCAGTGCCATTTGTAACTGTGAATGGTCACTAAATGAATGATTGTAAGTCAAGGAGTACCTGTATTTAAGATTTTGACTCTAGACCAGAATTCTGGATCTTGTTTCCAGCACAGAATTCTCAATTTTGATTTAAAGATAAATTAAGTAATGTTTTCAATATATTGCGCGGGATGGAAAAAGATGGCTTTATAGAAAATTCTATGGCTTAGAGGTAGTTTTGACTTACAACCAAATGGCAACATCTGTTGCTAAGTGACATGGTTGTTAAGTCAGTTGCACCCAATTTTATGGCTATTTTGTTGCAGTTGTTAACAGACTCACTGTGGTCGTAAGTGAATCATGTGGTTGTTAAGTGATTTTTTTGACTTTGCTTATTGGAAGCCAGCTGAGAAAGTTGCAAATGGCAATCATGTGATACCAGGAAACTACAGTTGCCAAGTGCCTGGATTTTGATCATAGCCATAGCAATAGCACTTATATACAGCTTCACAATGCTTTACAGCCCTCTCTAAGTGGTTTACAGAGTTAGCACATTGCCCCCAACAATCTGGGTCCTCAGTTTACCGACCTCAGAAGGATGGAAGGCTGAGTCAACCTTGAGCCAGTGAGAATCGAACTGCCAAACTGCTGGCAGCCGGCAGTCAGCAGAAGTAGCCTGCAGTACTGCATTCTAACCACTGCGCCACCACAGCTAATTACTATAGGGACGTTATGGCAGTTGTAAGTTTGAGGACCAGTTGTATTTTCAGTGCCACTGTAACTTTGAAAGGTCACTTAATGAATGGTTGTAAGTTGAGGACTACAAACTACATAGTTTGAAAGGCAAAAGAGTTGTCATCATGTAGGACATATTTTTCAAGAGCTATGAGTACAGAAATTCCCTCTGGATTTTCCTGGAGGCAAATATAAAAACCAAAAAAGGTCTGGATATAGAAAACAAAGCAGAAAACTCAAATACAGACACTGAAAAATCAGACACAGGGCTACTCATCGGATTTACTAGCCAAACATACAGGAGCCAATGAGTTCATCAGACTCCAGTTAGAAACCATTGATTTGTCTGTTAACAACAAGAACTCCATTCTAAAAGGATGTTGGAAGACCAAAGAAAGTCTGCTTAGAGATTCATTTTAAAGATTTGAGTCAAATAGGATGGGATCAACTCTACACCGAATGGATGTTGGGAATTAATTTTTCAGATCAATCTATTGAATCATTTTACGGTCACATCATATTGCACTACCTTTCAAAGGATGACCCAACAGATCACAGAGTTGTCTATTAATTTATATATATTTATGTATATCCTGCCTTTATTATTTTTATAAATAACTCACGGCACTGAACATAACACAATTCCCTTTTCTCCCCTTATTTTCTCCTGTGAGGTGAATTGGGCTGAGAGAGAGTGACTGGCCTAAAGTTACTCACCCAGCTAGCATGCCTAAAGTGGGACTAGAACTCACAGTCTCCTGGTGATTGGCCCCAAGTCACCCAGCTGGCTATCATGGCTAAGGTTGATAGGCCCAGTCACCTGGCCGGCTATGATGCCTAAGGCAGGACTAGAAATCACAGTCTCCTGGTGACTGGCCCAAAGTCACCCAACTGGCTTTCATGTATAACACAGGACTAGAACTTGCCATCTCTGAGTTTCTAGTCTGATGCCTTAACCACTAGACCAAACTGGCTCTTTATTTATAAATAAATTATATTTATATTCTATATATTCTAGTTTAATGAAGAGAAGGACTAGGGGTGACATGATAACAGTGTTCCAATATCTCAGGGTTTGCCACAAAGAAGAGTCAGAGTCAAGCTATTCTCCAAAGCACCTGAAGGCAGGACAAGAAGCAACGGATGGAAACTACGTAATCAAAGAGAGAAGCAACCTAGAACTAAGGAGAAACTTCCTGACAGTTAGAACAATTAATCAGTGGAACAACCTGCCTCCAGAAGTTGTGAATGCTCCAACACTGGAAGTTTTTAAGAAGAGATTGGACAATCATTTGTCTGAAATGGTATAGGGGGTTGGACTATATGATCTCCAAGGTCCCTACCAACTCAATTATTATTATTATTGTTGTTGTTGTTGTTAATCATCATCGCAGTCAGCCAGATGTTCAGGCTGGATTTGACATTTTTGTCTACCTATCGAGTCCTTACCAAGCACCTGGGATAGGCAGATGTGGATGTTTGATGGTATTACAGATATCGTCGCAGGATGGAAGCAGTTCCTAGTAAGGCCACCTTTTGCAATTGACTAATGGCGAATTTGTCAATGCCAATGGTGTTCAAGTGGTGCTCCTGTTGTTTTGGGATTGCAGCCAAGGGGCCTATTACTATTGGTACTACCCTTGCTTGCCTTTGCCACAGTCTTTCTATTTCTATTTGTAGGTCTTTGTATTTTGTTATCTTCTCCAGTTCTTTCTCGTCTATTCTGCTGTCTCCAGGCACTGCCACGCCCACTATCCAGAATTTTTTGTCTTTCTTATCGACAATTGTTATATTATTATTATTACTGTTGTTGTTGTTGTTGTTATATAGAATATATCCAATCTGCTGCTGTCTGATCTGGCAGGATACTACACTTTTAGTCCCATGGGCTGAAGAATACTGGTTGGTGGGGCCCAGCAGCCTTTCTGAAGTAGCACCTGGCACATTCTCCCTCCAGAGATTATGATGGTGGCCCTGACCTTGATGGCCTTTTGTAAGGTCCTAAAGACCTGGTTCTGTGCCCAGACCCAGGGGAGCCAAATGTGGGAAAGGTCCTGTCTCCTAGCTGTACTAGCCACTGAATTGTGGCATCTTCCTTGTCTGCCATGCATTTTAAATTTTGTATTTATGGCTGTAATTGTTTTTATTTTTATCTAACTTTGTTTGTGGCCCAGAGTGACTTTCGAAAGATGGGAGATCATAAAAATTGATTAAATGAATAAATAATATATGATTCATATATATATGACTGTTAATGCAATTTGTAAAGCTTACCTCAATTCACATTGCAGCCCGTTTCACGTTCAGGTACTAATGAGAAATTCCAAGTACAAAAACAATATAGAGTGTCAGTTTTAATTTACAACTGTTGTGGTCCAGGTAACAGCAGATAAAATATATATATAAATTTTTCTTAGAGGAGGATGAAGAGAAAGAATTACTGGTGGTTGAAAAACAACATTAATTTTCCATTTTATTTATTTACTTACTTTTATCCTGACTTTATTATTTTCATAAATAACAAGGTTATTTATCAAATTAATAAAGGCAGAATAATACAGAATACTCCTTCCTCTTCCTATTTTCCTCACAAGAACCCTGTGAGCTGGGTTGGGCTGAGTGAGTGAGTGACTCAAGCTTTTTTTAATTTATTCTACTTGTACAGGCAGTTTTCAACTTGCAAACAGTTCATTTGGTGAAAATTCACAATTACAATGGCACTGAAAAAAAGTGACTTATGACCTTTTTCACACTTACAACCCTTGCAGTATCCCCATAATCACGTGATCAAAACTCAGACCTTGGCAACTGACTCATATTTATGACGGTTGCAGTGCCCCGGGATCATGTGATCACCTTTCGTGACCTTCTTACAAGAAAAGTCAACGGGGAAGCCAGATTCACTTAACAACCGGGTTACTAACTTAACAACTGCAGTGATTCACTTAACAACCGTGGCCCAAAAGGTTGTAAAATGAGGCAAAATTAACATGTTTCACTTAGCAACAAAAAAAAATATTGGCTCAATTGTGTTCATATGTCGAGGACTACCTGTATTTATTTTTTTTATTTTATTGCTTTTTTTATTTAAAAACAACAACAACTAACGCAGAGACTGATAGGAAGACGGTATATCCAGAGATATAAATGTATGAACCCATGTGAAACAGGTACAGATGAGAACTCCATGCCTTGCAATATAGAGATTGCCGTGTCTGATAGTGTGGCAGCAGATACTATTATGAATCACAGCGACAGGGGCTAACACGTCTAAACAAATAGAATTAAGAGGTGCTCAAGGAAATCAATCCTTCTCACTCTTCGCCACTCTCTTTCTTCAAAATAAAGGAGAATAAAAGGGCCTTTTGCTCTGTAAACAAACCAAGACAACTTATCCCTTTAACAAAAGTGTTTTTGACCATTTCTCAAAACACAGCTCCACTAAAAGAGGATTTTGCAGGAAATAAAAAACGTGGGGTCCTTAGTGCTCTCTGAGCTTGGTGGTTTCCTTGCAGACATTTCCTTACCCAACTAGATAACATCATTAGTGCTAGGTCAGTGATGGCGAACCTTTTAGAGACCGAGTGCCCAAACTGCAACTCCAAACCCACTTATGCATCGTCGAGTGCCGGGTGGGTGTGGCCCATTGGCTGGGTGTGGCCAACTGGGTGGGCGTGGCCCATTGGGTGGGCATGGCTGTGGTGGTAACGGCAGACTGGGTGGGACAATCAATTCCAACTTTGCAAGATCTTTTTTTTTTTCCGTGAGAAGTTGAAATTGACTGATTGAACCTTTTTTTTTTTTTTGCACACAGCGGCGGAGGCCTAAAGTGAAAAACCCAGCTGAAGGCCTAGGACTGGGGCGACGGCACATGTGCCCACAGAGAGAGCTCTGAGTGCCGGCTCTGGCACCCGTGCCATAGGTTCACCACCATTGTGCTAGGTAATAAACGTCTGCAAGAAAACCATCAAGCTCAGGGAGCACCAAGGACCACACAGTCTTTTTTATTCCAGCAACCACCCTTTGGACTAGTGTTTCCACCCCAACCCCAGATATCAGATTGACCCCAACCCTACTAGCTTTTTCTAAGGCTTTAAAGATGTGGCTTTGCCAAAGTTGGTAATCTGGATGTGTAGTAGAGCCTGTTCAGTGGCTTTTTAAAATTTTTGTTGATTGTTTCTGTACTTTTGGTGCAAATTATTTTATATTTTTATTTTATGTGTTGGTCTGTTGTGCTTTTAATTGCTGTACACCAGAGGTCCCCAACCTTTTGGGCACCAGGGACCGGTTCCGCGGAGAAAGGTTTTTCCACGGACCGGAGAGTGCGTGGTTTTGTGTGCAGCCTGCATCCCACGGATGAGGCTTTGCTTGTTTGTGCGGACCGGTTGCTGGCATGCCGCAGCCTGGTACTGGTGCACAGACCGGGGGTTGGGGACCTCTGCTGTACACCTCCCAGAGTCAAGTACCTGAGATGGGTGGCTATATAAATTGAAGTAATAAGTAAATAAAAATAAACATATCCAGTTCTTTTAGCAATTCTTCATACAGTAGGATTTAGCCTTTAAGCCCCTTACTATCTTTCCCACTGGTCTCTGCACTCTTTCTACTTCCTCCAAATTCTTCTTGTACTGTGGCATCCAGAACCAGAACGGAACAACTTGCAACAGCCAACTCACCACAATTTAACAATTCAGTTTAATTATTCAAAATAAATTAAAAAAAAAACATTTTAATCTTTGTTATTCACATTTCACTCTATCTCTCTCTCCTTTTGCATCCTTTCTTTAATCATTCTATTCGTCCTAGTTCCGAACAGGCCACGGCTGTTAGGGACCCCTACTGTAAAGCACTGTTGGAAGAAAAGTCTTCATCATGGTTCAGTCCAAGCCAGGGATAAACAACATGGCGACTGCTTTAGAAAGAAGGTTGCAGTTTATTGAAGAGGAGAGCCAGACAGAAAGATGGCTCTGGCAGAAAAGAGAGAAAAAGGGCTGAGCACATGTAGGGAGTGGGTTTTTATACCCTCTGGAGCCTTTTGTTTGGAGTTGTTTCCTGTTCCTGTTTTCAGGCTTTGTATTTCCTGTGTCATGTATTTTGACCTGTGTCCCTTTGGCATCTGTGAGTTAATCCTATTATGTCCTGTCTTAGACTTTGGGTGGGGTATGTAGATTTTAGGTGTCTTTGTCTTCTTAATCTTCTAGCTTCAACTTTCCTGAATGGTCTGCATTTCTATAGAGCTGGTTTCTGCTTGGGGAAGGGAGACCTGGGGCTATCAAGAAAAACTGGGCATGTCTTTCTGCCTCTTTAAGATCCTTTGAGGAAATATATTTTTCTGCCCTTTTAATATTTCCTTCTCTGGGGGGCTGACTTCCCACAGCACTATGGGGTGGTATATATAGTTAGTCTAAGTGCTATTGCTATTAGGTTTTACTTATTCTGATGCATTGGACTGGATATTGTTGTGAACCACTCAGGCCTTTGGATTAGGCAACGTACGCATATTTATATATAAATGCATGGGGGGGGGGTTGTCTCCTGAGAAATCATGATTGCATAAATGATTTCCCCCCTCCCCGATTTAAATTCTTTTGGGGAAATAGATTTCAACTGCAGTGTAATGTGGTATTATATATTTATAACTGCAACTTGGCAATGCAATTTATCACTCCAAGAATGCATACAAAAATGCAAAGTGGGGGAAATTGTGCACCAAAATAAAATCCACAGGGAAACGCACACACACAAAAAAAAAGCCTTGTATTATGGAAAACCGATTCTCTATCTCCAACCCCAACCAACAAACAACGGTCTACAAAAGGACAGAATTAGGGAAAATGTGTACAAAAACGCATATATTAGAAGGAATGGCCTCAAGCTCCCTCCTTCTTTACATGCAGGTTAGTCCTCGACTTATTGAGCCCAAAATTTCCATTGCTAAGCAAGACAGTTGTTAAGTGAGTCTCGCTCCGTTTTATGACTTTTATTGCCATAGTTGCCATAGAGAACCCATCTGATAAAAAAACAAACCTTTAATGGTTGTAAAAAGGAGCAAGCAAAATTGTGCACTTTCTTACCGCGGGACCTCAATTGAACCTCCATAGTCAGAAGCAGTCCCACAGAAAATGCACGTAGCTGGAGGGAAACAATCAGATTTGAGTTTCCAGAAAAAGCACCAAGACGACCAACGAAGGAATAAGGCCCTAAACTGATTCGAGAGAGGAAATACCGTGATACTGCTAAACGTTAACATACAGGTAGTCCTCAACTTACGACGACAGAATTTCCATTGCTAAACAAACAAACAAACAAAAGCAAGCATTTGTTTAAGGGAGTCCCGCTCGATTTTATGATCTTTGTTACCATGATTGTTAAGCAAATCACTGCAATTGTTAAATCAATCATACAGCTGATAAGCAAGTCTGGCTTCCTCCTTTGCTTGTCGGAAGCCATCTGGGAAGATTACAAATGGTGATCGTACGATCCCAGAACACCGCAATCATTGTAAATACATGCCGATTGCCAAGCACCCAAATATTAATTATGTGACCATGGAAATGGTGCAACAGTCCTAAGTGCAAGAACCCACTGTAAGTCACTTTGTTCAGTGCTGTTGTAACTTCGAACAGTTCAGTAAACAAATGCTTATAAATTGAAGACAAGGAATATTTTTGCAACCTGGGCAACTTCCAATGTGAACTTCAGTTCCCAGAATTCTAAGCAAAGGCATCCCGGCTGAGGCATTCTGGGAGTTGAAGTCCACCTATCTTAAAGGTACCAAGCAGTGGTGGGATTCAGCCGGTTTGCACTGTTTTGGCAGAACCGGTAGCTAATTTTTTGTTGCCCAGACCCAGAATGGACTTCCGGAAGCGGCATCCACACAGAGAACCGGTTGTTCCCATATTTGAATCCCACCACTGGTACCAAAGGTTAAGAAATATTGTTCCAGGAACTATACATAGTCCTCGACATACAACGTTTGAACCCAAAATTTCTGTTGCTAAGCAAGACAGTGGTTAAGTGAATGTTGCCCCATTTCACGATCTTTCTTGCCACAGTTGTTAAGCGAATCGCTGCAGTTGTTAAATTACTAACTCGGCTGTTAAGTGAATCTGGCTTCCCCACTGACTTGGCTTGTCAGAAGGTCACAAAAGGTGATCACATGACCCCAGGACACTGACACCATCATAAATAAGATTCAGTTCCCTTGATCATGTAATTACAGGGATGCTTCAACAGCTGTAAGTGTGAAAGACGGTCATAAGTCACTTTCTGCAGTGCTGTTGCAACTTTGAACGATCACTAAATGAACCTGTCAATGAATGAATGAAACTTTGGCAGCTATGTGCCTCTTCGTTTCAACTTGCCATTAGAGTAAGGAGGGGAGGTGTTGCTTTAGAATGGGTTAGATCAGGGGTCCCCAATCCCCGGTCCGTGGCATGCCAGCAATCGGTCCACACAAACAAGTAAAGCCCCATCCGTGGGATGCAGGCAGCACACAAAACCATGCTCCCTCCGGTCCACGGAAAAACCTCTCTCCACGGAACCAGTCCCTGGTGTCCAAAAGGTTGGAGACCTCTGTGTTAGATGGAGAAAGGAAACCTCTGCGATTCCACTGAAGACCGTGAGAGCCTGAAACCTTTCCAAGGACACCGCAGCAGGTGTAGGGAGGGAGCAGATGGTTCCCATAACAAAGTGAAATTGTTTACATGGATTACGTGAGAGGTTGGGGGTTTGGCTGGGGAAATTATTGTTAATGTCTATGAACTGGTGTCCTGGAATCTGAGAGTTAGTTTTGCTTTGACATTACCATGCAGCGTATTCAATAAACAGTGAGATTTTCGGAAATGGAATGAACCTGGAGTTTTATTTGCATTCGCGAACTGGATGTTGACAAAAGTATTGCAAGTCAAGGACTACCTATCAATGCCATATGTCTGGTAGTTGTTCAGATTGGGAATTGGATGTGGGTGAGAAAAAGAGGAAGCGTCTGTTGAGTCACTGTCAATCCTGGAAAAAAACAGGACAATCACCTCTTCGAGATCACTTGCAATGAGGTCACCTGCAGTGGGTGACAGTCTAGATGGCATCGATATTCTTGGAAATGATGTCATTCCAAAATCACAGGTCTTTTGGAAGCCTTCAGTGAGAATCAGAATTATAGAGAGTCATGTCCACTACAGTAGGCAATTCATATTTCCTTTGCAAGAATAAATACACTCAACAGCAATTCTAAAACACTCCTGACAAACAGGAGCCTTCTTTCATAGGAGAAAACCATTGCTTTTGCAATCGCAAGATTTTGGATTTGCACAAAAATAGTTGGGCAGATTTCCCAACCTATCTCAGTCTAGAAAGAATTCAGACACCTTCTCTCCTCTGCATATCTAATGAGAACGAAGTAGACCACCATCCAGCTTCAAAATATTATACCCTTCCGGAAATAATTGTTTTTACAAGCTACTGCTTAAAGAGAAATAGCTGGAAGGGGCTTAATGAAACATAGATGGCCACGAGAGCTGGTGGCTACCAGCTGTTACTCACATGTCTTTATTGGGGATGTTTGTGTTATCTGACTTGGTATATTGTGAGTTTTTTCTGCTCCTATCACCACCCCAGGAATCTTAAAAAGGATTTCCATAGAAGCCAGTTTCTTTATACTTTTAAAACTAGCACACTCTGACCTAAGTAATGGTGTTATTTTTAATCATGCTTACCATATACACAAACATAAAAGCTTTTTTACTTTCTGACAAGGCCATTGAGATATGACAAAGGTTTCCCCAATTGGGAAAATACAGTATTTATTTATTGCCTTTTTACATCTCCAAAACAAGTGGAGATAATCGCCATGATTCATCTTTTAACCCTTGCAATGCCACTGAGTAGATTAGGCTAAGGAACCCAGTCCCAAACCTATGAATATCCAGGGATTTTCATGACTGTATGGAAATTTGAACCCAGGTCCTCCTTCTCTTGATCCAAAATGCAAAACTTTAAACCAGAAAGGAACACTACCATTCACAGAATATACATACCAATTCATTTGAAGACCTGATACATTCTGCAATCGTAGAGCACACTAACCTTTTAAAAAATCTTATCTTATTCATATATTCATTTATTTTTTTATTGGCTTAAAAAGAAGCTAACCTGTTTGATTAGTTTATCGGTCAACACACAATGCAAACCCAGCAAACAGGTTAATTCGGGACCCAGTAAAGTGTCCTTGTATGATGTGAGCGGAGGCAGTGACAAATGTCAAGCCTTTTCTTACATTCGGAAAACAAACTACAATTGATTAACCAGACTGTGATTAACCCCCACTTGTGTGTATTATTATTATTCTCAGAAACTGAGGACAATTTACAAAGAAGAAAAGGAGGAGGTGGGATACATAAATACAAGGAGGAAAACAAGAAAGAGTATAAGCTACACAAATCAGCTGGAAAATCCTTAGGATTATAGCCACATTTTTTTTAAAAAAAGTTTCATTAACACTTCTTGTTACAAGCATGCCTGATAACAAAGAAGTTCAGTTTTACAGTAGACACGAAGGTTGCAATTCTAGTTTACCTGAGATGTGTTACTTTCAAGAACTTAAGAGTCTTAGACCACAGTCTTTGTCCCTTTCTGCTGTCAAGCCAAAGTACATATTAGCTGAAATAATTTGTCTGACCCTCACCAGAATGTTTTGAATGAATCTCCTTGAAGCAATTACCTATCCAGTATCCTAAAGTGGCATGCACTAAATAAACACAGAAAGTCCACACTACCTTGTGAAACACACCCCTTCCTACTAAACAGTTCTTTCTTAGTTGGGCAGGGAATCCTGCCAGCTCTAATCATTTCAACGGACTTTAAAATAACAAGAGTTCTGAAGTTTCCCAAAACTTGGTAGCTGCCAGAAACAACCTCCATCACTACAATCCTCGTCATAATGACAACAACAAAAGTACAAAAGTTTTGCACGTTATTATTTTCTCTCGGCCCCACCATCATGCCAGAACTGTGCCTGTTGTTTTCACTTTGAATCATTTGTTGTCTAGCTGGAAAGGAAAGCTAAAAAAAGAATTAGCCAGGTAAGAAAATCTGAAGGCCTCAGGTTGAGTATTTTAAGTCCTACAGAGAGGGGAGGAGGGAGAATTTCAAGTAAATTACACCTGCCGTCATGTAGAAAAGGGAATAGCTACGTCCTGAATGATTACCAAAGGCTCAAAAGGGAAAGCAGACCATTGTTCAGGTTTTGAAGAGAGCGCACTGCAAATAGTTTCCCGAATAAAGCATGCTCTTGCCCTCCCACCTCTAACTTTTCTCAGTTCCCCCCCCCCCAGCAAAATGTTCTGAAACATCAGTTTTGCCAGAGCAGCTTATCCAAACAAGCGAGCAAAACACACAAATGCACGGCTCTTCTGCATCTCCATTTCGAAAGCCCGTCTGCTGAGTGCCAGTGGAACTCAGTGCCACTTTGAGAGGCCGAGAAGGTGAAATCTGGCTTCGACACCTTTGCAAGATTGGACTCTGTTTTTCAGTCACTCCCACCCCTCTTGAGAACGACAACAGGGACCAGGAGCTTAAGACCACCACAGCTAAAGCTGCCCAACCCTCTTTTGGCATCTCAACACCCCCCCACACCTTCCCCCCCCCCCAGCAACATTGTCAATCCCACCATGGGTTCCCCTCCACCCGCCCGGCCTCCCTGCCCCAAATCCCAGGTGAGGAGGGGGGAAGAAATGACCCACCCAAAGGGAACAGCCCAGAATACATCACACATCTCCGCCCCCCCCCAAAAAGCAGGTGCATTACCTTTTCTCTTTATTTTGCTTTCTGGACTTGTGCAACAACCCTATGAGCACCACAGCGGCTCGGATCCCCGCCCTGTTGGACCGCATCCTGTTGGAAGTTTGTGACATGGCCAAGGAAGGGGGGGTTTTCTTCCCAGCGCCCCCAAATCGCCGGCCGTTGGCAGGAGAGCTCTCGAGACAGCAAGGCAGGGCAGCCCTGCCTCCCTCCGGCGCTTCTTCCCTTCTTCCCTTCCCTTCCCTTCCCCGCTCCTCCTTCTCCTCTTCTGCCTCGCTAGTCCAGGCGCCGCGAGAGGGGGAAGGTCGCTCCACAGTCAGGTGAGACTTCGGGACTCCGGCGACTTTCGAGTCACACCTGGCAAATCCGTCCTTCGGCCGCGCCAGCTTTGGAGGCTGCCAGATGGCCAGCCCGGAGCAGGGGTGGCCTTCCCGGGTCAAGGGAAGGGCTCTCCGCCCCGCCACTGGTCGCCCATGTGGCTGCGCTGCCTTGGCCGCCCCGACACGCCTGCCGGGCAGTTGTGGCGCTCGGCCGCGGGGCTTTCCCCTTCCTTCCCTTTCTCGGTTCCGGCGGCGCTCCTCGAAAGGCCGGCGAGGGATCCGGCAAGCTCCGAGTGACGAGCCCGCTCGGCTCTGGAAGACCCAGAGCGCCGCGCGCCCTCCCCCCGCCTGCCCCCACCCTAACCCGGAGGTGGCTTCTGTGCCGATTGGCAGGAGAGCCCTAAATTCACCCGTGGTTGTTTTGGTTTTCTTTTTTTCTGTTCTACCAAGAAGAAATAGGGTGAAGGCGCTGCAACTTGACAGGCTGGGGAAAAGAAAGGTGGGTATAATTAAAGAGTTGGTCGCCTTCCTTCCTTCCTTCCTTCCTCCCTCCTCCCTTTCCCACCTTTCTTCTTCCTTCCTTTTTTTCTTTCTTTCCTTTCTTTCTTTCTTTCTTTCTTTCTCCTTCCTTTTCTCTCACTCACCTTTTCTTCCTTCCCTATCTTTTTTTTTCTTTTTTCTCTCTTCTTCCCTCCCTATCTTTATTTCCTATCTTTATTTCTTTCCTTTCTCTTTCCCTTTTTCTCTCATTCACTCCTTTCTTCCTTCTTTCTTCCTTTCTTTCTTCCTCTTTCTTTTTCTTTCCTTCTTTCCATCTCTATTCCTACTTCTTCTCACTTTTTTCATTCCGCCTTTCTTTCTCTCCCTCCCTCCCTCCCTCTTCCTCCACCATCACCACTATTTCTACAAGATCTCTCCACTAATTGCATGCAAGATGGGTAACCCGTTGCCTCTGTTGCAATCATCAAGCTAACCACAGCAGCTGCAATTAATGCTTTGCATAAAATAAACATGTTCCCTTCCCCCCCCCCCAATCTTTTAGCAAATGACATTTATTGATTGCCTTCAGAGATTAGAAGCATTTAAGAGTATTATACTGAAAGAAGGGCTTGGTTTGGAATGAGCTGGCAGTTGTGTAGCGCAGAACTCAGATCAATTTATCTTTGAATATGGAAAGTGATAGCTGATGCTTGCACCATCTGGAGATGAGTTGAAACGGGCAAAACATTTTTCAAAAGAACTTTAAGCCACCACTTGCAGTATTTCAAAAAGTTGTGCCGAAACAAAGCAGAGATTTTTCACCCATTAAATACACACTAATTACATTATAATGAATCCGTCAAAAGAACGTTTTAAATTGACTGGCAGTATCTACACAGTGTTTCATTCATTGCCAACTTACAAAAGCCAGATTCTTGGATCTAAACTAGAGCCAATGCAAGTCCATTCTAGGATGCTTTGTCCCTCCTTCTCATTAAGCTTTGTGACATCATAGCACAGATACATCTGATTAGGCCCACATAGCCATATCATCACAGCAGAGATGAACAATTTCCTGAAAGGGTGTGAGCTTCATTCTATGATGGTTCCATTCTTAACAGTATTTTTTCACCTTAGCAACTTTAAGACATGTAGACTTCAACTCCCAGAATTCCCCAGCTGGACATTTTTGCTGATTTGTATGAATTTAGTTTTAAATTTTGTTTTAGAAGCAAACTGGAATAAAAGGCTACAACTCTCATATTATTATATCATAGAGCCCTGGTGGTGCAGTGGTTAGAATGCAGTATTGCAGTCTAATTCTGCTGACTGCCAGGGTTTCCATCCTCACCTGCTCAAGGTTGACTCAGCCTTCCATCTTTCCCAGGTCTGTAAAATGAGGACCCAGATTGTTGGGGGCAATTATGCTGACTCTGAAAACCGCTTAGAGAGGGCTGTAAAGCACTGTGAAGTGGTATATAAGTCTAAGAGTGATATTGCTATTTGAAGCTATTCTTAAAGTCACCCAAGTTATGCAGTTAAATTAAATGTTTTAGGTCAGCTTTTTTAAAACTATAGGGGGAGAATGTGAAGTTAAATATATAACATAAATGTAATCCAAATCCTGCAGTTTAGGATTGCTATTATAAACTGCTTTTTCCAATACAGAGAGGCATATTCTGCAAACAAAACATTAACTAACAGAGGATAAATATCTTTCCAAAACTGACACTTTTTTTTGCTGACACAGAAGCAGGCAATATCCATTTTCAATGTCTTTTTCTGAGTTTCCCGTTTGTCTGGTATGTCTCAAAAGAACACAAGATATCTAGAAAAACCAATGAGTATAATTTGTAGTATCTCCAACCATTAGCTGAACCCCTCAATTTCTTCTCCAATGATTCCCAGATTTCTAATATATCGAAGCTAATCATTTGATAGGAGGGATTAATCTTAATTTTAAATCTAAATGAAACTTATTTTTCATATAGAAGCCAAAAGCATCTTCCATTGTGGATTATGACTGGAACACCTTAAATCCTTTATTCTACACCTCCATAAACTGAGCATCTATTTTAATGTATTCTAACCTCTCTTTACAGTATAAATAACAATTACAAGCTTACTATTTTGTCCTGTCTCCCATTAGCTGGGAGGGGGCTGAGTGGGAGTGGATAGGTAGGTAGGTAGGTAGGTAGGTAGATAGGTAGGTAGGTAGGTAGATAGATAGATAGATAGATAGATAGATAGATAGATAGATAGATAGATAGATAGATAGATAGATAGATAGATGATAGATAGATGATAGATAGATAGATAGATAGATAGATAGATAGATAGATAGATAGATAGATAGATAGATAGATAGATAGATAGATAGATAGATCTATGACAAAAAAAGCCCTGTATATATATATATATATATATATATACACACACACACACACACACACACACACACATACAGGGCTTTTTTTGTCATAGAACGCCCAGAACGGAGTTCCGGCACCTTTTTTGGATAGAACCTTGTAGGGTAGGCAAGGCGGGTTGTATGACATGTGTGAGTTCCGGCACCTTTTCTTTTTACAAAAAAAGCACAGATAGGATAGATAGATAGATAGATAGATAGATAGATAGATAGATAGATAGATAGATAGATAGATAGATAGATAGAAGATAGATGGATGGATGGATGGATGGATGGATGGATGGATGGATGATGGATGGATGGATGGATGGATGGATGGATAGATATAGATAGATAGATAGATAGATAGATAGATAGATAGATAGATAGATAGATAGATAGATAGATAGATAGATAGATAGATAGATAGATAGATAGATAGATAGATAGATAGATAGATAGATAATCATTGCTGCTTGGAAGTGATTAAGTCCCTTTTGTATTAATCAAAATCCATTAGATATAATGTAGAAGGTGTTTTTTCTGTTATTCTACAGAGATAGCAATACATGGCCCATGGGACCAATTTTTTGATAGATTTATTACATACATGTTTATACCATCCATATATCAGAACTTATTTAAAACCATAAAATGACCTGTAAAAATATAAGCCGACTAAACCAGTAAAATCCAATCCACATTACAAACATAAACCATTCCCATCTAACCCAATGAAAATATAATGTAAAATCAATGAAACAAAACACAGAATCCAGCCAGTACAGTTCAATTGTAATGATCCATTGGAACAAAAGTGTTGTTGCTGCTCTTTGAAATGACAACAAAGTAGGGGCTGCTCACAGCTCAGAGACAGGATGTTCTATAATGCTTGTGCGGCTTTGGGAAAATTCTGCTTGCAGGCCTTAATTTGTGTAATATATTGGGGTGGGGCAGGGACTCTCACTTCCCTCCTAATGTGAATGCCCACCACAGCAGAGTTTGGGTGAGAAGACAGTCTTCCAGGGCAGTGGGAGCTGACCCATGAAGCTACAGGTAGTCCTCAACTTATGACCACAATTGGGACCAGAATTTCCAGCGGTTGTTAAGAAGGTCCCGCCTGATTTTATGACCTTTTTTGCCATGGTTGTTAAGCAAATCACTACAATTGTTAAGTGAATCCCACAGTTGTTAAGCAAAACCAGCTCCCTCCATTGACTTTGCTTGTTAGAGGCTGGCTAGGAAGGTACTGCAGCAAATGACAATAGCATTTAGACTTATATACCACTTCATAAGGTTTTACAGCACTCTCTGAGCAGTTTACAAATGTCATCATATTGCCCCCAACAATCTGGATCCTCATTTTACTGACCTAGGACTGAAAGCTAAGTTAACTTTGAGCCGATCAGGATTGAACTCCTGGCTGTGGGCAAAGTTAGCCTGCAATGCTGCATTCTAACCACTGCACCATCACAGCTCCTGGAGAGCAAATGGAGATCACATGACCCCAGGACACTGCAACTTTCATAAATGCATGCTGAGTGCCAAACACCTAAATTTTGATCATGTGACCTTAGGGATGCTGCAACTGTCATAAATCCAAGGACTGGTCATAAGTCACTTTGTACAGTGTTGTTGTGACTTGAATGGTTGCTAAATGTATAGTTGTAAGTTGAGGACTACCTTAAGAGCATCACTTTGAATTAAACTCAGACACTATCAGCAACCAGCCCAGGTACATGTTGTAGTAATGAAATGGCTCCCAGTTTCCAGTAACTAGACCTACTAAAGCAGTGGTTCCCAACCTTTTCTATACCCTGCACCCCTAGAAAACTTCTGATATATTCTCGCACCCCTTACAAAAGTTCAAAATAACAGCAACAAATTATACACTATAATTTTGAAAACCCAAGTTTTCGCACCCCCTAGAATATCATGATCACATGTCAGTGTCGCTGTAACTTCAAACGGTCACTAAACGATTGGTTGTAAGTTGAGCTTATTTTTCATGTAGGAGCCAAAACCATCCTCCATTGTGGATTATAACTGGAACACCTTAAATCCCTTATTCTACACCTCCGTAAACTGTGTCTTTAATTTACTGTATTCTAACCACTCTTTATAAATAATATGTAGAGGCTTGCTACTTTTCAGAACCAGTGAAACCTTCTCATATATTTGGGTTGGGACTTTTGTTTTTAAAAATCAGTAGCATTTGTTGTATGGGCTCACTTGTTCATTTCCCACCAATCTATGATCTTGGCCCAACTGATGTTAATTATTAACAGGGAAGAACGAGGTGCCCAGCAAAGTCCACAGAAAGTATATTTGCACAGAAACCCGTCCCTCTAAAAAAAAAACGGGATTACACAGACACACATAAACACACACGAAAGGGTAACTTTAGATCTCTGCCTGTGCTGAGTAACGGTTCAAGGACAGTTCATTCTCTATCCAAATATGACCCTCTAAAATCACTGGAGCTGAAATGGATTTGCAGAAGTGTGGGACACACCTCGATACCTCTGAGCAGCAGCACCTCCCTGGCCCAATTTTTTTAAAGATGCTCAGACAGAGTAAAGGAGAAGTTGCAAGTTATTGGTTTATTGATTGATGGATTGATTGATTGTTTGGTTGGTTGGTTGGTTGATTGATTTATCAAATTTATATAGCCACCCATCTCACAAGAAGTGACTCTGGGCACTTACCTACTGAAAATAGGTAATTAATAAGTACTAAAACAATCAGTGTTATGATTATTATTATTTCAAAAAGCATTTAAAAAGTAAACAAGAAAGAATATTATGTGAAGATATATATTAGCTCTCACTTGTGAGATGGGCAGTGTAGAAATTAGATAGATGGATGGATGGATGGATGGGTGGGTGGGTGGGTGGGTAGGTAGGTAGGTAGGTAGGTAGGTAGGTAGGTAGATAGATAGATAGATAGATAGATAGATAGATAGATAGATAGATAGATAGATAGATAGATAGATAGATAGATAGATAGATAGATAGATAGATAGATAGATAGATAGAGAGATAGATAGATAGATAGCTAGATAGATAGATAGATAGATAGATAGATAGATAGATAGATAGATAGATAGATAGATAGATAGATAGATAGATAGATAGATAGATAGATAGATAGATAGATAGGTAGATAGATAAGACAGACAGACAGACAGACAGACAATAGTTAGATGGATAGATTGAGAGATGATGGCTAGATGGGTGGGTGGATGGGTGGGTGGATAATATAGTTATCTATCTAATAATTCACAGTCCTCTAGGGTCCCCAGGCCTGATGGGACAACCAGATTTTGAGGGACCTTCAAAAAGTTAAAAAGGATGAGGCCAGCCTCACTTCAGGAGGAAGGATATTCCATAGAGTAGTTGCCAAAGCAGAGAAGGCCCCACCCCAAGACCCACCAAATGTAACTCCCTAGGCCAGGGGTAGGCAACCTTGGCTCTTTTATGACTCGTGGACTTCAACTCCCAGAATTCCTGAGCCAGCATGGAATTCTGGGAGTTGAAGTCCACGAGTCATAAAAGAGCCAAGGTTGCCCACCCCTGCCCTAGGCATCAGGACTCATAACATGCCCTCTGTGCTGGATCTGATGGGATGGGCAGATGTAATCAGGAGAGGTAGTCTGCAAATGGCTGTAAATGTGGCCATGTTGCCAAGCACCAAATAATCGGTCATGTAACGTGGAGAAGGCCTGACCATTGGATCTTTGAATCCAGATCATAAGTCCCCTTTTTCAGGTTGCTTATAACTTCAAACAGTTGCTAAGCGGCTGGTTGTAAGTCGTAAGTGTACAAGAAATGTTGCGTTAATGAAACGATGGTAAGAGCCGGCTGGCTCAGGCCAGCAATTGGCCTCCTCCTTCATCTCATTTCTACAGGGATCAACGTGACAGTATCAAGGTTTTTAACTACCAAGGTGATGTGATGCTGAAGGATCTGGCCTTCAGATCCAGCTTCAAGTCCGTCCTTTGTCACAGTAATTCACCAGGTGACTTTGAGCCCTTCGTTCTCAGAGCTTTTTCTTCAAGCGATGAAGGTTCTGACATGGCACTTGCTCTTTATTGCATCATCACCACCACTACATCACCACCTCTATGAGGTAGGTTAGGCTGAAGAGAGGGACTGAATCAAGGTCATTCAATGAGCTTCTATGGCTGAGGGGGAACTACAATCTGGATCTCCCCATTCCTAGGCCTGAACTTTCACCATTACCTATGAAAAGTGGTTGCAGGAAATGGGTTTTAATTCAATGAAAAGAAGGACTAGGGGGTAGCATGATAGCAGCGTTCCAATATCTCAGGGGCTGCCACAAAGAAGAGGGAGTCAAGTTATTCTCCAAAGCACCTGAAGGCAGGACAAGAAGCAACGGATGGAAACTAATCAAGGAGAGAAGCAACCTAGAACTAAGGAGAAATTTCCTGATAGTTAGAACAATTAATCAGTGGAACAACCTGCCTCCAGAAGCTGTGGGTGCTCCAACCCTGGAGGTTTTTAAGAAGAGATTAGACAACCATTTTGTTTGAAATGGAATGGAACTTCTTTATTATTATTATTATTATTATTATTATTATTATTATTATTATTATTATTATTATTATTATTATTATTATTATTATTATTATTATTATTATTATTATTATTATTATTATTATTATTATTATTATTATTATTATATCATCATCACTATCAGGGTCCATTGCTTGAGCAGGGGGTTGGATTGGAAGACCTCCAAGGTCCCTGTTATGACTCGGGTGAGGTAGAGGAACTGGCCCATGGTCACAAAAGGAGCTTTTGTGGTTGAGGGTAGTCTACAATCATGGTTTCCTTGCTCCTAGTTCAGCACCGTAACCTCTACAGTGAATACTCACTCTCTCACTCCCACTTTCTCAGTTTTGCTCCCCTTTCTGTTCTAAAATTCAGGAATTTGGTATTTGTATGGGGTGTAAAAAGTAAAGATTCCATTGTGTTGAGCTCAACTTCTAGAGACTTCATGAACACATCCATAAAATTCTCCTGGCCAAAAAAAAAAGTAGTGTGCACTGCCTTCATCCAGGATATATTTTTCATTTCCTAGCCTAGTCTACAATCCTGGGATCCCCTTGTGGTGTCCCCTCCAATTATTAATCAGCCCTCCCCTATTTATCTTCCCTGCCCAGACAAGGTCAGTAAGATGTTGCTACCTGCTATATATGTTTTAAGCTTTGACAAGGTGTGTCTTATATTTTTGGCTCCTTAACACCCTCCAAACCAAACAAAGCAGTGTGGTGGCTTAGTGGTGAAGACACTTGTCTCCCACTCGGAAGGTTGAGAGTTCAATCCTAGGTAGTGGCAGATATTTCTCTCTCAGGGCGCAAAGAAAAAATATCTGCTGGGAACTCTGTGTAGCATCAGGAAGGGCATCCGGTCAGTAAATGCTCAGCTTCATTGGGTCATCCTGACTCTATCCCGAATTAAGGGATTACAGGGTCATAAAAAGGGAGTTAACACCTTCCAAACCAAAATAACCAACCAACAATCTCCAAAAATTTTATCCCTCTTTTTGGGGGGGGGAATTATAAACAAGAAGTCCCCTAACAATTTAGAAAATTCATAACTACCTACTGGATTACGAGACCACAAAGTGCTCAGGAATTAAGATAAATTAGCAGGCTGCAAACACAGAGACACTTTATATGACCTTTAAGAAACATGACTATATTTGTTATGCAGGGGGAAAAAAGTCTGTTAAAAACACCTTGACATTTAGGTTTCAAAGAAGTGAGTTCTACCACTAGATAAGAAACATAATTTCAGAATGACAATAAAGGATCTTTTTGTGTGTGTTTTTATCCCCATGGACAATTAGAGGCCATTAACAATCTGGCCTTTCAACACTCTGACTGGAATGCAATCTTCAGAATTTCCTGTTGTCACTTTTCTAAGAAAATGTGATGTCTAAAAATGCTAAATCATGACAAGGAGCCAAATTTGACCCAGGGTTACTAATAAATTCCAGCCATGTCTGATTTTGTAAAAAAAAAAACCACGTTATTATAGTTGGCAGTTGGGGGGGGGGGAAACTTGTTCCTCCAAAGGTTAATTAAAATAAAAGCCATGATTCAGAAGATCATAGAATGAACAAGGTAAATGTCCTTGAGGACATCTAGTCCAACCCCCTGCTCAGTGCTGAAATACATAGCAAAACATCCCCAGCAGATGGATATTTATCTCTGCTTGAACTCTTCCAGTAAAGCCCATCATTATCAAACTATTTTTACCATTGACAGTTTTTAATGTTCAAGTAGAATCTTCCTCCCAGTAATTTTATCTTCTGTTCTCTGGAATGACCAAGAACAGGACATGCTGTTCCTCTCTATGATATCCTCCCAGACACTGAAATTAAAATTATTAATGCTTTTGAACTTTGGTGTTGGAGAAGACTCCTGAGAACACCACCGACAATCAAGAAAACAAACTGATGAATCATTGAATAAATCAATCCAGAGTTGATCCAGAGGCACAAATGACCAGTGTCAATTTATCCTACTTTGGACAATTATAAGGGGATCAGATGAAAGGTTAATACCACTTTATAATGCCTTGGTAACACCACACTTGGAATATTGCATTCCGTTTTGGTCGCCATGATATAAAAAAGATGTTGAGACTCTAGAAAGAGTGCAGAGAAGAGCAACAAAGATGATCAGGGGACTGGAGGCTAAAACATGAAGAACAGTTGCAGGAATTGGATATGTCTAGTTTAATGAAAAGAAGGACTAGGGGTGACATGATAGCAGTGTTCCAATATCTCAGGGGTTGCCACCAAGAAGAGGGGGTCAAGCTATAATACAAAGCACTCGAAGGCAAGGACGAGAAGCAAAGGAGGGAAACTAATCAAGGAGAGAAGCTACCTAGAACTAAACAGAAATTTCCTGACAGTTAGAACAATTAATCAGTGGAACAACTTGCCTCCAGAAGCGGTGAATGCTCCAACATTAGAGGTTTTTAAGAAGAGACTGGACAGTCACTTGTCTGAAATGGTATAGGTTTTCCTGCTTGAGCAGGGGGTTGGACTCTAAGGTCCCTTCCAACTCTGTTATTCTGTTATGCAAAGACCCAGCTCTCTGGAGAAGGCTCCTATGCTGGGAAAGGTGGAAGTAAAGAAGAGAGGTGGATAGGCTGAGTTACAGTGGTGATGGATGCACCATTGGAGGATATGAAAGACCAGATTAGGGATGGATTGTCATAGAGAATGTCTATCTACATAATCACTATAAGTCAACATCACCTTGATGACAAAGTCAATCCATCAATCAATCAATCAATCAGTGATGTCCTATTGATCCACATTTCTCTCTCCTTCAGGCTTAACTTTCCCAATCTTTCCTTCTCCATCATCTTTGCTGGGTTCTTCTCAGTTTTTTACTCCAATGTTTCATAGTAGAGTGTTGTGATGGGGTGCAAAAAAGTCAAAATGGCAGACATGACCACACAATTGAAGCCTCTTCCCTTTTTAGGCACCATGTACATTAAAAAAAAAAAAGGACTGCATCAATCTATTCTGGCTGCCATCTTGACTTTATGACACACACATACAACCTACACCCACAAATACCCCTGTGGCGTGGTTGGAACCAATGCAGGCAAGCTAATGTGCAAAAGAACATATCCTGAATAATGGATGGATGGATGGATAGATGCAGGATGGGGAGGAGGAGGAGGAGGAGGAGGGGGAGAGGGATTAATAATTAATTAATTAATTTGTTTGTTTGTATCTTTGAAAAATGACTCAGTAGGACATGGTTGTCTAAATGATTCCTAATACCTGAAACCCAACGTAGATGTCTATGGGAAAAGATTACCTAAACTAACACAATTACGGCTTAGATAGCAGCACTGAGCAGATCTGCTAAAGTCCGTCTTTCTGAAATCATACACTTGTGCAATCAAACCCCCAGAGGCATTTAAAGGGTCAAAAAAGTCAAGATTGTGGCTACAGCTATGACAGTTGAAGCCACAGACCATTTTTAAATGTGTTAGCCATGCAAAGCATGGGGGGGAGGAAATAGAAGAAGCTCCAATCACCTCCTGGAAACCCCACATTGGTCTATGACAGGGGTCGGCCACCTGAAACATTGAACGAGCCGCATGGACCCGTTTCCCTAAAAAAAAAAAACCCCTGGGAGCCGCACCCGTCCGTGCATGCGCACCCGTCCGCGCATGCGCACATGCACCCGTCCGCGCACGCGCACCCGTCCGCACATGCGCACGCGCACCCATCTGCGCACGCGCACCCCGCCCGCGCATGCGCGCGTGCACCCATCCGCGCACCCCGCCTGTGCATGCGCACCCACCCGTGCATGTGCACCCGCCCGCGCATGCACGCATGCGCTCCCCCAAATGGCAGAGGAGGCTCCGGAGCCGCAGGTGATGACTCAAAGAGCCGCATGCGGCTCTGGAGCCGCGGGTTGCCGACCCGTGGTCTATGAGAAACACATCTGGGAAATGTTTCTAAGAGTGGCATTCTAGAAGAAGCAGATTTTAAAAATAAGCTTACATTGGGAAAAGTTACAGACATAAAACTTCATCAAAGACATTTACATAAATACAGGTAGTCTTGACCTACAAGCACAACTGGGAGCAGTATTACCGTTGCTAAGTAAAGCAGTTGTTAAACGAATTGTACCCAATTTTACAACCTTTTTGGCCATGGCTGTTGAGCAAATCGCTGCAGTCGTTAAGTGAACCATGCAGTTGTTAACTGAATCCAACTCCCTCCATTGACTTTGCTTGTTGGACGCCAGCTGTGAAGCTCACAAATGGCAATCCCATGACCCCAGGACATTGCAACCATTGCGAATCCATGCCGGTTGCAAAGCACCCAACACTTGATCCACATGACTGTAAGGATGCTGCGATGGTTATAAACATGAGGACCAGTTTTAAGCAGTGGTGGGATTCAAATATGTGAACAACCGGTTCTCTGTGTGGATGCCACTTCCAGAAGTCCATTCTGGGCCTGGGCAACAAAAAATTAGCTACCGGTTCTGCCGAAGTGGTGCGAACCGGCTGAATCCCACCACTGGTTGTAAGTCATTTTTTCCAGTGCTGTTGTAACTTCAAAAAGTCGCTAAATGAATGGTTGTAAATCAAGGTCACTGAAGAAGCAATGCTATTTTTGGAGCTTTTTGCAAATACAGTTAGTCCTTGACTTACCAATGAAGGAGAAGGAGTCCTTGACTTACAACCATTCATTTAGTGACCATTTAAAGTTACAGTGGCACTGGAAGAAAAGACTTATTACTGTTTTTCACCCTTAACGACCGTTGCAGCATCCCCATGGTCATGTGATCACAATTCAGACGCTTGGCAACTGACTCATACTTATGACGGTTGCAGCATTCTGGGATCAGTGACAAGCAAAGTCAATGGGGGAAGCCAGATTCACTTAACAAACGTGTTACTAATTTAACAACGGCAGTGATTCACTTAACATTCATGACAAGAAAAGTTGTAAAATGGAGTAAAACTCACTTAACAAATGTCTCACTTAGCAACAGAAATTTTGGGTTCACTTGTGGTCGTAAATTGAGGACTACCTGTACATTGATGGGAGAAACTGTATGCAAATATTCTGGATCTTAGGAAAAGTTGCATCCAAAATATGTGCAATTTTTAAATTCTCTAATAGAATGTGCAGCATAAGTATTTTTTTATTTCTATAATCTACTTAATCAGAATCAACACAAAGGGAGAAAAACTATTTGTCATAATTTCTAAATAGGATAATATTTTCTTCACCACTCAATTACCCTATTAAGGATCACGAAAGGAAGATAAATGTTGCTTATTGGATTATTTATATTTTTCTATTCTTTCAGTTCTGCTCTACTTAAAATGTTGATCTCCCAGCCTTCAGATTTCCTGATCTTTCAAACATTGCTGGCAGAGCTGAACATTTCGATCAATCATACAAATTCCAAGAACACAGACTTAAATGAGAAGAAATTCAATGAGTAGAGGAAGTAACATTTTGTTGTAGGGAAATTCTGATCTGTTTTACTAGGAAATTAGTAGTTAAGAATGTCTGTTAGCCATCATTAGCACTAGAAAATCCAGACAGTACCCTGCAGTGAAATAACTATGGGAAATAAAATTGAGCATCTCTTTTTATGTAAAGTCTTTTAAATGCAGAAGTAAAGGAGATCAAGATGAATCATTGCTGAGGTAACTTCCTCCAGTAACCATATTAGGCTGAGCCAAAATATTCCCCAGTTTTATCATTCAGTTCACATAATAATAATAATAATAATAATAATAATAATAATAATAATAATAATAATAATAATAATAATAATAATAATAATAATAATAATAATAATAATAATAATAATAATAATAATAATAATAATAATAATAATAAGAAGAGACCTTGGAGGTCATCTAGTCCAACCCCCTGCTCAGGCAGGAAACCCTATACCATTTCAGACAAATGGCAGTCCAGTCTCTTCTTAAAATCTTCCAGTGTTGGAGCATTCATCGCTTCTGGAGGCAGTTCCACTGATTAATTGTTCTAACTGTCAGGAAATTTCTCCTTAGTTCTAGGTTGCTTCTCTCCTTGCTTAGTTTCCCTCCATTCCTTCTTGTCCTGCCTTCAGGTGCTTTGGAGAATAGCTTGACCCCCTCTTCTTTGTGGCAGGCCCTGAGATATTGGAAGACTGCTATCATGTCCCCCCCTCGTCCTTCTCTTCATTAAACTAGACATACCCATACCCAAGATTGCAGAACCAGGTATTACTGTAGTTGAGATCTGCCATAAAAGGCAGTGCCCAATCCACTTACTGTAACAATACTCATAGGATTTACTGATGCTGATGTTTATTTTTAAAATTATGTTTTAACATTTACAATATCAGAGCGGAAGCAAATATCATTGCTATTCCTCCCAATGCTAGGGCTGGCATGAAATTTTATTCTCTTTTTTTTTTTTTTTATGAACTGACTTGAACTGACGGTTTCCTGCTTTCTAATAGGTGCCTTAACTACTAGACCAAATTGGCTCTCATAAATAAGTACATACATACATACATACATACATACATACATACATAAGATTCAATAGAATCTGAAGCCAATTCAAAGTGAGGGCCATAATTCTTGCCTTCACTCTGGCATCTTTCAGTAAAAGGTTTTTTTTTTAATTGTATTTATTTAGTCAAGCTGCAACATTCATACTATTAAAAATATTGCACAGATTTAAAACAGAATTAGCTAAGATAGTTTATAAGTATTATTTATTTATTACATGTATGTGTTGCCCAACTCACTGTTGAAGTGACTCCAGATGGCTTACAAAATGATAAAAGATAATATGAAAATGATTAAAGGGAACAAGGATTAAATAGATTAAATATAGAGGCTAAATAAAGGACTGAAGAAAATCTGAAATATCAAAAAACCCTTAATCCCTAATCTGTCAAGCATATAAAATGCTAAAATGCAGAATACTAAATTCTAGACAGATTACACACATTACATTAAAGACAACTGGAATAAAATATAGTATAAATATATAAAATATATCAGTCGGATATTAATTATCAGTAGTGATGACAAGAGGCTTGCCATGTCAATCTGTAAATAACCTTGCTAAGGAATGTTGTTGAAAACCAATAATAGCTGCTATTTGTCCTAACAAAAGGAGGGACTCAGTTCTCATGCAGTGCTTTGGTAGTGTATTTCCTCAAATCTTGAAAATTCACAAAAGCCCCCAACAATCTAAAACACTAAAAAGCAACCATACTTAATTGCTAAACATTTGAGGAAAACCAAAATACCAAATACTGAATTCCAAATAGGTTGCAGGTATTAATAAATAAACATGAATGCTTAATAGATAAATAAATATGAATGATGATACATTAAGCTAGAGGGCCAGTTTGGCATGATGGTCAAGGCGCCAGGCTAAAAACCAGGAGATGGTAAGTTCTAGACTTGCCTTAGGCTAGATGAAGGAAGCTGGGTGACCTTGGGCCAGTCGCTCGCTCTCTCTCTCAGCCTGAGGCAAAACGGTTCCAGAAAAACCTTGCCAAAAAAACTGCAGACTGATTCAAATCAACGCTGGCTCAAAGGCACGCATGCATGCATGAATCCAGCAACCCGACAAAACGATTAAAGCTCAATGTATCACATAAAGATAAACTATATTTACACATCATGCAAATGGGACAATAAAAAAGCTAAGGGACAAACAAAAAGTACACAGCACACAGCCTTTCCAACAGCCCACATCCAGTTAAGCAGGGATTAACATCAGATAATCAAGCATAAGCCAATGCCCTAATTGAGGAACTACCAAGGGGGAAAAGCCACCCTCCCAACATCATTGGCTGAGCAAGCTACTGTATGCAACGGAGAGAAAGCTCCACACTCGCTAGCATTGATGATGTTACCTAGCTGGGTAATGGAATGTCTAGCAAGCAAACAACCGAGCTCAGAGAGCACCAAGGACTCCACAGTTCAACCCTGAGCTACAAATATTCTGCTGGCTGAGGAATTCTGGGAGTTGAAGTCCACAAGTCATAAAAGGGCCAAGTTTGAAGACCCCTGCCTTAGATGTAGTGCTTATCATTTCTGTTTAAAAGACTGGAGTGCAATTTCATCTCTTGATTCATTCATTTTAGCTTTATTAACTTTCTCTAGTCCTTCTAAAAGCAGATCTTTAGTTTCTACCTACAGTATCTCCACAAAGTATTCCCTTTTATATCATTCATATTTTTTTCATAAACTCCTATTCCTTTGATGACTTGAACATCTGGATTTACATTCCAGAACCCTTTAATGTCCAATAAATTTCTGACATAGCCCCTTCCAACTTTTCCTCTGCTTCTTTTTTTCCCCCCAAGTCAGAGGACGAGCATAAGGCTTTCATTTTCCTCCTTTGAAGAAGAAAGTTAAAACACAAGATTTTTGATCCCCGGCTTATCTCCATTTTTCAGGCACTGCTAATCTCCTAGAAAAACTCCAACACTGTGACAATTTTAAAATTCAAATTCAAAAAGAAAAAGGCATCTATAAATAAAGAATTACCGTGTTTTAAACCCAAGGAAAGGAAATGGGGTTTCCCACCTAACACAGTGGATTATTTACAAGTAGTCCTCAGTTTAACAACCATTTGTTTAGTGATCATTCAAAGGCACTGAAAAGAAGTGACTTATGACCATCTTGCACACTTACAACTGTTGCACATGACCATGGGGATGTTGCAACGGTCGTAAGTGTGAAAAACGGTCACTTTGCCATTGTAACTTCAAACAGTCACTAGAAGAATGGTTGTAAGTCAAGGACTAGAACAAAAAGAGTGTTCTACAATAAACCACAACAGCTAAGCATGTCAGAAATGACCCCAGCTGAAAAAAAATCCAGCAACAAAAGGAGGAACACTGTGAATGCCTTCTGCCTCTGGAAAAGTAGCTTAACAACATCATCATCATCATCAAGTTGGAAGGGACCTTGGAGGTCATCTAGTCCAACCTCCTGCTCAAGCAGGAAACTCTATACCATTTCAGATAAATGGCTGTCCAGTCTCTTCTTAAAAACTTCCAGTTTTGGAGCATTCACAGCTTCTGGAGGCAGGTTGTTCCACTGATTAATTGTTCTAACTGTTTCTCCTTATTCTAGGTTGCCTCTCTCCTTGATTAGTTTCCATCCATTGCTTCTAGTCCCGCCTTCAGGTGCTTTGGAGAATAGCTTGACTCCCTCTTCGTGGCAACCCCTGAGATATTGGAACACTGCTATCATGTCACCCCTCGTCCTTCTCTTCATTAAACTAGATATACCCAATTCCAGCAATCATTCCTTATATGTTTTAGCCTCCAGTCCCCTGATCATCTTTGTTGCTCTTCTCTGTACTCTGGATGCAGTATTCCAAGTGTGGCCTTACCAAGGCATTGTAAAGTGGTATTAACACTTCACATGATCTTGATTCTATCCCTCTGTTAATGCAGCCTAGCACTGTGTTGGCCTTTTTGGCAGCTGCAGCACACTGCTGGCTCATATTTAAGTGATTGTCCACTAGGACTCCGAGATCCCTCTCACAGTTGCTACTAGTGAGCAAGGTACGACCTATACTTTCTTGAAGAGCATCTTTATATATCTTCCTGTCTTGCTCATTTTCTAGTTTTCTGGCATGGTTTAACAAAAGGACCCCTGAGATACCAACCACAACCCCCAACTTGGCTAATTTTTTTTACTCCAACCCCCCCCCCAAAAGACACTTCTGAGTAGGAGAGTCCTACAGTCATTAAATATTAAAGGTAAAGGTAAAGTTTTGCCCTGTCGAGTTGTGTCTGACTGTCAGGGAAGGTGCTCAGCTCCGGCTTCTAGCTGAGGGAGCCAGCGTTGTCCAAGGACGTTTCTGTGGTCATGTGGCCAGCATGACTATATACACCGAGGTGCACAGAACGCTGTTATCTTCCTACTGAAGTGGTACCTATTTATCTACTCACATCTACATGTTTTTGAACTGCTAGGTGGGCAGGAGCTGGGGCAAGGAATGGGAGCTCACCCCATCATGCGGCACTCGGGTTTTGAACCCTGGGCTCTCCAGCTTTCCAGCCGACTAGCTCAGCATCTTTAAATCACTGAGCCATTACATCCCTCCCCATTAAATATTAAATATTAGATGAAGTACAACCAATCATAAAGTCAAAGCTTTAAAAAAGTTGGACCCCAAAAATGAAGCAAATGTCACTGGAGAAAACCCCAAAGAGCTACTGGTGGGCAAGCTGGCACAATTATTTGTTTGTTTGTTTTTTATTTATTTATTTATTAAATAATTCAAGGCAGCTGAACGACAACAAACCTATTTATTTAATAAATAATGAAAGGCAGCGAACATCTCCTCCTCCTATTTTCCACACAACAACAACCCTCTGTGAGGTGGGTTGGGCTGAGACAGAATGACTGGCCCAAAGTCACTCAGCCAGCTTTCATGGCAGGATTTGAACTCACAGCCTCCTGCTTTCTAGCCAGGTTCTTTAACCACTGGACCAAACTGGCTCTGGCCTTCCCACATATTCCTTGCAAAGAAGCTCCTCAGAACCTACCGGTTATATTTACTTTTAACCTTTAGCTTAAAGCAGCTGGGCTTCTGCCTGTCAGCTCCGTAGATGAAATCTTCTAATAATACTGGCATTTTCTCACTGCCGGTAATCTTTCACCTTTATGTCCAGGTTTGTCTGGAGGAAGAAAGGTGATTTGGAATGAATCTGGACAGACCAAATCCTCTAAAGATGCTGGAAGCTGAATTCCTGCACACAAAATATAGTTGTTGGCAGGAGCTGTCAGAGGTTAGCTGCCATTTCCTTCTGTAATGCTCCTTTGTCGTGCTGCTATTTCATAAGGTAGCACCTGAGGCAGCATCTAACCAACTTCGAGTGATCTCAGGGCCTAAGCAAAATTAACCCCTGTTAGGGCTTAGATCTGGCAATTCCAGAGTTGATGGCTAGATGGGGAAGTCAAAAAAACACCCTAAAAGAAGGTACTGCAAACCACATTCTTCGGTGGGCAAGAAAATCTGTGGATCCGGCCCAGTCATTTGTTGATGTCAACTTAAAGGAGTCTTTATTCAGTTTTGTTCACCTTCCATCAGCCCATGACAGAATTCATACTCCATCAGCTGTGGTGTCTCACCCAGATGTAGAGCTGAGTGACCATTCACATATACTATTGCTGGCCCCTAACCCCAATCCCATAGAAACTCTGAACCAGTTTGGTCTAGTGCAGTGGTGGCGAACCTATGGCACGGGTGCCAGAGGCGGCACTCAGAGCCCTCTCTGTGGGCACGCGCCGTCGCCCCAGTCCTAGGCCTTCAGCTGGGTTTTATAAAACCTTTTCACTTTAGGCCTCCGCCGCCGTGTGCAAAAAAAAAAAAGGTTCAATCAGTCAATTTCAACTTCTCACGGGGAAAAAAAAGATCTTGCAAAGTTGGCATTGATTGATTGAACTTTTTAGTCCCATCCAGTCTGCCGTTACCACCACAGCCATGCCCACCCAATGGGCCACACCCACCCAATGGGCCACACCCACCCGGCACTCGACGATGCATAAGTGGGTTTGGGGTTGCAGTTTGGGCACTCAGTCTCTAAAAGGTTCGCCATCACTGGTCTAGTGAGTAAGACATCAGGATAAAAAGCAGGAGACTGTGAGTTCTAGTCCCACCTTAGGTATAAAATCCAGCTGAGTGACTTTGAGCCGGTCCCTTTCTCTCAGCCAACCTACCTCACAGGGTTTGTTGTTGTAAGGAAAATAGAAGGAGAAAGGAGTATTGTGTTTAAAAATAAAATAAAGTAAAGTAAAGTAAAATAAAATAAAATCTCCCTGTGAGGCTTTAACAATTGTCTTAAGCCTTGGTATCCTTTAAATCTCCTTATCAAAGATGGCAGTCATCACCAGTCTGGCCTTTCCAGATGTATTGGGACTACATTTCCCACCTCAGAAGAAGACAATGGCAGATGTTCCCACAGCAGCTGTATGCCTGCCGTTCCCACCTTTCTTCCAGCCTCCCAAAACCTGATGCTCTTGAAAGCCACATGAAACGTGGGCTTCAACTTCCAGAATTCCTTAGCCGGTATGATCCTTACTGAGAATTCTGGGATTTAAAGTTCACACATCCCAAGGCTGTTTCTTGGACTTGTGGGTCTTGGTGAAAGAGCAGGTAGTAGCCATGACCAGGAGAGTCTTTGCAAAAACTTCATTGTGTGCTAATGTTAATCTTGGTGTTAATCAGTTGGAGTGCCTCAATTATGAGATTGGTTATTTCTGCAGAATTTTGTCGTGTTCATCCTTCCTTTTACTGTTATATATCCGCAGCTCCATTTCTGAGAGTTGAGCAGCCATACAAATTCTACAAATAACTGTGATTCTTACCTCGCACCTATCCTCCGATGGCCTCTCACAATGCCTCAACGTTGCCAAAATGCCTTCTCCCCAACCATCTCGTTTAAAAATCAAGCACAAGAGCCTTGTGGCTGAGAACCATTGAACCATTTTAAACAAACCATTTTGAACAAAGGAACAAAAGAAGGAACTAAATGCTGCTGAGACTGTAGGCAAACATCAGAGTCTACACTGACATCTAAAAGCCAGCAAGAGAATCAAAGCTATGAGGTGCCACAACTGGGAAGGAACCGTCTCTGCCAGAAATCACAGGTCCATGACGACATTCGGCAAGTTAAAGACATCAGCGAAAACTGATGGAGCACAGTGGATAACCTGTCAGATATTAATGCATTTATACTCTCTCCTTTCTTCCTCTCTGCAGATGGTTTTCTCTTTCATATACTGTCTGTCAATTTGCATAACTTGATTTTTATGGATAGATGGCTGGATGAACAAAATTAGAGGTGTAGAGGTGGCTGATGGATCCATGCAGTTTCTTAGACATTTGAACATAATCCCATATTTCTACACTTGCTGCTGTGTTGCTATCAATTGGATCGCTTATTGATGAATGTCCACTAAAAATGCAAAGAAATATAAACATAAACATTAATGTATTTAGATGGAACAAGCTCTTATTGGAGGAAGAGGAGGAGGAGGGAGGGAGGGAGGGAGGGAGGGAAGGATAGTATTTCACCCAGCAAAACATCTCATTGGTTGCATCCTCAAAGCAGGATGCAGCATCTAATACTCTTTCCCATAAAAAAAAAAATAAGCAGGGTTCAAAGGTTTAGTAGTTGGATGGGAGACCAACCAGAAAATTTCAAAGCTGTACATTAGACTAGGAAGTGCAATGTCATGACAAAGTAGCAACAATGATGCATTGGCAGATCTGCAAGAAATATCATTTGCCTGCAAGCAAGAACTGGTGGGACCATAAAATAGAAAAAAATATACAAAATGAAGAAGCTAAATTGCTGGAACTTTAGAATTCAAATAAGCACTTGCCACATAACACCCCAGATGAGAAAGAC
Organism: Azemiops feae; assembly: GCA_023970755.1. Taxonomy (NCBI): domain Eukaryota; kingdom Metazoa; phylum Chordata; class Lepidosauria; order Squamata; family Viperidae; genus Azemiops; species Azemiops feae. The sequence continues at coordinate 395,753 of JALGBA010000850.1, read as the reverse complement.
AAAAAAGTCTAGATAGTGGATGGGACAGTATTGGGAGACAGCAGAAGAGAAGAGAAAGAACTGGAGAAAATAACAGAATACAAAGACTTGCAAATAGAAGTAGAACGACTGTGGCAAAAGCGAACAAAGGTAATACCAATAGTAATAGGCATCTTGGGTGCAATCCCAAAACAACTGGAGCACCACTTGAACACCATCGGCATCGACAAATTCACCATCAGTCAATTGCAAAAGGCGGCTTTACTTGGAACAGCTTACATCCTGCGACGATACCATTAAACATCCACATCTGCCTATCCCAGGTCCTTGGGAAAGACTTGATAGGCAGACAAAAATGCCATATCCAGTCTGAACACCTGGCTAACTGTGCAATGAACCATAATACTGACTTTAGATTTCAGACAGGCACCTGCCACATAATACCCCAGACTTAATAACTGTCAATAAGGAAGACAAAAAGCTCTGGATAGCAGATATGGCAGTGCCTGGAGACTGCAGAAGAGAAAAGAAAGAACTGGAGAAGATAACAAAATACAAAAACCTGCAAATAGAAATAGAACGACTGTGGCAAAAGAAAGCAAAAGTGGTACCCATAACCATAGATGCCTCAGGTGCAATCCCAAAACAACTGGAGCACCACTTGAACACCATCGGCATCGACAAATTCGCCATCAGTCAATTGCAAAAGGCAGCTTTATTTGGAACAGCTTACATCCTGCGACGATACCATTAAACATCCACATCTGCCTATCCCAGGTCCTTGGGAAGGACAGACAGACAAAAATGCCTAATCCTGTCTGAACGTCTGGCCGACTGTGCGACGAAGCAGAAATCTTGGAAGAAAGCAACGCAAATCACCTCAGACTGCTTCCAAGAGAACTACATAGAATAGATGGTCCTGCAGTCAGAAGGAACCGAACTTGTCTCAGCCTAGAAAACCATACCTTCGTTGCGTGGCCCTTAGTGAAATATTCCTAGTAGTCCTTCCAAGAATCCTTCCTTTCCCAATCTCTCTTCCGGAAACTCGACAGTGACTCCTGCTCGGCTCTTGTGCTCCCCACAAAGTCTGTAACAGTTGGGATCCTTCCAGGCAACAGAGTGAGTGAGCTCTTTCAAGCTGGACTGGTGGAAGCTGATAAGCATGAATTGATGAATTCAGCTTCTCAGGGAGCTGGGCTGGGTTTTCTCTATGATGGGAGGCCGACTCCTGGCATGGAGATTTCTCAGCAGAGACTCTGTATGAAACTCTGAGATAAGAGTAGAAGACGTGCTTCATATGGGGGCACTGAAGAAATGCGTGGGGAAGCCCTTGTGAGTTTATGGGGTCACATGGCTTTGATCCACACCACATTAAGCATTTTTGTCAGAAAGTAAGCCTACCAAACCTCGGTGGCACTCATTGCCACGGCATGGTGACAGTGGAGGCCAGTTAAAATTACTCTGAAGTAGAATAAGAAGCTTATATGGACAGATTTATCAGTATTTGCCACAATGGCAAAATGTAATTGCTCCCACAATTCTGCTGGTGATAGTTAGAGAATTCAGAAGTATACTGCTGGTTAATATCGAGGTTCATTTATTCTTCATTTTAACTCATAGCTTCATTTTTTAAAAAATATTTTTTTAATTTTATTTCCAAAGTTAATAATACTGTTAGTTATCAGTCTGGGGTTAATCAGGTCTGTCTTGAAAAAGGTTGGATGGCCACCAGGTGGTGGTAATGAAGAGAGGACTAATCAAACTGGATATATTCTGTTCAATAGGCCACAATCAGTGGAGCGACTTGCCTCCAGAAGTTGTGGGTGCTCCAACACTGGAGGTTTTTAAGAAGAGACTGGACAGCCATTTGTCTGAAATGGTGTAGGTTTTCCTGCTTGAGCAGAGGGTTGGACTAGAAGACCTCCAAGGTCCCTTCCAACTCTGTTATTCTGTTATTGGTGCTATTATTAATAGCAGAAATAGTAGCATTCTTAAAATACTCTGCTTTGTCTTTTAAATTATTATACTAACATACTCCTGTGGGAAGTCAGCCCCCCAGAGAAGGAAATATTAAAAGGGCAGGAAAATATATTTCCTCAAAGGATCTTAAAGAGGCAGAAAAGCATGCCCAGCTTTTCTTAATAGCCCCAGGTCTCCCTCCCCCAAGCAGAAACCAGCTCTGTAGAAATGCAGATGGAGGCCCCAGCTAGAAGATTAAGAAGACAAAGACACCTAAAATCTACATACTCCACCCAAACTCTAAGACAGGACATAATAGGATTAACACACACATACCAAAGGGCACACTCAGACTCAGGTCAAAGTTCATGCCACAGGAACAACTCCAAACAAAAGGCTCCAGAGGGTATAAAAACCCACTCTCTACATGTGTTCGCTCTCTTTTCTGCCAGAGCCATCTTTCTGTCTGGCTCTCCTCTTCAATAAACTGCAACCTTCTTTCTAAAGCAGTTGTCATGTTGTTTATCCCTGGCTTGGACTGAACCATGATGAAGACTTTTCTTCCAACACTCCATTTGCTATTTGGTGGGATCCATTATTGGTCCAGGCATCAGAAATAGTATTTGTTTGCAAATATCAATAACGTGAGTGGCTGACCACTTCAGCAGCAGCAAAACCAGCCTATCTTGTGCATTTTTTTCCATTTGCATTGAAATCAAACCGCAAAAGCCTGGCACACTATTTGGCTGCACCGAACCCCTACTCAAATGATCAGAAACTAAACCTCTTTGAAAGCAGCACCACCACATTGCCTCTATTTACTGTTACAGTTGTCTAAAGTAGGTCAGTCTCCTCTGCCCTAGAAATTCATGTAATCGCTGGAGAGGAAAATAGCTGGAGATTTCATTTTTGCAAATGCTTTTTAAAAAAAAATAAAAATGATGCAATACACTATGCTCAGCAAAGTGTCAGACTAGATTTGTTTTTAAAACATCTGCATTATATTCTTTGTAATACTGCAAACCATAAGGAAAACCTGGAAGGAGAAATTTCCTGCCAGTGAGAGCAATTAAACGGTGAAAGGTGAAAGGTGCTTGCCTTCAGAAGTTGTGGGTGCTCCATCACTGGAGGTGTTTAAGAAGAGGATTGGACAGCCATTTGTCCAGAATGGCATAGGGTCTCCTGCCTGAGCTGGGGGCTGGACTAGAAGACCTCCAAGGTCCCTTCCAACTCAGTTAATCTGTATTCTGCAAAACGAGCTGGGACAGATCCTGCAACAGTTATTAGCAATGCCAGTCAAATAGGGGTCTTAGCATTCAGAAACATTATAACTTTGATATAGGTTGAAGGGCAAATGATAGAGGACAATTTCTCCTAGGCCCAGACCTTCCCATAGGTATCTACCTGGAGGATTACTAAACTCAAGAAAAGTAATGTGGATATGCTGTAATATACTTTGTACTTTGTATAGTAAATAACAGAATATTTTTTCTGTGTTCTCATCTATGTATCTTTTTTACAAAATATGGATTGGTGTCGAAATAGGTAGACTGTGACTTACAATCATTCATTTTGCCACCGTTGAAAATTACAGCGGCTCTGAAAATAGTGACTTACAACCGGTTCTCAGACTTATGACCATCATGGCATCCCGACAGTCACATGATCAAACTTTGGACACTCGGCACGTATTGCCGCGTCCCTGGGTCATGTGATCACCCTGTGCCAGTTGGCTTCCGACAAGCAAAGTCAATGGAGGAAGCTGGATTTGCTTAACAACCGCATAATTCACTGAATAACTGCGGTGACTTGCTTAACAACCAGACAATAAAGGTCATAAAATCACTTAACAACTGCCTTGCTTTACAATGGAAATTCTGCTCCAATTATGGTTGTAAGTCGAGGACTAGCTGTACTTCCCAGTAGCATATCAACAAAATGCTGTTTTGTGGTTGTTGATTCCTTTCGTCTAGCTAGCAAATATGCTAGGTCTCTTTCCCTTCTTCAGATGACTGCCAACCTTTCTATTTATTGCAGATAACTGACCTACATTGGAGAAGTGTTTGCTAGGTTCTCCTAACATGGTGACTCTGAATTAAAAACGAATAAATAAAAAAAATCCTCCTTCCCCAGCTTGAAACCTCTCCAATAGAACTTCCATAATTATCTAATTTCTAAGTTACTTCTGATCTCAGGCTTCCAAATTTAGTATGCAAATATCCAACCCATCGTAAGATGGCAGTAAAGAGATACGGAAAACTGCCTTCATTGCCGCCATCTGGTGGTCATTCAAAGTTTTGCAAGGCAGGTCTGCTTCATTTCAGACTGATAACCAAACTGATCAACAATCCTGACCTGGAAACTGGGAAGACAAACTATTTTGTACTTCTTCTCCCTGTTTCAGAACGCTCAGGAAAACAGATTACAAAAATGGCTCCCTCGCAATCTGGTGAGTAGACTATCTACCACCTGCTTTCTCACTCCCCAGCTAAAGTGTGACCAAAGACAGAAAGTGAAAGCAAAACTGGTTTCCTCTATTGGGAAATCAAATGAAGGCATTGTGCTCTTTTCAGAATACCAATTGTTCCCATTGCCAAAAGATACAATACTATCTCAGTGGCTGGGTCAACAGACCATGAACTCTCTGAGGTTCCACTTGAGCGAAAGATAAAAGACGGGTTTCTCAACAAGCCTTGATCCCTTGAAGAGGTGAAGCAGGCCACCGCTATGATTGACAGGCCCAGCAGAGATGCCGGGTTAGGATTCTCTGTTCCGACAATTCCAGATTTCACAACATCCACCAGAGTACAGGTAGAGCTGAGCTTACAAGAATTCATTTAGTGACCGTTCAAAGTTACAGCGGCACTGAAAAAAGTGACTTACCCCTGTTTTTCCCGCTTACGATCATTTTAGCATTCCCCGTGGTCATGTGATCAAAATTCAAACGCTTGGCAACTGACTCATATTTATGTGGTTGCGGGGTCATGGGTTCACATGATCACTTTTTACGACCTTCTGACAAGCAAAGTCCATGGGGAAGTCCCTTAACAACCATCTTGTGGATATAATTTACTTGGACTTCAGTAAGGCATTTGATAAAGTAGACCACAACCTACTACTTGATAAGATAGAAAAATGTGGGTTAGTCAGCATCACCACCAGATGGATTCGTAGCTGGCTGACCGGCCGTACTCAGCATGTGGTCCTCAATGAAACTGCATCTACATGGAGGGAAGTGTGTAGTGGGGTGCCCCAGGGCTCTGTTCTGGGGCCAGTGCTCTTCAACATCTTCATCAACGATTTGGATGAGGGGATAGATGGGGAACTCATCAAATTTGGAGACGACACCAAGCTGGCAGGAATAGTCAACACTCCAGAAGATAGGCTTAAGATACAGAAGGATCTTGACAGGCTTGAACATTGGGCCCTATCTAACAAAATGAAATTCAATGGTGAAAAAAGTAAGGTTCTACATTTAGGCAAGAAAAACCAAATGCACAGGTATAGTATAGATGGTATCTTGCTCAATAGTAGCAACTGTGAGAGGGATCTTGGAGTCCTAGTGCACAATCACTTAAATAGGAGCCAGCAGTGTGCTGCAGTTGCCAAAAAAGCCAACACAGTGCTAGGCTGCATGAACAGAGGGATAGAATCAAGATCACGTGAAGTGGTAATACCACTTTACAATGCCTTGGTAAGGCCACACTTGAAATACTGCATCCAGTTTTGGTCACCACGATGTAAAAAAGATGTTGAGACTCTAGAAAGAGTACAGAGAAGAGCAACAAAGATAATCAGGGGACTGGAGGCTAAAACATATAAGGAGCGGTTGCTGGAATTGGGCATGTCTAGTTTAATAAAGAGAAGGACGAGGGGGGACATGATAGCAGTGTTCCAATATCTAAGAGGCTGCCACAAAGAAGAGGGAGTCAAGCTATTCTCCAAAGCGCCTGAAGGCAGGACAAGAAGCAACGGCTGGAAACTAACCAAGGAGAGAAGCAACCTAGAACTAAGGAGAAACTTCCTAATTAATCAGTGGAACAACTTGCCTCCGGAAGTGGTGAATGCTCCAACACTGGAAGTTTTTAAGAAGAGACTGGACAGCCATTTGTCTGAAATGGTATAGGGTTTCCTTCCTGAGCAGGGGGCTGGACTAGATGATCTCCAAGGTCCCTTCCAACTTTATTATTATTAATTATTATTATTATTATTATTATTATTATTATTATTATTATTATTATTATTATTATTATTATTATTATTATTATTAATATTATTATTATTATTACTACTATTACTACTACTACTACTAATTTAACACCTACAGCGATTCACTTACCAACTGTGGCAAGAAAGTTCGTAAAATGGGGCAAAACAAAAGTCTCACTTAACAACAGAAATTTTGGGCTCAATTGTGGTCTAAAGTCAAGGATACCTGTATAAGATTCAACCAAAGTCAAGATTGATGCTTTCAAGTGTGACTTCTTAGGACCATAACATCCAGAACACGGTTTTAAGCTTTAAGCCATGTTGGCTGGTCTTCTGGATGCTGTTATTTCTTACCAATGGCTCCTTCTGGAAATATTAAATTGGGAAAACCAGGCCCAGCTTAGTCCTGAAGAGTGGTTTCCTCTCACTTCAATGTCTTCCTGCCTTAGATAAAAAAAATTCATGAGAATTCCCGCCTTTGCTTCTTATTCCCTGGTCTTCACCCCTTTTCTTCAAGATTTATCTTTTCATCTGTTCTTCCTGAACATTATGGGTTCCCTGCTAAAAATGGCCCAAGCCTTTCATTTTAGAATTAATTTTAATTTGTACAGTCCATAAAGGTCCACACAACTGACTATATTTTATTTGACAGACAGGTTACACAGAAACACACAATACTTCTAGCGATGGCTTTACGTCAACTTTTGTGTTCCCAGAGCACCGTCTAGTGGCAGAAAACCCTCTTTACCAAGTGAATGGAAAACAGGGCCACGCAGAGATCTGATTTGAAGGAGATTCTATCAAATCTCTCAGCTGGTTACAGGTAGTCCTCAACTTACGACCACAATTAACAGAATAACAGAATTGGAAGGGACCTTTGAGGTCTTCTAGTCCAACCCCTGCTCAACCAGGAAACCCTATACCATTTCAGACAAATGGCTATCCAATGTCTTCTTAAAGACCGCCAGTGTTGGAGAACCCACAACTTCTGGAAGCAAATTGTTCCACTGGCTGATTGTTCTCACTGTCAGGAAATTCCTCCTTAATTCTAGGTTGCTTCTCTCCTTGATTAGTTTCCATCCGTTGCTTCTTCTCCTGCTTTCAGGTGCTTTGGAGAATAAGTTGACCCCCCCCTTCTTTGTGGTAGATCCTCAAATAATGGAACCCTGAGCACAAAATTTGAGCCCAATTGAACCCAAGATTTCTGTTGCTAAGTGAGACAGTTGTTAAATGAGTTTTGCCCCATTGTACGACCTTTCTTGCCATACCTATTAAGTGAATCACTGCAGTTGTTAAGTTAGCAACACAGTTGTTAAGTAAATCTGGCTTCCCCATTGATTTTGCTTGTCAGAAAGTCACAAAAGATGATCACATGACCCCGGGACACTGCAACCGTCATAAACATGAGTCAATTGCCAAATGTCTGAATTTCGATCAGATGACCATCGGGATCCTGCAACTGTCATAAATGTGAAAAACAGTCTTAAGACACTTTTTTCAGTGCTATTGTAACTTCAAGCAGTCACTAAATGAATGATTGTAAGTCGAGGATTACCTGTAACATCACAAATGAAGGCCAATACTGATAGTCCTTGACTTGACTAAATGGTTCATTTAGTGACCAAAGTTACAATAGCATTGAAAAAAGTGACTTATGACCATTTTCACACTTATGACCGTTGCACAATCGCCATGGTCACATAATCAAAATCTGGATGCTTGGCAACTGATTCATATTTATGACACTTGCAGTGTCCTGGGGTCATGTGATCCCCTTTTGAAACCTTCTTACAAGCAAAGTCAATGGGTAAGCCAGATTCACTTAACAACCATGTTACTAATTTAACAACTGCAGTGATTCACTTAACAACTGTGGCAAGAAAGGTCGTCAAGGTGGGGCAAAATTCACTTAACAAATGTTTCAATTAGCAACAGAAAGTTTGGTCTCAGTTGTGGTAATAGGTCAAAGACTACCTGTATACCTGTCCCAGGATGTTGCAGGATCCAATCTGGGTTGGTCACTGGGACCAGATGTTTAGTCTTCCCAGCTTCCGGGCTTGTGCTTGTTCCCAGATTGGATACCTGTAACATTGTTGATCAGGTTTCCAACTCCAATCGAATCGTCTAACAGCACTGAATGCCCCCCTCCCAAATTATTCAGGGTATGGCACAAACTGATTTAGAAAATTGAACAGGATAAGATTGACATTCCAAATCAAATCAGAGATTTGAATCAGACCAGAGCTCAAAGCATCTTTTAACTACAAGAATGTGGCAAGAAATAATGGCATTATAATCAGAGGGGTCTCATCAAAGGAGCTGAACAGTCGCAATCTACCACAGAACTCAACAAGAGAGAGAGAGAGAAAGACAGTGAGAAGTTTTGTACTTTTAGACCTGCAAGATTCTGTTAACGTAGCCTTCCAATAAAGTAGAATTAGCTCAATAGGTCATGTTTGCTGTCTGGTCTACCGGGGAAGGCTGACAACTCCTGACCTTTTGTGAGCTCACTGAAATACGCTTATTCCAACAGGCCACAGAATGCTGTAGCTATTCCCTTTGGTGAGAAATGTATTTTAATTACTGGTTCCTTAAGTGTAGTATTTCTGGATATTTTTACATTTTCCCCCTCTTTTTCTCCTAGTGATTTGGCTTATTATTTCTCTTGTTATGTTGAATTTTGTCTTTAACCTAAACCAGTGGTGGTGAACCTATGGCACGGGTGCCAGAGGCGGCACGCAGAGCCCTCTCTGTGGGCACGCGCGCCGTCGCCCCAGTCCTAGGCCTTCAGCTGGGTTTTATAAAACCTTTTCGCTTTAGGCCTCCGCCGCCGTGTGCAAAAAAAAAAAAAAAAGGTTCAATCAGTCAATTTCAACTTCTCGCGGGAAAAAAAAAGATCTTGCAAAGTTGGAATTGATTGATTGAACTTTTTAGTCCCACCCAGTCTGCCGTTACCACCGCAGCCACGCCCACCCAATGGGCCACGCCCACCCAATGGGCCACGCCCACCCAGCACTCGACGATGCATAAGTGGGTTTTGGGTTGCATTTTGGGCACTCAGTCTCTAAAAGGTTCGCCATCACTGACCTAAACTTACAAAGATTGGGAGATTTACCTCGGGCATAATTAGCTTTAATTGGAGCAGAGCTAATCCCTGTAAATGAATGAAAGAATAAATAATCTAATACAATTTCAGTGGAGTTGAGATTCATGGATACATGTCATTAACACAGCAGACGATAGTTTTTAGTATGGATAGGATAGGATAGGATAGGATAGGATAGGATAGGATAGGATAGGATAGGATAGGATAGGATAGGATAGAATAGAATAGAATAGAATAGAATAGAATAGAATAGAATAGAATAGAATAGAATAGAATAGAATAGAATAGAATAGAATAGAATAGAATACTTTATTGGCCAAGTGTGACTGGACACACAAGGAATTTGTCTTTGGTGCATAAGCTCTCAGAGTACATACAAACAAAAAAGTGATAGGTCATAGGTCACAAATCATAGTGATAATCAATCATAAGATACAAACAACAAGTGACAAATCATGTTGTATCATATTATAAATAAATAATATATTATAAACAAATCATATTACTCTACTATCCTGCTACAAATGGCAGTTCAGTAGCAATTTCTAAAAGGAGGTGGGGTGACACCCAAAATTTTGCAAGGTTGCACACATCTCTGGGGTTTCAAGAGGCCCAGCGTTCCCTGCAGGACAGGCTTGAAATAGTGAGAAGGATTGGCAAAGCAACAGATAGGAATCACTATTAGCCAATGCTAAGACAGGATCATCCTGCCCATCTAGAGCAGACATGTCAAACACAAGGCCCGGGGGCCGGATGCAGCCCGCGAAGTGGTTTCATGTGGCCCGCGAAGCCATCCTGGAAACAGTGAGGGAACGGCCCCCGCTGCCTTGGTCCTGGCCCAGGCCAGCCAGGAGCCAATGTACAATTTTGTGGTGGCCATCTATGCTGAAACGCATTCAGTCTTAGCTCCACAAGGCCATCTGGAAACAGTGAGGAACCAGCCCCTGCTGCGTCGGCCCCATCCCCTGGGTGCATGCTGGGGAGGCTCCTCCAGTGGACCATGCCTTGGCACTTGCCCTGGTCCCACCCCCTTCTGCCAGAGACCCTCAGATCTGTCCCACTCCTGCCCAGGCCCCCACAGGCCCCCTTAACACGAACGATGTAGAGCTGGCCATGCCCACCCAGTAGGCCACACCCACTCCATCCACGCCCACCCAGTAGGCCGCACCCACCCTGGCCACACACACCCCGGCCCCCCCGAGGGCAACCACAATGTTGATGCGGCCCTCAATGAAATTGAGTTTGACACCCCTGATCTAGAGAGTTCAAAACCATGCAAATGCAAGTAGATAAATAGGTACCTCTTCAGTAGGAAGGTAAGAGTGTTCCGTGTGCCTTAACATATAGTCATTCTGGCCACATGACAATGGAAGATCTTCAGACAAGGCTGGCTTGTCTTGGCTAAAAACAGAGATGAGCACCACCCTCTAGAGAGTCGGACACGAATGGATAAGGGAAGGCTTTACCTTTAAGACTGGATCAAGCTAAGGATCAATGCTAAGACTGGATGAGGGGTGACACAATAGCAGTCTTCCCATAGTTGAGGGGCTGTCACAGAAAAAAGGGGATCGACCTATTGTCCAAAGCACTTGAGGGCAGGACAAGAACTTTCAAAGAGAGATGCAACTTAGAATGAAGGAGAAATTTCCTAACAGTGAGAACAGTTAACCAGTGGAAGGACTTGCCTCCAGAAGTTGTGGGAGCTCCATCACTGGAGGTTTTTAAGAAGAGATTGGCCAGCCATTTGTCTGGAAGGGTATAGAGTTTCCTGCCTGAGCAGGGGTTTGGTTTAGAAGACATCCAAGGTCCCTTCCAACTCTGTAATTCTGTTATTCTGTTACTCAGATCAGCTGTGGAACAGGCTGAGATGTTATAGTTGTAAGATTATTGTGTCATGTGTGGTTGGTGCAGAAAGTAAAAGGGGAGTAGACAATTTCATGGAGGACTAGGTCAATCTGTTTGCTATCTTGGTTAAACGCCAGCCACCAGATACCGTTGGTGGAAGAAGGATTATGTCAGGGGTCTTCAAACTTGGCCCTTTTATGACTTGTGGACTTCAACTCCCAGAATTCCTCATCCAGCGTGCCTGGCTGAGGAATTCTGGGAGTTGAAGTCCACAAGTCATAAAAGGGCCAAGTTTGAAGACCCCTGGATTATGTCATCCCCTTCATGGTCTGATTCAGCTGCAACGAAGGCTGTTCCAGGCACTCACTTCCCCCCCCCCAAAGAAATCCTCCTGGAATCTGTGCACCTGGCCAAAGTGTGCTGTTCAAAAGTAGCAAGACCCTGAACTCAACAACAAAGGTTTGGCCACAACTGTGCCTACTCATTGGACAGAGCACATAAGGCCCCATAGGAACACTTGGTCTTTGCTAGAAGCACCTTTCCAACATCTGGGCTTATCTATTGTGATGCTTAGAATCTAGTTATTTATGACCTCAGCTTATTGGCCGAGCATATCTCTCCCTTGACCTGGCATTGTAAATCTTCCCTTTGACTTGGGACTGATCAACTTGGAAACTTGCCCTGCTCAGCTAAGTTTTATCTTCGTTTGTTGTTTCCTGCTGCCTTATATTTGGGGTTTACAGAAGCAACTCTCCCTCTTATCACTGTGTCTGGCTTCTGAAGAGGCATGAAACAAGCCAGGATGTGAACGCTTATCATCCTTTTGACATATTTGCAAACTTCCAGGATACATCTGGTTGACCACCGGGTGCATCTATAAAGTGTGGTCAAAAAGGTCAATTTAGCCACAATGGCAGAGCTCTTAATTGCACCAACATAGTCTTCTTCTACATTTTTTTTATTCTTATTGTTTTTTTCCTTTTTTTGTTATAAATCTTAATACACTGTGTTGTTTGAGTACAATAGCATTTGTATAATATCCTTGAAAATTATTTTTAAGACTATTGCTGTGTCTGGATCGTTTGGAATATTGAAAAAACGAGAAAGAAAATATATTCTGTTAATTACAATTGAGGATGTCAATATTACAAGCATAGAATTATGCAGCTTTTTCATCCAAGGTTGAGTATAACATTGAGAGAGAGAAAAGCACATCTGAATACAACTCCCATCAAAATAATTGTTGTATAAGAGAGGTTCAGTCTTAAGTAATTATTAGAGTCTCCCTTATACTGTCGCTTTGTGTGTTTGTGTTTTCTTCTATGAAGTTGTGGCTGATTCTTGGCCAAGATTTTCAGAAGTGGTTTGCCATTGCCTGCTTCCTAGGGCTGAGAGTGAATGACTGGACAAGATCACTCCCTGACTTTGCACCTAAGATGGAACTAGAACTCACAGTCTCCTGGTTTTTAGCCCGATGCCTTAATCGTTACATCAAAGTGGCCCTTTCTATATATTATACGTATTAATAAAAGGACAAAATAGGTGAACATAGCAAATGGAACAAGAATTAAGTACCAAAAGGAAATAAAGAGGAAAAGGAAAATAATAATTATTATTATTTTTTTAAATTAAGCGCACCTAGAGACACGCTTGCTGGCCAGTGTGGTAGGCCTAAGGCAGTCTTAGGCTTTTCTGATGCTCTTAAAAAAATTTTTTTAAAAAGAATCTTACAATCTTTCGGAAAAAAACTCTGAACCCTCCCAACACTAATTTACAATTATTCCAAAGCAAAAGAAGAAAAAGAATTTTCGACCTGATTGCAATTATGATACCATTTGCTGTTTTATGTATAGCTGTATCAGGATGTAAGCGTGGGCAAAATCTGGAAACATATCGTCATTCTTCAAAAGAATATATACAGTATTCATTTTAGACAGCTGAAAAAATCCCTTTCTGATCAAGCCACATTTAGCGAACCGAGGCTATGATTTCTAATTTGTTGAGACTCTAGAAAGAGTACAGAGAAGAGCAACGAAGATGATCAGGGGACTGGAGGCTAAAACATATAAGGAACGGCTGCTGGAATTGGGTATGTCTAGTTTAACAAAGAGAAGGACGAGGGGGGACATGATAGCAGTGTTCCAATATCTCAGGGGCTGCCACAAAGAAGAGGGAGTTAAGCTATTCTCCAAAGCACCTGAAGGCAGGACAAGAAGCAGCGGATGGAAACTAACCAAGGAGAGAAGCAACCTAGAACTAAGGAGAAATTTCCTGACAGTTACGGTAGAACAATTAATCAGTGGAACAACCTGCCTCCAGAAGCTATGAATGCTGAAGGTCTTTAAGAAGAGATTGGACAGCCATTTGTCTGAAATGGTATAGGGTTTCCTGCCTGAGCAGGGGGTTGGACTAGATGACCTCCAAGGTCCCTTCCAACATCATCATCATCATCATCATCATCATTATTATTATTGTTGTTGTTGTTGTTATGTTCATATATTTATTAGAGACACCACTATAGCTTCTTAGAAATAAGCATCTGCTGTGCAATGCAAGCAGTCCTCGAGTTACAATAGTTCATTTAGTGACTGTTCAAAGTTACAATGGCACTGAAAAAAGTGACTTATGACCATTTTTCACACTTACGACCATAGCAAGGTCACGTGAGCAAAAATTCAGATGCTTGGCAACTGACTCATATCTACGATGGTTGCAATGTCATAAATATATTGCAGTGGGCTCATGTGATCCCCTTTTGCGACCTACTGACAAACAAAGACAGCGGGGAAGCCAGTTTCACTTAACAATTGTGTTACTAACCTAACAATTGCAGCGATTCACTTAACAACTCTGGTAAGAAAGGGCGTAAAATGAGGCAAAACTCACTTAGCAACAAAAATGTTGGGCTCAATTATGGTCATAAGTTGAGGACTCCTTGCCGAATAGAAAAACCTATTCTGAGATTAATCAGGAATGAGTTCGTATGCTTTCAAACTTCCCCTAACATAAAAAAAGGATACCGATGGGGTTTATTTCTTTTTTGCCTGCAAGTATCTGTGTGAAGGGTGTGTATGAGATCTCTACCAATGAATTTTTTAAATAATGTTCTAGGTTCACCCAGCTAGCACTTTAGGTCCTCTTTTTTATATATATATATATATATATATATATATATATATATATATATATACATATATATATTTAAATTGAACCTACACCGATTCTTGCAACCTGAAGCTTAAGTTTTTCCAAGTTCTGCAAAATGATTGTGACAACAGCACCCTCTTGTGTTTTCTGAAGGTATCTAACAAGGTACAGACCGTAATAAAAGAAAGAACGGGGGGGGGGGTTTGGACAACACAACACTGTTAAGTCCTCGACTTACAACCACAATTGAGCCCAAAATTTCTTTTACTAAGCAAGACAGTTATTGAATTTTGCCCCATTTTACGCCTTTTCTTGCCACAGTTGTTAAGTAAATCACTGCAGTTAAGTACAGGCAGTCCTTGATTTATACAACAATTTGTTTAGAGACTATTCGAGGTTACAAAGGCACTGAAAAAGGTGACTTATGACCATTTTTCACACTTATGACTGTCGCAGCATCCCCATGGTCACATGAATAGAATAGAATAGAATAGAATAGAATAGAATAGAATAGAATAGAATAGAGTTGGAAGGGACCTTGGAGGTCTTTTAGTCCAACCCCCTGCTCAGGCAGGAGAACCTATACCATTTCAGACAAATGGCTGCCAATCTCTTCTTAAAAACTTTCAGTGTTGGAGCATTCACAACTTCTGGAGGCATGTTAAGGTTGAGAAACATTAGAGAAAGCAACAGATGTCCTTGTTTTGATAGATCAGGAGTCTTCTTGGCCCTTTATGACTCGTGGACTTCAACTCCCAGAATTCCTCAGCCAGAGTGCCTGGCTGAGGAATTCTGGGAGTTGAAGTCCACAAGTCATAAAAGGGCCAAGTTTGAAGACCCCTGTGATAGATCAATGAGTGATTACAAAGTTTTCAAGTTTATCATTATGGTAACTAGCCTACAACTGGAGTTTATGAAGGTGATTATGTTATGAAATTGGTGGCCTTCCAGATGCTCCTAATTAAACTTCTTCCATTCTTCTTTTATAGGTGGACTTACTGGAGCTGGGGTTCAGCAACTTCTAAGAACAATAGTTGTCCTTGGAGAGGTCAAAGAACAAAGGAAAGAAAAAAGGAAAAGCAGAAAATACATTTCCTTTCTTTGGATGGGGAATCTCTCTCTCATTCATACCAGCAGGTTAAATGGTAACATCACTTGGTGACATTTTTAATGCAAAGCTAATACATTTCATTTCAGCTGGCTTGCAAATATCTTACTAACAGTTTTCTAAAGTGAAAGTTGTCAGGCATTTGGGTGCGTCGGTGAATGGAGTGGACACCTACTTTTTCATACACTAGAAATCAGAAGCTATTCTGCTCAATGCTGGTGAGGAATTTAAAACATTAAAAAGTTACTTTTTAGATCTGAAGTCTGACTTTGCAGATAGTCATAAGGGGAACTCTCCTCATAGCTGAAGATGATCCACGCCTCTTAAAGAGATTCTTTTTCTTTCCTTTTTGCTTTCTTTTTCTTTCTTTCCTTTTCTTTCTCTTCCTCTCTCTTCTCTTTCTTTCTTCTTTCTCTACTTTCTTTCTCTTCATTTTTTTCTCTTGTTTTTCTTTCTCTTTCTACTTTTTCTTTTTTCTACTTTCCTTTCCATCTCTTTCTTTCTTTCTTTCCTATTTTCCATCTTTCTTTCCATTCTTTCTTTTTCTTTCTTTACATCTCTTTCTTTCTTTATATCTTTCTTTTTCTCTCTCTTCCTTTCCTTCTCTCTCTCTCTCTCTCTCTCTCTCTCTCTTGATACAGCCAAGGATGTCCATAGGATATGGTTAAAAAAGTAAAGATGGCATTTAATAGTTTGGTAGAAGCTCTGCTTGTTTTTTTTTTTTTAATATCCTTCACATTGCTCATTCACAATCCAGTACACAGAGGAAAGTAAAACTGAGAAATTCCTCCTAAGGGTTGGAACTGCTTCTGGCACCGGCTGGGTGGGGCCTGTGGTGAATGTAGTTAAAACCCAGCCCAAGTCAAAGGGTGGACCTTGTTAACACAGACTGAAGTGTGAAAGAGTGGTTTGTCTGTGTCTCTTTAGGCAGTTTTATTTTATATGCATTCTTGCAGAAGCTACACCACTTCCCCTTCCCCTTGTTGTTTTCATGGTTTTCATGGTATTATTATTATTATTATTATTATTATTATTATTATTATTATTATTATTATTATTATTATTATTATTATTATTATTATTATTATTATTATTATTATTATTATTATTATTATTAATCATAATCATAATCATAATCATAATCATAAAGTTGGAAGGGACCTTGGAAGTCATCTAGTCCAACCCCCTGCTCAGGCAGGAAACCCTATACCATTTCAGACAAATGGCTGTCCAGTCTCTTCTTAAAAATTTCCAGTGTTGGAGCATTCACCGCTTCTGGAGGCAGGTTGTTCCACTGGTTAATTGTTTAACTGTCGGTAACTGTCAAGGAAGTTCTCCTCAGTTCCAGGTTTGCTTTTTTTTTTTTTCTCTTCTTTGATTAGTTTCCATCCGTGCTTCTTGTTCTGCTCAGGCGCCTGCGAGAATAGTTGACCTCTTCTCTGGGGCAACCCCCTGAGATTATTGGAACATGCTATCATGGTCACCTCTGTCCGTCTCTTCATTAAACTAGACATACCCAATTCCAGCCAATTCCTTATATGCTTTAGCCTCCAGTCCCTAATCATTTTGTTGCTTGTTTATCTGTACTCTTCTTAGGGGGGTGGGGAGTCTCAAGTTTTTTTTACATCGTGGTGGACAAACTGGATGCAGTATTGACAAGTGTGGCCTTGTACCAAGCGCTTGTTAAAGTGTCATTAATACTGTCACTGGATCTGATTCTATCCCATTCGTTAAGCAGCTAGCACTGTGTGGCCTTTTTGGCAGCCTGCAGCACACGCTGCTTATATTAAGTGATGCCACTAGGGACTCCGAAGGTCCCTCTCACAGTATGCTATTGAGCAAGGTACCCCCTATACTATACCTGACATTTGGTTTTTCTTTGCCTAAATGTAGAACCTTACTTTTTTCACCATTGAATTTCATTTTGTTAATAGTGCCCATTGTTCAAGTCTGTCCAGAAATTTCTGTATCTTAAGCCTGTCTTCTGGAGTGTTGGCTATTCCTGCCAGCTTGGTGTCGTCGCAAATTTGATGAGTTCCCCATCTATCCCCTCGCCAAATCGTTGATGAAGATGTTGAAGAGCACTGGGCCCAGAACAGAGCCCTGGGGCACCCCACTACACACTTCCCTCCATGTAGATGCGGTTCCATTGAGGACCACACGCTGAGTACGGCCGGTCAGCCAGCTACGGATCCATCTGGTGCCAAGATTTTGAATGGACATCAACATTTTTATTCAAAAAAGAGTTGTTATGCTTTTAAATACTCGTATTACTGCTAACGTTCAAAGGAATTTGCAGTCAATGTAAATTGCACTTCTACAGCTTGAAGGTTGAGGGTGGTCAGTACTGATCTTTCCACCCTGATCCCTCCCAGCCTTGTACAAGTTCCATCTACTGAGCCAAGTTTAAGTTTTGATATTAAATTACTGTTCCAGCAGAGGGCAGCACTAGCCCACCTTGCTTGAGATTAAAAAGATAAAGTATGGTCTAAATTGGATAATACTATATATTATTAATCTGAATGTAGGTATTCCTGGACTTACGATCAAAATTGAACCGAAAATTTCCTAATTTCCTAAGCAAGACAGTTGTTAAGTGAGTTTTGCCCCCTTTTACGACCTTTCACGCCATAGTTGTTAAGAGAATATTGCATCCAGTTTTGGTCACCACAATATGAAAAAGATGTTGAGACTCTGGAAAGAGTGCAGAGAAGCGCAACAAGAGTGATTAGGGGGCTGGAGGCTAAAACATACGAAGAACAGATACAGGAATTGAGTACAGGCAGTCCTCAACTTAAAACAGTTCATTTAGTGACCATTCAAAGTTACAATAGCACTGAAAAAAGTGGCTTATGACCATTTTTCATGCCTATGACCTTTGTAGCATCCCCACGATCATGTGATCAAAATTCAGATGCTTGGCAATAGGTTTATACTTATGACTGTTGTTATGTCTGTTGTTATGTCTCAAGGTCACTTGATCCCCAGGCATGCTGGCTGAGGAATTCTGGGAGTTGAAGTCCACAAGTCATAAAAGGACCAAATTTGAAGACCCCTGCCCTATTGAAACCTTTTGACAAGCAAAATCAATGGGGAAGCTAGATTCACTTAACAACCGTGTTACTAACTTAACAACTGCAGTGATTAACAACTGTGGCAAAATGGGGGTCATAGAATGGGGCAAAACTCACTTAACGAAAGACAAGAAACAATGGATGGAAACTACAGAAGAAATTTCCTCATGGTGAGAGCAATCAACCAATGGAACAACTTGCCTTCGGAAGCTGGGGGGGGGGGTGGTCTATCACTGGAGGCTTTCAAAAAGGGACTGGACAATCATTTATCTGAAATGGTATAGGGCAGGGGTAGGGAATAGCAGTGTTCCAATATCTCAGGGGCTGCCACAAAGAAGAGAGAGTCAAGCTATTCTCCAAAGCGCCTGAAGGCAGGACAAGAAGCAACGGATGGAAACTAATCAAGGAGAGAAGCAACCTAGAACTAAGGAGAAACTTCCTGACAGTTAGAACAATTAACCAGTGGAACAACCTGCCTCCAGAAGCTGTGAATGCTCCAACACTGGAAGTTTTTAAGAAGAGGCTGGACAACCATTTGTCTGAAATGGTATAGGGTTTCCTTCCTGAGCAGGGGGTCAGGGGTTGGACTAGATGACCTCCAAGGTCCCTTCCAACTTTTTATTATTATTATTATTGTTGTTGTTGTTGTTGTTGTTGTTGTTGTTATTAACCTTGGCTCTTTTATGACTTGTGGACTTCAATACCCAGAATTCCTGAACCAGCCATGCTGACTCAGGAATTCTGGGAGTTGAAGTCCAGGTTCCCTACCCCTGGTATAGGGTGTCCTGCTAGAGCAAGGGGTTAGACTCACTAGAAGATCTCCAAACTCCCTTCCAACTCTATTATTCTATGTTCAATGAACCACTGCAGTTGTTAAGTTAGTAACACGGTTGTTAAGTGAATCTGGCTTCCCCACTGAATTTGCTTGTCAGAAGTTCGCAAAAGTTCGCATGACCCCGGAACATTACGACTGTCCATAAATACCTGCCAAGCATCCAAATTTTGATCACGTGACCACAGGGATGCTATAACAGTCGTAAGTGGGACAAATGGTCATAACTCCCTTTTTTTCAGTTCTGCTGTAATTTTGAACAGCCATTACATGCATGTTGTAAGAAGGACTTCCTGTATTATTGGAAAAATTAGGAGCTTAAAGGTAGCTGGGAAAGAAAGAAAGAAAGAAAGAAAGAAAGAAAGAAAGAAAGAAAGAAAGAAAGAAAGAAAGAAAGAAAGAAAGAAAGAAAGAAAGAAAGAAAGAAAGAAAGAAAGAAAGAAAGGAAGGAAGGAAGGAAGGAAGGAAGGAAGAAAGAAAGAAAGGAAGGAAGAAAGGAAGAAAGGAAGAAGGAAAGAAAGAAAGAAAGAAAGAAAGAAAGAAAGAAAGAAAGAAAGAAAGAAAGAAAGAAAGAAAGAAAGAAAGAAAGAAAGAAAGAAAGAAAGAAAGAAAGAAAGAAAGAGAAAGACTCCAGAGGAAAGTAGAGGCAAAACACTTTCATGTAACACTTTCAACATGGACATGGCCTTGAAGTTTCTAAAAATTTGAAACAGGAGCACCTTTCCCGATTAACAATTTTTTATTAAAAGGCCAAACTTTTGATAGCTCACTTAATCAGGTACATGGAGTGGCTAAACTGGTGTTTCTCAACTTTGGCAGCTTGAAGATCTGTAGACTTGGACTCCCAGAATTCCCCAGCCAGCCATGCTGGCTGGGGAATTCTGGGAGTCGAAGTCCACAGTTCTTCAAGCTGCCAAGGTTGTCCCAAAGGTGTTTTCTTCAAAAGGCAACTGGACTTTGTTTTTCCTTGAAGACATTTCACTTCTCATCTAAGAAGCTTCTTCCGGTCCGACTGGTCTGAAGTCAGAACTGAAGAAGTTTCTCGGATGAGAAGTGAAATGTCTTCAAGGAAAAACAAAGTCCAGTTGCCTTTTGAAAAAGCTCCTTTGGGACAACCATGACCTGGATGACTGAGAATCTCCATAGACATTCAGCCAAGGTTGAGAAACACTGGGCTATACTGACACAGGATTTAAGCTATGATAAAGCAGGGGAAAAGAAGGAAAATCAGAACATGGTTGGTTTTCAAGATGCAGGCTGTATGTGAGACAGTTTCTTGTCAATTAACACCTCCGATGTGTTAAAATTCCATTCTGTTTATGGCCTTCAGAGTCAGCCTGAAAGTTTTTGATGTATGTAGGTTCAACAATATCTACCTCAACTGATTGTAAGGTTTCTTATTTCCAAAATAACTACTTCGCTGAGCTTTCAAAGAAGCTATTTTGGAAACAAGAATCATGTCTCACCTAATGATGCTGTTCAAGTCCCACTTTCCAAAAACAGTCACTTTAAAGTTTGCTGTGGAAATTCCTGGGAGCTTGAAATATTGTGATATTACAGGCTGTCCTCAACTTACCATCCCAATGGAGCCCAAAAATGTATGTGGCTAAGTGAGACAGTTAAGTCAATTTTGCCCCATTTTACGACCTGTCTTGCCACAGTTGTTAAGTGAATCCCTGCAGTTGTTAAGTTAGTAACCCGGTTGTTAAGTGAGTCTGGCTTACCCATTGACTTTGCTTGTCAGAAAGTCGCAAAAGGGGATCACGTGACCCCCCGGGATGCTGCAACCGTCCTAAATATGAGTCAGTGGGCAAGCGGCTGAATTTTGATCAGGTGACCCTGGGGATGCTGCAACATTTGTAAGTGCGGAAAATGGTCAAAAGCCACTTTTTTCAGTGCCGTTGTAACTTTGAACTGTCGTAAGTCGAGGACTATCTGTACTTTGGTGTCCTAATGTCAAAACTGTATCCATTAATTCCTTTGTACAATGTTTCTCTACATTGAGAATCCAGAGGGGCATGTCCGAGAAAGAGCGTTTGAAGATGCCTTTTGTGTAAAATTATTGAGGCCTGTGATGATGTCAGTGTGGGGACAAAGTAGAGTAGACAACTGAGCAGGTTGCAAGGTCTGTTGTAACTAGGAGTTGAGCTCAACTCAAGGAAGAATTTTATTTACCAGTGGAGCAGCAGTATTTATGACAGTTGTACTGTCCGGGGCGGGGGCCATGTGATCACTATTTATAACCTTCCCAGCTGGCTCCCGACAAGCAAAGTCACTGGGAGAAGCCAGATTCACTTAACAACTGCCTGACTCGCTTCACAACTGCAGTGATTCGCTTCACAACTGCAGTGATTCGCTTAACAACTGTAGCAAAAAAATTGCAAAATGGGGCAAAACTCATTTCACAACTGCCTTGCTTAACAATGAAAATATTGGGCTCAGTTGTGGTTGTAAGTCGGGGACTACCTATAGATAAACAAGGTTTAACGTTTTTAAGAAGAGACTGGACAGCCATTTGTCAGAAATGGTATAGGATTTCCTGCCTGAGCAGGGGGTTGGACTAGATGACCTCCAAGATCCCTTCCAACTTTATTATTATTATTATTATTATTATTATTATTATTATTATTATTATTATTATTATTATTATTATTATTATTATTATTACCATTACCATTACCATTACCATTACCATTACCATTACCATTACCATTACCATTACCATTACCAGAGCCAGTTTAGTCTAGTGGTTAAGGCAACAGGCTAGAGACCACCAGGAGATTGTGAGTTCTAGTCCCGCCTTAGGCATGAAAGCCGGCTGGTTACTAATTAGATTTGGCTCTATTTTCTTAGCTCATCCTCATTGCTTCTAATTAACTTCCTATGTTTTATATACTATTGCTTATCTCAAAAGAGAATGCTGGGATGTGTATGTATGTAAGGAAAATTTCCCTTGCACACTGTCCCTTTCGAATTCTCCTTCTGTTCAAGGAGAAAGAGAAGAGCAACAAAGATGATTAGGGGGCTGGAGACTAAAACACATGAAGAACAGTTGCAGAAACCGGGTATGTCTAGTTTAATGAAAAGAAGGACTGTGTGTGTGTGTGTGTGATATGATAGCAGAGTTCCAAAATCTGAGGGGCTGCCACAAACAAGAGGGAGGTCAACCTCCTCTCCAAAGCACCTGAAGGCAGGACAAGAAGCAATGGATGAAAACTAACCAAAGAGAGAAGCAACCTGGAGAAATTTCCTGAAAGTTAGAACAATTGATCAGTGGAACAGCTTACCTCCAGAAGTTGTGAGTGCTCAATCACTGGAGGTTTTTAAGAAGAGATTGGAAAGCCATGTGTCCAGAACGGTACAAAGTCTCCTGCTTGTGCAGGGGGTTGGACTAGGAGACCTCCAAGGTCCATTCCAATTTTCTTATTCTGATCTCTCAAATGCAGCCATGTTATTTTCCTGACAGTCTTAGGCAAGTAGCTTGCCACTGTCTTCATGCAAGATGTTGGATTTCCCAGTCTAGTCTGCAGACCTGGGATTTCCTAATGACGTCTCATCCAAGAACTCACCAGGTCTGATTGATATTAATTAGGGCAGTGATGGCGAACCTTTTAGAGACTGAGTGCCCAAACTGCAACCCAAAACCCACTTATGCATCGTCGAGTGCCGGGTGGGTGTGGCTGCGGTGGTAACGGCAGACTGGGTGGGAAAAGTTCAATCAATCAATTCCAACTTTGCAAGATCTTTTTTTTTCCCACGAGAAGTTGAAATTGACTGATTTAACTTTTTTTTTTTTTTTTGCACATGGCGCAGAGGCCTAAAGCGAATAAAAGGTTTTATAAAACCCAGCTGAAGGCCTAGGACTGGGGCGACGGCGTGTGTGCCCACAGAGAGGGCTCTGAGTGCCGCCTCTGGCACCCGTGCCATAGGTTCGCCACCACTGAATTAGGGTCTACCTTTCTACTTGTAGGCTTTTAAGAAGAGACTGGACAGCCACTTGTCTGAAATGGTATAGGGCAGGGGTCTTCAAACTTGGCCCTTTTATGACTTGTGGACTTCAACTCCCAGAATTCCTCAGCCAGGCACGCTAACTGGGGAATTCTGGGAATTGAAGTCCACAAGTCATAAAAAGGCCAGGTTTGAAGACCTCCAGTATAGGGTCTCCTGCTTGAGCAGTGGGTTGGACTAGAAGACCTCCAAGGTCCCCCCCCCCCTTCCAACTCTTACTCTGTTAAAGAATTGGCTTTCAAAACTGCTCTCCAAGGAAAACAGAACCTGGGTGGGAAATGATCTTTCTGAAATTATTTTGCGAGTGCACCAAGATGGGGGGGGAGGGGTGAACAGAGGCATCCTCAGGAGAGGTCAAGCTAAGGAAGGCAGCCCCACCCCCACAGTGATGCAAGCTCTGCCCCTTTTGTTCTGTGCATTGTGACATCACAGACCTGTACAAAAGGGGCGGGGCTTGAGCGGCAAGGGCGTGGCCTTGCTTCTCTCATTCATTTTAACGAAGCATCTGATCCTGCTGTCTCCTGTTTCTCAGGGTACAACCTCGCTTCAACCCATCTGCAGCTTTCCAGCGTTCCCAGCCAGCAGTCTTTTCCCCCATAGAAGGGGCTTCTCCTTTGGGGGGGGTGTCTCATTAGGAACAGAAATACAGGCAACCTGAGAGGCATCGTAGCGATGGAAAGAAATCTTATTGGGAAAGATCCATAACAGAAAGCAACGGCTAGCCCACCCAAGTATCGGAGAAAGTCAAAAAGACCTTTATAGAGGAGAAATCTGAAAGATGCTGATAGCAATCCAGGAAAACAGAAAGGTAACCTTTGAAGAACTAGTAATAAACAAGCCCTCCCTGCACACTGAGTGCCACTCTACCCACTAGGCGTCTCTGCCTTGAAGACTGCATGTCCGGCTTTCTTGACACTAGAAAGCCAAAACAGTTTGTATTTAAGCCAAAACAATACCTTCCCCCCTGAATCTGGCCCCTTCTAGCTAGGCTGGGTGAACCCTACCTTGGGTGGCCACAAGGCAGAACCATGGGCCTTCTGGCAAGGACTTGGAGGACTATAATCCAGTGGTGGGATTCAGCCGGTTCGCACCACTTCGGCAGAACCGGTAGCTAATTTTTTGTTGCCCAGGCCCAGAATGGACTTCCCGAAGCGGCATCCACACAGAGAACCAGTTGCTCACATATTTGAATCCCACCACTGCTATAATCCCATATATTTGGAGGGGTACCAGAACAGGGGGAGGTGAGCCTATGTTCTCCTGCCCTTTATATATCACAAGAACCACAACAAACAAAAAACAACAACAACTTACCAGCCATTCTTTTTCTGCATTTTGGAGGGGATATGCAAAGGTTTATCTTCTTGAACAAGATCTTGAGCTAGTTATAATAGCAAGGATATAAGGAGTCTCCCGTCTGGAAGAAAACACCCTGACTGGCTTAACTGCCAATTCTTCAGGCAGGGCTATTTCTCCTCAGCCTCTTTGATCTCAAATACCCCCCACCCACCCCCTTTTTTGGTAATCTGCGCTCATTTTCTCTTAATTTCAAAACCCGCCACGGATACATTCGTGGTTGCCATAGGAACTAATGAAAAACAAATTAAAGTGTAAAAGAGAATAGGAAAGCAGGGAGAAAGGCTCTCTGCTCACCTATGGAGAAGAAATCAAAACACAAGCAGACTGGAGAGGGAGGGACTCCCCCCCCCAGAAGGGGAGGAACTACAACAACAATCATCCCCCGCCAAGGGAATTATCCTCAGCTCAGCCCAGGCTGAAGAAGACTGGCACAAGGGATGAAGCACTAGGCCCAGCTGTTGATCTTAAAGTCTAGATGGCACTGGCAGGGTATTTTGGATTGTACCCCATCAATAGTCCTGAAGACAGATCATAGGTGGGGAAGAGGAGAGAATTTGGAGTTCTGTGGGGAGAGGTTTCTGCCTTTCCTTCAGGAATTCAAGACTCCTTCTTCCATGGAGATTTCTTTTCCTTTTATCCCCATTACAACCCTGTCGAGATAGGCTGGGCTGAGAGGGGGAGGGGCAGGCACTAGCCACAAGTGAATTTCCAAGACTGAGAGTGAGCCTGTTGCTTCCTGGTCTACCTTACCTGCTCCATTTCTTCTACAAGGGTGCCCCACTGTCATTTTTTATTAATTTTATCAAATTGATATAGCTACCCATCTCACGGAGGTGACTCTGGGCAGCATACAATAAAGCAGGGGTCTTCAAACTTGGCCCTTTTATGACTTGTGGACTTCAACTCCCAGAATTCCTCAGCCAGGTACACTGGCTAAGGAATTCTGGGAGTTGAAGTCCACAAGTCATAAAAGGGCCAAGTTTGAAGACCCCTGCAATAAAGCGTAAAACAACTGTCAACGCTGCTAATATCGGATGTTCCTGCTTTGACAACAGATGGAAATGCAGCCATTTTCCTCTATTGCTTTTAGAATTAGTTGATGCTGGGAGGGGGAGTGTGGATGAGAGTCCAGCTAGTCATAACAATAACAACTCAGCCGTGGGAACTCAAGGTCATTGGGCCCAGAGTTGATAAAGTTTTGGCGGGCTGGAAAGCTGGGGAGAAAGCCCGCACTTCAAGCTAATTGGGGAATGTGATTTATGACTGTTTATTGGAGGAGGGAATTGTGCTTTGTTACTTTGTATCCAGGGGAGGGGAAATTAGTTTTTGGTTTCGACTATGTAGTGCCGATACTTTGTTTCTCGAATAAAAGATTCTTTAATGTAAACAATGCCTCGAAGTTCGTCGGAACCATGACAACAACAGCATAAAACAACAATTAAATTAAGCCTGTGGATTACATCTTTTTTTTCCCTTAAACACCTCCTTTCACTATATCAGTGATGGCGAACCTTTTAGAGACCGAGTGCTCAAACTGCAACCCAAAACCCACTTATTTATTGCCGGGTGCCAGGTGGGCGTGGCCCACTGGGTGGGCGTGGCTGTGGTGGTCATGGCAGACTGGGTGGGCGTGGCCAAGGTGGGCGTGGTCACCTCGATGTTGCTTGTGAGAGGGACGCTTGTGGGGGTCGGGCAGGGTTGAGGGAGATCCAGGGGATTTCTGGCGGGTGGGGTGGTGAGCAGGAGGCTCATCCTGTGGGGTGAGGTGAGGCAGGGCGGGGGTGCCATTGTCGCAGGGCGAGGCGAGGCAGGGGTCGGGGCGGCTGCTGCCTGACACCATCGGCCCCCGCACACAGAGGCCAGCGAGCGCATGGGGGCCGATGGTGTCTGTCAGCAGCCACAGCCTGCTGGCCCCTCAACCGGCACACTCTGGGGCTCCGCAGCCTGCCGCCAGCAGTTCAGAGAAGCCGCCTCTGAGCTGGCTGGCCGGCCGACAGCTGAGGAAGCGATGCAGTGGGTCGTGCCCAGGAAAAGGAGAGCATGCGAGGCCAGGAGGGATGCATCCGGCCACATGGGACCTCAGCGAGTTAGCGGGCGGCTGGTTAAAGAGGGACAGGTGCCATCTCCGGGGCATGGCGTGCGTGCCCACAGAGAGGGCTCTGAGTGCCACCTCTGGCACGCGTGCCATAGGTTCGCCACCACTGCACTATATCATCATATTATCATCATCCCTATTCACATTTTTACTGTATTATTTATTAGATTTTTATCCCACTTTTGTTACATTTGTAAGTAACTCAAAGGAGTGAAAATACTTACTACTCCTTCCTCTTCCTATTTTCCCCATAACAACAACCCTGTGAAGTGGGTTGTGCTGAGAGAGTCACTGGCTCAAAATCACCCAACTGGCTTTCATGCCTAAGGCAGAACTAGAACTCACCATTTCCTGGTGATTTGCCCAAAGTTACCTAACCAGCTTTCATGCCTAAGGTAGGATTAGAACTCCTGGTCTCCTGGTTTCTAGGTCAGCACCTAAATCACTGCACCAAACTGGCAAATTTCTCAAAATTCCTGCCCAATCCTTACTTTTTAGCCATTTTTATGATAGATTTTAAACAACTGTTCTTTCAAAGGGATGGTTTTTCTTTTTAAATTATTTAAATTTAAATTATGCAATGTGTAGATTTGAACCATTGAAGCTGAAGTCCCTTTCACATCAAGCTCAGGACAGACTTTAAGTTAGGGTCACGTTGCGTAATCTAGGTTTGTCTCTCGACCCACTGAGATCTAGAGACATCCAGCTATTTCTACTGCTAAAGTACTTTTAGATTAGAAGATGATTTTTAACATACACAATATATGGAAACAATATTGAATAAAAAATTGCCCCCCACAATGTCAAAATTTGCCTTGCATCTTGAAAAAATAAACCACCTGGGTTGACCAACTCTATGCAATATGGACTACACTGTACCAAATTTGAATTGACCATGGTAAATATAGACACCCTCTATAAGTGGGGCAAAATACCATCACTGAATTGTGACTGCAGGGTGAAAAACAAACTATCCAAAATATACTGTTAAAGTGCCAAAATAGAGCCTATAATGGAGAGTTTTCAAATTTCCTGGCTGTGACAAATGAAGTAAACATTATATTTGTACAGTAATGTAGTAATGTTTATAATATTTTAGATTTTATATTTCACATTGTGCATTTTATTTCTTGTGTTTCTATCAAAATGTGATGTGAATGTGCCACACAATTAATCATCAATTTCAACCCGCCCTGGGTCCTGAGTGGTAGCCAATGATTGGATTATAAAAAGCAAATAAAACAGTGGGCAGGTAAGGACACAAACTGGACCATATATTGAATTAATAAAATGCAACGCATGAGCTTTCTTCTTATAGGTTTAATATTTTACTACTTCTGTCACATTGAACATTACAATTTGCTTTGAGTGTTGCAGACACAACACAGCAGAGCTAGCACCCAGCTGATTTTGGCTGATCTCACAAGGCATCAATTACTGGTTTGCATTTGGCAAGTCCAAGTTGTGAAGAAAGAACTGGCACTCTATCTCCGTGTTATTGTTGTTAACAAAACTGCCTGTATGTTACCAGGAAACAAACTCAGATTTGCCATTCTCTTTATCATAAATGCCCAATGAAGTCTTATTTATCAATCTTAGTCTTCCTCTGAAGAGTTTTCAGAGATTAGTATGATTACAGGAACCGTTTCTGATTTCACTGCCATGATGGGAAGCTTTAATCACTGGTGTTTGTGGGTTAGGGAGTTAGGCAACTTTTGTGAATTATCACACATAGTTGCAATATCACTGTTAAAATATTGGGAGGGGAAATATACTCTTAAAAGGATTGTGGGAAGGTTTTCAGATAAAGGAAATAAATATGTGCACCTGCATATAATTCTTGTAATATGTATGAAGAATTAAAAATCTGCATATTATTATAGATACAAGAAGGGAGCAAGGAAGAATGCAGAACGAAAGGAGGCAGATTCAAGCCCACATCTGCCAGCCAAAATACAGACAGCACGCAGCAATTCTGAGTCATATAAACTGCCAGAAAGCAATTGTTTTGCAAATGCTTTTCTATTTAAACCATCCAAGACAAAAGAGGGATAATCAGCATGTGGTTTGCATAAAGAAAATTGAAAGTGATCAGTATCAAAGAGATGGCAGGACCCTTCTTCCCTAACCTTGGAGAACAGCTGCCCATTAAGGTAGGAAGTATAAGGCTAAATAGGATCAATTCAAATAGCTTTTCCAGCTGTCACTGAACAATCACACACACATAAAAAAACAGCAGTGATAATAAATGGATGAATTCGCAGGCTGATCATGGTTCAGGAGACTGTTACTGTATGGGAGCAACCAGCTGCAAGATTTCCCCACTTATCAGTAAAAAGACCTATCTCCTAGCTCAGGAGTCTCCAAACTTGGCAACTTTAAGACTTGTGGACTTCAATTCCCAGAATTCCCCAGCCAGTATGGGTGGCTGTGGAATTCTGGGAATGGGCTGGCTGAGGAATTCTGGGAGCTGAAGTCAACAAGTCTTAAAGTTGCCAAGTTTGGAGCTTGGAGATCCTGGCTGGATCACAGGAAAACTGTTAGAAAGAAAATCGGAATATACAGGGAGTCCTCAACTTACACTCATTTGTTTAGCGACGGTTCAAAGTTACAACAGCACTGAAAAAAGCAACATAACCAGTCTTTGCATCTGTGACCATGGCAGCATCCCCACAATCATGTGATCAAAAGTCGAGTGCTGAGCAACCGGCAAGTATTTATGATGGTTGTAGTGTCCCAGGGTCATGTGATCGCCATTTGTGACCTTCCCAGCAAAGCCAATGGGGGGGAGCCAAATTCTCTTAACGATCATGTGATTCACCTTAACAACTGCAGGGATTTGCTTGAGAATTGTGGCAAGAAAAGATGGTTAAAATGACATTGTCTCACTTAATACCCACCTTGCTTAGCAATGGAAATTCTGGTCCCCATTGTGGTTGCAAGTCAAGGACAACCTACATAGGGGGACAGATTGGCTCTAAATAGGGAATAGGTCAGTTGCTGGAATTCTTATAGCTCCGCCCCTTTTATCTCAATAAATCAGGGGTCTTCAAACTTGGCCCTTTTATGCCTTGTGGACTTCAACTGCCAGCATGCCTGGCTGAGGAATTCTGGGAGTTGAAGTCCACAAGTCATAAAAGGGCCAGGTTTGAAGACCCCTGCAATAAATCTTGCTAAAGAAAACTCAGTGAGAATTGTGCTTGGAAGTGAATGAATTGGTGTTTAGGCAGCTGCCAAACAGCCTGACAGATCTTTAGAAGTAATGGTACAATGAATTGCCAACTACATTTCACTGGTTTTACTATCACCATATGTTAGACCAGATGAGTGTGGTGTTTCACTCTAGGGTAATCTGCTCTGAGACAAGAATAAAATCCTGAAGGCTCTCTGAATGAATTTGTCTGGGCCCAAAAAAATGTGAAGAGTCTTGTCTGGCTAGAGATGACACACACAGAAGGACCAATGAAGAGTGTGAAGAAGACATGGTAGGGGAAGATGCTAAGAAGTCACGGTAGAATAGGATACGAACCCAGCACCTCCAGGATGACGAACAGCACCCTCGTTGCAAGGGCTGGCTCTTTCTTCAAATAAGAACTTTTTAAATCTACTTGTAGGCATGGCTGTGTAGTAACCGCGGGCTACAGAACAGAAGGGAAACTTTGCCCTTCAAACTGATTGGAGAACGTGATTTATGACTGCTAATTGGAGGAGGGAATTGTGCTTGAATATTATGTGCTCAGGGGAGGGGAATTCAGATCTTGGCATCCACCATGTTCCTGCCGAAGGGTGCTATACTAATAAAGAGACTTTAAGGTAAACAATGCCGCGAAGTTCTTTGAGGTATTCCCCTAATCAGAACCATGACACCATGTTAATGGGAAGGCCCTATTTTTTGTCCCCCAAGCATTACTCAATATTCTCAGCTGAGCCAGTTTGGTCTGGCATGAGTGGGAATTCTAGTCCTACCATAAAGAAAGTGGGAGACTGTGAGTTCTAGTCCCACCATAAACATGAAAACATTGCTGGATAACAATGGACCAGTCACTCACTCTCAGTCCAACTGACCTCACAGGGTTGTTGCTATGGGAAAAATAGGAGGAGGGAAGAATATTAGATATGTTTGTCTTAAGTAACTTATAAAAATAATTAATAAAGGCGGGAAATAAATATTCTTAGTAGACTTTAAATGGCTCTTCTGATTTCCAAGCTCTTTCCTTCTAGAAAAACAACTAAACCCAATTTGATATTTTATATCCAGAATCTTTTGATAGAGCTTTGATGTGATCCGCTTGTAACATATGTGCACCTCCAAACATTGTAGTTTGTTGACAGTGCCCTGTTTCCAGAAAGGCTAAATCATAGAACATATAGTAGAGCATAGAACAATAGAGTTGGAAGGGACCTTGGAGGTCTTCTAGTCCAATCCCCTGCCCGTCACAGAAGATCTTATACCAGGGGTCTTCAAACGTGGCCCTTTTATGACTTGTGGACTTCAACTCCCAGAATTCCTCAGCCAGGGCCACGTTTGAAGACCCCTGTCTTATACCATTCCAGACTTTCTTTGGACTTGATGGGATGGATACACATAATCATAGAAAGAATAACAGAACAGAATAATAGAGTTGGAAGGGACACCAAAGGTCCTCCACTCCAACCCCCCACCCAAGCAGGAGACCCTATACCATTTCAAATAAATAGTTGTCCAATCTCTTCTTAAAAACCTCCAGTGACGGAGCACCCACCACTTCTGGAGGCAAGCTGTTCCACTGGTTAATTGTTCTCATTTGCAGGAACAGAATAGAATAGAGCTGGAAGGGACCTTGGAGGTCTTCTAGTCCAGCCCCCTGCTCAAGCAGGAGAACCTATACCATTTCAGACAAGTGACTGTCTAGTCTCTTCTTAAAAATCTCCAGTGATAGAGCGCCCACGATTTTCGAAGGCAAGCTGTTCCACTGGTTAATTGTCCTCACTGTTAGGAAGTTTCTCCTTAATTCCAGATTGCTTCTCTCTTTGGTCAGTTTCAAACCATTGTTTCTTGTCCTGCCCTCTGGTACTTTGGACAATAGGTTGACCCCCCTCTTCTTTTGTGGCAGCCCTTTAGATATTGGAAGACTGCTATCAGGTCACCCCTCGTACTTCTTTCCCTACATTCTTAATGAAGGATGGTTTGGTTTGAGAAGAATTCAATTTCTAACCATGAATTAACTATGCTCTCGGTTGCTGAAGAATGCTGATTGTGCCATTAAAAAGTCTGCATGCATCAAAAATAATTCACTTCCAATGGGCAGAGCAGCCATTTCAGGGACAAAAAACCCTACGTTTGCAATCAGTTGTAGAATAAGGACAAGACTTTGTAGCAGACTTTTATGGTACAGTAGGATGACCTTTTAAAGTGGAGTAATAGGATGGTTTGTATGTGCTGCTGTTACTCAGAATGGAGCCTTAAGATGGTTTAAGACCAGAGTCTGAAATTACTACCTAGTGAATCCTTTTCTTGGCATCCCACTTTAAGAAAAATTTAGAGACACTGCAGCAGGTTCCAAGAAGAGCACCATGGATGATTGAAGATTAGAATAACAGAGTTGGAAGGGACCTTGGAGGTCTTCTAGTCTAACCCTCCATTCAAGCAGGAGACACTGTACCATTTAAGACAAATAGCTGTCCAGTCTCTTCTTTAAAAACTCCAGTGTTGGAGCACCCACAACTTCTGGAGGCAAGTCGTTCCACTGATTGATTGTTCTCACTGTCAGGAAATTTCTCCTTAGTTCTAGGTTGCTTCTCTCCTTGATTAGTTTCCATCCATTGCTTCTTGTCTTGCCTTCTAGTGTTTTGGAAAATAGGTTGACTTCTTCTTTGCGGCAGCAGCCCCTTAAAAGAAACTAAACCATGTACAGAATGCCTGAGGGAACTGGGGAGGTTTTCTCACTGTGAAAAGACAACTGAAAATAAATCTGGAGTTAAACAAATCACTGCAGTTATTAAGTGAGTAATGTGTTCATTAAGCAAATCCAGTTCCCACATTGACTTTGCTTGCCAGAAACCAGCTAGGAAGGTTGCAAATTTATTATTTATTGATTAAATTTCAGTGCTGCCCATCTCTCTATAAGGCAGGGGTCTTCAAACTTGGCCCTTTTATGACTTGTGGCTGAGGAATTCTGGGAGTTGAAGTCCACAAGTCATAAAAGGGCCAAGTTTGAAGACCCCTGCTTAAGGTGACCTTGGACAACTTATTGATGGGGGAATCATATGATCCTGGGATGCTTCAATTGAGGTAAATATAAACCAATTGCTATGTGCCCAAATTTTGATCACGTGAACATGGGGATGCTGCAACTGTTGTAACTCTGCGGACCAGTCAAAGGTCACTTTTTTTCAGGACCATTATAACTTGGAAAGGTTGCTAAATGAATGGTTGTATGTTGAGTGATGCAAGTAGTATTTTGTTGGATTAGGACTAGGTTGATTCTAGGTGGACCCTCAAGCACAGAAGTTCCCTGGGGTTCTTGAGCCAATTCTTCTCTCTTGAACCATGACTGAGTGTGGTGATGAAAGAGCCGAACTGGAATTGGGAAACTCACATTCAAGTCCATCATCAGCCATTGATGTTTCCTGGGGGACTTTAGGCCAATTTCTCTCTCACACCCCAAGATGTAGTCTGGCATGATGGTTAAGATGCAGGACAAGAGACAAAGAAACTCAGCTTCTAACAAAGGAGAATAATTGTAGCTCACGATTGAAATGAGGGGGCCCTCGGTGCTCCCTGAGCTTAGTTGTTTGCTTGTGGCATGATAGTTAAGATGCTGGACAAGAGCAGGGCTTTTCAACCTTTTCACCCATTGTACCACTTTTAGGATATGGCAACATCTGAATACCACCAGTCGCCTAGCAAGGTGTCAAAACTTGATGACCAAAAAAAAAAAGGAAAAAAGTGATAAAGTACAGGTAGTCCTCAACTTACAACAGTTCGCTTAGTGACTGTTCGAAGTTACAATGGCACTGAAAAAAGTGCCCCCCAAGCCACAGCCAAGCAAGACACCTGCCTGCCCGCCCAGTGGCGCTCTTCCTCCTGTCCGAGGTTTTCATTGTTGTGAGCATTTCTATTGAGGATTGGCAGCGGGGGTGGGGTGGGGGGTGTTTGGTTTTTATTCCCCCCGTCTGCTGGGTGGTTGCAGCAGGTTTTGGTCACTTCACATGACCCTGGGACACTGTGACCGTCATAAATATGAATCAGTTGCCAAGCATCTGAATGTAAATCACAAGACCCTGGAGATGCTGCAACATTCCAGCTGATCGGCGCTTCTTCCCAGAAGGGTCAGGATCAGCGCCGAGCTCCAGCTGGAGTCTGGCGCTGATCCTGGTGCTTCTGCTGAGCCCTGACAGCCCTGCAGCTCCAGCCATCTCTCGCTCAGGCTTGTGCGGTGCTGCCACCGGTTCAGCTCATTCCCCTCCCCCGCTACCACTTTTCTAGGATGGTCGCGTACCACCTGCCAGGTGCCAATGTACCACTGGTTGGAAAGCCCTGGACAAGAGGAAGAGAAACTCAACTTCTAATAAAGGAGAATAATTGTAGCTCACGATTGAAAGGAGGGGCTCCCGGAGCTTGGTGGTTTTCTTGCAGATGTTTCATTTCCCAAACCAGGTAACATTATCTGTGCTGAGGATGTTATCTAGTTTGGATAATGAAACACCTTTAAGTGTGTTGGCAGGAATAGCCAACACTCCAGAAGACAGGCTTAAGATACAGAAGGACCTTAACAGACTTGAACATTGGGCTCTATCTAACAAAATGAAATTCAATGGTGAAAAAAGTAAGGTTCTACATTTAGGCAAGAAAAACCAAATGAACAGGTATAGTGTAGGTGGTACCTTGCTCAAGAGTAGTAACTGTGAGAGGGATCTCGGAGTCCTAGTGGACAATCACTTAAATAGGAGCCAGCAGTGTGCTGCAGCTGCCAAAAAGGCCAACACAGTGTTAGGCTGCATTAACAGAGGGATAGAATCAAGATCACGTGAAGTATTAATACCACTCTACAATGCCTTGGTAAGGCCACACTTGGAATACTGCATCCAGTTTTGGTCACCACGATATAAAAAAGACGTTGAGACTCTAGAAAGAGTACAGAGAAGAGCAACAAAGATGATTAGGGGACTGGAGGCTAAAACATATAAGGAACGGTTGCTGGAATTGGGTATGTCTAGTTTAATGAAGAGAAGGACGAGGGGTGACATGATAACAGTGTTTCAATATTTCAGGGGTTGCCACAAAGAAGAGGGAGTCAAGCTATTCTCCAAAGCACCTGAGGGCAGGACAAGAAGCAATGGATGGAAACTAATCAAGGAGAGAAGCAACCTAGAACTAAGGAGAATTTTTCTGACAGTTAGAACAATTAACCAGTGGAACAACCTGCCTCCAGAAGCTGTGAATGCTCCAACACTGGAAGTTTTTAAGAAGAGACTGGACAGTCATTTGTCTGAAATGGTATAGGGTTTCCTGCCTGAGCAGGGGGTTGGACTAGATACCTCCAAGGTCCCTTCCAACTGTATTATTATTATTATTATTATTATTATTATTATTATTATTATTATTATTATTATTATTATTATTGTTGTTGTTGTTGTTGTTGTTGTTGTTGTTTTATTATTATTATTATTATTATAACCAAGCTCAGAGAGCACCAAGGACCCCCTCAAACTGAAGTTCTGGTTGAACCTCATCCTGGGAAGCTTATTTGACCTCTTTGGATCTGGCTTTCTCTCTGCACCTCACTGACTTCACGGGGCTATTTTTCCGGGGAAAACAGGAAGAGAGCGCACTATGTCCACACCCCCAATAAGTGAACAGAAAGAGAGGACCTACGGACTTGCCTTTCACTGCAGGGCCCAGAAAAATAGATTTAAGGTACAGGCAAGCATTCCTGCAACATTCCATCTGGATGTTTGGGGGGCGGGGTGGAACTTTCCTTAGCAGGAAGAGGATAATGAGAGCAATTACCTCAAAAGGGAGTGGGCTCTTTTTCAATGGAAGTGCTCAGGTGGAAACGTGAGGGGGACCACCTGCCAGGAAGAATTCGTGTTGATTTGTGCAGAGTGGAGAACATTGTGCTCAGATTGAGTGGCCTCAGGGCTCTCTCCCTGCTCCAGGATTCTGACTGCAACAATTGCTCACAAGGCAATCAAGTGCTGTACTCTGCCTGGGTGGATAAGTGTGTTTCACAGACTCTTCTTCTTTTTTTTTTTTTTTTGAAACTTCAGCAGCCTAGCAATCGGTTGGGTAGGAGGTAATAAGCCAGTGCTTAATCTGAGCAACAGCAAAAGACATTGGGGTTGACAGCACAGGTAGTCCTTGACATACAACCATTCATTTAGTGACTGTTTGAAGTTACAACAGCACCGAAAAAAGTGACTTATGGCCATTTTTCACACTTAACAACCATCGCAGCATCCCCATGGTCACGCGATCAAAGTTCAAATGCTTGGCAACTGGCATGTATTTATGACGGTTGCAGTACTCTGGGGTCATGTGATCCCCTTTTGCCACCTTCTGACAAGCAAAACCATGTAGAACAGGGGTCCTCAACCTTGGCAACTTTAAGACTTGTGGACTTCAACTCCCAGAATTCTTAAGGACTTAAGTCGAGGACTATCTGTAGAGTCTGTAGGCAGGACAAGAAGCAACGGATGGAAACTAATCAAGGAGAGAAGCAACCTAGAACTAAGAAGAAACTTCCTGACAGTTAGAACAATTAACCAGTGGAACAACCTGCCTCCAGAAGCGGTGAAGGCTCCAACACTGGAAGTTTTTAAGAAGAGACTGGACAGCCATTTGTCCGAAATGGTATAGGGTTTCCTGCCTGAGCAGAGGGTTGGACTAGATGACCTCCAAGGTCCCTTCCAGCTTTATTATTATTATTATTATTATTATTATTATTATTATTATTATTATTATTATTATTATTATTATTATTATAGAGTCAACAAGCAAACATACTTTTAAACTGTTGCAAGTGGCATTTGCAGAATCCCTAAAGCAGCAGGCAGCTTTGATGATGATGATGATGATGATATTATTGCAGCCAGAAATGATGCGCCCATGATGTGCCAAAGTATATTGCGCTTTAATCAGCTTTAGCAGAGATGCCAGCTGGGTCTCTTCTGCGAGAAAACTAACCTGTGAGGGCTTATGAAGGTGGCAGCACACCCAGATTAAATACATAATTTGCTTTCTGCAAGACTGCCTGCGAAAAATGTTCAGAAAACTCCAGCTGGTTCAGACTGTAACCTCCGGATCCTGTTATGCAACCCAATACTTAAGCAAAAAGGAAAAAATTAAGAACACGCCAAGGAACACCCGCAGGTCTTAATAGGCCTCGGAAATAACTGCCTTTAAAGCCTCAATCCACCAGCTGTCTGCTGCAAATCCACTTATGTTTGGAAGGGAAATGCAGCCCAGCATCGCTCAGAGAGGGAGAAATGATATTTGATGCCATTTTCACAGAACCCTCCCCCCCCCCCATGGTAATAAGATTGCCTCCATCCTTGTACAACCTCTTACAAAACATCCGTCACTCTGCGAACTCTCAGAAAATTCAGCCATACCGAACAGTGTCACCCACAGGGTGGAATTCCAGTGGCCCTGTGTGTCCCCCAAATGCAGGGCCAAAATTGTTGGGGAGCAAAACTTAGCAAAGTGTCGGGAGAAAGATCCTAAAGGTGAGAGCTTTTTGGTGTTAGAATACAGGTAGTCCTCGACTTACGATCACAACTGAGCTCAAAATTTCTGTTGCTGAGTAGGACAGTTAAGTGCGCTTTGCCCAATTTCACAACCTTTCTTGCCACAAGTTGGTAAGTGAATCACTTCAGTTTTTGAGTCAGTAACAGGGTTGTTAAGCGAATCTGGCTTCCCCATTGACTTTGCTTGTCAGAAGGTCACAAAAGATAATCACATGACCCTGGGACACTGCAACCGTCATAAATATGAGTCAGTTGCCAAGCATCTGAATTTTGATCACATGACCATAGGGATGCTGCAATGGTCATAAGTGTGAAAAATGGTCATAAGTCACTTTTTTCAATGCCACTGTAGAAACATAGAATCCTAGGGCTGGAAGGGACCTTGGAGGTCTTCTAGTCCAAACCCCTGATCAAGCCAAGAGTCCTTATATCATCCTGGACAAATGGCTGTCCAATCTTTTCTTGAAAACAGATATAGGTAAATAGAGACAGACAGACAGACCACAGAATCCTAGGGCTGGAAGGGAACTTGGAGGTCTTCTAGTAGTCCAATCCCCCTGCCCAAGTGTAATTTTGAACGGTCACTAAATGAACAGTTGTAAGTTGAGGACTGTCTGTACACCCCTTATGGTCATAAGTGTGAAAAAGGTCATCAGTCACTTTTTTCAGTGCCGTTGTAACTTCAAATGGTCACTAAATGCACTGTTTTAAGTTGAGTACTATCTGCAGCTTGTCTCAGCAGTGGTGGGCTGCTTTTTGATGGAGTTCCAATGCAAAGAGGTGGGCTGACTGTCTTTTGGCAGGTGCAGCTCATACACTGACTCTGGGGTGGACTGGAGGACCTCGAGGCATCCTTCCAACTCTATTGCTGCTATTATGCAATTGTGAGACCATGCACCAAAGTCAAAATTAAGCAAAAATTATAGGATGACTTGGGAGACATAACTAAAAGTCAATTTCCTCTATATATGCAGATTCTTCAGTGATGAATAATAGACTTGGAAGGGACCTTGAAGGTCTTCTAGTCCAACCCCTTGCTCAAGCAGGAGACCCTATCCAGCCCAGACAAATGGCTGTCCAGTCTCTTCTTAAAAGTCTCCAGTGATGGAGCACCATAACTTCTGAAGGCACGCCATTCCACTGATTAATTGTTCTCACTCTTAGGAAATTTCTCCTTAATTCTAGGTTGCTTCTCTCCTTGATTAGTTTCTGTCCATTGCTTCTTGTCTTGCCTTCTATTGCTTTGGAAAATAGGTTGATCCCGCCCCTCTTTTTTGCGGCAGCCCCTCAAATATTGGAACACTGCTATCAGGTCACCCTAGTCCTTCTTTTCCAGATTCCCTGGCCTAAACCAACCTTGACAACTTAAGACTTGTGGACTTCAACTCCCAGAATTCCCCACAGCGTAGATAGTTGAGGAATTCTAGGAGTTGGTCCACAAGTCTTAAAGCTGCCAAGGTTGGACACCCCTGCCTTAAGGCGAAAGAGGACTTAGGACCCTGAAAAAACACCCTGAATTGTCATTGATTCAGCTTACAAAGGGTGCTGCAGATTTCCTTAGGGCTCCCTAAATTCAAGATGGCTTGTTTTGCAAAAACATTACCTCCCACCTCCAAATGCTGAACAAACTGGGAGGGCAACAGTCCTCCCACACAGAGTCACAAACACACCATAAAAAAAAAAAGCAATGTCTGACTTAGCAAAAGGGTGGTTTGGATTTTTTTTTCATAGTCAAAAAAGTAAACAATACAGCAGAATCAACTTTAAGAGTCTCTAGGATACTGTGCTGTTGCTACGTTATCTCACCATCAAGAAAGTTACTGTCACAGGAGGTGAGGAAGGGGAAAAAAAAATCTAATTTCTTTTAAGGATGAGTCCTGCTCCCCTTATTATTACTATGGTGCCTTGTCTTCATCTCCTATACTTTTCTTTTTTTTCCCCACTTTCTGGCTGAAGGAGAAGAACAACAGGAATTTTCTCCCAATGTCTGTGCCATCAGCTGCTTATTTCACCTTCCATCTGGCTTTGTTTCCTCCTCTCTTGCAGATCATCCTTCTGATCCCTAATTAAAACAGTGTAGAGCAGAAGGTCATGATGATCACTGATTGATTAAAAGTGCTTGTGATTACTCAGCTGCTTCGGAAGGGGATCGTCTCCCTTCAATTAGAATTAAAGCAGGAGCACCTTCTTGTAACACAGGGTTTCTCAAACTGTGAAAGGAAAAAAAATAAATATCAGTGACTCTCAATCTCAGCCACTTTAAGGTGTGTGGACTTCAATTCCCCCAGCCAGCATGAACAGAAAGCGTCAGGGAAGGAAGGGAATGGACAGCCACTTGCCTGAAATGGTGTAGGGTCTCCTGCTTGAGCAGGGGGTTGGGCTAGAAGACCTCCAAGGTCCCTTCCAGCTCTATTCTGAATTTGAATTCTGAAGGATAGGAACTAGCAGCAAGAAATTAAGACTGGAATAAAAAGTGGGCATTTGAGCTTGGTAGTAAGAGACTCTGATGTGACCTCTTATTTTGGAGATATGTAGTATAGGTAATCCTCGACTTACAGCCATTTATTTAGTTACCATTCAATGTTATGACAGCATTGGAAAAAAAGTTTGTTTTTCAAATGACCATTGCAGCATCCCTGTGGTCATGTGATCAAAATTTGGTTGCTTGGCAACTGGCATGTATTTATGACAGTAGCATTGACCTGGGGGGTCATGTGATTGCCATTTGTAGCCTTCCCAGCCAACTTCCAACATGTAGACATGTCATTAGGGACATCAGATTCACTTAACAACCGCACAGTTCACTTAACAACTGTGGCAAAAAAAAGGTTGTAAAATGAGGCACAACCCACTTAACAACTACAACAGAAATTTTGGGCTCGACTGTGGTCCTATGTCAAGGACTGCCTGTAGTAGCGTCCAAGTTAAGTCTCCTTCAAGAAGTAAAATTTAATGCTTGCTGATTTCATGGGTGCTTTCAAACAGCTTGTCAGCAAAATGAAAATGGGGTTGCCACTGTCCCTTTTATTTCTTTGGGGTTTTTGTTTTTTTTTTATAACAAGTTTTATTGAATTGTTTTGTTTTACAACCAAGTGCTTGGAACTCATCGTGGAGATAGGGCACTCCATACAACAAAGTAAAAAATATAATCATACATAAACAATTTGAATTACTTCTTTAAAGGTTCCCTCTCTAAGCAAAGAAAGGAAAAACAAATAGAAAAAAAAAACACAATATCAATAATATGTCCACCCGTTTTCAGGCTTAACTAACTCACAATTAACATATTCCAATTTTTTAAGTTTTTTTAAGTCCTCAACTTATGACCACCATCAGGACTGGAAAATCGATCAAGTGGCACAGTCGTTAAGCCAGGCATCGTATTTTATCATCTTTTGAGGGGGGGGCTGGGTTTGTTAAGCGAGAC
The DNA here is from genome assembly GCA_023970755.1 of Azemiops feae. Taxonomy (NCBI): domain Eukaryota; kingdom Metazoa; phylum Chordata; class Lepidosauria; order Squamata; family Viperidae; genus Azemiops; species Azemiops feae. Next base: position 354,874 of record JALGBA010000850.1, on the reverse strand, counting down.
ATCATGTAACTGCAAATTGCACCTTCCCTGCCAGCTTCCCCATTGACTTTGTTGGTCAGATGCTGGCTGGGAAGGTTGCACATGGAGATCATATGACCGGGGGGGGGGGCACTGCAACCATCATAAATGTGAGCCAATTGCTAAGTGCCTGGATCACAATCACCTGACCATGGAGATGCTTTGACGTTCAGAAGTGTGAGGAACGGTCATAAATCCCTTTTTTCAGGGCGGTTTTAGCTTCTAACAGTTGCTAAACGAATGGCCGTAAGTTGAGGACTACCTCTAGTTTAGTCTTCAGCCTTGGGGCCCCCTCATGGTCTCTCTTTCAAGCCATGTGATCCTGCTTGGTTTTTTGAGATCAGCCAGGATTGCTTTACGCTGCCTCCTGCTTCCTCAGCAAATTGAATTGAGCCATCTCCCGGTGCCTGCAGTAACACATAAGTGTCATTTTCTAATCAACGGTACAGAAGTGGTTTCCTGTAGTTTTCTTCTGGATTATTTGACGACTTCCCAGTCCAGTCGATAACCTTGGCATTTCTTGGTCCTCTCCCATCCAAGCCCTAACCAGACCAGAGCTTGCTTATAGCCTGAAGTGATTTTACATAATGATAATAAAGTAATTTTACCTAAGGCAATTGATGTAGTCCTAGGCTGCATTAAAAAAAAGGGATAGTATCAAGATCACATGAAGTGTTAGTACCACTTTATACTGCACTAGTTAAGGCCACCCTTGGAATAGGGCATCCAGTTTTGGTCACCACGATACCAAAAAGATGTTGAGACTCTAGAAAGAGTGCAGAGAAGAGCAACAAAGATGATCAGGGGATTGGAAACGAAACCATATGATGAAAGATTGAGGGAACTAAATCTGTCTAGTCTCATGAAAAGGACTACGGGGGACATGATAGCAGGGACTACCACAAAGAAGAGGGGGTCAAAATACCTGAAGGCAGGACAAGAAGCAATGGATGGAAACTAATCAAGGAGAGAGCCAACCTACAAATAAGATGAAATTTCCTGATTGTGAGAACAATTAACCAGTGGATCCTCCAACACTGGAGATTTTTAAGAAGCGATTGGACAACCACTTGTTTGAAATGGTATAAGGCAGTGGCCCCAAACCTTTTGGTCACAAGGGACCCGTTTTGTGGAGAGAGGTTTTTTCATGGACCAGAGGGAGCATGTTTTGTGTGCTGCCTGTATCCCGCAGATGGGGTTTCGCTTGTTTACGCGGACCGATTCTGGCATGCCGTGGTCCAGTGCTGGTCCACGGACCGGAGGTTGGGGACCCCTGGCAGAAGGTCTCCTGCTTGGGTAGGGGATTGGACTAGAAGACCTCCAAGGTCCCTTCCAACTCTGCTATTTTGTTTTCTGTAAGGTCAGGTAGATACTGTCACCTGCCGAGGCATACAATATATGGCTTATTACACAGTTCAACTAAATTTGTTCCTCCATCCACTGACTCATTCTGATGGGTAAGGCCTTGGACACAGGGATATTCTCAGAAAGAGTCCCCAAAACTAAGAGGGTCACTGTGGCTATGCAATCAACGTCCCGCTGTGCAACGTGGGTGATGGCACAACGGCAGTTTGCTTTTTTTGACCCTGAAAACCCCACCACCCCAGATGTGCCTGCTTGCACAGCTGCTCCCAAATCCTTCCCACCCTGGTAAAAGGACAAGCATCCTTTCAACAGTGGAGCAACAAAAAAAAAAAATCACTTTAATAAAACGGCAGATGGAAATTGTTTTCAAATCCAAGCTGCCTGGGAGAATAAGATCTTTAAAAACAATAATAATAAAAAGATAGAGAGAGAAGATAAGGTACTTTAGCCCCGAGCTAGGAACGTTATTGCTTTCCCTCTCTTGACACGTAAACTGACAATGGGAAGGATGTGATGGTAACAATTTTTAATGCGGGAATCCCACAAGGCCCAGAAAAGCTTGGCTAGGCTCTGCATAAGCTGCGCGAGGGAGTAAGCCATCACAGGAAGGACGGATAATTGTTCTTGGATGGCTGATGGGAGAGGGGATGGACGCTCTTGGAAGCAGATGCCTGGACATCAACCACCCTTGGCTAAAAACAACCTTCTTCAGCAGGGTTGTGGCTCAGGAATTCTGGGAATTGAAGTCCACAGGTTGTAAAGTTGCCCTAGATGCCCACCCCCTGCTCTACAAAGCCACACATGTAAGGGAGAACTTTGTATCACCAACCTGGATTTCTCTTTTTGCAAATACAATCCTTGGTTGCATAAACAGAGGCACAGCTTCAAAATCACCCTTTATAGTACCGATTTATGATAGGGCTATGTCTGCCCTACGGCACGCCTCAAGGCACTGAGTAAGCATTGAAACAGCATCCATTTTATTTATATCCGCAAAGGATGGTTTACCAAATCACTATTGCACATATTGCAATTTTCCCCAAGTTATTTTCCCTTAAAAAAAACCTGCAGGAAAATGCCAACTGCTTCCAAAAGCCTTGAAATTGATTTCAATGGTTTCCCCTCCCCCCGTTTGATTAATCTTATTTTGCAGCAGCCCAGATGCAGCCTGAAGAGAAGTTATATTTTGTCGGTTACAAAGGTTGGATTATATTTTCATGAGTGACCTTCCTGTGCTTTCTTTCCAGGCAATCACACAGCATTTGTCATCTCCAACACTTCCTCGTAGCAATTAATTGCTGTGCTATTGCAGACTGAAGATGAGAGGTTTGTAAAAGGGAATATTCCTTCTCATGAGAAAGATCCTCTTTACATAGAAATCTAGTCTATTAGGGGCAAAAGGCTAAAATAATCTTCCCCCTGATAGGCTAGCTTTCTGCATGGAGGAAAATTTTGAATAGAAAAATGTCTTCCCACTTGAAATGATACAGCCATTTGAAGTTCATGCTAAGTCCATGTGAACTTAGCATGACTTGATAACAGTCATTGACATCCAAAGCAAAGGAGAGCATTAGCAAACATACTACACGTAGTCCTCTACTTACGACTACAAATGAGCCCAAAATTTCTGTTGCTAAGCGAGACCGTTGTTAAATGAATTTTGCTCCATTTCTTGCCACAATTGTTAAGTGAATTCACTGCAGTTGTTAAGTTAGTAACCTGGTTGTTAAGTGAATCTGGCTTCCCCATTGACTTTGCTTGTCAGAAGGTCCCAAAAGGGGATCACGTGACCCCCGGAACACGGCAAGCGTCATAAACATGAGTTAGTTGCCAAGCATCTGAATTTTGATCATGTGACCATGAGGATGCTGCAACGGTCATAAATGTAAAAACCGTCATAAGTCACTTTTTCAGTGTCATCATCACTTTGAAAGGTCACTAAATGAAATGTTGTAAGTTGAGGACTACGTGTTTTATCCTGGGATTGGTAAAAGTTTTGCAAAGGGTTGTAGGAAATAGTTGTTGAATAGCTATCTGTATGTGTGTGCAGCAAACAGCTGCAGAAGCAAACCATTTTCAATATTTTTAAAAAAAAATAAGATTTCAAGAACCAATTACTTACTTTATCTTCAGACTAGCAAGCATGGCTTTGTCAATCCTGAAAAAAAAAAGAGAGAGAGAAGAATGTTAAGGAGATTATTTGGATTCTTAATTTTTCTGTTAGACAACTCTCATGGCTGGATCTCCCAACCCTTTTAGAATTAATGATCGGCAGGGATGGATCTTTCTCTAAATCACTGTTTATAATGGGAGACAAGGGAGGAACATAAGAGACGGTTTGGTGTAGTGATTAAGGCATCAGGCTAGAAACTGGGTGACTGAATTCTAATCCTTCCTGGGTGAGCTTGGGCCAGTCATTCTCTCTTAACCCCTAGGAAGCAGGCAATGGCAAACTTATTTACTTATTAAATTTATATGCCACCCATCCCACTCTACAAAATGCCTGGGCCGGTGCAAAATCTCAAACTTCCAAAATCTTGCCATGAAAAATGCAGGGACATGTGTCACCAGGAGTCAACAACAGAATAGCAAGAGTTGGAAGGGAACTTGAAGGTCTTCTAGTCCAACCCTTTGCTCAAGCAGGAAACCCTGTACGATTTCAGACAAACACTGACTCAAAAGCACACACAGACAAAAAGAGCATTTTAAACCTCCTGTCATGGGCCACAAACAGCAAGTGAGAAAACCATCTCTGCTTTTTTTAAATGTGGCAGAGCTAGGCTCCCACCCACCCAAAGGAGCCAATTAAAAATTGTTATATACTAAACCAAATTCAGCAATCAGATAGGCTTCAGTGTAAGGTGGCATTTGGTAAGATCCAATTTTCACTTTTGCACCTTAAATAACAAGGAACTTGTAATGCAAAAGACACGTTTTGTTCAGCCTGCACCTTCTGAATCAGCCTGTTCCCTCCTGTAATGAAAGATTCAACAGCTGCCACTCCATCCCCTTTTTTAATCTGAAAAGAAAAGAGCTCCATCTGTTTTATCATCACCTGCAGCACAGTATCTTAGATCAGACTGCTCACCAGACTCTGATGAGTAATTTGGAGATTATAAGGGGGGGAAGCCAATACAGATCCTTCCAGCTTGCAGTTGACAGTTCCTACTGGGTGGCTGCAAACCAACCACTTACCACCGGTCATTTACCAAACATTCAAAGTTACAATGGACCTCCCCTTATAAAAAAGATGTTGAGACTTGGGGGGAAAGTGCAGAGAAGAGCAACTAAGATGATTAAACAACTGGAGACTAAAACATAGGAAGAACAGTTGCAGGAACTGGGTACGCCTAGTCTAGTAGAGAAAAGAAGGACTAGGGGTGACATGGTAGCAGTGTTCCAGTATTTGAAGGGCTGCCACAAAGAAGAGGGGGGTTATTTATTTTCCAAAGTAACAGAAGGCAAGACAATAAAAAATGGATGGAAATTAATCAAGGAGAGAAGCAACCTGGGATTAAGGAGAAACTTCCTAACGGTGAAAAGCATTCAGAAGTTGTGGGTGCTTCATCACTGGAGGTTTTTAAGAAGAGACTGGACAGCCGCCTGTCTGAAATTGTATAGGTCTCCTGCTTGAGTAGGGGGTTGGACTAGAAGACCTCCAAGGTCCCTTCCAGCTCTATTCTGAATGATTGAAGTTTATTTATAAGCTGCTTCTGAAGTTGCAACGGCTGCCCTACTCCCACAATCATACTGTATGTCCACATTTTGGGTGCTCGGCAACCAGCCCACATTTACATCCATTTACACTGAGCCACAGTCATGCAACTGCAATTTATATTTTTGTTGGAATCCAGCATTTCCTTCCAGTTTCCGGCAAAAAGTGGTCCCTAGCGAACGATTGCATTAGTTTGACAACTAACTGCCACAAAAAGCATCATAAAAATCAGGTCAGTTGCATGACCTGCTTTACAACCATCTTGACTTACAAGCATAATTGCCAGGTTCAATTACAGTCATAAGTCAAGGGCTACTTGTACGTAGCTTTAAATCAGTAAGTGCAAGGGGGCTAGCTTACTGAGAGAAACCTGGTTGAAATACTGCTCAAAAGGAACTCCGGAATTACACAGATGTCTATGGAGATTCTCAGTCATCCAGGTCATGGTTGTCCCAAAGGTGCTTTTTCAAAAGGCAACTGGACTTTCTTTGTTTTTTCTCTTGAAGATGTTTTCTCTTCTCATCCGAAAGGCTTTTTCAGTTCTGACTCTTCTTCAGTTCAGAACTGAAGAAGCTTCGAGGATGGGAAGTGAAACACCTTCCAAGTCTAGTCGCCTCTTGAAAAAGCACCTTTGGGACAGAAGATTATACAGGTTGTCACAATTGCACAGAGTGCTATTTTCATGTGTGTGTCTCTGTGTTGCATTTCCAGCCTAGAGAATGAACTGTTCTAAGGAAACCCAAAGTTTCACTTTGATCTGGCATGGGGCTGGTTTGACGTCAGTGCTTCTGGCCAGTGACCTTTCTTGGCCAAACATGGTTCAAAGCTCAGCAAGTGTGTATTGTGAGTCACATAATGCAACTCAACCATCATGGGACTGCTGCATGTGGACACCGTTCTGAAAATCAGAATTGTGCATTCAGTGAAAGCATGGTTTGAAGAGAACTGTTTTGCACTCCTGATTTTCCAGGACTCCCTAATAGGATTTAGCCTCTATTATTAAATATTATCATTGGAAATAAACATCAGGATAAGTTTAAAATGTTAGGAAAGGAGGAAGGGGGGGGAAGGAGAAATGACCAGCAGCAAGGTAGATGGACACAGTTACAGTGGCAATGGCTGTACCATTAGAAGACCTGAAGGACAAGGTTGGGGATAAATTGCCATGGAAAACATCCACACTGTAGTTCTTAACTTACAACAGGTCATTAGTGGCGATTTGATGTTACAATGGTACTGACAAAAGTGACTTATGACCCGTTTTTCACACTTACGACCCTTGCAGTATCCCCATGATCGCATGATCAAAATTCAGAGGTTTGGCAACTGACTCATATTTGTGACAGTTACAGTGTCCTGGGGTCATGTGATCACCTTTTGTGACCTTCTGACAAACAAAGACAAAGGGGGAGCCAGATTCACTTAACAACCGTGTTGTTAACTTAATAACTGCAGTGATTCACTGAACAACTGTGGCGAGAAAGGTTGTAAAATGGGACAAGATTCACTTACAGGACTACCTGTAACACATTTTAACTTAAATCTGGGTTAAGAAATTGCCATTCATATAATGTGCTAAGCCCAAAGAAATCACATTAACCTCATTTGATGATCTGTTTGTATGCCAGGCTGAAACAACAATTCCCAGAATACACAAGACCGCAGAATACCTCTTCAGATTAATTTTGTTTTTGTGCTAACTCAGTAACTGGCAATCTACCAACTAGGATCAAAGTGGCTCAAGTTCCTTTCGTACTGCTGCATCCAGTTTTGGTCGCCATGTTGTAAAAAACAAGTTGAGACTCTAGAAAAAGTACAGAGAAGAACAACAAAGATGATCAGGGGACTGGAGGCTAAAACATATAAAGAACGGTTGCTGGAATTGGGATATGTCTAGTTTAATGAAGAGAAGGACAAGGGGGGACATGATAGCAGTGTTTCAATATCTCAGGGGCTGCCACAAAGAAGAGGGAGTCAAGCTACTCTCCAAAGCGCCTGAAGGCAGGACAAGAAGCAACGGATGGAAACTAATCAAGGAGAGAGGCAACCTAGGACTAAGGAGAAACAGTTAGAACAATTAATCAGTGGAACAACCTGCCTCCAGAAGCTGTGAATGCTCCAACACTGGAAGTTTTAAAGAAGAGACTGGACAACCATTTATCTGAAATGGTGTAGGGACTCCTGCTTGACCCCCAGCTCATGCTCTTTCAATCTGCACCCAGCATATCCCAGTCAATCCCTATATCCAGGTTAGACCAACCATACACATCACTGAGTTCTTTTATCAAAAAGGACTGACTGATGCATATTTATTAAACATCAACAGCACGCATCAAAGGCAGTTCACTGCAAAAACCAGATAAAAGGCAAGCAAACTAGGGAGAGAAAGAAACATGAAAGACAAGAATTTACATTTCTTAAATGTCTCTATCAAAAAGGATACAGAACTTTCCAGAACCACTTAAAATGATCTTATGGGTAATTATCAGCGTGGCCTTCAGTTATTCCACCCTGAACCCTTTTTATGCATAAAATTTGCAAACTAGAAATGGAAAGTAGGACACCAAGTGATTCCCTCCTCTGTTTTGCATCATGAAAAAAAAAATCCAGTTTGGTAGATGAAGAAGAGGTGACAGCATGAGGCAGAAATTTAAGGCAGTTGTATGAGTCCTCGAGCATAAATATAAGCTTATGCTAATAACCATAAGTTGCCAAATGCAGCTAGCTATTTCCATTGTAAAAGAGATAAAATAACATGTGTCTTTCCAAATTCCCATCTGTCATCATAGTATTTCTAGGATAATAACAACAACAACAACAACAACACAGTTGGAAGGGACCTTGGAAGTCTTCTAGTCCAACCCCCAGCTCAGGCAGGAAACCCTATACCATTTCAGACAAATGGCTTTTCAGTCTCTTCTTAAAAACTTCCAGTGTTGGAGCACTCACAACTTCTGGAGGCAGGTTGTTCCACTGATTAATTGTTCTAACTGTCAGGAAATTTCTCCTTAAGTTCTAGGTTGCTTCTCTCTTTGGTTAGTTAGAACACCTACCTACCTCTTGATGTGTTTTAACTATGTCCCATACAGGTAGTCCTCAATTTATGGCCTCAGTTGGGTCCAGAATGTGTTTTGCTAAGCAAGTTGGTTGTTAAGTAAGTTGCACCAATTTTACAACCTATTCTGCCACCGTTGTTAAGCGAATCACTGCAGTTCTTCAGTGAATCATGCGGTTATTAAACAAACCCAGCTTCTCCCATTGACTTTGCTTGTTGCTTTTTTCAGTGCCCTTGTAACTTCAGAATGGTTACTAAATGAATGGTTGTAAGTTGAGGACTACCTGTATTCCATTTGACCTGTAAATCAGCAGAAATAATGCAAACCCAAGATGTAGGGAGGGGAAGTTAAGGAAAAGAAAGAGGCTAGAAAGCAGGTGACCGTGAGTTCAAGTCCTGACTTAGCCATCAAAGCCAGCTGGGGTGACTTTGGGCCAATCACTCTTTCTCAGTCTAACCCACCTCACAGGGCTGTTGTGGGGAAAATAGGAGGAGGAAGGTGTGTTGGCTATGTTTGCCACCTTGAGTTATTTGTAATCATAATAAAGGCAGGAAGTCAGCCCCCCAGCGAAGGAAATATTAAAAGGGCAGAAAAATATATTTCCTCAGGATCTTGAAAAGGCAGGAAAGCATGCCCAGTTTTCTTAATAGCCCCAAGTCTCCCTTCCCCAAGCAGAAACCAGCTCTAGAGATACAGATGTAAATCCAGGGAGCTAGGAGACTAAGAAGACAAAAACCTAAAATCTACATACCCCATCCAAACCCCATCACCACGATGTAAAAAAGATGTTGAGACTCTAGAAAGAGTACAGAGAAGAGCAACAAAGATGATTAGGGGACTGGAGGCTAAAGCATATAAGGAACGCTTGCTGGAATTGGGTATGTCTAATTTAATGAAGAGAAGGATGAGGGGGGACATGATAGCAGTGTTCCAATATCTCAGGGGCTGCCACAAAGAAGAGGGAGTCAAGCTATTTTCCAAAGCGCCTGAAGGCAGGACAAGAAGCAACGGATGGAAACTAATCAAGGAGAGAAGCAACCTAGAACTAAGGAGAAACTTCCTGACAGTTAGAACAATTAACCAGTGGAACAACCTGCCTCCAGAAGCGGTGAATGCTCCAACACTGGAAATTTTTAAGAAGAAACTGGACAGCCATTTGTCCAAAATGGTATAGGGTAACCTGCCTGAGCAGGGGGGTTGGACTTGATGACCTCCAAGGTCCCTTCCAACTTTATTATTATTATTATAACAAACTCTAAGAGTCATCAGCCCCAGTCCCAGGGAAGCAGGATATGACCTTTGGACATAATAAGATTAACCCATCACCATCAGAATACCAGAAAGGCACACTCAGACTCAGGTCAAAGTTCATGCCACAGGAACAACTGCACAAACAAAAGGCTCCAGAGGGTATAAAAACCCACTCCCTACATGTGTTCGCTCTCTTCTCTGCCAGAGCCATCTTCCTGTCTGGCTCTCCTCTCCAATAAACTGCAACCTTCTTCCCAAAGCAGTTGCCATGTTTATTCCCAGCTTGGATGAACCAGGATGAAGACCTTTCTTCCAACATACATAAATACGCAAATAAAACGATCTGCATAGGATATGCCGTACCTATAAAAAGGGGATGGGGCCTTGATTGTGGCCACCCAGGTGCACAGACATTCTTGATTTGCAGTGATCAGGAACAAACAGGTTTATGGAGACTGGATTAGTGTTTCATTCGAAATACAGGAGTTAAAACTCCAAGGTCTGATCTCTTTGAAGACATGGATGAAACTCCAGTCATCCCTCCCCCATCCTTCCATCCCCCCCCCCCCCAGAATGGCTGGCATTTTATAAGTCTGAGCATGGCCAATTGCAGAAAGTGCATGGAAATTAAGCAGATTGATACGGTTATATGCAGAGGGCATAATGATCTTAATTTAATGTATTTCAATAAATTTGAATTAGGCTTACATCTAATGGATATGAAATCAAAGGGACGGGGGTGGGCTGCTTTATTTATGGGTTTGTTGGTCCAATTTAGATGGCCATCCATCTCGCAAAAAAAAAGCCATATAGCATGGATGCGTGGGTGGCATACAATAAAGGTAAAAATCAAACTAGGAGATAACATCAAGATCACGAGAAGTGATATTATGCTGCACTGGTAAATCACACTTATAATAATAATAATAATAATAAAGTTGGAAGGGACCTTGGAGGTCATCTAGTCCAACCCCCTGCTCAGGCAGGAAACCCTACACCATTTCGGACAAATGGCTGTCCAGTCTCTTCTTAAAAACTTCCAGTGTTGGAGCATTCACCGCTTCTGGAGGCAGGTGTTCCACTGGTTAATTGTTCTAACTGTCAGGAAGTTTCTCCTTAGTTCTAGGTTGCTTCTCTCCTTGATTAGTTTCCATCCGTTGCTTCTTGTCCTGCCTTCAGGCACCTTGGAAAATAGCTTGACTCCCTCTTCTTTGTGGCAGCCCCTGAGATATTGGAACACTGCTATCATGTCCCCCCTCGTCCTTCTCTTCATTAAACTAGACATACTTGGAATACTGCATAAAGTCACCACAATTCAAAAAAGATGTTGAGACCCTAGAAAGTCTCAACAGAGAAGAGCAACAAAGGTGATAAAGGATTGGGGGGGGGCTAAAGCATACAATGAACGGTTGAGGGAGCTATGTATGTTTACCCTATCCAAGAGAAAATTAGGGGGGACATGGTAACTATTTTCCAGTACTTGAGAGGATGTCACAGAGAAGAGGGGGTTGACTTATTCCCCAAAGTGCCTGAGGGTAAGAGAAGAAGTGTGGAAACTCATTAAAGAGAGATTCAACCTAGAGGTAAGGAGAAATTTCCTGACAGTGCGAACAATTCATCAATGGAACAGCTTGCTCCTGAGGATATGGGGGCTCCATCAATGGATGATTTATAGACTGGAAAACCACATGACTTGGATGAGTCTCCTGCCTTGAACAGCGTGTTGGACTAGAAGACCTTGAATAGAATAGAATGGAATAGAATGGAATAGAATGGAATAGAATAGAATAGAATAGAATAGAATAGAATAGAATAGAATAGAATAGAATAGAATAGAATAGAATAGAATAGAATAGAATAGAATAGAATAGAGTGGGGTGGGGTGGGGTAGGGTAGGGTAGGGTAGGGTAGGGTAGGGTAGTATATAGAACAGAATAGAATAGAATAGAATTCAGTGGGGTAGGGTAGGGTAGGATATAGAATGGAATGGAATGGAATGGAATAGAATAGAATAGAATAGAATAGAATAGAATAGAATAGAATAGAATAGAATAGAATAGAATAGAATAGAATAGGGTAGGGTAGGGTAGGGTAGGGTAGGGTAGGGTAGGGTAGGGTAAGGTAGAATAGAGTAGAGTAAGGTAGGGTAGGGTAGGGTAGTATACAGAACAGAACAGAATAGAATAGAATTCAATGGGGTAGGGTAAGGTAGGATATATAATGGAATGGAATGGAATGGAATAGAATAGAGTAGGGTACGGTAGAGTGGAGTGGGGTAGGGTAGGGGAGGGTAGAGTAGGGTAGGGTAGGGTAGGGTAATATACAGAACAGAATAGAATAGAGTAGAGTAGAGTAGAGTAGAGTAGAGTAGAGTAGGGTAGGGTAGAGTAGGGTAAGGTAGAGTAGAGTAGAGTAGGGTAGGGTAGGGTAGGGTAGGGTAGGGTAGTATACAGAACAGAACAGAACAGAATAGAATAGAATAGAATAGAATTCAATGGGGTAGGGTAAGGTAGGATATATAATGGAATGGAATGGAATAGAATAGAGTAGGGTACGGTAGAGTGGAGTGGGGTAGGGGAGGGGAGGGTAGAGTAGGGTAGGGTAGGGTAGGGTAGGGTAATATACAGAACAGAACAGAACAGAACAGAACAGAACAGAACAGAACAGAACAGAACAGAACAGAACAGAACAGAATAGAACAGAACAGAATAGAATAGAATAGAATAGAATAGAATAGAATAGAATAGAATAGAATAGAATAGAATAGAATAGAATAGAATAGAATTCAGTGGGGTAGGGTAGGATATGGAATGGAATGGAATGGAATAGAGTAGAGTAGAGTAGAGTAGGGTAGAGTGGAGTGGAGTGGAATGGGGAGGGGAGGGGAGGGGAGGGTAGTATACAGAATAGAATAGAATAGAATAGAATTCAGTGGGGTAGGGTAGGATATAGAATGGAATGGAATGGAATGGAGTGGAATCTGGAAGGGGTCCCTTCCAGCCCTATGGATTCTATGTTCCATGTCCCAGGGGAGAGAAACATTGTCCCTCAGGGACAACCATTAGCAGGAAAGATGAAGGTAGATTATGACCCTGGTGAAAACATTTCAGCTATGCAAAAGGATCAACCTGCTGCTGGTTAAATGTGCCCGTGGAACACAGTAAGCATCTGATGAGGTCGGGCAGCTCCACCCTGAGAAAAAAAAATGTGTGAGGCCAGATGGCTGAGATAAAAGAGCTGTGACACTCGGTGCCTTCTAGCTAACACACACAAATATGCTTTACCACAATTAGTCAGCAATCAAGGCAGTGAATGCCCTCCCAGGCCAACTGCTGAGTCACAGATCTGGGCTTCAAGAAGCAAGAATGACAGCATACAGATAGTCCTCGACTTACAGCTGTTCATTTAGTGACCTTTGGAAGTTATAATGGCACTGGAAAAAAGTGACCGTTTTTCACACTTACGACCATAGCAGCATCCCCCACGGTCACGTGATCTAAATTGAGACGCTTGGCAACTGACTCATATTTATGACGGGTTGCAGTGTCCCAGGGTCATGTGATCCCCTTTGGCGACCTTCTGACAAAGTCAGTGGGTAAGCCAGATCCATTTAACAACCAGGTTACTAACTTAACGACTGCAGTGATTCATTTAGCAGCTGTGGCAAGAAAGGTTGTAAAATGGGGTAAAAGTCACTTAACAAGTATCTCGCTTAGCAACAGATATGTTGGGCTCGATTGTGGTCGTTAAGTCATAACCCTATACAATTCTGGACAAATGGCTGTCCAATCTCTTCTTAAAAACCTCCAGAGACAATCTAGAGAGGCTCCCCTGTTGCTGTCAAGGGGACCTTTTATCCAAGCAAGCACTGTAGAGCAGGGGTCTTCAAAGTTGGCCACTTTAAGACTTGTGGACTTCAACTCCCAGAATTCCTCAGCCAGCCAGGGCTGAAAGTTGCCAAGTGGCTGGCTGAGGAATTCTGGGAGTTGAAGTCCACAAATCTTAAAGTTGCCAAGTGGCTGGCTGAGGAATTCTGGGAGTTGAAGTCCACAAGTCTTAAAGTTGCCAAGTGGCTGTTTGAGGAATTCTGGGAGTTGAAGTCCACAAATCTTAAAGTTGCCAAGTGGCTGGCTGAGGAATTCTGGGAGTTGAAGTCCACAAGTCTTAAAGTTGCCAAGTGGCTGTTTGAGGAATTCTGGGAGTTGAAGTCCACAAATCTTAAAGTTGCCAAGTGGCTGGCTGAGGAATTCTGGGAGTTGAAGTCCACAAATCTTAAAGTTGCCAAGTGGCTGTTTGAGGAATTCTGGGAGTTGAAGTCCACAAGTCTTAAAGTTGCCAAGTGGCTGGCTGAGGAATTCTGGGAGTTGAAGTCCACAAGTCTTAAAGTTGCCAAGTCGCTGGCTGAGGAATTCTGGGAGTTGAAGTCCACAAGTCTTAAAGTTGCCAAGTGGCTGGCTGAGGAATTCTGGGAGCTGAAGTCCACAAGTCTTAAAGTGGCCAACTTTGAAGACCCCTGCTGTAGAGGATGCTTTTTGTAGTTTTAAATATTTCTGTTCCCCTTTTTTGGATCAAAGCTCTCCCAAGGTGCCTGATGCACCGACCCCATGCAACGTTTCCTAGGATGGTGCGGCAGCATCCAGGGCAGCCATGCTACCCAGTCTCCCCCCCCCCCCCCCCCGCAAAAAAAATTCAGCCACTTTGAGTTGCAGATGGACAAATCTGTCTGCATCTTCACCCGCTCCATTGTACATTTGTGCACCCGAATCCAAAGCGCTGCCCATCTAACGCTACAAAACATCTAACCTCAAATTCAGCAATGTACCATTTTAGCAAAAAGGTGATCTTTCCAACGAGCCATTTAAATCATTTCAGAATGCAGCCAAGTCATATAAAGCCTGGAGAGAATTAGACAAATAGCAAAGTTCTTCAAGTAAAACATAGGAAAAGAGGGGACTTCACTTTCTGACTTGAAAGCATTCAAAATCCAAGGTAATTTTTCTAAGCCAATTCATTGGAGACAAACGGATAAGCCTGAGGGTAAATCTAGTACTATGGGATCACTCTTGAGAAGGTCCTGCTTCCTAGCCAATCCGTCTAGCTTATTTCTTGTTTCAAGTGCCTAGTCCTCAAGTTGTTAAGTCACTTAAGGGCAAATGGCCCAAGAGGCCTTCACTGCAAGATCTTTGGGGAATTGGAAGAAAGAGTAAGGAAGATGTCCTTGTCCCAAACGTTTACTATCCATAGAAAGCCACTGGAGTTTAGTGAGGAAGGGGCTGCATTAAAAGTGAGAGTACCAGGTTCAAATCTATCCTCAGCCACAGACAAGCCCTCAATGAATTTGGACCAATTATTCTCTTTCAGCTCAACCAAACTCACAGGATGGTGGTTTGGAGTAGAAAATGAAGGGGGGGGGAGACACAATGTCAGGTCTCTTCAACTCCTGGAGAAATGGGGAGAAGGAAGGAAAAGGGAACCAGTCTCATGTTGTGCTTAAGATGCTGGCCTAGAAACCAGGAGGCTCTGAGTTCTAGTCCCGCATTAGGCATGAAAGCTGGCTAGGCGACTTTGGGCCAATCATTGTCTTTCAATGCAACCCACCTCATAGGATTGTTGTTGTGGGGAAAAGAAGAACAAGGAATGCTATATATGCTCACTACATTAAGTTACTTATAAAGTAATCAAGACAAGAAGCATGGGAGGGGAGGGGAAGGGAAGGGAAGGGACCCACCATCCATAACCTCCAAAGGAGACACTTCGTTTTCTCTGGAACATCACGGCTACTTCCTGGTCCAGCACAGCAGCTCGTTCACACAGACAAGCCGAGGAGAAGACAACCTGAGCGACTTGCACACCAAGTGTAGTACCAGAGTGTTTTTACACACTGTAGCTATTTTATACCTTCTTCCTCTGAATGGATGGGAAACTAATTTGACCACTTCCTGCCCTGGTCTCTGTTTGCTGATTAAGGAGCTGGGCAGGGTTTCTTTTCCCCTGTGAAACTAAAATTGCCTTGGTTATGGGGCTCTGAAACCTCCAAGTTCTGGTTTTTCCCATCCACCACCCATTCTTGTTATTCATTACACCATAGATGCTATTTCAGGCCTTTCATCGGTCCCCTTTGCACAACCCTGTTGGGCTCTTTCTCCATCAAGAGCGAAAGGTATGGTTTAGCCCAGCTTGGTTGGTCTCCTCAACACCCCCCAAAAATTGGTAAGACAATGCAGGTCGATTGACAAATCAGGAAAATAGTTCCAACCCCACTTCCCACACACACCCCCAGCAAGAAATGACTTGTATATTTGCAAAAGAATGTGAGGTGAACTTGCAAAAAAGAGAAAGAAGGAAGCGTGAAAAACAAATCCCAAACCAACCCATTTCATTTTGTTGAGTATAAGATGGAGCAGAGAGGAACTTAAACAGGCTTTCAAAATTGGTGTAGTGGTTAAAGAGACCGTGAGTTCTAGTTCCATCTTAGGCATGAAAGCCAGCTGGGTGACTTTGGGCCAGTCACTCTCTCTCAGCTAAACCCACCTCACAGGACTGTTGTTGTGGACAAAATAGGAGGAGGAAGGAGAATGAAGTATGTTTTGTTTGATTTTTTTTTAAATTCCCTGGTCTGATTTCATTTTATTGTCATTCTCTCCCTTGGTGAAGAAGTAATGAGGCAGAGGCTAATGTTCTATTGAGATCCTTTAAGGCTGTAATAGTTTAGATTTCTTACCAATAAAAAAAAGGGAGGAAACAGAGTTTGTCATCTGCAATTCTTCATGAGAATAGAATAGAATAGAACAGAATAGAATAGGAGCTGGAATGGACCTTGGAGGTCTTCTAGTCCAGCCCCCTGCTCAAGCAGGAGAACCTATACCAGACAGGCGATTGTCCAGTCTCTTCTTAAAAATCTCCAGTGATGGAGCGCCCATCGGACCATAGAATCCTAAGGCTGGAAGGGACCTTGGAGGTCTTCTAGCCCAACCCCCTGCCCAAGTGTAATTTTGAACGGTCACTAAATGAACAGTTGTAAGTTGAGGACTGCCTGTACATCCCCTTGGGCATTATCTCCTAAGTCTAGATCTTCAATTGTTTCTTTGCAATATGATGAAAGAGGGAAAGTTATCAAATATATGGCTAGAGCAGTGTTTCTCAAGCTTGGCAACGTTAAGATATGTGGACTTCAATTCCCAGAATTCCCCAGCCAGCACTCTGAAGTAGAAGAAAAGAAAGAAAGAAAGTACTTTGGAGGTTCTGTATTACTGCCCTGTATTACAAAACAGATGATGAACAGAAAAGAAAGTGAGCTGACTTCAAACTCCTATTTATATGGAAATGCTGACCTTTAGCTTTTCACAGATGACTTTAAATTACCCGCTGGAGGGTAAACAAGAGGGAGAAGAAAGGTTTGGAAGATTTGCTCTTTTTCAAATCCAATTGTTCTTTTTGACTCATCTTCTGATTTCCAGGCACATTTTAACCAAGCCAGGAACAAGAAATATGCACTTGGTCTTGAAACAGCTTCCATATTGGGAATAAGAGGAGGGTTTTCAAAACAAAGGACCATGAAAATAACTCTTTTCAAGGAATTTTTGAAGTCTAACTAGGGTTGCTATCAAATTGAGATTGGCTGCAGTGTTGTATTTTGGTTCTTTTGATTAATGCCTTAATTGCAAGTTTAACTGCATATCTGTTTTCTACTGGCATCAAAAGTGCCAGGAGTTCCATCCTGACTGGCTCAAGGTTGACTCAGCCTTCCATCCTTCTGAGGTTGGTAAAATGAGGACCCAGATTGTTGGGGGCAAAACGTTGACTTTGTAAACTGCTTAGAGAATGCTGTAAAGCACTACAAAGTGGTATATAAGTCTAAGAGCTATTGCTATAATAAAATAAATAAATTCCCCAATCTGCCTCCCTATTAAGCAGACATTGTCCAAATCTTTTCTCCACCCCCATACCTAATTCCTCTTTTGCTGTCTGGAGTCTTAAAATATTTTCATCGACAAAGCAGCTCCTTTTCCCTGTGCTGAAGATAGGACTATGACACACACAAAAAACCCCTACAATTAGTCTTTATACAATTCTGCTGGTGACGGATTTGTTTGATATGCAAATCTTAATGGCTGAATGGAGTAAAGAATTAGAGATTCTTATTTGGCCTACACAATGGGAAGAGGTGTTAACACTGGTGTCAAAAACTTTCAACAGATCTTAGATTCTGCCTTGAATAACAAAGCAACATATTTTGGGATGATTGGTTTCCATTGTAGCTAAGTAGAGAACGTCTGAGTAAATTATCAACTGGCTAGGGATCAATGGGATTACTGTTTCATTTAAATACACATTTGTATAATCTCCTAGAATTGTTTCCTTTTGGTAGGATATTATTACCTGAATTAACAAGACAAGACTTCATATACAGGTAGTAAACAACTAGAAAGAGTACAGAGAAGAGCAACAAAGATGATCAGGGGACTGGAGGCTAAAACATATAAAGAATGGTTGCTGGAATTGGGTATGTCTAGTTTAATGAAGAGAAGGATGAGGGGAGACATATAGCAGTCTTCCAATATCTCAGGGGCTGCCACAAAGAAGAGGGAGTTAAGCTATTTTCCAAAGCTCCTGAAGGCAGGACAAGAAGCAACGGATGGAAAGTAATCAAGGAGAGAAGCAACCTAGAACTAAGAAGAAACTTCCTGACAATTAGAACAATTAACCAGTGGAACAGCCTGCCTCCAGAAGCGGTGAATGCTCCAACACTGGAAGTTTTTTAGAAGAGACTGGACAGCCATTTGTCCAAAAGGGTATAGGATTTCCTGCCTGAGCAGGGGGTTGGACTAGATGACCTCCAAGGTCCCTTCCAACTTTATTAGTATTATTAGTAGTATTATTGTTATTGTTGTTGTTGTTATTATTATTATTATTATTACTTACAACCATTCATTTAGCAACTGTTCGAAGTTACAATGGCATTGAAAAAAATGCCTTACAAGTGGTCCTCGCACTTATGACTGTCGCAGCATCCCCACGGTCACACGATCAAATTTTGGATGTTTTGCAAATGGCATGCATTTACTATGGCTGCAACCTCCCTGGGTCATATGATTTGTATTTGTGATCTTTCCAGAAGGCTTCTAACAAGCAAGGTCAATGGGGGAAGCTGGATTCATTTAATGACTGCATGATTCACTTAGCAGCTGCAGTAATTTACTTAACAACTGTGGCAAAAAAAGATCATAGAATCTGGCGTAATTCGCTTAACAAGCGCCTTGCTTAGCAACTGAAATGCTGGTCCCAACTGTGGACATAAGTCGAGGACTACCTGGAACTCAGATGCTCATACTTCGTAGGACTATATTCCCATAGCAAGAACACCAAAAATGAACAGAATTTGTCCTTTATCATTTTAGAATGTTGATTGGTGTTTCTCAACTTCAGCAGCTTAAAGATGTGTGACTTCAACTCCCAGAATTCCCCAGCAGCAATGTTGAGAAAAATCAACATAAGTAATGATATTATGAATTAAATTACAGAATGGCAGCCCCTAAGTAATATCAATCAGACCTGGAGAGTGCTTGGATGGACACCATAGAAAATCCTGGGTCTGCAGTTAGCTGGAAACATCCTGCATGAAAATAATGGCAAGCTATTGTATACCACTGCCAGGAAAATGACATGATTGTATCTAAGTGATTAGAAGGGACCTTGGAGGACTTCTAGTCCAACCCCTTGCACAAGCAGGAGACCTTATACCATTCTAGACAAATGGCTTTCCAATCTCTTCTTAAAACCTCCAGTGATGGAGCACCCACAGGCAAACTGTTCCACTGATTAATTGTTCTAACTGTCAGGAAGTTTCTCCTTAGTTCCAGGCTGGATCTCTCCTTGATTAGTTTCCATCCGTTGCTTCTTGTCCTGCCTTCAGGCGCTTTGGAGAATAGCTTGACTCCCTCTTCTTTGTGGCAGCCCCTCAAATATTGGAACACTGCTATCATGTCACCCCTAACCCCTCTTTTCGTTAAACTAGGCATACCCAATTCCTGCAACGATTCATATGTTTGAGCCCCCAGCTTCCTAATAATCTTTGTTGCTCTTCTCTGCACTCTTTCCATAGTCTCAATATCTTTTTTATATTGTGGTGATCAAAACTGGATGCAATTATCAGTAGAAGTCAAGACTGATTCAAAGAAAAATTTTTAAGGCCAATTCTGAGTGAATATTAGAAAAAAAAATGTCTTTACACTAAAATCAGTTAGAGGAGTGTTCTGCCTTTCAGCTGTTCTCCCGGGGGGGGGGGTGTTAGAAGCCATCTCTCCGAGTTAAATTGCTTTAATTTGAATTTCTCACTCAGTGGCCTTAATAGACCCTTCCCGTTCTAGAATTCCATATCAAGCTTGCATTAGCAATCATGCTAGTCCAGCAAATGCAAGTTAGCGTGGAAATTGGAACTGTAGTATGGAAGATACAGAACTATCAAAGGAGGAGGCGCTGGGAGAATGCTCATCACCAAAAGATATTTCCAAAATTTGTCCTCGTTTCATTTTCCCTTTAACACTTCTCCTCCTAAAAAGCTAGGTGTCACTTCTCCTCCTAAAATGCCATGACACCTTTGAGGCATTGTTTACCTTAAAGAATCTTTAATCGGGCAGCATAGCTTCGGCAGGTACACATAGTCAAGCCAAAATCTGACTTCCTCTCCCTTCTGCACATAGATCAAAGCACAATTCCCTCCTACAACTAACAGTCATAAATCACATTCTCCAATTAGTTTGAAACGCTGGCTTTCCACCCAGTTTTTTTATTCCGCCATTCCTTATCATCTCTTATTACAATGTTGTATGTCTAACTCCCATCACATTTTTTTGATGCAGAGAAGAATTAAAGGTAGTCCTCAACTTACCACAGTTCATTTAGTGACCATTCAGTTACAACGGCACTGAAAAAAAGTAACTTATGGCCATTTTTCACACTTATGACCATTGCAGCATCTCCATGGTCACGTGATCAAAATTCAGCCGCTTGGCAACTGACTCATCTTTATGACGGTTATAATGCCCCGGCGTCATGCAATCCTCTTTTGTGACCTTCTGACAAGCAAAGTCAATGAGAAAGCCAGATTCATTTAACAATCGTGTTACTGACTTGACCCCTGCAGTGCTTCACTTAACCACTGTGGCAAGAAAGGTCATAAAACGGGGCAAAACTCACTTAGCCAATGTCTCGCTTAGCAACAGAAATTTTAGGCTCAATTGTGGTCATAAGTTGAGGACTACCTGTATTACATTTGCTACTGCTTGGACAAAATAATGCATTATGCATCTCAAAATGGTGCTGGCCAGATTGGGGAGGGGGTTGATTGCCATGTTAATGACAGGATTGGAGAGGGGAGGAAAAAGTCCACAGGAAATGCAAGCCTGCATAGCTATCGACTAAACTTGTTCCTGCAATTTGAAACTGACAGCTAACCATTAAACCCAGAATGTAATTTAAGGAAATTTACAATCTTATTCATAGCGGTCCAGGAAAATCCTTGTAGCAGGTGCAAACATTAAACTGCCCCTGAAGGCAAAACAGCTGCAACAAGGGAAATAAACCCAAATATCTGGACTAATCCCTTTGTGATTAATTAGGGTTTAAAGGCTGGGCTGAATTTCTTGCCGCATAGCTTCAGCTCCCCGAAGGAGCAGAATAATCTGAATATAAACCATGTGGATAAGATTTACAGAAAAGACTCGACTGATACTGAGATGGTTTTAGACATTTGGGCAACAGTGACCTATCTTGTCTTGAGGTTTTGTTTGAGAAGATGAATGATCACACCTGCCACAAGGAATGGCAGCATCCAGTTCCAGTTATAGAACTGTCCCTACTGTCAGGTATGAAGGTTGAATAGGAAAGTCATGTCTCCACCTCCATAATCATGGCTTAAACGGGGGGTATTTTAAGAAAGGAAATGAGAAAATAATCCTTAAAATACATGTAGTCCTTGACCAGTGGAACAACCTGCCTCCAGAAGCGGTGAATGCTCCAACACTGGAAGTTTTTAAGAAGAGACTGGACAGCCATTTGTCCGAAATGGTATAGGGTTTCCTACCTGAGCAGGGGGTTGGACTTGATGACCTCCAAGGTCCCTTCCAACTTTATTATTATTATTATTACTTATAATCATAATTGAGCCCAAAATTTCTGTTGCTAAGTGAGACAGTTGTTAAGTGAGCTTTACCCCATTTTACAACTTTCCTTGCCTCAGCCATTAAATGAATTACTGCAGTGGTTATCTGGCCTTCTTACTAACTTTGCTTGCCAGAAGATCGCAAAAGATGATCACATGACCCCGGGATAGTGCAACCGTCATAAACATACGAGAGTTGCCAAGAGTCCCAATTTTGATCATATGACTACGGGGATGCTGGAACGGTCGTAAGTGTGAAAAACTGTCATAAGTCACTTTTACCAGTGCCATTGTAACTTTGAACAGTCACAAAACAAACAGTTGTCTATGGAGACTCTATGGAAAATCTGTGGAAAGTCCACATTTTGGACAGAGAGGACCGCTGGTTTGAAAGAGGGGTCAAAGAGGCCATTTATGTCAAAATTGAACAGCCCTCTCTCAACAGAGGGGGAAGGATATGACATCATCTACCTCCAGTCTACAATACAGTCCTTTCAGCAGTTCCAAGAAGGCTCCACACCCATTTGCACCACTCAGGTGACCCTGAAAACACAGATAAGCCTCCAGGTAGCTTTAAGGACTCTCTAAAAGAATGCAAATGGCCAGGTGTCTGCAAGGAGTATGAATCCTTCCATTTTCCACCATCCAGTCAGAGCTGAAAAAGCTTCTTGGATGAGAAGTGAAACATCTTCAAAGAAAAACAAGGAAGTCCAGTTGCCTCGTGAAAAAGCATCTTTGGCATAAATAAGCAGTTGTAAGTCAAGGACTACCTATATTGGGCTTTTCCCCCCCATCATTCTGCAATTTTCCTGGCCACTGTCACTTCCCAGTTCTTCAAAATCCCTATAAGAGAAGTTCCCTCCTGATTCCCCAGAAGGCAGGGAGACCCCCCACACTGATGCCCTAGGATTGTACAGAAACTTCCCTTTTTCCCACCAAAAATGCTCAAGCATCTGGAGATCAGCCTCTTTCACAAGGAAAGAAATTGCAAGGCCTATTTCGTTACAGCTTTTCATTTTAGCTTCTCCTCGTCTTCGGCAGAAACCTGGTTCATGCATTGCACAAATCTGTAATGTGGTTTGCTTCGTCTCAGTGCCTTAAGTGACCTGGTGACTTGGGATCTCAATCTTATTTAACCAATGATAGTTCAGCAAATAGTAGCTTAAAACTGTGTGTGAAGTTGGTCACAGTTTTATTTGTTGAGATGATGCACATCTTGACCAGTGACTTGGAGAATTAGCATATCAAACCCTGTAATGGTATGTGAGAATGACCTTGGGAGACAGAAGGGAAGCCACAGATGGGGCAACCGGCATGCAAAAGATGTCTCAGCCCACAGAAAGGGGGATGTTGTGGGGAAATGTCTCAGAAGGGTCCCTCTCTGGTTTTCCAGAGAGTTAAAAGGAAAAGAGGAAGAAATATTTTCAGTCTTAACAAGTTTCTGTTAATGAACCCTTCCAATATGCCTATGGAGATTCTTAGTCATCCAGGTCATGGAGAGTCCAGTTGCCTTTTGAAAAAGCACCTTTGAGATAGCCTTCCAATAAAAACAGAGCAAGGACTCCTGGATGTGCTTCTTGTCTGGACTACCTCAGAGGGCTAACATGCTCCCTACAATTACTCCTTCATTTTGCTTCTGACCTTTGCCTACATCACCCTTTGTGGCTCTAGTCAAAGACAGAAGCAACCTAAAACTAAGGAAAAATTTCCTGACAGTTAGAACAATTAACCAGTGGAACAACCTGCCTCTAGAAGTTGTGGTGCTCCAACATCGGAGGTTTTTAAGAAGTGACTGAACACCCATTTGTCTGAAATGGTATAGGCCAGGGTTTCCTGCTTGAGCAGGGGGCTGGACTAGAAGACCCCCAGGGTCCCTTTCAACTCTGTTATTCTGCTCATAAACTGCCTCTGCAGCTGCGAAGGGCAGAAAACGTGCTCAGGACACATCCTCTTTTCCCAACTCTTTTCAAAGCTTGCTTCCTCATCCACTTCCGCATTCGCTAGACTTTTAAAGAACTCTTCTCCTCCAACGAAGGTTGTTGCCATCAGCTGGAACTGCAACACACGCGCACGCACACACACACACACACAGCCCGGGGAACGCTTTAATTAACCAATTAAAACAAGATGTGGGCCACACCAAAAGCCGCGGCCTCAGGAGAACACGCTTTTCTGAGCGGTTATTTGCATGGTTCCACCTTGAAGTCCCCCAGAGCTGCCACCCCAGTCACCACAATTGCCGTCTGGATTTATGTGTTTGAGCAAAATCAGACCTCTTGATGTGATTTTCATACATCTGGCAGATAAATAACAAAGCTTCGTGCTGCAGTTGGCAGCTAATTAGCGGGTCGGTTGGCAGATGTCTCGGGAGAAAGACGCCCCCTGTTGGCTGCTCTCATGGCAGCTGCTTGTCCTGACTTCCCCTTTGTCTACTTTCCGATGTTTGTGTTTGTTTGGATGCAGACTTTCTTCCACCCTCTTTCGTGCTACGGCACCAAGAGCTAAGAAAAGTCCCCTCAGCAGTGACAAGAGTCTTTCCCCGCTCAAATCATGCAAACGTTCCCTAGCAACTTTGCTTTTCTACTCTGTTGCCATGACATTGCCACCCTCTCCTCCTCAGTGTGGGGATGCAGGTAGTCCTCGTCTTATGACCAGACTATGAAGATATTCTGGTCATAAGAAGAACGTATCAACATATGAAGAACGGTTGCAGGATTTGGATATGGCTAGTCTAGAGAAAAGAAGGACCGGGGGGTGGGGGGGTGACATGATAGCAGTGTTCCAATATTTGAAGGGCTGCCACAAAGAAGAGGGGGTCAACCTATTCTCCAAAGTACCCGAAGGCAGGACAAGAAGCAAAGGATGGAAACTAATCAAGGGGAGAAGCAACCTGGAATTAAGGAGAAACTTCCTGACAGTGAGAACAATTAAGATCCCTTCCAGCTCTATACTGAATCAAGAATGGAGCTTGCCCATTACAATTATATGTCAAGACGGCCATAAAGCAGGTCATCACATGACTGAGCCGATTTTATGACCTTATCTATGGTGGACGTTAATCAAATCTGTGATGCAGCATTTGTGCTGAAAAGCAGAAGTAAATGTCAGGGTGTTTTTTTTTTGTTTGTTTGTTTTGCAAAAGCAAGATAAATCAAGGTCACGTGACTGCAGGAGGCTGCAAACGGTTAGAAATGTGGGTCAGTTGCTGAGTCCCCAAAATGCAGTTGTATCAGTGTGGAGGGGGGCAGCCGTCAAAACTTTGGAACAAGGTCATAAGTACCTCTTGGGAGTCTGTCGTAGCTTAGAATGGTCACTAAGCAAACAGTCATAAGTCAAGGGTACAGGCTTCACTCATTCTTAGCAATACCCGTGTTAGAGTAATGGTTTCCCCAATAAGCCAGCAACAGCCCATATTAGATGCAAGGTCTGTAAAAATCTGTTCCTGTCAGGCTCAAGTAACCAAGAACAGGAGTTGAGTTCAAAGCACTTTAAATGTCTTACCTGCTATACCTCTATCCAAGAATCTGAACTACTACTAACGGGCAAGGCAAACTATGAGTCAGTGGAATTTAAGGGGGGCTGGACTTAGATCTCTTGTGAGAGTATAGTGATTCCAAACTGATGACATATTTAATGAAGAGAAAGACTAGGGGTGACATGGTAGTAGTGTTCCAATATCTCAGGAGTTGCCACAAAGAAGAGGGAGTCAAGCTATTCTCCAAAGCACCTTCCTGACAGTTAGAACAATTAATCAGTGGAACAACCTGCCTCCAGAAGTGGTGAATGCTCCAACACTGGAAGTTTTTAAGAAGAGACTGGACAGCCATTTGTCCGAAATGGTATAGGGTTTCCTGCCTGAGCAGGGGATTGGACTTGATGACCTCCAAGGTCCCTTCCAACTTTATTATTATTATTGTTATTGTTATTGTTGTTGTTGTTGTTGTTGTTATTGTTATTGTTATTGTTATTGTTATTGTTATTGTTATTGTTATTGTTATTCACCTTCCTCCTCCTATTTTCCCCATAACAATAACCCTATAAAAGTGGGTTGGGCTGAGAGAGAAAGGGACTGGCCCAAAGTCATTCAATCAGCTTTCATGGCTAAGGCAAAATTTGAACTCATGCTCTCCCACTTTCTCTCCCAGTGCCTTAGGCACTAGACCAGCAGCTCCCAACCTTTTCTATACCCCGCACCCCTAGAACACTTCTGATATATTCTTGCACCCCTTACAAAAGTTCAAAATAACAGCAACGAATTATACATATACACTATAATTTTGAAAGCCCAAGTTTTCGCACCCCCTGGTTGGGAACCCTTGCACTGACTAGACCAGGGGTAGGCAACCTTGGCTCTTTTATGACTCGTGGACTTCAACTGCCAGAATTCCTGAGCCAGCATGGCTGGCTCAGGAATTCTGGGAGTTGAAGTCCACGAGTCATAAAAGAGCCAAGGTTGCCTACCCCTGGACTAGACCAAACACACAAAATGATAAAAAGAAGAGTTACAGAGAAGGCACCAAAAACAGCTCTACTGCTCCTCCTATCTTCAAAAATAAGGAAGTTTAAGAAAACGCTATTCAAAGAAATTCAACGGAAGGTATCAAGCAGATGAAGAATAAAAGAGGAAGCAGACGTTGCTTTAGCAGGAAAATAAATCTTGAGAAATCTCAAGGTAGATTTTTGGCACCCCCATTTGAAAATACTAAAGTATTCATGCCGGCTATTATTGTTGTTGGGGTTTTTTTTTTTTTTTACAGATTTATTTAGCAAATTTAAACCAGTTCCCACCTCACTGGATAATGTGACTCTGGGCTGCATACAACCAACAGCAATTAAAACCACATCACGACCATTAAAACACTTAAAGCAATCAACATAATGGAAAAAAAATTAAATATTAATTAGTAGCTGGTAATGGTTGGACAAGGGGACTACACTTCTCTGGCTAACATTTGTGAACTGGGAGGGTTTGGCCACAGCTATGGAAACTGGTGCAAAATATTTCAAGATTATGAAAAACCCTATGAGACTAGCTTGGCTTATCCAACTGCAGTGAAAATGGTGCTTGGGAAAGTCAGCCTTATTTTCTCCTCTGCAACCTTGTGCGATGAAAAACTGATGGCATCATTAATGCTTCACACCCCTGCCAAGACAGCCCCATCTCTTTATGACCGAGATGTGCAGAGACATGGAAAAAGGATTGCACATCTTCCTGATACGTGGGAGGAGGCGCAGTCCGTGGCAGGCATTCAAACGCATTTCCTGCGCTCTTAAAGCCATATAGATGACTCTTGAAACAAAGCCATACAGATGAAGTTTAGAACAACCAAGTAGAATTTCTAACTGCTTCTCTGCTATTTTCTCCCTTTCAAACCGAGTCAAGCTTGGCAAACCTCCAACAGCAGAAAACCAGCAGTGATGATTACGTTAATGTCAAATGAAGATTGTTTTTTAGGGGGGGGGGAAGATATATATTATTTAAAGCAGCATGTACCCGCTTGCTCAAATCCAGGGATTCATGGGAAATTTAGTGTCTTTAAAGTTGAAGTCTGTAAGTCTTAAAGTTGCCAGGTTTGAAGACCATTGTCTTAGAATTTGGAAAACTTCCACAGTGCGGTTCTAGGTGGATACCACAGTGCTAATGATTCTCAGTTTTTCTATGAAGGAATAGAGCTCATATCTCTGAGCAGGTCGACAGAATGATTCTATATCGATGCAAGACACAATTTCCTTGTCATCCTCAGATCAACGGCATTTCTGGCCTGTAAACAATCCGGAGCTGAGCATAGATTAAATCCTTCATTTCATTTGCGGGAAGACTTGATTTGTTAATTTATTTATTTACTTACTTACCCATTTGCTTACTTAGTTACTTATTTATTGAACTTATATAGCTACCCACTCACTTTCAGTGACTCTAGGTGGCTTACAAACAATAAGTTAATTTGTCTTGGAAAAAGAAACATTTTGGAACCATTGTTCAACAGTAGGATTTCCCTTCGAAGTGAAATTGCCACTTCTAGCACTGCTACAAATTGTCCTTGACTTACAACAAGTGCTTTTTTTTGTAAGAAAAAAGGTGCCGGAACTCACATCTTGTTTATCTTTTATTGAAAAATGTATACATTCAGTTCTTAACATAAATTTAATTTATTCTATTTAAGGCAAATGTTCACAGTAAACTTTACATTAAAAAGTAAAAAAAGATTTTCAATTCACCAACGATTTTTTAAAATAAAGAAATTATTTACCTTTTGCACGTAGTCAATCACTGCACACACACGTCAGTTGTGTAACGAAACACAACGGTCGCCGCCCACAGTAAGCACTCAGAGCGTGACCACACAACCAATCACAAGCCGAGCAGCGCCATCACAACCAGCGCAGAGGAAGTACGCATGCATCGGACTCGACACACAATCAGCCCGCACGCACCATTTTAATGATTTTGCCGCCGACCTGCTACACTCAACAGGGTGATTCAAGTCCACGTGGACCAAACATCAAATTTTCAAAAGTTACTTTTAAAACTTGGAAAATCCGTCGGAAAAAAGGTGTCAGAACTCCATTCCGGTGCATTTTATGACAAAAAAAGCACTGCTTACAACCATTTGTTTCAACGGCACTGAAAAAAAGGGACTCACAACCGGGTTTTCACATTTACAACCGTTGCAGCATCCCCATGGTCACGGGGTCAAAATTTGGGCACTTGTCAGCTGGAATGTATTTAAGATAGTTGTCATGGTTCCGACTGATGAAACTCTTCAAAGAACTTCAAGGCATTGTTTACCTTAAAGAATCTTTATTCGAGTGGTCGAAGCCAAAATCTGGATTCCCCTCCCCTGAACACATAGTATCAAAGCACAATTCCCTCCTCTAATCACATTCTCCAATTAGTTTGAAATGTTGGCTTTCCCCCCAGTTCTTCAACCCGCCAATTCTTATTATCTCTTATTTCAAAAACCTTGGTTCTCACATTAGTTACAGTATTGTTATGTCTAACTATTTCCCATACACATTCTTCCTCCTCCCCACCCCCCAGTATCATCTAATTCTAGCTCTAAGAGTAATACACCAGTTAAGGAAAATGGCTCCATCTCCATATGTTGTCAAAGCATGAACATTCGATGTTAGCAGCGTTGACAATAGTTGCACTATCCCAGGGTCATGTGATCTCCATTTGTAACCTTCCCACCTAACTTCCAACAAGCAAAGTCACTGGGAGAAGCCAGGTTCACTTAACAACCATAAACTCCCTTTTTTACGACCCTGTAATCCCTTAATTCAGGGTAGAGATGGGGCAACTGGATGGAGCTGAGCGTTTACTGGCTGGATGCCCTTCCTGACGCCTATGTGGAGTTCGCAGCAGATGTTTTTTTTCTTTGAGCCCTAAGAGAGAAACATCTGCCGCTCCCTAGGATTAAACTCTCAACTTTCCGAGTGGGAGATGAGCATCTTCACCGCTAGGCCACCATGCCGTTCATTCACTTAACAACCCTATGACTCACTTAACAATTGCAGTGATTTCTTTAATACAACTGTGGCAAAAAAGGTCATAAAATGAGACACAACTCACTTAATTCTCCTGCTTAGCAATAGAAATTTTGGGCTTAACTATGGTTGTAAGTTAAGGATTACCTGTACAGAAAAAGCCCAATAAAATGAATCCTTACCCGATCTTTTTCCCTGGGATTCACTGGAAATGGGATCAACCAGAAAGGTTGCAGAGAGCTAGAGAGGATTAATGCAATGAAACAGAGGATGTTCATGGACACTATTTAGGGACTTCGTTCACTATTTAAAAGCAGTTTTTTCTAAATTTTATTTTCTCCTTCGAAAGAAAATTCAGAAACGAATTCTCTTTCTTTCCCTAAATTTAATCAGAACTGCTAGGGGAAATGCAGAATTTTTTTCATTATGATGCTGTTACAAAGTTCTAGGGCAGGATGTTGTGTTACAAAAAAAATCAGGGCAAATTATAATTAACCCTCAGGGTAGAGTGACATAATTTTAGATTTTTGGAACTAATGGTCTTAAGGGAAGTAAGGAACATTCTGGATTTAAAAATCCTTTTGTTCCTTTCATTTTGGTGGCTGGGGGCTAGAATTAACTTTGGAGTGGGGGGGGGATAAAAGAAGTATTTCAGAGGGAATCAGTGGTTGATGTGCATCCACAACCGATTATCTTTCCTTCCCCATAACTGAGTTTCATCCCATTTTACGACCTTTCTTGCCACAGTTGTTAAGTGAATCACTGCAGTTGTTAAGTTACTGATTGTTAAGTGAATCTGGCTTCCCCATTGACTTTGCTTGTCAGAGGGTCACGCAAGATGATCACATGACCCCATGGGGCACTGCAACCATCATAAATATAAATCAGTTGCCAAGCATCCGAATTCTGATCACGTGATCATGGGGATGCTGAAACGGTCGTAAGTGTGAAAAACAGTCATAACTCATTTTTTCTAGTATCAGTGTAACTTTGAACAGTCACTGAATGAACTGTGGAAAGTCGAGGACTACCTGTATTTGTTGTTGTTGTTAGTTGCGAAGTCGTGTCCGACCCATCGCAACCCCATGGACAATGTTCCTCCACGGCTTCCTATCCTCTACCATCTTCTGGAGTCCATTTAAGCTCACGCCTACTGCTTCAGTGACTCCATCCAGCCACCTCATTCTCTGTCGTCCCCTTCTTCTATTGCCCTCTATCTTTCCCAGCATTAGTTAATTATCCTTTAATTATCCCAGTCATAAGTCTCTTTTTTCAGTGCTGTTGTAATTATGAACGGTCAGTAAACAAATGGTTGTAAGTCAAGGACTACCTGTAACATATCAATAGCAAGATGGTTTACGGAGTACCACCTCTCTCGCTCTCGCTCTCTGCAAGCTGCTGTTTTGAAAACTTGTCTTCCATCCAAATAAGAAACAAAAGGACAGTGTGGTTTTCAGAAGCCAGATGACCTTGAAATTCAATCTGCCTTTCCTTCTAATAGGCTACTTCGGAGGAGGCTTTTGAACCAGATTAGTGATTTCTTGGATTTACTCCAGAAGCATTAAAACCAGAATGAGAGACACTCTGTGTGCCCTTTCTAGAAATGAATTTGTCCTGGAGGCTGAGCAGTTCCAGCAGCTGTACTGCTTACAGCAGGGGTCTCCAAATTTGGCAACTTTAAGACTTGTGGACTTCGGCTCCACCAGATGGATTCGTAACTGGCTGACCAACATGTGGTCCTCAATGGAACTGTATCTACGTGCAGGGAAGTATGCAGTGGGGTACCCCAAGGCTCTGTTTTAGGCCCAGTACTGTTCAACCCTCTTCATCAACGATTTGGACGAGGGGATATATGGGGAACTCATCAAATTTGCAGATGACACCAAGCTGGCAGGAATAGCCAACACTCCAGAAGACAGGCTTAAGATACAGAAGGACCTTGACAGACTTGAACTTTGGGCGCTATCTAACAAAATGAAATTCAATGGTGAAAAAAGTAAGGTTCTACATTTAGGCAAGAAAAACCAAATGCACAGGTATAGTAGGTGGTACCTTGCTCAATAGTAGTAACTGTGAGAGGGATCTCAGAGTCCTAGTGGACAATCACTTAAATATGAGCCAGCGGTGTGCTGCAGCTGCCAAAAAAGCCAACACAGTTCTAGGCTGCATTAACAGAGGGATAGAATCAAGACCACGTGAAGTGTTAATATCATGCCTTGGTAAGGCCACACTTGGAATACTGCATCCAGTTTTGGTCACCACGATGTAAAAAGGATGTTGAGACTCTAGAACAGGGGTGTCAAACTCGCAACGTCACGTGACGTGTCGTGACGTATCACGACTTTTTTTCCATTGCTGGCAATGGGGTGGGTGTGGTTTCGGCATGACGCATCTGGCCCATGGGCCGGCAGTTTGACACCCCTGCTCTAGAAAGAGTACAGAGAAGAGCAACAAAGATGATCAGAGGACTGGAGGCTAAAACATAAAGAACAGTTGCTAGAATTGGATATGTCCAGTTTAATGAAGAGAAGGATGAGGGGGGACATGATAG
Organism: Azemiops feae; assembly: GCA_023970755.1. Lineage (NCBI taxonomy): Eukaryota > Metazoa > Chordata > Lepidosauria > Squamata > Viperidae > Azemiops > Azemiops feae. The sequence continues at coordinate 323,267 of JALGBA010000850.1, read as the reverse complement.
CAGTGTTCCAGTATCTCAGGGGCTGCCACAAAGAAGAGGGGGGGTCAACCTATTCTCCAAGGCGCCTGAAGGCAGGACAAGAAGCAACGGATGGAAACTAATCAAGGAGAGAAGCAACCTAGAACTAGGAAGAAATTTCCTGACAGTTAAAACAATTAACCAGTGGAACAACCTGCCTCCAGAAGTTATGAATGCTCCAACCCTGGAAGTTTTTAAGAAGAGATTGGACAACCCTTTGTCTGAAATGGTATAGGGTTTCCTGCCTGAGTGGGGGTTGGATTAGATGACCTCCAAGGTCCCTTCCAACTTTGTTATTCTATTCTATTCTAAACCCCAGAATTGAAGTCCACATTCTTAAAGTTGGAGACCCCTGGCTTAGAGAACAGAAGCCATAGAAATTTCAGAACCATTTCAGAAGCCCTGGAAATTTGTCCCCTTCAGAAAAACCTGGGCAGGGCAGAGGTATTTGACTTCAACTCCCAGAATGCCTGAGGCTTGAATTGATGAGTTCCATCTGGAAGAACTTATGAGACTCATCGCCTACTAGAATTTTCTAGCCACTGGCTACGAGTTATTCTTGCAAAGCTGCATTTTGACCAAAGCAGTAGTATGAGGCTGCATGTTTCTATAGCTGGTCCTCAACCTATGACCACAACTGAGTTCAAAATTTCTGTTGCTAAGGGAAACATTTGTTAAGTGAATTTTGCCCCATTTTACGACCTTTCTTGACATAGCTGTTAAGTGAATCACTGCAGTTGTTAAGTTAGTAACACAGTTGTTAAGTGAATCTGGCTTCCCCATTGAGTTTGCTTGTCAGAAGGTTGCAAAAGGGGATCATATGAAGCCAGGACACTGCACCCGTCGTAAAGAGGAACCAGTTGCCAAGCATCCAAATTTTGATCAGGTGACCATGGGGATGCTGCAACGGTTGTAAGTGTGAAAAATGGTTATAAGCTACTTTTTCCAGTCTCAGTTGAACAGTTACTGAATGAACTCTTGTAAGTCCAGGACTACCTGTGTTAATTTATGTTAATTATGCTTTCACAACTGAGAGCCATTAGGAATAATGTCAAGGCACAATGAACATAACCGAGGGTGCCATTTCCAGGTTTGCAGGGCTGGAGACAAAAGAATTAAAAATACGTTTATTGGGGGTGGGGAAATGCTTCTTTAATGATTGTTTGGGGCCTGATTTGAATCTTGGAGGGTGCATAAGGGTGCATATTCTCAGTGCTGTTTTTGACAATATATTTTTACATCACTCTGCAATCTCCTGAGCCACCCACACTTCCCAATCTGCAGCAGTCCTATGTGGCAAGCTCCCTTCCTTAATGTTTCCCTTGGTCGGTAATAAAACATAATGAAAATTTAATGGAATTTATGAAAACCTATGAATTCCGGCAGCGATCTTCTTTTGGTTCAGATTTGTTCTCGTTACTGTTATCTCTGATTATTCCCTCATTTGAGCAGCTACCTCAAAGCACCACCGCCAACCAATACACAACCTTCTACCTTAACCTCCTTCGTGTTCCCACGTTCTTCCCTTTGGGGCCCATAGAAAGAGGGGTGCAATGCTCAGATCGTGTTTACAGCTAGTTCTCAAATTACAACAGTTCACTTAGTGACGTTTCGAAGTTACAACAATAGCAATAACAAGAGCACTTAGACTTCTATACCGCTTCACAGTGCTTTACAGCCCCCTCTAAGCGGTTTACAGAGTCGGCATAATGCCCCCAACAATCTTAGCAACAGAAAAAATGGGTTGAAACTGTGGTCGTAAGTTGAGGACTACCTGTATGAAGCTGACACTGAAGGATTCTGATCAGCTGCACCACTTTGCATCATAGCAGAGAGTAGAAAAAGAAGAGAGAACTGCAGAAATTAGGATCTTCTAGAAAAAAGATTTGCTCCCAAGAATTCAGAAAAGTTCTGAAAGGAAACACAGCACAGGATACGGTTCCTCCAGTGACATTACGTTACAGATACAGGTAATTCTCGACTTACAATCATTCCATTTAGTAACCATTTCCACTGCACTGAAAAAAGGGACTTATGACCAGTTTTCACACTTACGGCCATGGTCACGTGATCCAAATTAAGGGGCTTGGCAACTGATACGCATTTATGACAGTTGCAGTGTCCTGGGCTCGTGTGGTCACTATCTGGTCACTATCTCCCCAGCCGGCTTGTGACAAGCAAAGTCAATGGGGGAAGGCAGATCCGCTTAATGACCCCATGATTCACTTAACAACTGCAGTGATTTGCTTAAGAAGTGTGGCAAAAAAAGGTCGTAAAATGGGGCAAACCCCACTTAACTGCCTTGCTTGGCAACGGGAACTTTGGGCTCAGTTGTGGTTGTAAGTCAAGGACCATATTGTATTCAAAGGGTCATTTAAAAAAATAAATCCATCATTTTGAATATGGAGAACTTTGCAAAAATCTATTAGCAGCAGCAGCAGCAACCTGGGTCAGGGTGAACCTTAGTTGAGGTTTTATCTGTGCCGTATAAGTTATAAGAAGGCTAAGCTGATTAATGGTTAATACGAGAGGAGAAAGAAGCGAAGGAGGACATCAGAAAAATGTGTTCCACCCAAACCTCATCCAAGCAGACATATTTCATTTAACCCTGCAAGAAATTGCTTCTTGGATATGCAATGTCATTGCATAAATCACCTTCCGTAGCCATGATAAATAGAGATAGGAACAAATAAATAGAAAAATGTGCACGACAAAGGTGAGTAAACCTCTCCAAGATTCTTGTAAAAGAAGGAGGAGGTGTTTTTTTTTTCTAGACAGCCAGCCAGCCAAGGATCTGATTTGCCAGGTTCAAATGTAGGTCCACCTACCGCCCAGGTTTTATCCCAACTTCCAAAGCGCCATCCTTTAATTTGCAAGTTCTACCCACATGTCATTGTGACAAACTGCTAAATGACAGAATAACAGAATTACAGAGTTGGAAGGGGCCTTGGAGGTCATCTAGTCCAACCCCCTGCTCAGGCAGGAAACCCTATACCATTTCAGAAAAATGGTTGTCCAATCTCTTCTTAAAAACCTCCAGTGTTGGAGCATCCACAACTTCTGGAGGCAAGCAGTTCCACTGATAAATTGTTTTCACTGTCAGGAAATTTCTCCTTTGCTCTAGGTTGCTTCTCTCTTTGGTTAGTTTCCATCTGTTGCTTCTTGTCCTGCCCTCAGGAGCTTTGGAGAATAGCTTGACTCCCTCTTCTTTGTGGCAACCCCTGAGATATTGGAATACTTCTATCATGTTATCCCTCGTCCTTCTCTTCATTAAACTAGACATACCCAATTCCAGCAACCGTTCCTTATATGTTTTAGCCTCCAGTCCCCTAATCATCTTTGTTGTTCTTCTCTGTACTCTTTCTAGAGTCTCAACATCTTTTTTACATTGTGGCAACCAAAACAGAGAATAAGAATGTAAGAGAACATCTCCATGGGAGTTCACCCAAGATTATTCAGTCTAATATCTGGGTAGGCAATTATGTTCCTGCTCTTTCTTCAACATAGAGAAAATCTATTATATCATTGAGACTAATTGATGGCTTTATTGCAGTAAGTCAAAATAACTAACTGCAGTGTGAACCCAAACTGTTTGCTGGTCTTCAGTTTCATTTGGTCAACCCTTTCCCTCTGTTCCACCCAGATTAACAGCTTCCCTATTTCCTATGGGCCATACCAGTGATTCTCAACCTTAGCAACATTAAGATGTGTGGACGTCAACTCCCAGAATCCCCCAGCCAGCATGGCTGGCTGGGGAATTCTGGGAGTTGAAGTCCACACATCTTAAAGTTGCCAAAGTTGAAAAACACTGGGTTATACAGCTGTCAACTCTGCAACAAATCTGAATGAAGCCATTTGGGAGGGGGTGGTGGAATGTTTCTGCTAGCTTAAACATTTCTCTATCCCGTGGGAACTAAGGTCATTTCTGTTTGTTAGACTGGAGGGCTGAGCCTTCTGTTAGAAAGCCCGCCAAACTATTCTATTGGGAAACGTAGTTGATTGCATAGTAATGGGGTGGGAAGTTTAACTTCGTATGCTGTAGCTTTTTGGAGGGAACTTTAGTCTTGGTTTCACTTTCAACAGTGCCAATACTTTGTAGCCAATAAACATGTTCTTAAAGGAAACCTCAAGCCTCGGAGTTCTGTTTTAGCTGGTCTCTTCTATCGAAACCATGACATTAAACCAAGACTAAAGTTCCCTCCAAAAAATTACAGTATACTGTGGGAAGTCAGCCCCACCCAGAGAAAGAAATATTTGGGGGAATATTAAAAAGGCAGAATATTATATTTCCCCAAAGGAATAATGGAGAAGATCTTAAAAGGCAGAAACCATCCCCCCCCACAAGTCTCTCTGCCCCAAGGGCCTGTAGAAATGCAGATGTGATAATCCTTTCAGAAAGACTGGAGCCAGGAAGCTTGGAGCCAATGGGATTAGAAAGACAAAGATCCCTAGAATCAACAACCCCTCACCCAAAAAACCCAACACAGGACATAGCCATCAGCCACAGCCACAGGGAAGCAGGATATGACCTTTAGGACATAATAGGATTAACCCACCACCATCAAAATACCAGAAAGGCACACTGAACCTCAGGTCAAAGTTCATGCCACAGGAACAACTCCAAATACAAAAGCTCAAGAAGATATAAAAACCCACCACTCCCAACAACATCGGGTCAGCTTTCCCAGAGCCACATTTCTGTCTGGCTCTGCTCTTCAATAAACGACAACCTTCTTTCTAAAGCAGTCTCAATTTTGTTTATTCCCGGCTTGGACTGGACCCTGATGAAGATTTTTCTTTCAACAATACAAAGTATACATCTATCAGAACCATGACATCAGCCTTTACTTGAAGATCTGTCGTATGGGAAAAGTTTCATGATAAACGTTTCCTGTCTTTAGCTTCAAGAAATTTATCCACGTATCCAACCAACTGAAAATCAAATTATTTACAATCAGAGATCAGCAGTCATCAAAATTTACGTCCTGTAAAATCACAGAATGGAAGGGTTGGGGAAAACAAACCTTGGAAGTCATCTAATCCAACTCTTGTTATTATTCCATTTACCAGACAGTTCTTATCATCAGAAACATTTTCTGCTCTTCATTTGAAATCTACCTCCTTGTACTTTAAACTCTTTGTTTATTGTCCTGCCTTCTAGATAAATTCTGAAGAATTTTGCCCCATATTCTCCATGACAGCCCTTCAGATACTTGAAGACAGCTAACACATCTCCCTTCACTGGTCTCTTTTCCAGACTAAACATACTACGCGGGGTCCTTGGTACTCTCTGAGCTTGGTGGTTTTCTTGCAGACGTTTCATTACCAAACTAAGTAATATCATCCATGCTGGTTTAGTAATGAAATGTCTGCAAGAAAACCACCAAGCTCAGAGAGAGCACCAAGGATCCCACAATTCAACCCTGAACTACCAAATAATTTCTTTTACCGGTAAACATACCATATAACTCAACTGTTCCTCTGAAGTTTTTCATTCCAGCTACTTATCATTTTGATTGCTTTCTTCTGGATTTGTTCCAGTTTGTCCTTCTTGAAATGTATTGCCCGGAACTGGATGCAATAAATTATCTTGATATTATTTTCAAAAAGGTCAATTAAAACTCTGCAAAGCATTCTTAGCATGGCTGGGCCATAGACAGATGTATCAAAATGTGTTATTTTCATAGGACATTTCTATGTATTCCAATCTGATCATGCAAAATGTTATTCCAATAAATTCAATGCATCCCTAGTGACTTGTTCCATCTGTTTCCTAGTTAATTTGGCAGACCCTCTGTGTTTATGCTTGCATGAATGGATGGGCAATGATGAGAGATAGGATTTTAGGAGGAATGAGATAGCACAGAGGATGTTCAACTGCTGAAAAAGAAAGAGATGGCTAACAAGATCCCAATTTCTCCATCTGAGTAGTCTCCGGAAATATGGAATTCAATACCCAGAATCCTCATCAGTGGCCATGGGGGTTAGGGGATTGTGGTAGTGGAAGTCTACACATAGCTATGTATAAGCTTCCATCATTATGAAGCCATCAACTAACTTGGGAAGGAGTACCATGCTGCTTTAAAAAAATAAAATAAACCAAACTTATAGTCCCAAAGGTGCTTTTTCAAAAGGCAACTGGACTTTCTTTTTTGTCTTTGAAGATGTTTCGCTTCTCATCCAAGATGCTTCTTCAGCTCTGACTGGATGGTGGGGAAATGGAAGGATTTATACTCCTTGCAGACAGCTGGTCATTTGCATTCTTTTATATTCCCCACCATTCAGGCAGAGCTGAAGAAGCTTCTTGGATGAGAAGCGAAACATCTTCAAGAAAAAACAAAGTCCAGTTGCCTGTTGAAAAAGCACCTTTGGGACAACCATGACCTGGATGACTGAGAATCTTCATAGATATCAAGTACTTAAAGAATACCCAGGCTCAATTATAAAAAGAAAAAATTAATATATTTTTTAAAAAAAAAATCTTGGGAGCGCCATCGTATTGGCACAGATGCTGGTACCATTATTTTTCTTGGGGCCCAGATTACCTCTGGTTATTCAGAACTCCCTCTGTTCTGGAGCTCTGGACTTTGGCTTTGAAATTTACCTTCAGCTCCACCATAGCAGAGATAAGGCAGACGTGATCATACTAAGATCTGCTTCTGAAGAGGGGAAGACATTTCTTATAAGGAGCCGTGGTGGTGCAGTGGTCAGAATGCAGTATTGCAGGCTAACTCTGCCCACAGCCAGGAGTTCAATCCTGACCGGCTCAAGGTTGACTCAGCCTTCCATCCTTCCGAGGTTGGAAAATGAGGAGCCAGGTTGTTGGGAGCAACATGCTGACATTGTAAACTGCCCAGAGAGTGCTGTAAAGCAGGGGTCCCCAACCCCCGGTCCATGAACTGGTACTGGGCTGCGGCATGCCAGGAACCGGTCCGCACAAACAAGCAAAGCCCCATCCGTGGGATGCAGGCAGCACACAAAACCACGCACTCTCTGGTCCACGGAAAAACCTTTCTCCACGGAACCGGTCCCTGGTGCCCCAAAGGTTGGGGACCTCTGCTGTAAAGCGCTATCGAGCAGTATATAAATCTAAGTGCTATTAGCACTTACGATGCTACCTAGTTGGGTAATGAATGTCTGCAAGAAAACCACAAAGCTCAGAGAGCACCAAGGACCCCACAGTTCAACCTTGAGCTACAAACATTCTCCTTTATTGGTACTTCTTTTCCAGAAGTGTTAATGCCAAAGCAGGCTGTCCTGGATTAATCTAAAAAGGGGTTTTTGCTCTAATCTTCACATAAAGGCTACTACTCATCATATGGACAGAAGCTCAGAGAGAAATCTGGATCCCCATGCCCAAGATTCAACTTCTGGGGTTTCCAGATTTCAGAGAAAATTATGTAACAATTGTCAGATCTTTGGGATCAGCCAACATCTTTGGCCATTAAACTAACTCAAAAAACAAAAGCAAAAACAAAACCTACAAAGCTTTTGACTTTGTAGAACTTCAGTTGTTTTCATTCCTGACCATTGGCCAGGAACTCCGGATCCTAGGGTTTGGCAAGATAGATCCAAAGAACAGGAATTATCTTTAATTTTAAATGAGCCGGATGCACGTACAGATTTACTAGATTCAAATGTTATGTGATGCTGTGCTTTACTGGTGAAATTAACCGTTACTTATTAAAGTACATAAAACCCCCAATCAAATAAACCACTAAGCAATGCGTGAAGTCCACCTTTTGAGCAAAAATCTATTTTTAGCTATTTCATGGTTGGATTTTAACCAAATGCAATGATTTGCCACCGACCATTTCTTGACGGTGTTTATAATCAATGACTCAGATCATATATTAGGCTACTGCTGGTTTATTGAACTGTGACTTATTGATCAGAACAAAACAGACTCTTGCTGAGCCGGAAATCAAACAAACCATCATGGAGGTTACCTAAAGAGGTTGTCAGGATCTTTTCCTTGGTGGTCTCTAAGCAGAGACCAGGCAGCCATTGGATGCCTGCACTGAGCAGGAGGTCAGTCTCAGTGACCTTAAGGAGCCATCTTCCAACCTACAATTTTGTGATTTTATGGCATGGCGTCTTCTGCATACCAGGCTTTAATAATAATAATAATAATAGCAACAACAATAACAACAACAATGTTGGAAGGGACCTTGGAGGTCATCTAGTCCAACCCTAGTCCAACCCCCTGCTCAGGCAGGAAACCCTATACCATTTCAGACAAATGGTATTTCCCTCTGATGTCTCGAGTTCAGAAGATCAAAGCAGCAAGTGATGGAGAAACTTCCTTTATTTCAGAACATGGAAAACCTTTACTAATTCAGAGCAGTTCTGACAAATACACAGTACAGGTAGTCCTCGACTTACGACCACAATTGACCCTCAAATTTCTGTTGCTAAGCAAGACAGTTGTCAAGTGAGTTTGGCCCCGTTTTACAACCTTTCTTGCCACAGTTGTTAAGTGAATCACTGCAAAGGAACACCTTTGTAAAAGCGAATCTGGCTTCCCCACTGACTTTGCTTGTCAGAAGGTCGCAAAAAGTGATCACACAACCCTGGGACACTGCAACCGTCATAAATATGAGCCAGTTGTCAATTATCCAAATTTCGATCATGTGACCATGGGGATGCTGCAACAGTCAAAAGTGTGAAAAATGGTCATAAGTCACTTATTTCAGCGCCGTCGTAACTTTGAATGGTCACAAAACAAGTGGTTATAAGTTGAAGACTGCCTGCACTTCACTCTACCTGTGTTTACAATGATTGGAATGGAATGGAATGGAATGGAATGGAATGGAATGGAATGGAATAGAATAGAATAGAATAGAATAGAATAGAATAGAATAGAATAGAATAGAATAGAATAGAATAGAATAGAAATGTACCTTGGAGGTCTTCTAGTCCAGCCCACTGCTCAAGCAGGAGAACCTATAGAACCTATAGAACCTATAGATCAGTGGTGGTGCAGTGGTTAGAATGCAGTACTGCAAGTTGACTCTAGTCACTGCCAGCTGCCTGCAGTTCGATTCTGACCTCCTTCCGAGGTTGGTAAAATGAGGACCCAGATTGTTGGGGGCAATAATGCTGATTCTACAAACCGCTTAGCGAGGGCTGTAAAGCACTGTGAAGCAGTATATAAGTCTAAGTGTGATTGTTATTGCTATCAGTGATGATGAAAACTGCAGACCAATAAAGGCAGTCCTTGACTTACAATCATTCATTTAGCTACAACATCAGTGAAAAAAGGGACTTACAACCAGTCTTTGTACTTACAACCTTTTTAGCATCCCCATGATCATATGGCTCACGAGCTGCAGGGGTTAGAATGCCGCATTGCAGGCTAACTGCCCACAGCCAGGAGTTCGATCCTGACCAGCTCAAGGTTGACTCGGCCTTCCGAGGTCAGTAAAATGAGCACCCAGATTGTTGGGGGCAATAATGCTGACGCTGCAAACCACTCAGAGAGGGCTGTAAAGCACTGTGAAGCGGCATATAAATCTAAGTGCCATTGCTATTGTTATGCTCAAAATTCATGTGTTTGACAACCAGCATGTATTATTTACAAGAGTTGCAACATTCCAAAGTCATCTGATCTCCATTGCAACCTTTCTAATCAGCTTCTGACAAGCAAAGTCAATGGGGGAAGCCGGATTCACTTAATGACTGTGTGATTCACTTAACAACTGCAGTGGTTGGCTTAACAACCATGGCAAAAAAAAAAAGATCTTACAATTGGGCACAATTCACGTAACAACCACCTTGTTCAGCAATGGTCACAACTGGAGTCGTACGTCAAGGACTACCTGTATCAATCAGTGTCTCAAACCTGGGGAATCACCAGAGTAGGTACTATTGGACTAATCAATCAAATAAACTGTGTATAAGGGTGCTCCTTATGCACCTGAGTGAATCAGTGAACTTTGCAGGGCAAAGGTGAATGAAGACAGCTTTGTGAAATGAGTCACTTCCAAATAACAGATAACAGAACAGGTAATAGAATAACAGAGTTGGAAGGGACCTTGGAGGTCTTCTAGTCCAACCCCCTGCTCAAGCAGGAAACTCTATAACATTTCGAACAAATGGTTGTCCAATCTCTTGTTTAAAACCTGCAGAGTTGGAGCATCCACAACTTCTGGTGGTGAGTTATTCCATTGATTATATGTTTTCAGGCTGGTTCTCTCCTTGATTAGTTTCCATCCGTTGCTTCTTGTCCTGCCTTCAGGTGCTTTGGAGAATAGCTTGACCCCTTCTTCTCTGAGGCAGCCCCGCAAATATTGGAGCACTGCTATCATGTCACCCCTAGTCCTTCTCTTCATTAAACTAGACATACTAAGGTTGAACCATCACCACCACCCGCTTCTTTGTGGAAGCTCCAATATCTCAGGGGCTGCCACAACAAAGAGGGGGTCAACCTTACTATGTCTAGTTTAATGAAAAGAAGGACGAGGGGGGACAGGATAGCAGTCTTCCAATATCTCAGGGGCTGCCACAAAGAAGAGGGAGTCAAGCTATTCTCCAAAGCGCCTGAAGGCAGGACAAGAAGCAATGGATGGAAACTAATCAAGGAGAGGTACACTCTGGGTCTTGTGTCCCTTCTTCTGCAGAAGATATCTCCAGACCCCTCACATCCTGGACATAAACTGTTTCAATTCCTCCCCTTGGGACAACATTATAGAGCACTGCATGCCCAAACAACTAAACCCAGGGACAGGTTTTTTTCCCCTCGTGCCATCCCTCTGCTGAACACCTAATTCTCACAGTGCTCTCTAATGTCTATTTGTATTTATCCATGTAGCATGGCTGTAGCATTATTGTTTATCCTTATTATGTTTACTCCCCCTTTTATTGAGATGATGATGATGATGATGATGATGATGATGATGATGATGATGATGATGATGATGCTTTGCATGTACACCGAGAGCTTCTGTACCGGAGATAAATTCCTTGTGTGTCTAATCACACTTGGCCAAATAAGGTATTCAAATTCAGTTCAAATGAGTCGTGCACAACGAAAGTATCCTTTCAAAGGAACTACTTACCCAGAAGGCTACAGTGAACACCTTCCATTGACCGTGAGAGCAAAGGCGAGGAGATGCACACATCTTTACAATTGTCCACAAGCGGGCACGCATCTATTCAGACCACATCACTAGTGTGCAAACCCTTTATGTCAAAATCAACCTTTGAAGCCCAGGAACCAATGCTGGCCAGTGTTTGCAATGAACCTGTGGCAGTTGTCAAATAAGAGGGGATTGCCCTTCCTGCAAACTGTTTGTCCATTCAGCCAACGTGACAATTCGAAGCATGCTGCCAAATTAAGTTTTTTTTTCACTGCTGAATCAATCCTGTTCTTAAACGGAATGTTACACTTGCCTTTTAATTGCAAACAAAACAAGGTGGATAGCGTGATGGATGAATGGATGGATGGATGGATGGATGGATGGATGGATAGATGGAGATAGACAGATGAAAACAGCACAACGACACTTTCAAATTGCAAAAGCCTAATGTTTACACAATATTTTCTTCCTCTCCCGTCAAGCAAGTGGCAGTTTGGACTGAGAAGTTGGCAGATCAGGATTCATAGGCATACACCACCCTTTATGCAACCAGCAACCGGTGCCCTCTCCCTCTGACTGAAACAAATTAAGCCCCCTTTCCTGAGCTGCTTTTCCCCAGGAACCTCAGCTTGCACCCAAAACACGAGGTTCACCCCACATTCTCCAGAAAACCAATTCTGCTCTGCCCCTTCCTATTAGACAACAGAGATTCCCCCCCCCCAAAAAAGATTCATTCCACCACATTTCCCCCATCCATTAAAAACCCAAGCACGTTGCAAAGAGTTGTTCCTTCAACCCCCCATGCCAGTTCCCCCCCCCTTCCTCCTCCTTTGAGGAACGTGCAAAAATCCATGTGCACAAATAACTCCAAATGTACACACAACGTCCGTTTTAGACATCAGGACAACGTTTCCGATCCGAATCGAAAACCCCGATTCTCCTAACACATGTTGTTGGAGCACTGCTTTCGGTTCGGACTGCAGTTCACCCAAGCTCTTTTCCTTACCTGAAATTTTGCTCCCGGGTTCACTGGATTACAATGTGGCAGGGATGCCACCAGCCAACATCAAGGTGAGAATTATTGACTGAACGGAGAGAGAGAAAGAAGGGAGGAGGGGGAGAGAAGGAGAGAAGGAGGGACGCAAGAGCCAGAGTGTATCCAGCTGCTTCACATTCCCTCATCAAAGAGAGCGGCTGCAAGCGCATTGTTGATGTGTAGAGTAAAGGAGGAATGCGTCTGCTCTCTCACTCCTCCGTCGCGTGGCAAGGACTTTCGCGGCCACTAGGGGGCCCTTTCGGCTGCGAAACCTCGCCCGTGCATTTGGGCAAAGCGTTGGCATTCCTTACGAGAAGGACAAAGAATATACCTCCAGAAGGCCGGAAGCGGCGAACGGGGCGCTAAGGAAGGGGGGCAACGGGTAAAGTTGCAGAGGGAGACCCATCTTCGGTCCATGGGTGAAAAGGGGAGGAGATGGGAAGCTGGAAGAAGTGTCTGATATGTTCAATTCACACCGCTGGTGAGATCTAACTCATTACTGTTCAGTCGGGCTGGCAGGGAGGAATTAGCAGAATAAGAGAGTTGGAAAGGACCTTGGAGGTCTTCTACTCCAACTTTCTGCTCGAACATTCTGGACAAATGGCTGTCCAGTCTCTTCTTAAAAGCCTCCGGTGATGGAGCACCCACAACTTCTGGAGGCAAGACGTTCCACTGGTTAATTGTTCCCACTGTCAGGAAATTCCTCGATAGAATAGAATAGAATCACCACGATGTAAAAAAGATGTTGAGACTCTAGAAAGAGTGCAGAGAAGAGCAACAAAGACGACCAGGGGACTGGAGGCTAAAACATACAAGGAACGGTTGCTGGAATTGGGTATGTCTAGTTCAGTGATGGCGAACCTTTTAGAGACCGAGTGCCCCAAAACCGCCCCACCCCATGACCCGCCCCCGCTCTGCCCCACCCCCACCCGCCCGCAGGGCCACCCACCGCCTCCATGGCCCACCGCAGGAGATCGCCCAGGCGGCCCTGCAGCGCCATGGCAGCCACGCCCTCTGCCCACGCCCCGCAGCATCATCTGTGCGTGATGGGGCGCGAGGGCGGAGTCTTGTCCCTGCTGCCCGGCTGCCATGTTCTTGGCTGCGCTGCTCTGCGCGGGCCACGCCCGGGGGCGACTCTCCGGGGGGGCTGCTGGTGAGGAGGGGGCCACGGGGAGAGGTGGGGCTGGAGCGACGGCGCGCATGCCCACAGAGAGGGCTCTGAGTGCCGTCTCTGGCACGCGTGCCATAGGTTCGCCACTACTGATCTAATTTAATGAAGAGAAGGATGAGGGGGGACATGATAGCAGTGTTCCAATATCTCAGGGGCTGCCACAAAGAAGAGGGAGTAAAGCTATTCTCCAAAGCGCCTGAAGGCAGGACAAGAAGCAACGGATGGAAACTAACCAAAGAGAGAAGCAATCTAGAACTAAGAAGGAATTTCCTGACAGTTAGAACAATTAACCAGTGGAACAACCTGCCTCCAGAAGCGGTGAATGCTCCACCACTGGAAGTTTTTAAGAAGAGACTGGACAGCCATTTGTCCGAAATGGTATAGGGTTTCCTGCCTGAGCAGGGGGTTGGACTAGATGACCTCCAAAGTCCCTTCCAACTTTATTATTATTATTGTTGTTGTTGTTGTTGTTATGAAAATTAGAATAGAATAGAATAGAATAGAATAGAATAGAATAGAATAGAATAGAATAGAATAGAACAGAACAGAACAGAACAGAATAGAATAGAATAGAATACACAAGGAATTTGTTTCCGTTGCATAAACTCTCAGTGTTCATACAAGTAATAGTGATAAATCATGATCATAAACAACATAAAAATACATTCATCATAAATCATAAAATACAACACTTCGTCATAAATCATAAGACTCGCTCAGGAATTCTGGGAGTTGAAGTCCACAAGTCATAAAAGAGCCAAGGTTCCCCACCCCTGCTCTAGCATGAATACAGAATAACAGAGTTGGAAGGGGCCTTGAAGGTTTTCTAGTCCAGCCCCTTGTCCAATCAGGAGACCCTATACCAATCTGTTGCTAAGCATGATGCTGGTTAAGTGAGCCATGCCTGATTTTATGAGCTTTTTTGCCAAGGTCATTAAGTAAAGCATGATAGTTGTTAAGTGAATCATATGGTTGTTATGCGAATCCGCCTTCACCCCCCCCCCTTTTTTTTTTATTCTTCTTCTCAGAAGCTGTCTCGGAAGCTCTTGCGTAGTGTTCCCATGACCTCACAACACTGCAACTATCGTAAATTTATGCCAGTTGCCAAAGGCCCACGTTTTGAACATGTGACCACGGGGATGCTGCAATGGTCATAAGTGTGAGGACTGGTCATGAGTCACTTTTTTCAGCACTGTGATAACTTCAGGAAGTCGCTAAACAAATGGTTCTACGTCAAGAACACCCAGTAAGTGTCTTCGCTGCAGCCAGATAAAGTTGCAAGGTCTTTGCTTCGAGTTTCATCGTCTCTCGCATTTATCTAGCCAGAATCCCCCAAATGTTTTTAACATGCTGTGAAGTTCTAAATTCAGAGTAAAAACTTTGGTTTTTATAAAAAAAAAAAAAAAATGGGCCCATTGATGAGACGGACCTCCTTTGACATTTGCATTTGGTCAAAGTTTTACAGTGCGGTTGTTCATCCCCCAAACATGCACGAAATCTCCATAAGTGAGTAATTACATACCTAATTAAACGGTAATTAAAATGATTGCTCAGCAGGGCAATTTGGCATGCAACATTGCATGCTGGGTTGGGCCAAATGGCACAAAAGAATTTCACGTGGTGAAAGAAACCTGTTTTTATTTTTTCCCTTTGCCCTTGAAAACAGAATCAAAAGCAGCTTCTTCTCTAGCGTGTCTACGCGGAGTGAGGTAAACATGAAGAAAACCTTTAAGTACAAACCTAAAATGAAAGAAGGAAACAACCCAACAGACATAACAGTTTCTTCCACTTTAACGGGAAAACTATTTATCATCCTGAAAAAGCCAATTAGCTGGGCTGAACCAGCACCAGAAGCATTCCTGCAGTTCAGTGGATCACCACATGGGGCAGTATCACACCAGCTAGCTTTTTTTCCCCGTGGTGTCTACAGTTCCTCTCAGGATAATCAAAGCAATATTTTTCTGCACTGCCTCCAGTTATGCCGACTGACTTTAAATGGTGTATCCTGAGGAGCCATTTCACCCCGATGGGATTAGCCCGTCCCAACCACTTCAGCAGAAGGGGCATGCTGCAGACCCCGCCGGTCAAGGAACTCCGGCTGGTAGGGTCCAGGAAAAGAGCCTTTTCTGCCATGGTACATCGTGCCCTCTAAAGGTGAGATCCACACCCATCATTCACTCCCATCCTTCTGGCCTTCTGAAAGGGGCTGAAGACCTGGCTCCTAGCCAATGAAAAGGAGCGAACGGGGAGCCAATCAAGAAGTTGGCTATGAGCTGGGAAGAATAAGGGATATATCAATTTTTCGAAGGAATTATCTAAAATGTGACATTGGAAAATGGACTTTGTAGTGATTTGGTTTTCTTCCTGTTTTGTTTAAAACTTTTGCATCAAGAGGTTTTGCATCCAATTAGGGAAGAAAAGTTGTAAATGAAGTCTCTCCTTCCCTGGTCTCTTCTATTGCCCTTCCTTACCCTCTCTTTCTCTATCTCTCCTTTTTTTTTTCCCTCTCCACTCTACGTCCTTTTTTCTTTCAGTTTTCTTCCCTTTCCCTTACTTTCCTCCTTCCCACTTCCCCTTCTGTCTCTTTCCTCTTCCTCCTTCTCTCTCTTCCTTTCTAATCCCCCTCCCCTCCCCAAGCTCTTGGCCGGCTGCCTAAATCCCACAGTGATTCTTTTCCAGTAAGGTTCCCACCAAGTTCTCTTTAGCAAGATTTGTTGCGATGAACAAAGAATGAAGTTACAAGAATCCCCGCAACTGAACTATTTCCTATGTAAATCCAATATATTGCCATGAATCTTAGGGTGGAGACTTTCTGTCAGCACTGCCCTGCCACTTTGCCAGCCATGCTTCATTAGATGCTAGTCTGCCATAGGCAACAGGTGGGAGGGAGCTGCATGGTGGGATAAGGGACAGCAGAAGGGGGATTGAAACTACTTGTTGTGCCATCCCATGAGAACCACTGGCTGTTCCAAGATCACCCCATGGAATGTGGTACCATCCAGCTCGCGCAGCCAGGGACTGTTACCACAACAATTTGTTTGACTGCTCTTGGACAGTAAAAGATAACTAAGGGGAAAGGAGGGAAAGGGTAAAGTTAACCAGATGCTTTGGGTGTGAAACTTCAGTTCCGGCTTTGCTACACTGTAATCACTTGACTTTAGTAAAGTGTGCTTTCGTTAATCATGAGTTCGAGAGTCTTGCTTTTCTAACTGACCAAGTTGGGATGGCTGACGCTTTCTGATTTTCTTCCTAATATCCTTCCTGAAAATGGGGAAGTTACAACTGGTTATTTACTTCAGTGTTTCTCAGTCTCAGTAACTTGAAGATGTATGGACTTCAGTTCCCAGAATTCCTCCATGCTGTCTGGGGAAGTCTGGTAGTTGAAGTCCACACATCTTAAATTTGCTGAAGTTGAGAAGCACTGTTTACATAATGGTCTCCAGAGCCTTTATCTATCTGAGGGGCATCTCTTACAACCTCTTTTTTTTCCCCTTTCTCTTCTCTTTTCTCTCTCTTTCCTGCCCCTTTCTTTGTCTCCCCCTTTCCCATCTCCTCTTTTCTTCCATCTTTCTCCCCCCCCTCTTCTCTTTATCACTTTCTTCCTCTATATCCCCTCTGCCCTTCCTCTCTCCTTTCTGTCTTATTACTCCCCCTCCCTTTGAATGCTTCATATTGGGAAATATGAACCTCCAAAATACATCCACCTCAGCATGTTCCCAATCCCATACTTCTGCATCTGTCAAAGCAAACATTGCGGCAAAGATCTCTATTTATCCGGGGAGTTTGGAAACAGAGTGTGAGGACCTAATTGCTCTTAAAAGCTTCAGAGGTTCGCCAAAGCTAGAGAATCACCTCCATTAGCAGAAGTATTGATTTATTCTCCATCAAGTTTTTCTCAGAGTGAAATTGTGGATGTTGGCTGTAGTCTATCCTGAAAACTTAAATGGGCAGAGTTCAGCTGGAGTAATTCACTAGGTCACCTTTGACTCCTTGCCCCTCTTAGCTGGACAAAGAGTTCTGGGCGACTGGAAACATGCAACAATATTTTCCGATGCTTTGGGTCAATCCTTAAGGAACCCAGTGTTGCCTTAGGTCCTGTTAGCAATTCATCTGGACCAGAAGGCAAGACAAGATACAATGGATGGAAACTAATCAAGGAGAGAAGCAACTTGGAATTAAGGAGAAACTTCTTAACAGTGAGGACAATTAACCAGCGGAACAGCTTGCCTCCAGAAGTTGTGGGTGCTTCATCACTGGAGGTTTTTAAGAAAAGACTGGACAACTACCTATCTGAAATGGTATAGGGTCTCCTGCTTGAGCAGGGGGTTGGACTAGAAGATCTCCAAGGTCCCTTCCAACTCTATTCTGATTGATATTTTGATGCAGCTTGGCAATAGCAGGAAAAACCCAAATTGGAACAAATTTGGGTTGTGTTTGTTTTCCAAGATAACTAAAGGGTCCCTTCTAAGGCTATATAAATGTGATAAATTAATTAAGCTATTGTTTTAAAAAATCCGGTAAAACCTAGCTCACTTATTGCAACAATGGGCTATTTAAAGAGACCTTCGTTTTAATTGCTACGGGTCATCCTCAACTTACAGCTATAATGGAGACTGCCCATTACATATGTAAGCTGTGACAATCATAAAGTGGGTCATCACGCGACTGACCTGATTTTACAACCTTTTTTTGCAGCAGTCGTTAAGCGAACACAGTGGTCATAAAGTGAAGATACTACTTGTTTGTTCTTCAAATAACCTTAACATTTTCAATTTTGCTTCCTCGCAGTCCCCATCCATCTTTTTCTAGTCCTGCAACTAGACCAAGAGGGAACATTAAAAACCACCTTCTGCGTTGTAGCCTTTCAAATCTTGAAAGACCACAGCCATACCTTTAATTAATTCTTATGAATTAATTCTCTGAACCATGGAATGGGACAACTCGCCACGGCCAACTTGGCACAGCCAACTTGGCATGGCTAACTCGCTGTGGGACAACTCACCACTGCCAATTTGCCATGGCCAACTTGTTGCAGCCAACTCACCACGGCCAACTCACCATGGGCAACTTGTCATGCCCAGCTTGCTGCGGGACAACTCGCTGCAGCACAATGCGCAGCGATAACAATTTAACAATTGTATTTAATTATTTAAAATAAATAAAAAAAATATTTTAATGTTTGCCATTCACATTTCATTCTGTTTCTCCTTTTGCATCCTTTCTTTAATGATTGTATTCCACTGTTTCTTTGATATTAATGTAACTCTTGTCCCGCAGCGAGTTGACCGTGATAAGTTGGCCATGGTGAGTTGGCCATGGTGAGTTGGCCATGGTGAGTTGGCCGCGGTGAGTTGGCCATGGTGAGTTGGTCATGGTGAGTTGGCCATGGTGAGATGGCCATGGTGAGTTGACCATGGTGAGTTGACCATGATAAGTTGACCATGGTGAGTTGGCCATGGTGAGTTGACCATGATGAGTTGACCATGGTGAGTTGGCCATGGTGAGTTGGCCATGGCGAGTTGGCCATGGTGAATTGACCATGGTGAGTTGGCCATGGTGAGTTGGCCATGGTGAGTTGGCCATGGTGAGTTGGCCATAGTGAGTTGGATGAGTTGGCCATGGTGAGTTGGCCATGGTGAGTTGGCCATGGTGAGTTGGCCATGGTGAGTTGGCCATGGTGAGTTGGCCATGGTGAGTTGGCTGCAGTGAATTGTCATAGACGCTCTGATCCAAGTATACCAACAACTGCTTGAACTTTACACGTTGGTCTTGCCTTCCAAGAGGCTCCCTTTTCCCTGGGCGTCCTCCAGTTTCTCAGTGGTGTTCTTAAAACAGAGCCCTTGAATTGCTCAGAGTTTATTTTGTGACTTCTAGTGACTTCTCTAGAAGAGGAGAACATTTCAAATTCCCACCACACTCCCTCCAGTTTTGCAAATCCCACCATTTGGAGTGGATCCCATCTTAAAAAGTTGAATTGGATTTGGCTTGGCGTTGTTTACCTGCTTTGGATTTTCAAGTCCGGTCTACTGGCGATTCGACACTGGGGAGGAGAATAGAGCCACTGGAACGCAGTCATGGTCTTCTCCTCAATCCGAAAGCAGCCTTGCCTCACGTACCTGAAACCGTGGATTGTTAGAAACTATGTTAATATTGTGCAGACCCAAGTGGAAAAGGAAGCTTTGATTTCAGGTTCTCCAGCATGAAGGCAGCTGGAACCAGAATTGCCTACTTATCTTGCCTCGTTATTTTTTAAAGATCTCTATCTGGAGTCATTTTATTGGATTAACATATGCTAGGACAGTGGTGGCGAACCTATGGCACGGGTGCCAGAGGCGGCACTCAGAGCCCTCTCTGTGGGCATGCGCGCCGTCGCCCCAGTCCTAGGCCTTCAGCTGGGTTTTATAAAACCTTTAGGCCTCCGCCGCTGTGTGCAAAAAAAAAAAAAGGTTCAATCAGTCAATTTCAACTTCTCACGGGGAAAAAAAAGATCTTGCAAAGTTGGAATTGATTTATTGAACTTTTTAGTCCCAACCATTCTGCCGTTACCACCACAACCATGCCCACCCAATGGGCCACGCCCAGCCAATGGGCCATGCCCACCCAATTGGCCACACCCAGCCAATGGGCCACACCCACCCGGCACTCGACGATGCATAAGTGGGTTTGGGGTTGCAGTTTGGGCACTCGGTCTCTAAAAGGTTCGCCATCACTGGTCTAGGATATCGTATCGATGCCTTGAGTCTCTGTTCCATCAGGCCGGTAAACATCTAAACCAGGGGTAAACATCTAAACCATGCTGGCTCAGGAATTCTGGGAGTTGAAGTCCACGAGTCATAAAAGAGCCAAGGTTGCCTACCCCTGATCTAAACGATAACATTTAAGCGATGTGGTTTGAAGCTTTCCAAAGTGCTGTTGTGTTCCATCATGACAGTCAACCTTAGGGAAATGGTGAGTGTCCAAAGAGCTCAGATACAGGTAGTCTTCAACTTATGACCACAATTGGGACCAAAATTTCCATTGCTAAGCAAAGCAGTCATTAAATATGTTGGGCCTGATTTTATGACCTTTATTTGCAATGGTTATTAAGTGAATTGCTGCAGTTATTGAGTGAATCATGTGGTTGTTAAATGAATCTAGTTTCTCCCATTGACTTTGCTTGATAGAAACCTGCTGGGAAGGTTGCGAATGGGAGATCATATGACCCCAGGACAGTCATAAGTACATGCCAGTTGCCAATTTTGATCACATGACCATGGAGATGCTGCAACAGTCATAAGTATGAAAACTGCTCATACGTCGCTTTTTTTGGCGCTGTTGTAACTTCAAGTGGTCACTAAAGGATTAGTTGTAAGCTGAGGACTACCTGAACGCAGACCCAGCTAACCAATTGCTGCTTATTATTTGGGGGGACATTAATTGTGAGTGTTTATTTGGTATTATTAAAAGTTCCTTGCTTCCCATTTTAAACATTTTTAAAATAGAGGTAGTCCTCAATTTTATCACCAGTCACTTAGTGACCGTTCAACGTTACGACGGATTTCCCTGTGGGTACTTATAACCTGAGGAGGCTCAATGGCTCAGTGGTTAAAGATGCTGAGCTTGTCAGCTGGAGAGCTGACAGCCTGGGTTCAAGACCTAAGCTACGCACAATGGGGTGAGCTCCCGTTCCTCACCCCAGCTCCTGCCCACCTAGCAGTTCGAAAGCATGCAAATGCAAGTAGATAAATAGGTACCACTTCGGTGGAAAGGTGTTGTGAGTCCGTGCCAGTCAGTGGACCCGGCAGCTGAGTCTGGGGAATCAGAGGAGGAGGAGGAGGGGCCTGGAGAGCCATCAGAGTCGGAGGAAGGCTCTGATGAGCTCCAGGACTTATAATCTGATGAAGAGCCTGGCCCCTCCAATCGTGCTCAGGCTGAGACTCAGCTGTGCGGGGAAGCTGAGTCAGACTTTGAGGACTCACAGCTGAAAGACATCATAGATGCTCGCAAACGCAGACAGGCAACAAGAGCAGGACAGAGGGAGGCAATGGGGCGACTCCAAGGGAGGAGGAGAAGGCATTGAGAAGCCACGCCTTGGGGCTGCATAATAAAAAGGGAAGGTGTGGGCGGTGCTGGTTGCTGAAGGCAACCGTTTGCAAAGGACTCAAGTTTCATGGAATCCTGTTTTGTTTGCCTTGCTTGTGAACAATTCTCCGTTTGAATCATGTTCTGTTTGCCTTGGACAATTCTCCATTTGCATCGTGTTTTGTTTGCCTTTGCTTTTGGGACATTTTGCAGGTCTGTACCTAATTAATAAAAGGGGTTTGTTTTCCATGCATTTCCAGCCTATTTGTTAAAAGAGGAGTTTGTCCTTGTGAGTTAACAAGGACTCACATAGGCTGGGACAGAACAGTAGGTAACAGCATTCCATGGCCTTTGATGCATAGCCCTGCTGGCCAAATGACCATGGAAATTGTCTTCAGACAACATTGGAGATGAGCACCGTCCCATAAAGTCAGATACAGCTGATAGGGAAACCTTTACCTTTTTATTTATAACCCAGATTCAAAGTTCTGAGGGTTGCTCCATCCCCATGGTCATGTGACCATTTCAGGCGCTTGGCAACGAGGCCATATTTACAGCCATTGTCGGCGTCACGTGATCACGTGACTGGGTTTTCTGACAGTTTTTCCCAAAACACGCTGTCAAACCTACAATAACTACTCTGCTTACAGCCAACTTTCTTTGTTTTTTCGGCTTGCCACTGCTAAGGCGGGGAGGGGAGATGCATTCTTCAAGTTCAGTCATAAGAATAACTTTTTTGTGGGAACCAAGGTCAAATTGCTCAAGTGTTTGTCGGGCTAGAACTACCGTTAGAGAGCCCGCCAAAGGTGTTAATTGGAGAATGTGATTTATTACATATTTAGCAGGTGGGAAGTTTAACTTTTACTTTGTAACCTTTTATGGGGAGGGACTTCCAGTCTTGGTTTCACCTATGTTCGTGCTGATATTATGTAGCCATTAAAATTGTTCTTTGAGGAAAGCAATTGCCTCAGAGTTCTTATTTCTGCAGGTCCCATCTGTCGGAACCATGACACACGCATTTTTACTTCCAGTTTTCAGCAAATCTGGCCCATAGCAAACCCTTGGTTCTCTTAACGACCGCAGCACTCAGTTTGTGGCCTCAGCATTTTGCTTAACAGCCGATGCAAAAAAAAGGTTTTAAAATTGGGTTGCTCACAAGTGTCCCAATGTACAACACTCGCAAGTTATGACGATAATGGGCAGACTCCATTACAGTCACAACTCCAGAATTACCTATTAAAAAAAAAACTCCCAAGCATGTAAGGAGCCTTAGAAGTATAACATAGTAAAAGAAACCCAGGGAAGAAAAACAGGAATTGCAGGGAGAGAGCTGACTTAGCCGCATTCAGCTTAAAGAATACAGACACATTTAAAAATGGCAAACTAAAATGCCTTTTAAAAAATGCAGACTCTTGCTGCATTGTATAATGGCTACCAGCAAAAATAGATGAAATAAGCTAGAGAGGGGCAAAATGTAAATCTTAGTTAATTGATAGATGCCTATCTGATTTCAGCAGGCCCTGGTTTTGTAATTGTTCAGCAATTGCAACCAGTAAAAATAAGGCACATTTATCTGCCTGATGCTTGGATAAATTGTATTTCTAGAGCTTGGGGTTGTTTTTTTTTATTGGTTACTTAAAATGTTGATTTAACGTCTTTCCAATGGCATGCCTCTCAAGGGAAGCATACGCAATCCATTAAAATATAACTTCGATACAATATAAATTCAATAATAATAATAATAATAATAATAATAATAATAATAAAGTTGGAAGGGACCTTGGAGGTCATCGAGTCCAACCCCCTGCTCAGGCAGGAAACCCTATACCATTTCAGACAAATGGCTGTCCAGTCTCTTCTTTAAAACTTCCAGTGTTGGAGCATTCACCACTTCTGGAGGCAGGTGTTCCACTGTTAATTGTTCTAACTGTCAGGAAGTTTCTCCTCAGTTCCAGGTTGCTTCTTTCCTTGACTAGTTTCCATCCATTACTTCTTGTCCTGCCCTCAGGCGCCTTGGAGAATAGCTTGACTCCCTCTTCTTTGTGGCAGCCCCTGAGATATTGGAATACTGCTATATAAAATAGTATTGTAAGAGAGATTGATACGGTATATATGAACAACCAGTAAGTATGAATCTCATTGTCTACCTGTAAATTGAGCTTCTGGAAAAAAATAAAAAATAAAAATAAGCACACTATTTGGAAACCTTACGGATCAGATCTCTGAATTTCACCATCCGTACCTAGAAAAATAAATTGGCTGTCATTTCTCTGTACCTAAAGCCCCAGAGAAATATGACTGGTTAACATGGCATTACTGAGGTAGATGCAGCTGAAAATATTCAGTTTAGTCATTCCACTGCTGAAGGGATGTATCACCTCACATTCCTCAAACTACAACAAGCCCAAATTTTGACATTTGGTGGCCTCGCTTATTTTTCCAGGAGAGGTGGACATCTACTCTCAAATTTCTTCTCAAGCTATCTCTGCGAAGTAATAGTATGATTCAGTGGTTGGTTCACACAGCATGCTAGACTAGATTAGAGCAGGCATGGGTAGTTTTGTGGTTCAAAGTTCCTAGGAAACCATTTTGTATATACTGTAGGTAGTTCTCAACTTACGACCACAATTGGGAGCAGAACGTCTGCTGTAAGCAAGGCAGTTGTTAAAGGAGTCATACCCAATTTTTCAATCTTTTGGTCATGGTTGTTAAAATAAGTCACTGC
Organism: Azemiops feae; assembly: GCA_023970755.1. NCBI lineage: Eukaryota > Metazoa > Chordata > Lepidosauria > Squamata > Viperidae > Azemiops > Azemiops feae. The sequence continues at coordinate 299,175 of JALGBA010000850.1, read as the reverse complement.
AGTTGTTAAGTGAATCATGGGGTTGTTAAGCGAATCCGGCTTCTCCCATTGATTTTGCTTGTCGGAAATTGGCTGGGAAGGCCACCAATGGTGATCACATGACCCTGGGATGCTGCAACTGTCATAAATACATGCTGGTTGCTAAGCACCCAAATTTTGATCATGTGACCATAGGGATGCCATGCCAGTCATAGTGCAAGCACCAGTCATTAGCTCACTTCCTGGTATTCAGGATACTGCTTATAAGCACTATGTGCTTAGAGTTCAAAGCCTTGTTAGAGACCCCACACACCCACTTTACGGTCTGTTTCTGTTGCTCCCCTCTGGGAGGAGGTTTCGAAGTATTTATAGCAGGACTACTAGATTCTCCCACAGCTTTGTTCCTTATGCCATCCATCTTGTAAACTCGCAAGATTCATTTTTCTCGCCAGGCACATGTATACATAACCCGAACTAGACTGTTGTCTCTCTGTGTCATATAATATATGTGGGTTATATGCATAATTCTGTATTTATTTATTTTATTTATTTTTATTATTTTATTTTATTTTATTTTATTTTATTTTATTTTATTTTATTTTATTTTATTTTATTTTATTTTATTTTATTTTATTTTATTTTATTTATTTATTTTTTATTTATTTATTTATTTCTGATATATTTATATAGTGTATATTGGAAGTGGTGACCCTTTGAGAGCTGTATGTAACGAAATTTCATTTTAATGTATGCTGATTAGTGTATATTTAAAGTGACAATAAAGTTATTCTATTCTATTCTAATTTTTTTCAGTACCATTGCAACAGTCGCTAAATGAATGGTTATAAGTCGAGGACTACCTGTGCTATGAAAACTCAACCATTAGTTGAGTCAAACTGTGATTACATTGTTTGTGCATAGTTTATTCTGTGAACACAGCAATTATGGTATTTTAACCTAGTAATATTAAGCATTTTCCAAAGTTCTGACTCATAAGGATGGGTGAAATCTGTCCAATTTGTTTTTACTCGGATTTTCATTTTTCCCAGCTGTTCCCCCCCCCCAGTCTATCTCCATAACAATTTGCTCATTTAACCAAAAGAAAAAACATGGGAAAATTTACACACATTACGAGGAATGTTTTTCTTTTGCAAAACTCATCAGAAAGTTCTAGAAAGTTACGTTCTACCCAATTTATTCTGGATCAGGGTGCAAAAACTGGAGGGACAGTATAACAATTCATATTGAATTAATTTGTCCTCCATTCCCATCAATGATTTTATACATACAGATAGTCCTCAACGTTCGACCGCAATTGAGCCCAAAATTTACGTTGCAAAGCAAGGAAGTTGTTCAGTGAGTTTTGACCCATTTTACAACCTTTCTTGCCACAGTTGTTAAGTGAACCACTGCGGTTATGAAGTTAGTAACCCAGTTGTTAAGTGAATTTGGCTTCCCCATTGACTTTGCTTGTCAGAAGGTCACAAACGTTGATCACATGACCCCCGGGGACACTGCAACCGTCATAAATATGAGCCCGTTTCCAAGCGCCCAAATTATGATCACATGACCATGGGGATGCTGCAACTGTCATAAATGTGAGAAACGGTCGTAAGACACTTATTTCAATGACGTCGTAATTTTGAACACTCACTAAACAAATTATTGTAAGTCAAGGACTACCAGTACATATGTATATTAATAACTTCTGAAATTGTTGAGCCAGCTATCTCTGATGTGTACTCCTGAACCTATGACATTTTTGCTTTCAACTCTCCCTATCCAAAAAAAATCTCCCTTGCAGCTCATAATTCATGGAGCTGCTCTACGAAAGAAGCTTGTAAGAGGAAGTCATGGAAGTATATTTTAGCAAATCCCGCATCTGTTCTTCTTCCCAAGCGATAGGGCCACTTCCTGAATTTTGCAGAGCTGCCTGGGGCTTTAATCATATAATAATAATAATAATAATAATAATAATAATAATAATAATAATAATAATAATAATAATAATAATAATAATAATAATAATAATAATAATAATAATAATAATAATAATAATAAAGTTGGAAGGGACCTTGGAGGTCATCTAGTCCAACCCCCTGCTCAGGCAGGAAACCCTATACCATTTCGGACAAATGGCTGTCAGTCTCTTCTTAAAAACTTCAGTGTTGGAGCATTCACCGCTTCTGGAGGCAGTTTTTCCAACTGTTAATTGTTCTGTCAGGAGTTTCTCCTTAGTTCTAGGTTCTTATCTCTTTGATACTTTCCATCCGTTGCTTCTTGTCCTGCCTTCAGATGCTTTGGAGAATAGTTTTGATTCCTTCTTTATTGGCAACCCCTGAGATATTGAACACTGCTGCTATCCTTCCCCTCATCCTTCTCTTCATTAAACTAGACATACCCAATTCCAGCAACCGTTCCTTATATGTTTTAGCCTCCAGTCCCCTAATCATCTTTGTTGCTCTTCTCTGTACTCTTTCTAGAGTCTCAACATCTTTTTTACATCGTGGTGACCAAAACTGGATGCAGTATTCCAAGTGTGGCCTTACCAAGGCATTGTAAAGTGGTATTAATACTTCACGTGATCTTGATTCTATCCCTCTGTTAATGCAGCCCAGCACTGTGTTGGCTTTTTTGGCAGCTGCAGCACACTGCTGGCTTGTATTTAAGTGATTGTCCACTAGGACTCTGAGGTCCCTCTCACAGTTACTACTATTGAGCAAGGTACCCCCTATACTATACCTGTACATTTGGTTTTTCTTGCCTAAATGTAAACCATCAGCTCTCCTTCATGTTAGGCTGAGTGTACATTTTCTTAGAAATACTAAATGGATCAGACAATTCTAGAAAAATAAAAAAAAACATCAAGTCTTGCCAGAAGCTTACTTTTTAATTCTCTAACTCAAATGCATCTTTGAAAGCCCGATGACTCAGATAAAACTTGTACTTAAAGGCCTAGCTATGTGCATCGTTTGTAAAGCCAATTTTAGAAAGGCTACATAGGTATTATGTTCTATCAGCATGAAGACTGCTTCGCTCACAGCAGATAGAAGTCGGGTTCATTCATTCATCGTCTTGGCGTTTTTCTCTCATCCAAGATCCATTATTTTTCTCCACTTTCCTTTTCCAACCATTATTTCTGTGAACTGCTGAGCTGTGTGTCCGGCTCCCTTCTTTACCATTGTGTCTCCTTGATTTTATCTGTTAATGTTTTTGTTTATTTGCTGTGTTTAAATGATGATTTTAATGCTTTTCAATGTCATTGGATACGAGATGGCCGGGAAAGAAAGAAAGAAAGAAAGAAAGAAAAAGAAAGAAAGAAAGAAAGAAAGAAAGAAAGAAAGAAAGAAAGAAAGAAAGAAAGAAAGAAAGAAAGAAAGAAAGAAAGAAAGAAAGAAAGAAAGAAAAAGAAAGAAAGAGAAAGAAAGGAAGAAAGGAAGGAAGACAGAAAAAGAAAGAAAGAAAGAAAGAAAGAAAGGCAGACAGAAAAAGAAAGAAAGAAAGAAAGAAAGGAAAGAAAGAAAGAAAAAGAAAGAAAGAGAAAGAAAGAAAGAAAGAAAGAGAAAGAAAGAAAGAAAGAAAGAAAGAAAGAAAGAAAGAAAGAAAGAAAGAAAGAAAGAAAGAAAGAAAGAAAGAAAGAAAGAAAGAAAGAAAGAAAGGGTTATATTTTTAGCCCTCCAGTTATACAGGAATCAGCAAAGGGTCAATACCTGAAGAGCTATACTGATTACAGGTAGTCCTCGACTTACACTATTCATTTAGCAACTGTTCGAAGTTACAACAGTACGGAAAAAAATGACATATATGATGGGTCCTCGCACTTGTGGCCATCGCAACATTCCCTATTCTGTTCTGTTCTGTTCTACTCTACTCTACTCTACTCTACTCTACTCTACTCTACTCTACTCTACTCTAATTCCATTTCATTATTCTGCTCTGTTCTGTTCTATTATTTTCTGTTCTGTCCTGTTCTTCCCTTATCGCATCAGTTTCAGCAGTGCTAGTTTACAATCCCTGATGCCACTAAAATGTATGTTAACTACTTGCTGAGCAAAAATTATGGATCGCTCCTCCTGCTATAACAAACTGTATTTATCGGGGGGGGGGTTGCAATTTCTCTCTCTCTCTCTCTCTCTCTCTCTCTCTCTCTCTCTCTCTCTGAATGCCCTGACAAAATGAGACATCACAAATTCCCTCCATTGTTATTGCCCGTCTAATCGCATTCCCAAAGCCACAGCAGATGTGGAAACTTATTAAATAACATTACAGGCACAAATCATGCCTCATTACTTCAATTAGGGTGTGTTTCTTCAACTGGGAGGGAGCCAAAATGTCTGTAATTACAAGGGTTCCTGGTGCTTCCTCGTGTCTTCCTTTTGGTAATCAGGAGCGGGGAGCTAATGTGGCCTCATTTACATATGAAATGTTTACCATCAAGAGGCTCCATGTAAACGAATAATTATGGTGATGGTACTCCTTGGGGAGAAGGGAAGGGCAGGAAAGTAGAGATTGAAAGTGAATGAAATTGGACAGATGGCATATGTTTTACACCACAATCCCGGAGAATGAGGAGGGGAGGATGAAAAGAGCAGCTGTGAAAGCAGCAAAAAAGGATCAAAGGTTAGGATCGGAGGACAGGAGCATCCTGTGTTTTTAAATGGTCCCCTTTAATTACTGGCTCCAACGTGAGACAAAGAACTGGCAGGTGTTTCTTCTATGACAGAAGCTGCTGGATGCATGCAGTAGGTATTCTTTGCTTGGAACTGTTGGTTGCTGACAAGCAAGAGGGTGGGCAGGGCCACCCACAGGGAGAGGGTTTTTCAAGAGGGTGGTTGTGATTGGGTGATCGAAGCCCCGCCCCTATGTAAATGTCACCTGTCTGATATGGTATAGGACGGTTCTCCTGCTTGAGCAGGGGGCTGGACTAGAAGACCTCCAAGGTCCCTTCCAGCTCTATTCTATTCTATTCTATTCTATTCTATTCTATTCTATTCTATTCTATTCTATTCTATTCTATTCTATTCTAAATAAGCTGATATCATACCCAAAGGGGTGGAGCCTTGGTCACAAAATCACAACTACCATCTTGAACTTTTTAACTCTCCTAAGAATGCCTCTTTATACTTTGTACTCAACAGAAAGGAAACAGAGAATAGAATAGAGTAGAGTAGAGTAGAGTAGAGTAGAGTAGAGTAGAGTAGAGTAGAGTAGAGTAGAGTAGAGTAGAGTAGAGTAGAGTAGAGTAGAGTAGAGTAGAGTAGAGTAGAGTAGAATAGAGCTGGAAGGGACCTTGAAGATCGCTTAACAACCAGGGGGGAAATGTCATTAAATTGGGAGCAACTCACTTAACAGCCACTTTGCTTAGTAACGGAAATTCTGCCCCCAACTGTGGTTGTAAGTTGAGGACTACAGATATGGAAGAACGGGAAGAGATGAGATAGATACAGTATATATCTACTCAAAAACACTTAACTGTGTGTCTCATCTCTTCCTGTCCTTCAGTGCAACCCAAAAAAAGGGTATGATTCAATCATTCCTCTGTTTACAAATTGGCTAGCTCTCTCCTAATAATTAATTCAATATCTTGGTCAAAGCCAGAAAATGTGTTATTTATACGTTTCTTTGTTTAATCCATTTAAAAGATTTCCTGCTCCCCCAGCAACTCTGGGTGGCTGACAAGGATTAATAACACTCAGGGAAGGAAAATGATAAAATAATAAAACTCGATAAGGTGAAAAATAGTGTCCCTGAGTGTAGACGTACGATTCCTGTCCTGTGTGATATATCTTAGGCTCATCTTGGTTCCAGTCCTGGAGCCTGGGGGAAGAACCAGTTTCTTTAGCAACCAAGTTAAACGTATGTGAACGCAACCAACCGTGGCGAATTGTGGCTGGGGAGGGTCGGAAAGACAATCCCTGAAAAAGGTTTTGGATTTGGATGAGCTGTGCTTGAAAAGCACATTCCAGAGAATAATATCTTTGTTGTAATTTCCGTTTGTGCTCTGAGAAAAGCTTTTTTTTTTTCTTTTTGCAAAATCTGATCATGATGACATTTATGCTCTTCTGACGCTTTGCTCAGGAGAATCATCCTTCATTCAAAAGAAAAGGACGAAGAAAAAGGGGGGGGGGAGAAAGAGGGAGGGATTTTTTTGTTTCTTCCTGCGACATCTTTTGCCCCACAATGTGAGACGAAGCTTTCTGTGTGTCCATGTCTGTGCATTTATGTGCCTGATTTTAGTCCCAGAGGTGCTTTTTCAAAAGGCGACTGTACTCCGAAGAAGCTTCTTGGCTGAGAAGTGAAACGTCTGTTGAAGGAAAAGTCTTCATCCTGGTTCATCCAAGCCGGGGATAAATAAACAACATGGCGACTGCTTTAGAAAGAAGGTTGCAGTTTATTGAAGAGCCAGACCGAAAGATGGTTCTGGCAGGAAAGAGGAGAGAAAACAAGGCCGAGCACATGTGGGTAGTAGGTTTTTATACCCTCTGAAGCCTTTTGTTTGAAATAGTTTCCTGTTCCTGTTTTAGGCTTTGTATTTCCTGTGTCACGTATTCTGACCTGAGTCCTGGGTGTGCCCTTTGGCCTTTGTGAGTTAATCCTACCATGTCCTGTCTCAGGTGGGGTATGCAGATTTTAGGTCTTTGTCTTCTTGATCTCCTAGCTGGGGCCTTTCTGATGGTTTACATCTGCATTTGTACAGAGCTGGCTTCTGCTTGGGACAGAGAGACTTGGGGGCAGGGTTGGTTTCTGCTTTTAAAATCCTTTTGAGGAAATATATTTTTCTGCCCTTTTAATATTTCCTTCTCTGTGGGGGGGGTGTGTGTGCTGACTTCCCTCATGTCTTCAAGGAAAAAGAAAGAAAGTCCAGTTGCCTTTTGAAAAAGCACCTTTGGGATAACCATGACCTGGATGACTGAGAATCTCCCTAGACCATTGTTTGATTTTAGTATGCAAGGTAGCAATGCAACTCTCAACTTCGCCCGGCTCACCGAATAAGTGAAGAGGGCAAAAAGATTGCTTCCCTGATCTCCCACAGGAACCCTTTGAATGGATGAGCTGCAAGCCCCCTTTAGGAAAGATGGAGCAGGAAGGATGTCGAACAAATAAGAAACATCCATCCAAGGGGGGGGAATGCAGCTGCCCTGCCTTACACCAGGATATGCAGAGCAAAATACAAAAGGACGGAGTGGTGGTGGGCAGGATGGTGAGAAGTAAAGGTAAATGTCCAGTCATGTCTGACTCTAGGGAGCGATGCTCACCTCCATTTCTTAGCCGAGGGAGCCAGTGTTGTCTGAAGACGTTTCCGCGGTCATGTAGCCAGCATGACATCATGCAGCAGCGCAGAGCGTGCGGCGAAACATGGAACGCTATTACCTTCCCACCAAAGTGAGACCTATTTAGCTACTTGCATTTTCATGCTTTCAAACTGCTAGGTGGGCTGAGGCAAGAACAGGAGCTCACCCAGTCGCGCACCGCTCAGGTCTCAAACCCGGGCTGTCAGCTTTCAAGCTCACCTTCTTAACTGCCGAGTTATTGCCCCCCCCCCCCGCTGAGAAGTAGGGTCAACCTACCTCCAGAAGCTGTGAACGCTCCAACACTGGAAGTCTTTAAGAAGAGATTGGACAGCCATTTGTCTGAAATGGTATAGGGTTTCCTGCCTGAGCAGGGGGTTGGACTAGGTCCCTTCCAACATTATTATTATTGTTATTGTTGTTGTTGTTATTATTATTATTATTATTATTATTATATTTTATTCATTAAACATGGTACCTTCTTAAAATATAAGATGTTTCAAGTAGCGCAGTTTTTTGTAACATTGCTGTAGTTATTGCAGGAAGCTGCAGTTTCTTGATGTATTGTGCGAAGTTTTTGGACATAGTTCCCAGTGCCCCGATGACAATGGGTATCACTGTTACACGTTTCATTCATAATCGCGCAGTTTCGATGGCCAGGTCGCGGTATTTCATAATTTTTTTCAGTTCTTTTTCTTCGACTCTGGCATCTCCTGGTACAGCAATATCAATCAGCTGTATGCTTTGGTTCTCTACAACTGTAATAACTGGCTTATTATTATTATTATTATTGTTGTTGTTGTTGTTGTTGTTGTTATTATTATTATTATTATTAAATCTAGGCAGTCAGTGGTCTTGAGCCAAGACTTTATTTCCATGCTAAGTCCACCATACAGGGCTACTGCAGTGATAGATAACAAATAGAAGCAACGACTCAGAAGAACAGTGAGAATAATCAATAAATAATTCATTCCACAGACAAGATTCTAAGCAGGCATACTTTCTAATTCAGAAAAATCCACCTAACCAACATGGCTTGCAGCATTAAAAAGCTGTTTTAAAAATTCCGATCTTCCAATCCTCACCCCCACCTGCAAAAAAGTTGAATTCTCTGGCTTGGTCCTAGTCCTTAGCCTATGCAACTGTGGCAGGCTCTTTTCCAGAGTCTGTGCATCCATATCTATCTGAACAAGATGTTTAAGATCTGGTTGGACCACCTAAGCCCAGCTCCTTCACAGTTGGACTTCAGATTCCATCATCCTCAATGCCTGTCTCGGGATGAATGGAACTGGAGTCCAACTCCTTGGTCTCCATTGTCTAAGGCGGGGTCTTCAAACTTGGCCCTTTTATGACTTGTGGACTTCAACTCCCAGAATTCCTCAGCCAGTGTGCCTGGCTGAGGAATTCTGGGAGTTGAAGTCCACAAGTCATAAAAGGGCCAAGTTTGAAGACCCCCTGATTTAAGGAATCTCATTTCCATTAGAGACTGAGCTACTGGTGCATGTTGGTGCCACAAGCTTTGCTCTGATCATTTCTCATGTCCCATTGCAGCTTGGTGTTTCAGAGGTATCAAAGGCAGTCAGATTATGGAGAAGCTTTGTGTAACATCCATCTAGGAAATCCTCCCTCCCTTCCTCCTCCCTTCCTGATTTCCAAGCAACCTTAATCCAAGGAAGAGGAAGGATGAGCAATCTCAGTGCACCCTTCTCCACTCAAATGTTTTTCCATTATAACTCATCCTCTTGGTGCTCCTTCCATCAATCCCCCTGTCCAGCATCTTCTGATGAAAAACAAGAGAAAAGGGAGCCCAAATTTTATTCTATTTGGACTCAGGCTCTTGCACTTTCCACTGACCACAGTTGAACCCACTGTCAATGGGCATAGCCTGGTAAGGCAAATGTGCCAACTAGCATTTCAAAGACTGCCTCTGGGGCATGAGCTATGGGGCTCCAGAGCCTTTTCTTTAACTGCCAGTTATCCTGTCTCTGGAAGGGCTGATCTATGGCAGAGCTTCTACTTTGGACCTCAAAGGTTCTAGGTTCAAACCTCAGAATCACCCATTAAAAGAATTAAATAAAAGTTGGTGAGAAAACACTTTTCCTGAGAACTTTCAGAGTTCTGACCAGACTGAGTACATCATACTAGATTAGCCAGGTAGCTAAAATCAAGCCATACAGTTTTCTTGGCATCAAATATGGAAGTGATGTATAGAATAGAATAGAGCTGGAAGGGACCTTGGAGGTCTTCTAGTCCAGCCCCCCGCTTAAGCAGGAGAACCTATACCATCTCAGACAAGTGACTGTCTAGCCTCTTCTTAAAAATCTCCAGTGATGAAGCGCCCAAGATTTCTGAAAACAAGCTGTTAATTGTCCTCACTGTTAGGAAGTTTCTCCTTAATTCTAGGTTGTTTCTCTTCTTGATTAGTTTCCATCCATTGTTTCTTGTCTTGCACTCTAGTGCTTTGGTGAATAACGTGACCCCCCTCATCTTTGTGGCAGCCCCTCAAATACTGGAATACTGCTATCATGTCGCCCCTGTTTCTTCTTTTCTTTAGACTAGCCAAACTCAAGTCCTGCAGCCGTTCTTTGTATGTTTTAGTCTCCAGGCCTTTGATCATCTTAGTTGCCCTTGTCTGAATTTTTTCCAGACTCTCAACATCTTTTTTGTGATATGGTGACCAAAATTGGCTGCAGTATTCCAGGTGTGGTCTTGCTAGGGTTTTTATAAAGCGGTGCTAATACTTTGCGTGATCTTGATTCTATGCCTCTGTTCATACAGCCCAGGATTGTATTAGCTTTTTTGGCTGCTGCTGCACACTGCTGGCTCATGGTCAAGTGATTGTCCACTAGGACTCCAAGGCCCCTCTCACAGTTACTGTTTTTGAGCCAGGTCTAGCCCAGTCTGTACTTGTACCTTTGATTTTTTCTGCCTAAATGTAAAACTTTGCTTTTCTCCATAGTCTTATTCCTGAATATTTAATGGCCTACATTAGCCTACAGTTCTGGGCTTTCCTGGTGGTTTCTCATCCAATCAGGCCCAATTCTACTCTGCTTCCAAATCAGCTACTAATCTACCAGAATATGAGGCAGCATCTTTTGTTTTATGTTTTCCGCTTGGTGTGCATACAATTTCAGGACCCTGGACAGTTACCCGCATTCCCCCTTGTTTTGGGAAAGTCCGCTTTGATTCCTGGTTAGAAAATGCTGCAGCCATCATTCCCACAATAGGGCTGTCATAGCAAAAATATAGAAAAGTATGTCTGTTTTCATCTTTAAAAAAAATCAGAGATAAGAACTATTTAGAAGTGGAAACTAACTAACTGTGCGAGTAGGCGTCGATATAAATTTTCTAAAATAAATAAATAAAATAACTGTCCTGAAGTCTTTTATTCATAGAGCCAGTTTGGTCTAGTGCAGGGGTCGGCAACCTTGGCTCTTTTAACCTTGGCTCCCAGAATTCCTGAGCCAGCATGGCTCAGCTTGGAAACCTCTCCCTTTCCTCTCAGCATGGCTGGCTCAGGAATTCTGGGAGTTGAAGTCCACGAGTCATAAAAGAGCCAAGGTTGCCTTCCCCTGGTTTAGTGGTTAAAGCATCAGGCTAGAAAATGGGAGACTGTAAGTTCTAGTCCCGCCTTAGGCATGAAAGACGGTTGGGAAACTTTGGGTCAATCACTAGGAGACGGTGAGTTCTAATCCCGCATTTGGCATGAAAGCCGGCTGGGTGACTTTGGGCCAGTCATTCTCTCTCAGCCCAATTCACCTCTCCTCACAGTTGTTGTGGGGAAAATAGGAGGAAGAAAGAACATTGTATGTTCACTGCCGTGAATTATTTATAAAAATAATGAAGGCAGCATAGAAACAAATAAAATTAAAATCTCACCATTGGATTGGCAATTTAGGGAAGTAAAATCAGGAATGTGTCTCCTACATCCAAGCAGAAGAAGCCTCTTCCCAAAGCCCCAAGTCTTCATAACAGTTGACAGTTCTAACATGACAGTTAGAACAATTAACCAGTGGAACAACCTGCCTCCAGAAGCTGTGAAGGCTCCAACACTGGAAGTTTTTAAGAAGAGACTGGACAGCCATTTGTCTGAAATGGTATAGGGTTTCCTACCTGAGCAGGGGGTTGGACTCGATGACCTCCAAGGTCCCTTCGAACTCTATTATTATTATTATTATTATTATTATTATTATTATTATTATTATTATTATTATTATTATTATTATTATTATTATTATTATTATTATTATTATTATTATTATTATTATTATTATTATTACTATACACCTTCCTCCTCCTATTTTCCCCATAACAATAACCCTATAAAAGTGGGTTGGGCTGAGAGAGAAAGGGACTGGCCCAAAGTCATTCAATCAGCCTTATTACTATTACTATTAATCATCGCACAGTCATCCAGATGTTCAGACTGGATTTGGCATTTTTGTCTACCTATCGAGTCCTTACCAAGGACCTGGGATAGGCAGATGTGGATGTTTGATGGTATTACAGATATCGTCGCAGGATGGAAGCAGTTCCTAGTAAGGCCGCCTTTTGCAATTGACTAATGGCGAATTTGTCAATGCCAATAGTGTTCAAGTGGTGCTCCAGTTGTTTTGGGATTGCACCCAAGGCGCCTATTACTATTGGTACCACCCTTGCTTGCCTTTGCCACAGTCTTTCTATTTCTATTTGTAGGTCTTTGTATTTTGTTATTGTTATTATTGTTCTTGTTGTTGTTGTTATTATTACTGTCTGGAACTCTAGTAGGGATGAGGGTGGCCTTTTCTCAGACAGAAGACTTTCTACAGAGCCAGTCTGATGCAGTGATTAAGGTGCCAGGCTAGAAGTTGGGAGACTGTGAGTTCTAGTCCCACCTTTGGCACAAAGCCAGTTTTCTCAGTCATAACAAGCAGGAGAAAATGACCTCCAAAAAACCTTGTCAAGAAAAATGCAGGAACTTGGGCAGTCAGTCACCAAGAGTCCAAAACTGATTTAAAGTCTTGTGTGTGTGTGTATATGTGTATATGTATATATGCATATATGTATGTGTATGTGTACGTATAAGTGTAGGTATATGTATATGTATATAGATGTGTGTGTGTATAGATAGTTATAGATATAGATATAGATATATAGCTTTAAACACTGGTTGTTGTTCTTTGTTTTTTAATTCTTTAAATCCCACATCTCCTTCTCAAAATTAGTCCTCCTCCTATTGATCAAAGAGTGGCATTTCCAATCCAGGACCACATATGCTCCTCCAGCAACTTCATAACTCATTTTATGGCCTCTCAAACTCTGCAAGCTCATCCTGAAATTTAAATATTCCCCCTTTTTCCAAAATGGAAAAACATCAAAATTGATTTCTAGTAGCCGTGTAATTTACTTGATAATGCAGAAATATCTGTTGCTGCCTTCTTCTAAGATGTTTGAAAACCTAAGCAGGATTGGGCCTGATTGTTATTTGACAGGAAATGCTAAAATTGTATGTAGACTAGAAAGCCAAAAATAAATTTTTAAAATGTCCATGAAATCACCTGTCAGACCCCCCCCCCCCCATCTGATCCCTTAGGGAAGAAAAACGTTCGACTCCATTTGGTTGAAGTGAAAGGTACTTTTACTAAGAGATGATGGTTGCAGTAAAGTCAGGCGGAATCTGAGTTTCCCGCTCATCAATACAAAACTATGGCCTTCATTTCCATCCCTTCCTCCGTGACCAGTTCAAACCCAGCCAATGTGATGCTGCTGGGTTGTTTTGGGAACACTGAGGTGTTTGGCCTGGTAGATGTCCACCCTCAGAGCAAATGGCCTCCAGAAGAGAGCAGTTGAAAGAGGTGATCTAACCACACCACCAAACTACTAATTCGACCTGCTTCTCTCAGATCTTCCAGGTGGGAAGTCTATCTGGAACCCTGGCTCCAAGTTCCCAGATGCCTCCTTGTTTAGGCAACAAACCCAGGTCCAGGTTGGGCCTTTCTTTTCAAAATTCCCATCTTTTCTTTTTCCCTTTTTGGTTTTAAAGCAGAGCTAATGATCACTCTCGGAGCCTTCACCCAGGGCCTTTCTCCAGGGTAGGAGGAAGTTGGGCTCCCCATGGCTTCCGGTTCTGCATCACTCGGGGCTATCCCAGTATCACTTACCATCTCACTAGCTCCCATTTCCTCTGGCCTGAGGTTTTCTTAGAAGCCATCCTGCCCCGTCCGCCTCTTCCTCCTCCTCCAGGTCCAAAAAAGGGCTTTCTGTGCTTGTCCCTCAGGGACAAATAGAGGGTAAGAGAGAACGGCAGTAGCTGCCTCTGTTGTTAGTCAGCATTAAGGCTAGAGACTCATTCCTTGGTGCATTGGAGAGAGAGAGAGAAAGAGAAGGAGAGAGAGAGAAAGAGAGAGAGAGAGAGGAGAAAGAGAGGGAGAGAGAGAGAGAGAGAGAGGAGAAAGAGAGGAGAAAGAGAGGAGAAAGAGAGGGAGAGGGAGGGATGGAGGACAGAGAGGGGGAGGAGGGAGAGAAAGAGAGAGAGAAAAAAGAGAGGGAGGGAGGGAGGGAGGGAGGAGAAACAGAGTGCAAAACTGCTGAAGGAACTGATCTCCCAACTCTCCAGACTCAGGCAACAGCATGAAGCCAAGTTCATCCCAGACTAGAATTTCCCTGCTATTCCTCTCCGAATCTGGAACAAAACAAAACAAAAAATTAGATGTGATTTTATGCCATCTTAGCTGGGAAATCCTCTCTGTTTTGCTACATTGCTCCACGCAAAGAGTGATGGAGTTGTTTCTTTCAAATGCTAGAAATCCCTATTGTTTATTGCCAAGGCAGCAGAAAATCCTCTAAGGATGCATTTCTCGGATGCGTGGATGCGTGGAGATAGATTTCAGTCTGACGCTAGTCAAAAAAATCGTCAGAGAGGTCTGGCCCACTTGGTGTGATTCGATCAAAAAGCAAGATGCCCTTGTTTTTACCAGTTTCTGTAACCTGGTAAGATCGCTTTTCAGTTCCATTTGCTCAAATGGATTCTTACTTTTTATTTTTCCTGGAATAAAAGGAAATGTCTGGAGCACAAGATAAGCCAAGAGACAGCATAATGGGCTAGAAATATAACCAATCAAAAATAGACACTGTCAGTCATGGGTAGTTATTGATTTGTGCAAATGCAATGATAATGACCAGGGAGGAAGACAGACTCTGGATAAGAGACTTTGGGGCTACCAGATATCAACTGCAGAAATCTGCAGTCCACTTCTTGTTGTTGGACAATGGACAATGTTCCTCCAGGCCTTCCTGTCCTCTACCATCTCCTGGAGTCCATTTAAGCTCACGCCTACTGCTTCAGTGACTCCATCCAGCCACCTCATTCTCTGTCGTCCCCTTCTTCTCTTGCCCTCAATCTTTCCCAGCATTAGGCTCTTCTCCAGTAAGTCCTTCCTTCTCATTAGTTGGCCAAAGTTTCAACTTCAGGATCTGGTCTTCTAAAGAGCAGTCAGGGTTGATCTCCTCTAGGACTGATCGGTTTGATCGCCTTGCAGTCTAAGGGACTCGCAGGAGTCTTCTCCAGAGCCAAAAAGAAACTCAGACAATTCTACCTCTGCTGCCATCTAGTGGTCACTGAGAATTTTGCAGCCTGGTACAGGTAGTCCTCAACTTAACAACTATTCATTTAGCAACTATTAGCAATAGCACTTAGACTTATATACCACTTCATAGTGTTTTATTAGCCCTCTCTAAGCGGTTTACAGAGTCAGCATATCGTCCCCAACAATCTGGGTCCTCATTTTACTGACCTCAGAAGGATGGAAGGCTGAGTCAACCCTGAGCCAGTCAGGATCGAACTCCTGGAGTGAACAATGAGTTAGCCTGCAGTACTGCATTCTAACCACTTGTGCCACCATGGCTCCTGTCTATGGAGATTCTCAGTCATCCAGGTCATAAAGCAGTTATCCCAAAGGTGTTTTTTCACAAGGCAACTGGGCTTTCTTGTTTTTCCGAAGAAGAGAGCTGAAGAAGCTTCTTGGATGAGAAGCAAAACGTCTTCGAAGAAAAACAAGAAAGTCCAGTTGCCTCCTGAAAAAGCACCTTTGGGATATAAGCACTCTTGATTTTCTAGGATCTGCTTCTGGTTTGTCATTTTAAATATAGGCCTTTCCCCCATTTTGTTTCTACAGATTCCTACAGTCCATGTCCATATGTAGGATTGTAAGATTACACGCTGGACTTGAAAACGTCTGGTGGTGCTTCAGTGATTGAATCCAATAGGGCAGGGGTAGGCAACCTTGGCTCTTTTATGACTCGTGGACTTCAACTCCCAGAATTCCTGAGCCAGCCATGCTGAGGAGAAAGGGAGAGGTTTCCATGCTGAGCCATGCCGGCTCAGGAATTCTGGGAGTTGAAGTCCACGAGTCATAAAAGAGCCAAGGTTGCCTACCCCTGCAATAGGGTATTTAAAATGTTTGTAAAGAAAAGAATGGGTGGATCTCCTGCAACGGATCAGCTTTTGCTAAGTAGTAAAATAGCTCCTCTTAACAAAACTTAAGAAATATCTGCAAAAGTGACACTATCACTGCCTGTGCCAGTGTAACCAGCAATTTCTTGCACTGAGCAGAAAAAAACATGGCCATCGTCCTTTTTTTTATTTTTTTTATTAATCACACTCTGTGGATACCAGTAAATCAAGGTATTTTCCTGATGATCTCTTGTTCACATCCTAATATGGCTAGAACCTGCTCATTTAGAAATCTACAGTTTCATCATCTGTAAAGAAGGAGAGATTAATATGCCAAACAGGCAGCTGAAATCTTTCACTCTTCAAAATGTTTTAAGTGCCCAAATTAATCTACCCTGATGAAAACGGTAAAGAAGGCAGGATTTGGACACCACTTGAGTTTCTCTATATTGCCACTAGAGGGCAGCCTCACACAAGAGTCCAGGATGTAGTCCAGGACTACAGGACGGAAAAGAACCATTTTATAATCGGCCATCAGAATCTCACTATGGTGTTGGTAAAACACAGTGATGTCGTTTCTAAAGGCTTGTTCCACACCTTTCCATCTAGCCAGCTTTGCAAGGCATTGTGAAGAAGAGTGGCACTCTAAAACATGAACAATGGCTGCAGGAATTGGATATGGCTAGTTTAATGAAAAGAAGAACTAGGGGTGACATGATGGCAGTGATCCAATATCTGAGGGGGTCAATCTACTCTCCAAGGCACCTGAAGGCAGGACAAGAAGGCAATGGATGGAAACTGATCAAGGAGAGAAGCAACCTAGAAATAAAGAGAAATGTCCTGACAGTGAGAACAATTAATCAGTGGAACGATTTGCTCCAGAAGTTGTGGGTGCTCCAACACTGACGTTTTTAAAGAAGAGATTGGTCAACCATTTGTATGAAATGTTATAGGGTTTCCTGCTTGAGCAAGGGTTGGACCAGAAGATCTCCCAAGATTCTTTCCAATTCTGTTATTCTGTTATGGTTGTTGAGTTTAATATAAGTTGCTGGTTTGTATCTATAAAGGCCTTCATGGCTTGGCACCCAGATACTTACAAGAATACAAGTATCATGCTGTTGAAGGAAAAGTCTTCACCATGGTTCAGTCCAAGCCGGGAATAAACAACATGGCAACTGCTTTAGAAAGAAGGTTGCAGTTTATTGAAGAGGAGAGCCAGACAGAAAGATGGCTCTGGAAGAAAAGAGAGAGAGCGCGCACATGTAGGGAGTGGGTTTTTATACCCTCTGGGGCTTTTGTTTGGAGTTGTTTCCTGTTCCTGTTTGAGGCTTTGTATTTCCTGTGTCACGTATTCTGACCTGAGTCTGGGTGTGCCCTTTGGCATCTGTGGGTTAATCCTATTATGTCCTGTCTTAGACTTTGGGTGGGTATGTAGATTTTAGGTGTCTTTGTCTTCTTAATCTTCTAGCTGGGGGCTTCCAACCTTCCTGGATTATTTACATCTGCATTTGTACAGAGCTGGTTTCTGCTTGGGGGAGGGAGACGTGGGGCTATTAAGAAAACTGGGCATGCTTTTCTGCCTCTTTAAGATCCTTTGAGGAAATATATTTTTCTGCCCTTTTAATATTTCCTTCTCTGGGGGGCTGACTTCCCACAATGCTGACTAGGGAATTCTGGGAGTTGAAGTCCACACATCTTAGTGGCAAAGGTTGAGAAACACTTCTAGATGACATCATAGAATCGCAGATCAGTGGTTAAGGAAATCAGGAGACTCTGAGTTCTAGTCCCATCTTAGCCATCATAGGCCCCTGGGTGACTTTGGGGCAATCACCAGGAGACAATGAGTTCTAGTTCTGCCTTAGGCACAAAAGCTGGCTGGGTGACTTTGCCCCAGTCACTCTCTCTCTCTCTCTCTCAGCCCATCCCACCTCACAGGGTTATTGTTGTGGGGAAAATAGGAGGTGGAAGGAGTATTAGATATGTTCTCTGCCTTGGGTTATTTCCAAAAATAATAAAGTTGGAATGAATGAATCAATCAATCAATCAAACAATCATAGAATTGGAGGGGGGCACGTGGGCCATCAAATCATGATACAACTTCTGCTCTGGGCAGGCATCAATAGCATCCAAACAGACTCTTCACTCTCAGAAAGAGACTTCACCACCCGCTGGGTAATCGGATATTTTATTTGTGCTCATGTTTTCATTTATTTCTTTTAGGCACTGAAAAATCAATGAACAGCAATAAAAGAGCCTTGCATTGCGAAAGTTATGCTTCTCTGTCAAGCCTTCCCTTTCCACTTCCATTCACCCAAATTGATTCTTGTTTTGATTTTTTCCTGGAAGAAAGGAACCACAAGGGCAAGGCAAGGCTGACGAGAAGGAACATCTGGATAATAGGCCAGGCATGTAAGAAGCTAAGAATAGACACACATAGAGGAGAGCAATTCCGTTGGATCTGAACAGTCTTTCTCGGTTAGATGTGTGGACTTGAACTTCCCAAATTCCCAACCAGGACAGGATAATTCTGGAAGTTGAAGCCCATCTGTCTGGAGGCTGTTCAGGTTGGAAAGATCTTCAGGCCTGAAAACGAAAAAAGAAAGCTCAGCTGAGACATGTGAAAGATATATGCACCTACATACACAGACGCGTACATAGATGCTGTCATTCGTCTAGGACAGGGGTAGGCAACCTTGGCTCTTTTATGACTCGTGGACTTCAACTCCCAGAATTCCTGAGCCAGCCATGCTGAGGAGAAAGGGAGAGGTTTCCAAGCTGAGCCATGCTGGCTCAGGAATTCTGGGAGTTGAAGTCCACGAGTCATGAAGGGGCCATAGTTCCCCCATGCTGGCTCAGGAATTCTGGGATTTGAAGTCCATGAGTCATAAAAGAGCCAAGGTTGCTTACCCCTGGTCTAGAAACACCACAGTTGTGTAATATCTTGTGTGAACAATTTCAGACTGTCCAGAACTCTTCAGATAAGAAGAACATTGCACTTCTGAAAAGGACAGTCTCTCCTGGGTGATTTCATGGGCACATTTATATAGTTTGTTTGCCCATTGCTTTCTTCAAAGATTTTTTTATTATTATTTAAAAAAAAGCATTCTTATCTAGCCTATGTTCCTAAGTCTTTCTGCTGGTCTTCAGGTACAGATAGTGCTCAGTTTACAACAGCTGATTTAGGGACAACTGGACTTATGGCCGTTTTTCACACTTAACGACCATTGCAGCATTCCCACGGTCATGTGATCAGAATTCAGATACTTGGCAACTGACTCATATTTGTGATGAATTCAGTCTCCTTGGATCACGGGATCCTCTTTTGCGACTTTCTGACAAGCAAAGTCAATGGGGGAAGCCAGATTCACTTCTTCTTCTTCTTCTTCTGCCATATCCGTTATCGGACTTTGGCGATCATGTTGGCGATCCTGTTTTTATCAGCAGCCGCACGAAAAAGTGCTGCTGAGTTTTGTCCAAACCAGTCCCTTAGATTTTGAAGCCATGATGTTCTTCTTCTGCCTGGACCTCGTTTGCCTTCAATCTTTCCCTGGAGGATTAAATGGAGTATGCCGTATTTTTCTGGGTGTCGCATCACATGTCCGAAATATTCTAACTTTTTAATTGTTTTGATGATTTCTCTTGGCTTTCCCAGGCGGCTTATCACCTCCTCATTTCTGATCTTGTCCACCCAGCTTATACGTAACAGCCGCCTGTAAATCCACATTTCAAATGCTTCTAGTCTCTTCGGGTGGCCTTCTGTCAGAGACCAGCTCTCTACTCCATAGAGCAGGATAGAAAAAATATAGCATCTAACAAGCCTGATTTTCAGTCTTAGGCTTATGTCGTGACTGCAGAAGACCTTTTTCATTTTGAAGAATGCTGTTCGAGCTTTCTCTATTCTTGTCTTTACTTCAGCGGTCATGTCCCAGCTTTCATGTAAATTAGAACCGAGGTGCGTTAAACCACTGCGGTGATTCACTTAACAAATGTGGCAAGAAAGGTCGTAAAATGGGACAAAACTCACTTCACAAATATCCACAAATATTAGCAACAGAAATTTTGGGCTCAATTATTTATTTATTTATTTGGAAAATGTGTATTGCCGCCTACTCGCCCACGGTGACGCAAGGCAGCATACAGAAAATAAAAGCACAATATAAAAGAAATAAAAATAATAAAATAATAACCCCCCTACCTCCCACCTCCACCCCGGCAACAACACACACTCATAACCAGCCATTTAATGGGCTCCATCACTGGGCCAGGCCTGCTGGCAGAGCCACATCTTCAGGGCCTTCCGAAAGAGTGTTAGAGTCGGGGCTGGTCTAATTTCCGGAGGGATGATGTCCCAGAGGGAGGGAGCCACCACGGAGAAGGCCCTTCTTCTGGAAGGGACGGGACCTGCAACATTCCTTGCCTCTCCGCTCTATTGGGTCGGATGGATGTGACCACAACAGAAAGTCCCTCAGATAACTGATCCCAATGAAGGGCTTTAAAGGTGAAAATCAGCACCCTGAATTGCACCCAGAAGCAACTCAGCAACCAATGCAGCTCCCGCAGGAGAGGAGACGTGTGCACAAACCCATGCAGGATGTTGCATTTTGCATCAACTGCAGCTTCTGGATGCTTTTCAAGGGCAGCCCCATGTAGAGCGCGTTGCAATGGTCAAGACGGTGTGGGAAGTCAGCCCCCCAGAGAAGGAAATATTAAAAGGGCAGAAAAATATATTTCCTCAAAGGATCTTAAAGAGGCAGAAAAGCATGCCCAGTTTTTTTAATAGCCCCAAGTCTCCCTCCCCCAAGCAGAAACCAGCTCTGTACAAATGCAGATGTAAATAATCCAGGAAGGTTGGAGGCCCCCAGCTAGAAGATTAAGAAGACAAAGACACCTAAAATCTACATACCCCACCCAAACTCTAAGACAGGACATAATAGGATTAACCCACAGATGCCAAAGGGCACACCCAGATTCAGGTAGAATACATGACACAGGAAATACAAAGCCTCAAACAGGAACAGGAAACAATTCCAAACAAAAGCCCCAGAGGGTATAAAAACCCACTCCCTACATGTGCTCTCTCTCTCTTTTCTTCCAGAGCCATCTTTCTGTCTGGCTCTCCTCTCCAATAAACTGCAGCCTTCTTTCTAAAGCAGTCACCATGTTGTTTATTCCCGGCTTGGACTGAACCATGATGAAGACTTCCTTCAACAACGGGAAGCCATGAGGGCATGAGTGACTGCGAGTAGGGAGTGTTGGTCCAGGAAAGGGTGTAACTGGAACACAACCCGAAGTTGCGCAAAGGCCCTCCTGGCCACAACTGACACCTGCTCTTCGAACAGGAGACACAAGTCCAGGAGAACCCCCAAATTATGCACTGGGTCTGTCTGGGGCAGTGCAACCCCATCCAAGACCAAAGATGGCAATTCTCCATGGACCAAAGAAACCAAACCCAGAGCCACTTGGTCTTGCCAGGGTTCAGCTTCAACCCGCTACTCCCCATCCAGCCCCTAACAGCCTCCAGGCATTGCGAGAGGGAAATCACGGTATTGCTTAACTCAACATGGGCTGAGATACACAGCTGTGGTCATAAGTTGAGGACTACCTGTACTAACCAGGCCTGACATTACTTAGCATTCCAGATAACAATGGATATAAATCCTCTCTAAAATTTTATTGAGTGTATAGAGGTTGTGTGTGTGTGTGTTTGTGTGTGTGAGTGTGTGTGTGTGTGTGTGTGTGTGTGTATATGTGTTTTCAAAGTATCAAAATGTGAAAGTGTGAAAGTGTGAGAAGGAGAAAGAACTCTACTTAACAGATGATGATCAAACAGAGGTTCTATCTGGTAACACAGGGGTTCCCAACCCCCGGGCTGTGGACCGGTACCAGTCCACGGCCTGTTAGGAACAGTGCAGTACAAGTGAGTGAAATTCATCTGCACATGCGTGGGATCTAGATAGCATGTGAAACCACACATGCGCACCTCGTCCGTGGAAAAAAAAAATTCCCCACAGAACTGGTCCCTGGTGCCCAAAAAGTTGGGGGCTAATAGATTCTTCCTCTGTCAATCAACTGTAAATAACAACTATGAGCACTGGATTTTTCAGATGGAAAAGAGGAGTAACAGAGACATAATTGCAAAGGAAGGTGCATAAGGGTCTCGAACCTGACCATTTGAATGACAAAGCCCCAATCCCTTGAGGCTTCCTATCCTCCTCAGGGAGCTGGAACAGACGATCCTCCGTTAAGCCTTCCAACCCTTATATTCCAAAACTCTATGATCCTGACAGTGATTCACAGCCTTGCTGAAAACGATAAGGCAGGTGATTTATCACTCAAGCTAGCAGAGCTATAGTTTTTGTAAATTCTCCCAGCAAATTTAGGAGAAGAGAAATTGTAAGATTGACAACCCTGCATGATCAGGGGAAAAGAGAACATTTCCAACACCTTCTCAATGACAAAATTCCTTTTTTTTTTTAAGTAAGAGTCTTTAAGTAAAACTCCTCCCTTTAAGTAAGAATCCCGCTCTTGACTGGAAAAAGATTTTTTTTTCCCTGAACATTTCATGGAAATGAATGGAAACATGGGGAATCAGGGAGGCTGCAGACCAGCCTTTCACAAGAACCCATGGAAGACTAGGCAGAAGCTGTCATACCTAAAGTGATGCAGGCACATTCCTGGCTAGGCTGGCTAGCCAGGAATCTTGTCTAAAAGATCCCTTCAGGAGATAGATAAGACAGAACTAAGTCTTTAAGGAAACAAAGGAAAAATGTTACTTAAACCAGACAAAAGAAGCTGGGCCTGAGCATATGGGGGGGGGAAGGGTTTCTCTGCCCAGTCATATCCGACTTTACAGGGCAGTGCTCATAATAATAATAATAATAATAATAATAATAATAATAATAATAATAATAATAATAATAATAATAATAATAATAATAATAATAATAATAATAATAATAATAATAATAACAACAAACAACAACAACAACACAACAACAACACAACAACAACACAACAACAACAACAATAATAAATATATAATAATAAATAATAATAATAATAATATAATAATAATAATAATAATAATAATAATCATAATAATAATAATAATAATAATAATAATACTAATAATAATAATACTAATAATAATAATAATAATAATAAGTTGGAAGGGACCTTGGAGGTCATCGAGTCCAACCCCCTGCTCAGGCAGAAAACCTATACCATTTCAGACAAATGGCTGTCCAGTCTCTTCTTAAAAACTTTCAGTGTTGGAGCATTCACCGCTTCTGGATGCAGGTTGTTCCACTGGTTAATTGTTCTAACTGTCAGGAAGTTTTCTCCTTAGTTCTAGGTTGCTTCTCTCCTTGATTAGTTTCCATCCGTTGCTTCTTGTCTGCCTTCAGTGCTTTGGAGAACAGCTTGACTCCCTCTTCTCTGTGGCAGCCCTGAATATTGGAACACGCTATCATGTCCCCCCTCGTCCTTCTCTTCGTTAAACTAGACATACCCAATTCCAGCAACCGTTCCTTATATGTTTTAGCCTCCGACCTCTAATCTCTTTGTTGCTCTTCTCTGTACTCTTTCTAGAGTGTCAATGTCTTTTTTACGTCATGGTGACAAAAACTGGATGCAGTATTCAAAGTGTGGCCTTACCAGGCATTGTAAAGTGGCATTACCACTTCTCGTGATCTTGATTCTATCCCTCTGTTATGCAGCCTAGCACTGTGTTGCTTTTTTGGCAGCTGCAGCACACTGCTGGCTCATATTTATGTGATTGTCCACTAGGACTCCGAGATCCTCTCACAGTTACTACTATTGACAAGGTACCACCTATATACTATACCTGTACTTTGGTTTTTCTTGCCTAAATGTAGAAACCTTACTTTTTTCACCATTGGAAGAAGGAGCCAGCGTTGTCCGGGACATTTCCCATGGTCATGTGTTAGCATAGCTTTTCCTTCCCACCAAAGTGATCCTATTTATCTACTCACATTTCCCATGCTTTTGAATTGCTAAGTGGGCAGGAGCTGGGGCAAGGAATGGGAGCTTATCCCGTTCAGCAACGCTCGGGTCTCGAATTTGGGCTTTCAGCTTTCCAGCTGGCAAGCTCAGCATTTTTAACCACTGAGCCATCTTGTCCCTTTTTGTTCTCCCCAAATCCCATCAACAGCTACCAGACTGTCACAAGAGTAGCTGCCAATCTTGTGAGTCAACAAAGCAAGGACGTTGGGGGATGAAAGAGGTCCTGAAGCCCACCCAGTCTTTGAGCTGTCTTTGGATCCAGACTCGGTGGCTAGGATCTTCCAGTTGAGGGTAAGTGTGGATGAATGGGCTTGTGCATGTGTGAAAGAGCAAATCTATATACATTGTAACCAGTAAAGTTTTGCTGTTACTTTAAATTCACTGGTCCTCCATGTTTTCTAAAGCAGGGGTTCCCAACCTCCAGTCCATGGATCAGTACCGGGCCGCAGCATGCCAGCAACTGGTCCGCAGAAGCAAGCAAAGCCCTATCTGCAGGATGCAGGCAGCACACAAAATCACACACCCGTCGGTCCGCGGAAAAACCTCTCTCCACGGAACCAGTCCCTGGTGCCCAAAAGGTTGGGGACCTCTGTTCTAAAGAACCATTTGTGCCTCAGTGTTCGGTTGAAAGTGATTTGAGTGTGGCTATTTTCCAGGGCTGTATGTGAGTGAATGACCATAAGCCAAACCTGGGAGCACACAGGTAATAACACTTATTAACGCAATGTATGGCTGTGAAAGTTGGACCATAGGAAAGGCTGAGCGCCAAAGAATTGAGGCCTTTGAACTATGGTGCTGGAGAAGACTCCTGCGAGTCCCTTGGACTGCAAGGTGATCAAACCAGTCAGTCCTAGAGGAGATCAACCCTGACTGCTCTTTAGAAGGCCAGATCCTGAAATTGAAACTCAAATACTTTGGCCACCTAATGAGAAGGAAGGACTCACTGGAGAAGAGCCTAATGCTGGGAAAGATGGAGGGCAATAGAAGAAGGGGACGACAGAGAATGAGGTGGCTGGATGGAGTCACTGAAGCAGTAGGTGTGAGCTTAAATGGACTCCAGAAGATGGTAGAGGACAGGAAGGCCTGGAGGAACATTGTCCATGGGGTCACAATGGGTCGGACATGACTTCGCAACTAACAACAACAATCTATAAATCTATGCCTGTACAAAAGCATTATCAGCCATTTATAAGATGCCCAGAATTATGAAGCTGAAAGGTGTCATGGGATCCAAGCATCTGGCCAGTGCAAGAATACAAATTTTAAGCATCCCAGAGAGAGATGACTGTCTAGCCTCCACTTGAAGACCCCCCAATGAATGTCTACATTCTTTCCTCTTGGAACCAAAATTCAGAGCAAATTCACATTCATCAAACTAAATGAGAATGAATAAAGGAAAATATTTGCAGCTCAGGGTTGAAATGAAGGGTCCTCGGTGCTCTCTGAGCTTGGTTGTTGTCCTGCAGATGTTTCATAACCACTAGTAATGAAGTGCTCTGATGAAGTTACCTAGTTTGGATAATGAAACATCTGCAAGAAAACAACCAAGTTCAGAGAGCACCAAGGACCCATCAAATGAGAATCAGTTGGGGCAAAAAAAAAATAGAACCATTAAATTAAGCAGGCTCCTTTCCAAATGAGAGCTTTTCTCATCAGTAGGCTCTTATTCATGACCTGATCTTTGCTCATATAGGAAGATGATCTTACAAAAGAAAATCTCTCTTGAGGCCTGGCGACTAAAGAACAATGGAAGGAGCCGGTATGGTTAGTTTAAAGAAGAGAAGGCAGGAAAAAACGTCTTCCAAAAAGGACCGTCACAGGGGAGGGGAGGTGGGTTTTTTTTCTCCAGAGCACTGAAGCAAAAGGCAAGGACAAATGGGCTGAAGTTTTACAGAAGGAGAGCCAACCTCAAAATAAGAAGCATGTTGCTGACTGTGGGAGCCGCTAAACAGTGGAAAAGTTCCTGGAATCGTGGCTTCAACAGGACATTATCAAGCCAAGATTGGACAGCCATTTATCTAGAATGGTCTGATGATGGACTGATGATTCCTCGGTAGGGGTTAAGACCCCTAGTTTTAAGACATTATGGGTAGGGAGTTAAGACCCCTGGGTATTATGACCTCTGGATCAGGGGTTAAGACATTCTGAGTAGGGAGTTAAGACCCCTGGATGTTATGACCTTTGGGTAAGGGGTTAAGACACCCTGGATAGGGGGTTAGGACCCCTGTGTGTTATGATCCCTGGGTAAGGGATTAGGACACCCTGCTTGGGGGTTAAGACCCATGACTAAGGAGCTAAGATTCCTTCCAATCTGATAATTCTATTATTCTTTGTTTTTATTATTCTGTGATTCGTCAGGATACTATCGGTAATGATTTAAGATACTCTGGGGGTTAATACCCTTGGGCAGAGGGTTAATACCCCTGAATGTTAATATCCCTGGATAGGGTAATAAGACATGCTGGGTGTTAAGTCATCCTAAGTGGGTTCTAAGGCCTCTTCCAACCCTATAATTCTACTGTTCTTTGCTTAGATCAGACATGTCAAACTTGTGACGTCACATGATGTCACACAACGTATCGGAGCTTTTTCCCCATTGCCGGCAATGGGGTGGGTGCAGTTTTGTCGTGACGCGTCCGGCCCACAGGCCGGCAGTTTGACACCCCTGGCTTAGATGATTCTATGATTGACACAAATGAATCACTAGACCCATGCCCTCAACTTGAGCTTACAAAAGTAGATGAATGGTTCTTTCATACCAACCTTCACACTGATTTCAACAATGTAAAACATACATCCTTGGTATTAGACTATACGATGCACTCAAGGCTTAAAATCTGAACAGTTTGTACAGTATAAAAGGATAGCATTCATGAGATCCTGTTCACCAAAAACATTTTGGCTCTGCAGAGGAAAAATGGATTGCAGTATAAAACATTTAGCAGGTTGTAGAAAATATTTCGGTATGGACTGCATTTTTTTTTTTATCTTTTCATAGTTACCTAAGAGGGGTCTCAAGGAGAAAGAGAAGTGGGTCTCAAGCTTTAAATAGAGCTGGTTGAATTATTCATTGTCAATAAGAGGATTATGTTGAATAAATTATTCAAAATACCTCCTACTCCCACCTGACTAGGTATGATTTAGCTGGTTTCATCAAGAACCTGAGAAATACTCTCAAAGAGAACAGGAATGGAGATATTTAAAGCCCGTATCAAAGTTGTTCAAACATTATAACAAGAAATTTAACTGCACTTAGAATACAATCTATTCCTTTAATCAAATGCAAACTGCAGGGTATTATACAGTATAGTTCAGGATGGCTTTGAACTAAGTGGAGACTTTGCTGTGCCAAGTACAAATAGCACAAGAGCATATGGATGATGCTATTTTGCTATGCCAAATGTCACTTGAAGGAGATTGTGCATCTGGGTACAATGTGGAGCTAAGGGTGAACTTGATTGGATCGTTCCAAGGGTTTGCTGATGGACAGCAATTTCAAATGCATCAGCACAAGGTCAAAGGTTGGTTTGGGTTTTACTGTGTGTAAAACAGGAGCTTTACCACTGAGTTCAACTCACTGTGTGATTGAGAAGGAAGCACAAAAATCTTGGTTAATCTTTCCTTTTTAACCCCCATTTTTCCACTGATGTCACTAAACTCTCACTAATGGGTGCATTTGATATACTGCAAGCTGAGAAAGTACTTACGTGTTTTTATTTCTGATAATAATGTTGTCTTTTTAAAGCCTTCTAACAGCTGAAGGTAATACCACCCACTCATGTTGGAATCTAAGGGTGTGTTTGTATCATTTCTTCCCAGCGTGATGTATTTATTTACCCTAAACTGTTTCCAAGTCACAATATACACAGCAAAGCAGAAAGTGAAGGCCACTTTTTCTGCAGTATGTCAATGTAGCTATGGAAGCTTTGTCCAAAATTCAAGAGAAAGCTATCATCCAGCTATTTGGCACTACATCTCCCATCATACAAAACTGGCTTGACCACACTCTGAATGACAGGAGTTGTAGTCTACTCTATTGCAATGTTCTCAACCTGGGCAGTTGGAAGATGTATGGACTTCAACTCCCAGAAGCTTCTCCAACTATGGTGGGAATTCAGGGAGTTGAAATCCACACATCTTCAAACTGCTTAGGTTGAGAAACATTGCAGAAGATTACCACTCCCATCAGTAGACTATAACGCCCATCATTCAGCTATGCTGGCTGGGGAATTCTGGGAGTTGAAGTCCATACATCTTCGAACTGCCCAGGTTGAGAAACACTGGTCTACTGTAATAAATCTGGAAGGCTGCAGATGAGGGAAATAAGTTTTCAGTACCATAGACAGCTCCCGTTAGCCCGTTTTGGACAAGATGAGTTATTCTCATCCTTGTTGGTTTTTACTGCTCTAATCTGTTATTAGGTTATTTTTCCCCTTTGCTGTGTTTTCTCCTTTTCCTCCAAGAAGCTCAGAATAGCTTTGGTCATTTGGCAGCAAGCTTTCCATCACCTTTGTTTCACTGGATCCCGAATAGTATTTCCATTCCAGCTGGCCATTAGGCGAGTCACCACACCTTTTGCAGAAGTGATGAATGCATTTGTGTTTCTTTTTTCATCCCCACCCTTTCTATAATATAAAAAGCTTCGGGGAAGGAACTGACTTGTTTTATTCCCTGCATGGCAACTACTCTGAAAGATTGGGTAAACAAAATTAAGAAACAAGCAATTCTCTTCACCACAACAGCCATGAAAGTAGGCTAGGTTGAAAGAGGGAAGAGCTGTTCCCTGATCCTTCCCCCCTCCCCCTTGATCAGTTCTTTAGCTGTGTGTGAAAGAGGAAAGTGAGCTGAGTTCCTTATCACCAAATTACAGTGATGATGGCGATCATTTTACCTTCCTAGAATGGATTAAGATTGACTACAATTGATACCCAGCAGAATTCCATGGATGTCTCTCAAAAGGACATCTTAATCACTTCAAATGCATTTGTGCCCAAGTTCATTCTATTTTTACAGCTGTTTGTGTAAGTTTCAGGGTTACACACATTTTTTTTATTGATCCACAATGCCAAACCTTTCGTCTTCCTTTTTAACAAATATGTGATTCAATTTTGGCAGCCAGTATCCTCTGAAGCCAGCATGCCACCTATCAATACGAATCACATAGGCGTTTTTCCATCTTGCGGTTGTATCAAATATTCCATGCATATTAGATAGAGATCTGGTTAGGAGGGACTTAAATGCCAATGGGTGCAAGTTTAGAATTCGGGCTTTTTTGGCAAATTCAGGGAAATAATCTGCCACTCCTTCTCTCTGTTTTGGGGGCATCTGGAAGACAAAGATTTCCTGTTGTTATTTGACTGACCAGCTGGAAAGATTATAATGCAATGCACAGGTTCTGACTTTAAGCAGACTTACAAGCTTTCTTCATGCAGGACTTTTTAGCAAGCCAGTTGCATTCACACATCATACAAAACTTGGTTAGTGTCGGTCTTGGTTGGTTAGAGTTTTGTGCGTGTGAGGAGGGGGATAGAGGGAGGGAGGGAGAGAGAGGGAGAGGGAGGAGAGAGGGAGCGAGAGGGAGAGGGAGGGGGAAGAGGGAGGGAGAGGGGGGAGGGAGAGATGGGAGCTAGTGTGCAAACTCAGCCCATTTTGTTCACGAGATTATGCAAAACCAGGAAAAGGGGCAGTTCGGTAACCAGATTTAAATGGGTTGTGTCAACACACTCAAAATGTGTGAATCTGGAAAATGGGCATACATTGAGCAGGCAGCTTAAGTGCGCTGTGTGAACACAACCTGAGAAAGAGAGAAGAAGGGAGGTTGGATTTGGGCATTCCCAGATGCTTTTCACGACGCTCTTATCTAGCTCTGAGCTGAATCGGCAGTCACACCAACGTAGCACGTCGGGAAAGCCAGAGAGGGAGAGGGAGAGATGATCTCATCCTCTCTATCTTGTCAAGCGAAGCCGCCACGACGTCTCTCTCTCTCTCTCTCTCTCTCTCTCTCTCTCTCTCTCTCTCTCTCTCTCTCTCTCTCTCTCCATTCAACTCCTCCCTCTTTTCTAGTTTGCTGCTGCTGCTGCTCAAGCCAACCGGGGGCTGATCTCACCAGTTCCGGTCACGTTATTCTGTGTTTACGCCTTTGCTCCATCCCTCTCTCTCTCTCTCTCTCTCTCTCTCTCTCTCTTTCTCATCTGCTTCTCCTTCAACCGAGCAAGGGCAGCGGTAAAGCACCTCGACCCGCCGCCGCCTCCCTCTTTCCCACCCCATCCTCGCCGAGGGGGAGGGTGAACGGGTTGGCCAACCATCAGCTGAGAGGCCCCAACTTTCAACCCGCTGTCCTTTTGCCCGTTGCACCAGGATGGTTTGAAGAAGGGGGAGGGAAAGAAAAAAACCCGAGCACACCAGCATCGGGCTTGGGGGGGGGGTCTCTGCCCCCCTCTGCCTCATCTGTGCTCACCCCCCCCCCTGGATTCTCAGTCTTGACGTACGGAGAGAAGATGCTTGGATGGCCCTTGGGAGATCTCCGGAAACCAACTTGGCTCACCCTTGACTCTTTTGAAAGCTCCCCGCCTTGATGACCCCAAGTTGTGTCCGTCACATCTTGCTATTGCCTCTTTATTTTGCACAGGTAAGCCCGAGGGAGAGGGGGAGGGGAGAGAGGTGTGGATTATCGGGGGGGGGGGGAGACGAGAGATCAAGCCAAGGCAGAAAAGAAGACCGAGGCTTGCCCACTATGTCAACCTTTGGAATACAGCTGGACTTCCTGATCTAGGAGAACCACCACAGAACTAGAGACGTGAGGGGGAGAGGGGGGTCTTTGGAGATCATCAAGTCTAGCCTTACTTGATCTGACCTTTCCTCCTCCATCTGAAATACCAAAGTTCCAGTTCCAGTCTGGGTCAGCCTAAATGTAAGAAATTCCTGGAATTCTAGTCCCAACCAACGTAGGTGGGGAACACAGGAATGGGCCAGGCTGGTCTCCTCCAGGGCTGAATCGGTTCTGCAAGTCCTCCTTGATTTCTGCTAAGACAGGTTGAGCTGATGATGGGTACTTTTACTTCCGGGCGGGGGAGGGGTGTCTCTTCCTTGAACCCAAATGTGTGGGCTGAAGTGACATCCCAGAAAAAGAGTAGCTTTGTTTTTAGAGAGGGGTCACAGTTCCAGGTAGTCCTCGACTTACACCAGTTTGTTTAGTGACCATTTCAAGTTACAATGGCACTAAAAAAAGGGGGACTTATGGCTGTTTTTCACACTTGCAACCCTTGTAGCACACACCCCCATGCTCACGTGATCAAAATTCAGACTCTTGGCAACTGACTCATATTTATGACGGTTGTCGTGTCCCAGGGGTCACACGATCCTCCTTTGTGACCATCTGACGAGCAAAGTCAATGGGGAAGCCAGATTCACTTAACAACTGTGTTACTGACCCAACCACGGCAGCGATTCACTTAACCGCTGTGACAAGAAAGATCATAAAACGGGGCAAAACTCACTTAACAAATGCCTCGCTTAGGAACAGAAATTTTGGGCTCAGTTGTGGTCGCAAGTCGAGGACTGCCTGTATTGGACAAACTGAAACTATCCTGCTCCTCCCCAGGGACAAATCAGGGAAGATTTGCGTTGCATGGATTTAGCACCAACTTTGGAAAAGCAGCAGTCTCCTAGTGCAGGAAAGAAATGCCTCCTTCACCTGCCTGAATTCAATTTCACATTTGCACACACACACCCTTCCCCATCCAAAAACAGCCCAGGCAAATGCAGACTCTCTTGTGAAGCTGCTATCAGCCTCTTCTGGGTTGGAGAACCCACTTTTCCTGGTTTGGGATGTCGGCATTCTCTATTCCTGTTTATATATTCAAGTTCAGCTGCGCACACCGCTCAGGTCCAATAGAAGTTTAGCTGGGGATCTGAATTTCTTGCAGTTGGAGAAGAGGCTGGGAGCCTCAAGGGAACCATCCAGTTGAGTTGCCATGGCCGGGGGGAAGGCTCCATAATGATGCGCGATGGGGCTCGTCGCCCCCCCCCCTTCCTGTGAGCAGCTGCATTTAAATTCTGGGAAAGGAAACCCCTTGTGGATCTAAAGAACGGAGATGCTGATCCACAGCATCTGATACGATGAGCCATTTCACCATCTTTAAACCTTCATCGTCAGAGTCTGCCTTTGCCGCAGCAAAGCCATTCATCCCCCTCTAGGATTTGTCTGCCTAGAGAAAGTAGAAGAAGAAGAAAAAAACCTGGATATTTTTACTTTTACCCCCACCAGACCTACATCTCCTCGGAGACCCCTATCTCCACAGCCGTGTCCTTTTACAGCCCACATCAAGTCTGGCAACCAGCAGGGAACAAAATCTGCATTTCTGAATCACAAAAATTGCCTTCCTCTGATGTACTTGATTATCCGTGTTCAAAAATTATTTCGACCTTCCTTTTAAGAAAAGTATGTACAACACAGACCAAGTAGGACAGTTATGCAGCCCCCTGAACTCCTTGCACGAGGCAACATCAAGTAAAATTTGAAAATGGCTATATGCAGTTGATGAATGACGCTCAGATGAATGATATTTTTGACTGGTGTTGAAAAACTTCTAATGGAGATCCAGCGTGGACCTCTTGAGGGAATGTAACTGGGGGGGTGCTACCAGGGAGACAAGTTAAGGATTGCATTGTATTTACTTTATTTAGCATATGGCATATCATACATGGAGTAGCAATATATTTTGTTTTAAGCTAGATTAGTAAAAACACAATAAAATATAAACGTTAAAAAGATCTTACGTTCAAACACCAATTCTAAACCATCTAACCATTGAAGCTCAGCACCGTTTATATTTGTAAAAAATCAAATACTGGACCAGTATATGCCCTCAGCTTACAATCGGTCACAATGTGATCTAAAATTTCATGTGGGACCTCACAGTCAGACTGAGGGGAGGATTTCACTGTAGAGATCCTCTGAAGTAAAACTGCACAGCCCCTGTGTTCTGTCTCTAAGGCTGAGATGCATCCCTTGAAATGTGGCTGACGTTTGCCCAGGACATCTTCAAAACTTGCAACCAAGTTGTAATGCTTAATCTGACAAGGGGGACGCAGGGGACATGGAGATTGATTGGCAGGTGGTAGAAACTGTGGTTAGTCAGAGTGGTTGGGCCTGCTTAGTACTTGGATGGAATACCACTGAGAAAGCTAGACCAGGCAACCTAAAATATATTCCTGAAGACCATGGTCAATCAATTCCGTATTTATTTTCTTGATTTATGTATATCCCACCTTTGTCATTTTTATAAGTAACTCAAGATAGCAAAACGTTCCTGACTCTTTTTTTTATTTTCCCCACAATCACAACCCTGTGAGGTGGGTTG
This sequence comes from Azemiops feae, assembly GCA_023970755.1. Classification (NCBI taxonomy): domain Eukaryota; kingdom Metazoa; phylum Chordata; class Lepidosauria; order Squamata; family Viperidae; genus Azemiops; species Azemiops feae. Next base: position 266,089 of record JALGBA010000850.1, on the reverse strand, counting down.
GGCTGAGAGAGAGCGATTGGCCCAAAGTCACGCAACTGGCTTTCATGCCTAAGACAAGACTAGAACTCACAGTCTCCTGGTTTTTAGCCTGGAGCCATAACCACTGGACCAAACTGGCTACATGGATCAGTGGTGGGATTGAGCCGGTTCACATTGGTTTGGCAGAACCGGTAGCTAAATTTTGCTGAGTTCGGACAACCGGCTGAATGCACACTGCTTCCGGAAGTCCAGTCTAGGCCTCAGAGGCCTGGAGGAGGCCTCCCAGGCCTAGAACGACCTGCCAGAAGTGCGTGGATGCCACTTCCGGAAGTCCGTTCTAGGCCTTGGAGGCCCAGGCCTGCATCCAATAAGAGAACCGGTTGTTCAGGTATTTGAATCCCACCACTGACATGGATATATCCAGAACATCATCAGGAGTCAAGCTCAATTCAATTCAAATGTCACCATTTAATTCATTCATTAGCTGGATTTGAGCTATTGAAATCAGTTTTGTTCCTGATCCCATTCACTTCTTTTGACCCAGGGCCACAATAACCGATTTGAAGGTTTAATGAAAACCTCAGCCCAGAATTGCAATCTAATAACAATTAAATGCATCCATATCTGGGAGGGGGGGGACACAAGATTTTTAAAAAGCCAGGATGGTAGGTATATCCAACCTTCACCACAGCCTCTGCTCCTTGGGTTTGCTGATTTATTAATCAAATCTATATCAACAGCCAGTTTGCTGTAGTGGTTAAATGCACCAGGCTAAAACCTGGGAGACTGTGAGTTCTAATCCTGCCTTAGGCATGAAGGTAGCTGGAGGACCTTGGGCCAGTCACTTTGTCTCAGCCCTAGCAAGCAGGCAATGGCAAACCACTTTGGAAAAACGTTGCTAAGAAAACTGCAGGGATTAGTCCAGGCAATCCCCAGGAGTGAAAAATTACTTGAGGGCATACTGCACACACGGTTCATCTACCGTATAATTTCTCTTCATGTCATGGCACTCAGCAGTCTAATGCAAAAAGGGGGACTCTATGGCCCTCTGACTATAACATGCTTAACTAGTTAGTTACCTAGTCAATGAGGTCAAATTTCCTGCTTGAGCAGGGGGTTGGACTAGAAGACCTCCAAGGTCCCTTACAACCTATTCTTCTATGTTCTAATTAGCAATTCCAGCAGCACACAAAGAATTAATGGGTCAAAAATCACTTCCTTGGTTCTGTGGACATGTTTGCCAAGAATGCCTCTTGAGTTTTTGTGTGACAACAACATTCACAAGTCCTAATGACATCATTAGCCCCTTTATCATTTGTTAGGGAAACCGCACTAAGAGTAGCTTGGTTATTGCAGCGCCCTGGGGGTTTGAGAGATATTCTGTTCTTGACAGAGAGTTCTGTAATAGAGAGACCTTCTTTTTCAAGCTGTTCTCTCTCAGCATCTCTTTTTCTTGGAGGTATAGATAGGTACAGGGCAAGTGCCTATGTAGAGTTTGCATAGTTTAACACAGGACTTGGTCTGTTTGGAAGTTAAATTCCACCCTCTGGGGATTAGTTGGCTACCTTGAAAGGAAAGGGTCTGTATATCCTCAGAGTTATTTTTGCATACAATACAGAATTTGATGCAATCATGAGAAAGTCCTGAGGGCTGGGCTGCTTCTATGTTGATATAATAATAATAATAATAATAATAATAATAATAATAATAATAATAATAATAATAATAATAATAATAATAATAATAATAATAATAATAATAATAATAATAATAATAATAATAATGATATAATAATAATAATAATAATAATAATAATAATAATGATATAATAATAATAATAATAATAATAATAATAATAATAATAATAATAATAATAATAATAATAATAATAATAATAATAATAATAATAATAATAATAATAATAATAATAATAATAAAGTTGGAAGGGACCTTGGAGGTCATCGAGTCCAACCCCCTGCTCAGGCAGGAAACCCTATACCATTTCGGACAAATGGCTGTCCAGTCTCTTCTTAAAGTTTCTCCTCAGTTCCAGGTTGCTTCTCTCTTTGACTAGTTTCCATCCGTTGCTTCTTGTCCTGCCCTCAGGCGCCTTGGAGAATAGCTTGACTCCCTCTTCTTTGTGGCAACCCCTGAGATATTGGAACACTGCTATCATGTCACCCCTAGTCCTTCTTTTCATTAAACTAGACATACCCGATTCCAGCAACCGTTTCTTTCAAGTATTCTCAACCAGGCCTGCAAAGTTTCAGGCAAACAGTTATTGAACTGCTAAGCTTCAATATAGCTCTAAGATTATTTTAACTGAGTCACTTGAGCCTGCCATATACCCAGGAGTACAAAACTTGGAATCTTTCAGAAGCTGATGGATAACCAGTGAGCAGGAATGCATGGAGTTGTCATTTTAAGGCTTACAAACTTTTGAGTGTATCTGTGGTGTGTGTGTGTTTATTTGTGCATGTGTGCATGTGTATACAGGTGTGTGGTTCCAAGAGACCTCAGGGATACCAAATTCATTGGCAATTTTGTCCCACAAAGACAATGGAAATTCCTGCTGAAATCCAGTGGAAGCCTAATATGTGAGGAAACTCCTCAACTTGCATTTATTTATTTATTTGTTTGTTTGTTTGTTTGTTTGTTTGTTTATTAAATGTATATGCCACCCATCTCACTGCTGAAGCAATTCTGGGCAGCTTACCAAGTGATAAAAAGATAATATAAAACAATTAAAATTAAGAGGGAGTAAATAAGGACTAAACACCCTTAAAATTAAGAGAGATTAAATAGAGACTAAAAATCAAGAGGATGGGGGACGCAAAGGTGTGTGGGGGTCTTCTCTCTACCCTATCAGACATTCCTAGCATGGAGCACCGTCACTGGAACCCAGGTCAGCCAGCAGAGTCAGGTTTGTCAGGCACAAGTAATTAGGAGCATTTGTGGAGTTCAAAACACAGAAGAGTTACAAGAATCTAATCAACTAATGGTCAAAGCTCAATTGATGCTACATAAGGGTCAACGGAATATATGGGTGGGGTGGTTGAACTTAGGTCTCTTGTGACAACGCAATGACTCTAAACTGATGACATATTTAACCCCGCCTTCCAGCTCAATCTCTTCTCCTCCTACAAGGTTTTAAGGCTCTTCCAGAAGGCCAGGAGAGTGGAGGTCAACCTCACCTCCAGTGGGAGAATATTCCAGAGGGCAAGGGCCACAGCAGAAAAAACTCTTCCCCTGGACCCCACCAGCCAAAATCATTTAACCAATGGGACTCATAGTATGCCTCTTCTGCTGGAGTGAATGGAACCCCTCCTATTTGGGTGAGGGGTCTGGAAGTTAAACTGTATGATGAATGGTTGTGGGAATTAGGTATATCTAGTCTAACAAAGAGAAGGACTAGGGGTGACATGACAGCAGTCTTCCAATATTTGAGAGGCTGCCACAAAGAAGAGGGGATCAACCTATTTCCTCACAGTTAAAACAACTAATTAGTAGAACGGCTTGCCTCCAGAAGTTGTGAGTGCTCCAACGCTGAGGTTTTTAAAAAGAGTTTGGACAACTATTTGTCTCAAATAGTATAGGGTTTCCTACTTGACCAGGGAGTTGAACTAGAAGGCCTCCAAGGTTCCTTCCAACTCTGTTATTCTGTTATTTTCCAAAGCACCTGAGGGGAGACAAGAAGTAACAGGTGGAAGCTTATCAAAAAAAGATCCAGCCTAGAGCTTAGGAGAAATTTCCGGACAGTTAAAACAATTAAGCAGTGAAACGGCTTGCCTCCAGAGGCTGTGGTGCTCCAACATCAGAGGTTTCAAAAGAGACTGGGCAGCCATTTATCTGGAATAGTACAGGGACTCCTGTTCGAGCAGAGCATTGGACTAGATCATTAGAAGACCCCCAAGGTCCCTTCCAACCTTAGTATTCTATGTTCTATGTTCTTTTTGTACAGGCTTTCAATTGCTGGTTTTAGCTGCTCAATTTAATAATTAATTCCTATTTTGCTCGTTTTTTCCATGACTATTTTGTTATTCGCTTCATCGTGCCCTGTTTTAAATGTCTTTTTATTGTAAACTCCTGAAAGATTTAGATAGTGCTCTTGTACATCAAGTGAAGTCAATAAAATTAATGACATGATTGCAGACATCCCCAGACCTGAGTGGGCTGATCTCTTTCCTCTATTTTTATCCTCCTCCAGTTCATTTCCAGAATAGCAGCTCTGTTAAGCCTGTTGCCGCACAAATAACCCCAAATCTTGTTGCCCTTTGAAAAATAACACATTAATTCCAGCAGAAGCTTTCATGGCATGTAACCCACTTCGTCATAGGTTTGATGAAAGGGTTGGCAGTCCATGACAACTTTGAATGTCTCTTTGAGATGCCAGGAGGCACCTTAATGTATTTTTTTCCACTCAAAACTGAAACGTATCCATGCAAGATCAGCAGCCTAGATTTTAAGCCTCAAAGCAGAACCAGAAATAGCCTGTGGCCCTGGCAAAATGATGGAGGCATTCAGGAAAGAAAAAAGGTTGGTAGGAATGCCTGATAGACTTGATAGCAGTATTCCAGTATTTGGGAGGCTGCCACAAAGAGGAGGGGATCAATTTATTTTCCAAAGCACCAAAAGGCAAGATGAGAAATGATGGATGGAAACTAATCAAGGAGAAAAGCAACCTAGAAGTAAGGAGAAATTTCCTGAAAATTAAATGTCTATGGAGATTCTCAATCATCCAGGTCATGGTTGTCCCAAGGGTGCTTTTTCAGGAGGCAACTGGACTTTCTTGTTTTTCTTTGAGGATGTTTCATTTCTCATCCAAGAAGCTTCTTCAGCTCTGACTAGATGGTGGGGAGTGGAAGGATTTATACTCCTTGCAGACAGCTGGTCATTTGCATTCTTTCAGAGAGTCCCTGGGGCCATTTGGAGGCTTACCTGTGTCCTCAAGGTCCCCTGAGTAGTGCAAATGGGTGTGGAGCCGCCTTGGCTGTAGGATGTTTTCTGCCCTGTGTCCCTTCACTGTTGAAGGCAGGCACGCCGGCTGTTGGGGATGAGTCTGTGTTGTCTGCATCTCAAACTGAAGCGCAAATGGTTCCTGCAGTCTGCAGTGTTTTCTGGAAATCTGTTCATACTGCCTCACCATTCGAAATGCATGGCTAAATGTCTATGGAGATTCTCAGTCATCCAGATAAGCTTGTCCCAAAGGTGCTTTTTTTAGTCAGAGGTGAAGAAGCTTCTTGGATGAGAAGTGAAACATCTTCAAAGAAAAACAAGAAAGTCCAGTTGCCTCCTCAAAAAGTACCTTTGGGGTTCCTGAAAGATAGAACAACTAACCAGTGGAACGGCTTGCCACCAGAAGTTGTGGGTGCTCCATCACTGGAGGTTTTTAAGAAGAGTCTGGACAGTCACTTGTCTGAAATGGTACAGGGTCTCCTGCTTGAGCAGGCGGTTGGACTAGAAGATCTCCAAGGTCCCTTCCAGCTCTAGTCTGATTGATTGATATTGATATATTGATTGATAATGCAAGGGGGAAATCAGCAACTGCTACAGCCCCGTGCCGCCACCACTGCTGCAGAATCGGCAGTTCACAAGTTCACCTCTGTTCCCTCCAGGCTTAGACTCTTTACTGTGTTGCGATGGAGACTTTGTCCCTGGAGCATCAGATCCAAAGCGTGCAAAGACACATCACCTTCCTCAAAAAGGAGCAGATGAAACTTCTCCACGATTTGCACCTGGAGATCCTGCGCTTACAAAAATACTGCACAGGTGAGTCCCGCATCTATCATCCAAGGAGGCAGAGAGTTGAAGGCTTCAGCTCCACGGATTGATAAGTAACTTGAAAAGGTAGAGCCCCATGCTGAGTGGCTCAGCATAGCATTTAATAAACTAAGGTGATTAATAAACTATCTTGAGTCTCCCAAAGTTAGATGATGTCAGCCTTCTAGTCCAAACAAGAAGCACCTCCAAAAAATACTAGTTCGACCTTTATTATATTACATTAAAAAAAAAGATGTTGAGACTCTAGAAAGTATGCAGAGAAGAGCAACAGAGATGATCAGGGGACTGGAGGCTAAAACATATAAGGAACTGTTGCTGGAACTGAGTATGTCTAGTTTAGTGAAGAGAAGGAAGAGGGGTGACATGATAGCAGTGATCCAATATCTCAGGGGTTACCAGAAAGAAGAGGGAGTCAAGCTATTCTGAGAACAGGACAAGAAGCAATGGTTGGAAACTAATCAAGGACAGAAGCAACCTAGAACTAAGAAGAAATTTCCTGACAGTTAGAACAATTAATCAGTGGAACAACTTGCCTCCAGAAGTTGTGAATGCTCCAACACTGGAGGTTTTTAAGAAGAGACTGGACAACCATTTGTCTGAAATGGTATAGCAGGGGGTTGGACTAGAAGACCTCCAAGATCCCTTCCAAGTCTGTTATTCTATTCTATTCTAAACAAAATCTTGCAAGTTTGAAAGTACAGCTCTCCCCCTCATCTTCACAATCCAAGAAACCAGGGAGGGGTCCCTCTGAGATGTTTGCCATGCCCAATTCCTTCTGTGTGCTCAGCTGCCTCTTATCTGACCATTCCCCTAGTCCAGGGGTAGGCAACCTTGGCTCTTTTATAACTCGTGGACTTCAACTCCCAGAATTCCTGAGCCAGCCATAGTTGGCTCAGGAATTCTGGGAGTTGAAGTCCACGAGTCATAAAAGAGCCAAGGTTGCCTACCTCTGCCCTAGTCTATGACTCTTCCTCTTTTCTCCCAAGCTTATTCCCACATACCATTACACTGCAGAAGGGAGGCTTCTGGTTTTTAATATAATAACCCCGTAAGGCTTGCACTGCAGAGGGAGTTGGTTTCTCGACATTGTTGAGCATTGCAGCTTTGGCCAATAAGCTGTTATAATCTTCAACATATGCTGTCAATTAAAGACCTAGCAATTAGATTTGCAGAACGTGCTAACCTTGGTGAGTATTAAAGTTGACCAAAGTGATTGGTTGGTCAACATGTTATACAAATCCAAACCATTTGGTTAGTGTACACTTCCATGTATTGTATAGACACTCCCACACCCCATCAATTGGATTTAATTTTTCCCTGACTATGTTAAGGAGGAATGCAACCAATGTAAGACTCATGGGTTCAATTCAATATGCCTTCATTACTGCTACAGCAGCTAACTAGGGAAATAAACACCAGCCTGTATTCTATAGAACTGAAAGTGTTGAGAAGACGGCATTGAAGCTCTTAATTTCAACATTAAAGATCAGGAATTTCCAGGAGCTCTTACTCTCTTTCCAAAACTAGCTTACTTTTTATGTAGTCCTAGAACCTGGTCCATTAATCAGACCTTGTGAAGCAGGTCAGGATTGTGGGGTCCTTGGTGCTTTCTGAGCTTGGTTGGTTTCTTGCAAACATTTCATTATGAAACTAGAGAACAACATTTGCGCAGGTCAGGATTCCTAGAGCAGCGGTGTCCAGTCTTGGCAACTTTAAAACCTGTGGATTTCAACTCCCTGAATTCCCCAGCCAGCATGAGATAGAAAATAGTCAGGTCATGTGACACATATTGGTTGTTTAATTTTAGGGATTTGTTTTATTTCAGTGTTTCTCAACCATGTTGGCTGGGGAATTCTGGGAGTTGAAGTCCACACACCTTAAAGCAGTTGAGGTTGAAAAACACCAACACATCATTTTTAACAGACTTGCACAATGTTTCTATGTGCTTCCCCCCTTAAAATGATAAAAAATAATTATTCTACCCACTTTTGGCAGTTGCAATTGGAAAGGAGTTCTGGTGGCTAAGTTGCCATCAGTTGACTCATTAGACAGCCGTATCTTTAAGTGACCTTGAGGCTCACACGGAAGGCTGAAAAAGGAGGTGGCTGCTTTAAAGAGATTCTGCAATTCCACTTCCAATTCCATGCATTGTGAAGCATCTTTTCTCAATTGTTTCTTCCATGAGAGTAAATTCCCAGCCAGTTAAAAAATCTGCTTAGTGCTGTCCAGGGTGCTGAAGTTCCTCGTTTTGTCAAGCCTGAAGCTCTCGTGATCATTGTTACTAGATTTTTATCCTGTTTTTTAATACATTTTGATCAACTCAAGGCAGTGAGCATACCTAAATTTCCTGTCCCCTTTTCCCACCATAACAACAACCTTATGAGATGGGTTGGCTTGAGAGAATGACTGGCTCAAAGTCACCCAACTGGCTTTCATGCCTAAGGTGGGACTAGAACTCACAGTCTCCTGATGCCCACAGTCACCCAGCCAGTTTTCATGCCTAAAAGGCCTAAAACTCACAGTCTCCTGCTTTCTGGGTCAGCACCTTCACCACTACACCAAATTGGTTTAACACCTTTACTACTATAGGAAACTGGCCCCCGTGATGCTAAGTAGGTCCCCATATATTATTCTAAGTAAAAAAAAAAACATACTGCATTCTGTGCACTCAACCGTTGGGCTTGACATATTGCTTAACATTATGTATTATGTTTTCCATAGTCCTGTCTCTGTGGATCCACAATCAGGCTAGTTTTAATCCCAACAAATCTCGAAAAGGATAGATGCTAGGGGCTAATTAGTAATTGAACTGGCTTTTGTAAAGGAAGATGACCTTGATGGAGACAGGTAAGATCCATTAGGAAAGCGACAAAGGGAAAAACATACCTTAAGACAGGGCTGTCCGACCTTGGCAACTTTTAAGATCTGTGGATTTCAACTCCCAGAATTACAAAGGCACTGAAAAAAAATGACTTATAATTGGTCCTCACAGTTGCAACCACCACAGCATGTCCCTGATCACATGATCATCATTTGGGTGCTTGGGAACCAGCATGTATTTTGCGGCATCCCAGGGTCACGTGATCACCATTTGCAACCTTCCATCTCCCTTCTGATAAGCAAAGTCAATGGGGGAAGTCGGAGTCACTCAACAACTGATTTACTCAACTGCCCTGGCAAAGAAGGTTTTAAGATCAGGTGTGATACATTTACCAACTGCCTTGCTTAGCAATGGGAATGCTGGTCCTGTGTGCCATTGTAAGTCAAGGACCACTCGTAAAGCATGTAAGATAAACCACAATAGGACCCAGGATGGTTCTTAGAAAATGCTATTTTCCAGACCTTATTCCTACAAGACCTTTTGTATATTGCCATATGAATTACAATTTTTTAAGGCAGATCTAGATTTTGTGCTCATGTTAACTTCTAAGTACATGAACAAAAAAACATTAGGATAAAAGGTAGGAAAGAAAATTACCCATGAGGGAAAATTTTAAGCATGTGTTTTTCGTCTGCCACTTAGAGGTTTTATTGCATAGAAGTTGAGTAAAGCAAAATAGAGGCAATTGTTTGTATATATACATTTATATACATTTACAGTCCTTGACTTACAACAGTTTGTTTAGTGACCATTCAAAATTACAACAGCACTAAAAAAGGGATTTATGACCATTTTTCAGACTTACAACTGTGGCAGCAGTCCCATGATCACATGATCAAATTTCAGATGCTTAGCAACTGACCATTGCAGTGTCCTGGGGTCATGTGATCACCTTTTGCAGCCTTCTGACATGCAAAGTCAATGGGGAACCAACCTCACTTAACAACCATGTTACTAACTTAACAACTGCTATTCTCCAAGGCGCCTGAGGGCAGGACAAGAAGTAATGGATGGAAACTAGTCAAGGAGAGAAGCAACCTGGAATTAAGGAGAAACTTCCTGACAGTTAGAACAATTAACCAGTGGAACAACCTGCCTCCAGAAGCGGTGAATGCTCCAACACTGGAAGTTTTTAAGAAGAGACTGGACAGCCATTTGTCCGAAATGGTATAGGGTTTCCTGCCTGAGCAGGGGGTTGGACTCGATGACCTCCAAGGTCCCTTCCAACTTTATTATTATTATTATTATTATTACTTAACAGCTGTGGCAAGAAAAGCCATAAAATGGGGCAAAATGCGCTGAACAACTGTCTCACTTAGCCACAGAAATGTTGAGTTCAATTGTGGTCGTAAGTCGAGGACTAACAATATTTCCAACTGGATTCAAGCCCTGTTCTTTGAAAAATGAGGTGGGGGTGCTATTTTTCCCTTACTCAAGGCATTTTGCCCATCTGCAATTTTTTTTTTTTCCCCTGGACCTGACAAGCTGAGTATTTGCTTACCCAATGCTACCCGTGATGCAGAAAGATTTTTCCAATGTGCAAACAAAAAAAAGAAAGAAAGAAAGAAAGAAAGAGAGAGAGAGAGGGAGGGAGGGAGGGAGGGAGGGAGGGAGGGAGGGAAAGAAGAAAGAAAAAGAAAGAAAGAGAGAGAAAGAAAGAAAGAAAGAAAGAAAGAAAGAAAGAAAGAAAGAAAGAAAGAAAGAAAGAAAGAAAGAAAGAAAGAAAGAAAGAAAGAAAGGGAGGGAGGGAGGGAGGGAGGGAAAGAAGAAAAAGAAAGAAAGAAAGAAAGAAAGAAAGAAAGAAAGAAAGAAAGAAAGAAAGAAAGAAAGAAAGAAAGAAAGAAAGAAAAAGAGAAAGAAAGAAAGAAAGAGGGAGGGAGGGAGGGAGGGAGGGAAAGAAGAAAGAAAGAAAGAGAAAGAAAGAAAGAAAGAAAGAAAAAGAAAGAAGGAAAGAACACACCTTCCTAATGCTTTCCCATCAGTTCAAATGTATAGAAGTCACACATTTCATACCACAGTAATATGCTAACCCACCGTCTTTGTACAGACTCTGCATATGACATTTTATAAACTTGACTCATCCATTCATTTGGAAATCTAGCTGTTCAAACTAGACAGTGGAATGGGAGCCAGAAGATTGTGGACAAGCAAAAAAAGTGCTCTGAGCTCCCGTTTTGCCAAAGGTCAGAACAGTGGTCAGGTGCCCAGGCAGCTGGTTCTTTTGGATCCAGAGACAACAAGCACAGCAGAAAATCAAGGGGTTTTAAGCTTTATTATTAGCTCAAGCAAACAGATTTAAAAGCATAACACAAAAGGCATACATACCAAGCAAGATGATGCTCAAATTTCTTATAAACTGCCAGAAACTCCTTAGTACAGTACAAATTCCACAAATTCCACAGTACAAATTCTCCTCAGCTTATGACCACACACTGAGCTCAAAATTTCTGTTGCTAAGTGAGGCAGTTGTTCAATGAGATGCGCCTCATTTTACGACCTTTCTTGCCCCAGTTGTTAAGCGAATCATTGCAGTGGTTAAATGAATCATGCAATTCTTAAGTGAATCTTAGGTAAAGTCAATGAATTAAAGTCAGCTGAGTCAATTATTAAAGTCAGCTAAGGGAAGCGAGTCTTAGGTAAAGTCAACGAATTCCCCCACCGGGAGAAGCCAGCTGGGAAGATTACAAATGGTGATCACATGACCCTGGAACACAGTGCAACTGTCATAAATACATGCCAGTTGCCAAGTGCCTGAATTTTGATCACGTGACCATAGGGATGCTGCAATGGTTGTAAGTGTGAAAACTGGTCATAAGTCACCTTTTCCAGTCCCAAAGATGCTTTTTTCATGATGCAACTGAACTTTCTTGTTTTTCCTTGAAGACGTTTCACTTCTCATCCAAGAAGCTTCTCCAGCTCTGACTGGATGGTGGGGAATGGCAGGATTTATACTCCTTGCAGGCAGCTGGTCATCTGCATTCTTTTAGCGAGTTGTTACATCCTGCCATTCCCCACCATCTAGTCAGAACTGAAGAAGCTTCTTGGATGAGAAGCGAAACGTCTTCAAGGAAAAACAAGAAAGTCCAGTTGCCTCGTGGAAAAAAGCATCTTTGGGACAACCATGACCTGGATGACTGAGAATCTCCATAGACACTTTCTCCAGTGTTGTTGTAACTTTGAATGGTCCCTAAATGAATGGTTGTAAGTTGACTACCTGCAAAGGGATTTTAAGCTTTATTATTAACTCAAGCAAAACCATTTAAAAGCATAACCTGAAAAGCATACATACCAAGCAAGATGACGTCCAAATCTCTTATAAGCTGCCAGGAGTTCCTTAAGAAGGACAGCAGAGATACCCCAAAGGTGGCCTTTTTCTGCAGTACCCAGGGCTAGTTCTCCATGCTGATGCTCCCCGTAAGCAACATGTCAACTTCCAGTTCAAGTATCCAAATAAAATCCCAGGATAATTTTCATTTCTGAAAAGCTTCCCGTTTATTGAATACATGGCCTGGTAAAGGCGAGGTAAAACTAACTCTAAAATCCCAAAGCATCAGACCATAGCTTTTAACAATAACTTTCCCAGCCAAAGCCTCCCAGATGTCCACGTAACTCATGTTGTGAGACCCGTCTGCCATCTTCTTCACACCTGCTAGAATGTCCTTGAAAGGTTTCCATACTGCCGACTTTCAGCAAGCTTCCGTAGGTCTGGAAAGGTTTAGTTTTTCTAAATAATCCATTCAAAAACAACACTCGCTCCCCCCCTCCCCCATCCTAATGGCAACATGAAAACAGAGAGGGTCAAAACATGTCACTAAACTCCTCAGGATAACAATGGTCTTCCGCATTGCCACTAGACAGCTCCTTATAGGAGAAGTGAAATGCACTTGAAATAATCACAGACCTAAACAGGTTACTAAGGAAATGCTTCAAGGATCTTTTGAAGTGGGTGCCTCCTTTATACCACTTGCCTTTGGTAAATCAATCTCCCTTTCTCTCTCGAGGGATAGCAACAGTTTTTGAATGGGTTGCTAGAGAAAGGCTCCCCCCCTGTTATGAAAGAAAATCACAGGAAGCCTTTTAAGGAATCTTCCTTATTTGTATCAGTCAAGTGTTTTATTCAGTGCGGTATCATCATGCTTTAATTTCCATTACAGCCATGAAACTGCCTCGTGGCAACTTACAATACAATACAGGATTATAGACTTATAGAGATGAGAAAAACCAGGAAGGGCAGAGATAAATGTATTTTGTCTGCCTTTTTATGCATCTAAGGCTGAGGATGGGAGAAGATCTTGGAAGTGAGAAGCAAATCTTTCCCAATCCTATCCTTAATCTCACTGACATGCCCCCCCCACCTTTAAAATCATCATTTGTGGTATAGGGTTTCCTGCTTGAGCAGGCGGTTGGACTAGAAGACCTCCAAGGTCCCTTCCAACTCTGTAGTTCTGTTCTGCAGGGAGCAATTTAAAATTAGGTACAGGTAATCCTCGAGTTACGAGCGTTCACTTAACACTCGTTCAAAGATACATGATGAGCGCCCCCTAGTGCTTACGAGGAAGTCCCAAAATTATGAATATTGCAGCACCACGGCAATCATTCGCCCTTACGAGCGACCGCAGTGGCTCTGCAACATTCACCATGGTTCTTCCCTTCCTCCCATCCCCGCCCCGGGTCTCTCTAGGCACCAGGCCTTCAATACTCACCCTGCGAAGATCGAGATCCTTCGCTTTCTTGGCTGCTCCAGGCCTTCGGTGCGTTCGCAGAGAATGGAGGCCTAAAGGAACACAAGATCAGTGGGGCGAGATCTCACGTTACTGATCTCTCATGATCTCACGGTACTTTAGGCCTCTGTTCTCTGCAACAAAGAATGGAACCGAAGCTGGGGGATGCTTCCACGTGCCTCCGGAGGCTGGATTGGGGCATCAGAGGCCTTCCCCCTCAGCCCGATCCAGGCTCTGGAGGCCTTTTCCAGGCCACTGCCACCCGGATCTGAGGCCGGGGGATGCTTACGTAGCCCTCTGGCGGCCCGTTTCCGGGCAGCCGTGACCTGGAAAAGGCCTCCGGAGCCCGATCGGGCTGCGGGGGGGTGCAGAAGCATCCCCCGGCCTCAGATCCGGGCGGCAGCAGGAACCGCAGAAGAGAGGAGATGGATCTTTTCCAGGTGAGTCCGGCGCAGCAGGAAGGCAGGGGGAAGCATGAGGTACCTTAGTGGGTCGGGGAGGCCTTGGAGGGCCTGTTCCATCACTAGGCCCTCCATGGCTTTCCCCACCCTGAGATACCTCATATTCACTTAACGAGCCACGTGCATTTTAACGAGCAAGGGAGTGATCTCGTTCAAGGTACGAGATTCACTGTATGAGTTTTCGAGTTATGAGTGGAATGGGCAGGCTCCGTTACACTTGTAACTCGAGGACTACCTGCATTAGAACCATTTGGCTCCCTAGGTTTTCTGCTCCTAGTTTTACTTTAAAAAAGAAAAGAAAAGAAAAGGCCTGGGGGCAAGGAGGAACAACACAAACAAAAGATCACAGCAACAAAATTCAGCCAAAGTTTCTGCTCAATTTCAGTAGTAATGGGGGAGGGGGGGAGGAGGAGGAGGAGGAGTACATTGGTAAATTGGGGGCAACAGGCTGCCAATCCTTGTCATAACAGACCAGTCATGCAGGGGTAGGCAACCTTGGCTCTTTTATGACTCGTGGACTTCAACTCCCAGAATTCCTGAGCCAGCCATGCTGAGGGGAAAGGGAGAGGTTTCCAAGCTGAGCCATGCTGGCTCAGGAATTCTGGGAGTTGAAGTCCACGAGTCATAAAAGAGCCAAGGTTGCCTACCCCTGCTCTAAGGGAAAGTCAGCTGGGAGGGTTTAGGCTGATGGGGAAGATTAAAGCAGAGGTAACAGCCAGCAAAGCTGACACAATTTCAAAACCCTTTTAAAAGTACATCTGTTTCTACAGTTGTTCCTTTTTCCTACCTAGTCCTGCAAGTAAATGAGCTGGAGAAAAAGGGTTGCTGAAATAAAGCAGATTTTCCACCACTGAACTCACTGCCAAATCAGGCAGAGCAAAGCTGACTAGCTCAGAGCCAATTGGCTGAAGCAGGCAACTCCAGGCAGGCCTACCGATAATACAGGATTATATACAGGTAGTCCTCAACTTAAAACCATTTGTTTAGTGACCATTTGAAGTTACAACGGCACTGGAAAAAGTGACTTATGGCCATTTTTCACACTTACGACTGTTGCAAGATCCCTGTAGTCACATGATCAAAATTCAGCCGCTTGGCAACTGACTCATATTTATGACAGTTGCAGTGTCCCGGGGTCATGTGATCCCTTTGGCCACCTTCTGACAAGCCAGATTCACTTAACAATGGGGAATCCAGTTTCGCTTAACAACCACATTACTAAACAACTGTAGTGACTCACTTCACAACTGTGGCAAGAAAGGTCGTAAAATGGGGCAAAACTCACTTTCTTGCTTAATAGCAGAAATTTTGGGCTCAATTGTGGTCATAGGTTGAGGACTACCTGTATGGAGATATTGTACAATGTTGCCCTTTCTTTCTTTCTTTCTTTCTTTCTTTCTTTCTTTCTTTCTTTCTTTCTTTCTTTCTTTCTTTCTTTCTTTCTTTCTTTCTCTCTTTCTTTCTTTCTTTCTTTCTTTCTTTCAATTTGTTTGCCACCCATCTCACCACAACATGCATAATACATATAACACGTGCAAAGTTTCATGACTCTAGGCATTTCCTGAAGGAAATGAATCAGGCTGCAGTAACTGCCAATCCCTTCATTGATGGACGGATGGATGGATGGATGGATGGATTTTGTCAATGGTACCAATCAGTTAAGACTCTGGGCTGTCTTCAGTAGAGGAAAAATAAAACCAATAAGAATAAGTAATAAATAATTAACAGAAATTAATAACAGAATTTAATACAATGATCTCTAACTAGAGCAGCTGACACAATTTAACTGGTGCATTTGAATAAGATGATCTTAAGGGCCTTGAAAAAGCAGGGAAGGATGGAACTAAAGGTACCTTCAGGGAGAGGACATACAACTGAATAGGCCATCTCTGAAAAGGCCTTCCTCCTGGCCCACGTCCCAGGTACTTTGAGAGTTAGCTTGATAGTGTGCTACCAAAGCTACATCTAGAGAAATTTGACTAGATCAGACTACTTAGATCCTGTGTATTATTAGTGAACAAGGGCTATATACGGGAGATATCTCATACTCTATGTCAGTGATAGCAAACCTTTTAGAGACCGAGTGCCCAAACCGCAACCCAAAACCCACTTATTTATCGCAAAGTGCCAGGGCCACATCAGCTTTGTGGTGCCCTCGGAGGGGGGGGCAGGGAGGCGCCTCTGAGTGCCGCCTCTGGCACGCAAAAAACGGGGGTGCAAAAATGGACCACTGTGCTGCAAGGCGCAAAAATGGCCGCCGCCACACCACAGGGTGCAGATACAAGGCGCTGCACCACGCAAGAACGGGGCAGGGCTAGTATCACGCAGGCACTAGCCCCACCCCATTTGCAGCATGTGCGTGCTCACGGCCCCATGCGCACATGCACACATGTAAAATGCTTTCCCCTCCCTTTTCTTCCAGTCCGCCAATCGACAATGGTTGGTGACCTCTGCTCTACCACCTCTACTCGAGTTTGCTAGTCGGCCGCTTCGCCTCCTTTGTGCTGGGCAGAGCTCTTGCTCCGGGCGGCATGGCGGCCTGATGGACCTGCTGCTGGCAGCAGTGGCATGCGTGCCAACAGAGAGGGCTCTGAGTGCTGCCTCTGGCACACGTGCCATAGGTTCGCCACCACTGCTCTATGTCTTACACACCTAGAAAATGAGATAGGTATTCCCAGAGAAACAGCCTGAAGAATAAGAGAGATCCAATAGGGCCCAGAAACGTATCATATCCTAAGCACAAAGATGCAGAAGGAAAACACATGGATTTAGATACAGGTCTATAAGCACACATCAATGACCATGGAGATGCTGCAACAGTGGTAAATGTGAGAACTGGTTGTAAGTCACATTTTTCAGCACCATCATAATTTTGAACAGTTGCTAAATCAATGATTGCAAATTAAGGACTCCCTGAATTCTGTTCAGTCTTCTGAGAGATATTGCACCAACAATCAGGCAGAAGTGATCCTGTTTACACAATTTCCTTCCAATCCTCCAAACAAAGAACAAAATAAATGCCACCAATTACAATGGCACCTAGCTTTTTATCATTTGATATCTCCAGCTACCTGTATTACATGGGTAAAAGTGCTGTTAACCCATGTTGGAACGAGTCTTTTGGTGCACATTAATCTGACATTTGCAGGAAAGAATTTGGCTCAGCTCCCATTCTCCATAAAGAGATGCAGAAAATTCTCGCTTTACTATTTCTTTTTATCCCATTATTTCTTAGATGCTGGATGAGTCTAGACAATGCAATCTCAGAGGGGTAATTAGTGTGCAATAATTGTTGCCCCCGAACAAAGAAAAATGAAAGTTTTGGCTCATGAATCACAAGACTGTTTTTCCACCAGAAAATAATTGGGGCACTTGATATTTTAGGAACGAATAAAACTGTGAAAACTTGCTCTAATCGTACGTTGAATGGTTGCAGGAACTAAGTATGTCTAGCTAGCCTAACAAAGAGAAGGACTGGGGTGACATACTAGCAGTCTTCCAACATTTGAGGGACTGTCACAGAGAAAAGGGGCCAGCCTATTCTCCAAAGCACCAGGGGGCTGGACAAGAAGTAACAGGTAGAAGCTTATCAAAGAGAAGAAGCAACCTAGAACTAAGGAGAAATTTCCTGACAATTTAGGGCAATTAATCAATGGAACGACTTCCCTCCAGAAGTTGTGGGTGCTCCATCACTTTTCAAGAAGAGTGGACAGCCATTTGTCTAAAATGATATAGGGTCCCCTGTTTCAGCAGGGGCTGGACTAGAAAACCTCTAAGGCCTCTTCCAGGCTGTTATTCTATGTTCTGTATTTCAGAAGAAGCTGCTCATATTCTCTGGAAAGGGTACATCAAATAATGTACATACCAAACTACTTATCATGAAAGCTGAGTTTATAGTATGTTCATAACTTCTTTGGTAACTTATAGCTTAGCATTTGGGGTGAAACTGATCACTGGTATAAACCATAGTTTCTGGCTCAATGGATTGTAAATACCAGCCAGTATTTATTTATTCAGTAACCCACAGTCATACCAACCCATGGCTTAGAATTAATGTAAGGTGTCAGTCCAGTGAAGGAATTAAAAGGATTTGGGATATCAACTAACCTTCCTTGCCCAATTTGTTGAATTCTTCTCTGCCTGGAGTGCTCAAATTGAGTAGGAAAGCAAGTTATCAATAAATAATAGCCCAATAGAACTACAACTCCCAAAATTCCAAGCTAGTATAGACGCTCTCGGAGAGTGGCTGAAATGATCAAAGAGCCGTACTGCAGGCTAGTAGTAAAACTTGAGGACTCTGCTAGAACAAAAGAAAGGATAACATGGGACATCAGGTTTCAGGATCAAAATGAAGAGCAGAAGGGAACACTTTCACCTCATCATGGGGACTAACTTCTGGTTTTTAAGTATCTAATCTACTATCTGCTATCTCCCCCCAAAAAATAATGCAAGTGATGCTTATCATATTATAATTTGAGAGTTGAAGACCACATGACATTTAAAAAACGACATAGAATTGAGGTACCAAATCTTAGGTTGCCAAAATCTTGCTGACCACTAGATGGCAACAAAGCAAGATCCCTCTGCATCTCTTTCATGTCATCTAGTGGTACTAAAAGGTTTTACAGTTCAGATCTGGTAGCCTAGTACAATGCATAAGGGGCTACAATGCTACAAACCCCAAGTGAGAGGGGTCCCCAACCCCCGGACCGTGGCCCACTACCGGGCTGCGGCCTGTTTGAAACCGGGCTACACAAGTGGAGGGCGCTTGTGCTTGCACACAAAGGTCCACTCACGCCCATGCTTGAGTGGGTACTTGAGCAGAGGACGCTTGCAAGTGGAGCTTTGCACATGAGTACAAGCACCCTCTGCTAAAGCACCCTCCGCTCGCACACGAAGCTCCATTCATGCAAGTGGAGGGTGCGCGCATGCGCCGCTTGCATATATAGAACTGCGTGCACACATGTGCGCCTGCCACTCACACACCTGCTCCCCTGCCAGGTTGCCAAGCTGAAAAAGTTGGGGACCACTGCCCTAAGTCATACAGAGCTTTTTGTTCTTTTTCTTCTGCCTTCCCTAGCAACGGTTTTTTCCTACAAATATAGATATCCTCTTGTGTCTGGGGAAAAAAAGATTTCTCAGCCTGTGCAAAAGAGAGAGGGAAAAAAAGCAATGCTTTTTAAAGAACACATCAGATTGTTACAACCCAGAGCAGAAAAGTTATGCCTAATTTAACATCAGGGTTTTGTTAATTTTCCCTTCACTTGCAGAATCAGAAGCCGTAAGTGGTTTTGCTCTCACTTCAAGTCCTAAATACCTTGGTGAGAATGTTAGAAGATTGGGGATGAAAAATCCCTGAGAAGATTCTTGATTTATAATATGTTTATAAAGGCAGAGGCAACTTGGTCACTAAAGAGGGAATGAACAGAGGATAGGGGTTAATTCCAGTCCTTCTAACTAAGAGGTAGGACTGAAGACTCCTTACTGTCCCTGCTAAGACTGGACTGTGTGAAAAACATAATTATTCTGTGGGCTTTTTCTTCTTTTTTCTTTTTTAGCTTGTTTAGCTTTTGGCAGCTTCTTTCAAAATGGAATTTTCTAACTGAGCTCTTCAGTAAATCATAATCTGTCAATGCCCTATTTTTGTATAGCTTTATTGATTTTCAAAAGAAAAGTACAAACTTAAAAAATAAGCTGTTAATGGCCTTGGAAATGTGGGGAGTTAGCAGAGTTGGCTAAATTGACTGCTTTGAGTAAAGAAAAAAAAAAGACACAATTACCTTTGTTTCTACTTGGAAACCACTTCTGGACTTTGTGCTTGAGGTGGGGAAAAATGAAACTTTGATTTTGGGTTTTACCAAAAATTGGTTGTTTTAGAAATGGCTAGTTGTTGTTGTTGTTGTTGTTATAGAAATGGCTAGTTTATATGATTATGTAAAAGTAAAAAGTTGAAGTTTGGTGTTATTGTCTTATTTTACTGCACCAAAGGGAATCGGAAGTCAATGCCTTTTTTTTTCTTTTTCCCCTTTTCCCTACACTTTTCCTTTCCCTTCTCTCTCCCCTGTTTTCCTACTGTTTTTTTTATATTTTTGTATTTTATATTATAAACTAATAGAAAAAGAGAATTAAACAAAAAAGGAAATGTGGGAAGTGTGGGGAAAGACTGAGAACTAAAGCAAATGTTGCAAGGGAAATCTTATATTTCAATCGAAATCCAAAATCTGGAATGTCATAGATTACCAACTAGTACAGAGGTCTTCAAACTTGGCAACTTTAAGACTTGTGGACTTCAACTCCTAGAATTCCTCAGCCAGCCAGGGCTGGCTGAGGAATTCTGGGAGTTGAAGTCCACAAGTCTTAAAGTTGCCAAGTTTGAAGACCCTTGAACTAGTACCTTATAATAATATATCACCAAACCTTTATTACAGCCTTTAGGTCAGAGTTATGATGATTCTTGAGCTTGACTAGCTGTTGGAGATCTTTGGACTTCCAAGTCTATCCCACCTTTGTGTTCAGTCATCAGGGCTGGCTGAGGAATTCTGGGAGTTGAAGTCCACAAGACTTCACAAGACTTAATCACTAGACCAAGGGTCTTCAAACTTGGCCCTTTTATGACTTGTGGACTTCAACTTCCAGAATTCCTCAGCCAGGCACGCTGGCTGAGGAGTTCTGGGAGTTGAAGTCCACAAGTCTTAAAGTTGCCAAGTTTGAAGACCCTTGGTCTAGTGATTAAGGCATCAGGCTAGAAAGCAAGAGACTGTGAGTTCAAGTCCCATCTTAGCCATGAAAGTCAGCTGGGTGACCTTGGACCAGCCCCTCTCTCTTGGCTCAATCCCACTTACAGAGTTGTTATTGTGGTGAAAAGAGGAGGAGGAAGATGTGTTGGATATGTTCACCACCTTGAGTTATTTGTAAAAATAATACAGGTGGAGTATACATACATACATACTTATATACATGCATAATTATAGAACATAATCACTTCATACACACTGTTGGCCGTAGCCTAAGCTGAGTTCTGTTTTCTCAGTGTGAATAGCCAATAAACCACAGTGGAATAAGGAAGGTGATTTTCAACTGTTTATTTCTGCAGAAGGGCCACATCAAGTGCCCTGGGTAAAAGTTAGCTCAGATAAGATAAGATAACCTTTATTGTCATTTTTTATTGTGAGCACACTGGCACACATTAAAAATGAAATTCTGTTGCCTGCTCTCAAAGGAAAGTATATATTTACCCATACCCATACATAACACACATATACACATGCTATATACATACATACATAAATACATATATATACACACACACACCTACACTCATGCACATATATACATGGAGGGAAGTGTGTAGTGGGGTGCCCCAGGGCTCTGTTCTGGGCCCAGTGCTCTTCAACATCCTCATCAATGATTTGGACGAGGGGATAGATGGGGAAATCATCAAATTTGCAGACGACACCAAGCTGGCAGGAATAGCCAACACTCCAGAAGACAGGCTTAAGATACAAAAGGATCTGGACAGACTTGAACACTGGGCACTATCTAACAAAATGAAATTCAATGGTGAAAAAAGTAAGGTTCTACATTTAGGCAAGAAAAACCAAATGTACAGGTATAGTATAGGGAGTACCTTGCTCAATAGTAGTAACTGTGAGAGGGACCTCAGAGTCCTAGTGGACAATCACTTAAATATGAGCCAGCAGTGTGCTGCAGCTGCCAAAAAGGTCAACACAGTGCTAGGCTGCATTAACAGAGGGATAGAATCAAGATCACGAGAAGTGATAATACCACTTTACAATGCCTTGGTAAGGCCACACTTGGAATACTGCATCCAGTTTTGGTCACCACGATGTAAAAAAGATGTCGAGACTCTAGAAAGAATACAGAGAAGAGCAACAAAGATGATTAGGGGACTGGAGGCTAAAGCATATAAGGAACGGCTGCTGGAATTGGGTATGTCTAGTTTAATGAAGAGAAGGACGAGGGGTGATATGATAGCAGTGTTCCAATATCTCAGGGGCTGTCACAAAGAAGAGGGAGTCAAGCTATTCTCCAAAGCGCCTGAAGGCAGGACAAGAAGTAACGGATGGAAACTAATCAAGGAGAGAAGCAACCTAGAACTAAGGAGAAACTTCCTGACAGTTAGAACAATTAACCAGTGGAACAACCTGCCTCCAGAAGCGGTGAATGCTCCAACACTGGAAGTTTTTAAGAAGAGACTGGACAGCCATTTCTCCGAAATGGTATAGGGTTTCCTGCCTGAGCAGGGGGTTGGACTAGATGACCTCCAAGGTCCCTTCCAACTTTATTATTATTATTATTATTATTATTATTATTATTATTATTATTATTATTATTATTATTATTATTATTATTATTATTATTATTATTATTATTATTATTATTATTATTATTATTATTATTATTTACATATATATATTAATCACTGTCCATTTTGAATACATAGCGGAAAGAGGAATTTTGAGAGTTCACAAGGTTGATACTATATTGAACAAAACTGTGACTGAATCTGGATGTTCTGCTTCAGATACCATGAAGCCTCCTCCCAGAAGGTAACAAGGAAAACAGATCATGAAGAGAATGTGTAGCGTCCCAGACAATCCTGCGGACTCTGCTCAAGCGATGCTTATATGCCATGTCCTGGATGGAAGGGAGTGAACTGCCAATAATTTTTTCTGCCATCCTCACCACTTTCTGCACCGCCTTCCTGTCTGAAGCAGTGATGCTTCCAAACCAGACCGTAATGCAATATGACAGGATGCTCTCGATTGTCCCTCTATAGAAAGTGGTAAGGACAGGGGAAGGAAGATGTACTTTTCTCGTGCAATGCAAAAAATGCAGGCACTGCTGTGCCTGCTTCATATCTTTATATAAAAGGGTCTCTTTGTACAACGTGTCAATCTATGTGATTTCTTTCACAAGGCTAGCATTCACACTTGGTTGATTACATTTGACATTTTTGGTACAAAATTTCATTTCTCATATTTAGTACCCAATTACTCATAGACTTGAAACCTTCCTAATCCTATCTCATTGTCAGAAGTTTCCTGCTGTGTGCCTGTGGCTTGTTTGTCAGTTTCACAAGAAAGCTAGCAAAGAGAGGGGAAACTTTGACAGTCTGGTGGATAATTTAATCAGTTCTAACTTTTGGTGGCTTGTTTCTGCATAGTTGGATTAATTTCTGGGTGGTTTGGCATTTTAAAACATTATAAACAAATATACATATTTGCCCGAAACATTAAGCCATACTGGATAATTAGCATGACCCTGGGGATGCTGTGATGGTCGTAAGTACAAGGAGTGGATGTAAGTCACTTTTTTCAGTGTCATTGTAATTTCAAAAGGTCACTAAATGAACAATTATAAGTTGCAGACTTTTTAATTTGAATGTTGTACTTCTCACTTTTGAGAATAAATCTATAGGTTTCCAAGTTAGAAAATTAATTAATTTAATTGATTAACAATTAATCAGTGGAACAACCTACCTCCAGAATCTGTGAATGCTCCAACACTGGAAGTTTTTAAGAAGAGACTGGACAGCCATTTGTCTGAAATAGTATAGGGTTTCCTGCCTGAGCAGGGGGTTGGACTAGATCAGGGGTAGGCAACCTGGGCTCTTTTATGACTCGTGGACTTCAACTCCCAGAATTCCTGAGCCAGCATGGCTCAGCTTGGAAACCTCTCCCTTTCCCCTCAGCATGGTGGGATCAGGAATTCTGGGAGTTGAAGTCCACGAGTCATAAAAGAGCCAAGGTTGCCTACCCCTGGACTAGATGACCTCCAAGGTCCCTTCTAACATTATTATTGTTGTTGTTGTTGTTGTTGTTGTTGTTATTGTTATTATTGTTATTATTACTATTGTTATTGTTGTTATTATTATTATTGAAAGTCTGCTGGTTTCTAGATCTCTCCAAGATTAGGGGACCTGAGCACAACTAAAGCTGATTTCAAAATCAGTGCATATGTATATTAATTCCAGGACATGTTTACAGCAAATTTAGGCAGTGTTGTGCTGTCCAGATGTTATAGACTGCAATACCCAAAACATTTTAGTGTTTAAAATTAGAGGGCCTCAAGATATTAATAAAAACCTCTGGACAGCAGTAGATTTGCTTATTCCCTATGTGGAATAAGATACATGATTATTACTGAAGCTGGTATAACAGAATGTGCACTTGTAATAGCTTTAATCTGGCAAGATTCTGTCCATTAGGTTAAAACAAAGAATTGGACTTGATTGGATCTCATTGGGTTTGGGTCTGACAACCATCCCTTGTTGAACACACCCTGATTGATTGCTTTAATTAGGTGCATAGTTATACCATGTCTGCCTGTCCTGTTTCATTGTTATTTTTGCAATGCCAAAGTGGGAATGATCCCCTTCGTGGAAACCACTCTACTAAAAGCCCTTAATTAAAAACAGTTTAGAAACCTCTAAAGTGAGACCAC
Source organism: Azemiops feae (assembly GCA_023970755.1). NCBI lineage: Eukaryota > Metazoa > Chordata > Lepidosauria > Squamata > Viperidae > Azemiops > Azemiops feae. The sequence goes on along the minus strand of JALGBA010000850.1, from coordinate 241,799 downwards.
TCAATTAAAAGCTCTTAATTAAAAGCTGTTTACAACAGCCCACTGAAATCATTTAATTAAAAGGTCTTAATTAAACCCATTAAATAAACACAATAAAACCGACCTGACTAAGTCAAGAGAATCCCTAAAAGTTTGCATTTCAAAGCATAAAACCTTTGCAACTCTGGACATAGGCAACATTACCATCCTGGGTATGACATAACACAACACGCCATGCAGAAAATATATATTTCTCCTTAGTTCTAGGTGGCTTCTCTCTTTGATTAGTTTCCATCCATTCCTTCTTGTCCTGCCTTCAGGTGCTTTGGAGAATAGGTTGACACACTATTTTTGTGGCAGCCGCTCAAATATTGGAACACTGTTATTATGTCATGTAGATGTCTTAATGAAACTACTGTTTACTTCAAATATAAAGAAAGTCTGTTGGCATTCCTTGGTAGCTGGACTAAGCCCATTCTCTGCATTCAAAGCAACTATACCAGTGATGGCGAACCTTTTAGAGACTGAGTGCCCAAACTGCAACCCAAAACCCACTTATGCATCGTCGAGTGCCGGGTGGGTGTGGCCCATTGGCTGGGTGTGGCCCATTGGCTGGGTGTGGCCCATTGGCTGGGCGTGGCCCATTGGCTGGGCGTGGCTGCAATGGTAACGACAGACTGGGTGGGACTAAAAAGTTCAATCGATCAATTCCAACTTTGCAAGATCTTTTTTTTCCACACGAGAAGTTGAAATTGACTGATTGAACCTTTTTTTTTTTTTACACACGGCGGCGGAGGCCTAAAGCAAAAAGGTTTTATAAAACCCAGCTGAAGGCCTAGGACTGGGGCGACGGCGCGCGTGCCCACAGAGAGGGCTCTGAGTGCTGCCTCTGGCACCCATGCCATAGGTTCGCCACCACTGACCTATACTATATCATCAACATTTTATTTTTTTGGATTTGTGTTGCTCTGTTACTTTTGCTTTCCTTTTACTTTCAGATCTCCCACACTAGGAAAGTGACATAATATTTGAGTCATTATATGACCTGATCAAATATAATTATTGGGATGGCCCTGCCACTTTGGGAATGCGCCTCACTCAATACACTACTCAAAAGTCCCTGGAATGATGTGGATGTGAAAACTTCAATTCCCAGAATTCCTCAGCCAGCACTGGGCATTCTGGGAGTCGGATGGCACACATCTGGACCAGATGGCGGAAGGCTCCTGCCACTGTGTATGTTGAGGAACATTTGAAATTTCATTATCCCAGTTCTGATTTTTTTTTTACAAACATTGTGGATTATGAGTAGATCCCAAACGAGCAATGGATAGAATTAAAGCCCATAATGGGCAAAGTCAGAGAGAAAGTGGATGGGGTTCTCCTGAAATCAAGTTGCAGTCTACATACAATACAGCTTTTAGCCCTGTCAGCTGCTGCCTTATGTTTGCTTGTGCTTCACTGCAGCGACAGTCTGTCATGAACTGTAGGTGATGGAATGAAGAGGGGGATGCTTCGGGGAAACGAAAGTAAGTGCTGTATCTCCTCAAGATGCTGCCTCAAGGTCATCCAGCTGGAAGAAGGAGGGAGCTTCATATCAAACTGCCCATTAGGAAAACATCTTGCCTGAACCAGATTGGTTACACTGGGGGGAGCAATGAGAGAGAGTTAAGGGAGGGAAGAATAGAATTTAGGGATTTGAGCACACAATTTTCAGTTCCGGCTTTGCACTACACCTTTCTCAACAAATGGAGCCAAGGATCGGTTTTATTTAGAGGTTTCAGTCGTGGCAGGTCTGTCAAGCCCTTGCATTGATCTGTCAAATAATAAACAATCTCATGTTTAACCTTCCTGTTTTGTTCTTCTTCTCTTTTAGAATTGACCCATGATCTTGAAGTGAAAGAGTTGGAAGCCAAGCAGCAAGGTAAGCAAGAAGATAAATTTCTCCTTTTTAACTGAAATAAAAAACATAAACTAGGAATGGTATACTACAATCTACACATGGCTTGAATCCATTCTGGAAAAGGCATTTGAAGTTTGATTGGATCCAGCATGGCTCTTCTCTGAGATTATGCTAGCAGTTGAGCTGTCTACTATACTCCCTCTTATCCTAACAAGGTAGAGGTGAGGATGGAGAAGAGAGAACTTGGGTGTTCAGTAAATTGTAAGAGCAACAATAGTTCCAGCGTGAGCATATGGGAAACCTTTGTTCCTTTAAAATACAGTTTACTAGAACAATGGGAGCGAAGGGGATTGTTAACAGGAGTCAGTCTCCCAATTGCTTTTCTCCCTCCTGTCTTCTCCACTAAATGATCCCTTTCATTCAAGTCTCCAATTGTAGCCGGTAGAGGGTGCCAAATGACCAGGCATGTGTGATATTGTTCAGGTGGCCTCTTTCCTCATAGCATCTTCCAGACTTGGAAAGGTTCCCAGTTGAACATTGTCCTGTTCCAACAGCTGGTTTGGTTTAGTTTCATGTTATTCCAGTGGCGTGAAATTGTGACCTAGTCTGGAAAGCCTAAGCAAGCTGGCCTTGCAGCCTTCAGAATCATCTCAAGATCTTCCCTCCTGCTGTAGCAATATAGTAGAAAAAAGGTAGCCCGGCTCTATGATCCGCTTCAGGAAGCATACAAAAGCTACTGTACATAAAGCCCACAGCCTCTAGCACTGATGATGTTATCCAGCTGGGTGATGAAACATCTGCAAGCAAACAACCAAGTTCAGGGAGCACCAAGGACACCAAACTGAGATTTTCCAATCATCTTAATAGTTGTAATTTTAATTGTATTTACTTTCATGCTCTTTTTCTATGGATGTAGATCATCCACATTTGTCTGAGCTGATTAGCCATATAAATGTCATATGTAAATAAATAAATCATTTGCATTATTATTATTACTTTTCTTCCAAGGAAGAATAAATATCTTGACTCAACCAGTACAGCATTCGTAAGCAGGGTCCTAAAACATATCTTCCTGTCAAAAGAAAAACAAACAAAATTAAGTTTTGTTAACGGCATATTTATTTATTCATTCGTGGATTCATTTGCAAGATTTATAAACTGTTCAGTCCCTTAATGGCTCTGGATGGCTTACCGTACAACAAGACAATAAAACATCCATTCAAACAGACCTGAAATCATAACAGATATAACAAAGAAGTTAAATCAGTAGTTTTAAACTGGAGGAAGAAGGAAACTTGGTTCACCTTCAGTGGTCATTTGTTTCAAAATATTTCTACCCGTGTTTCCCTGAAAATAAAACTGGGTCTTATATTATTTTTTTGCTCCAAAAGACGCATTAGGGCTTATATTCTGGGAAACACGGTACTAAATGCATCCATCTGGCTGACAATCTTAAGTGGAGCTTATTTCTGAGGTGGGGCTTATATTATGAGCATCCTGAAAAATCATGCTAAGTCTTATTTTTTGGTTGGGTCTTATTTTCAGGGAAACACGGTAGATGTATTCAAGGGCTATCCTACAAAAAAAAAAATCTTTTGCAAAACTCTGTAGTTCAGGTTACCAACCTAAAGGTGTAGTCTTCCACTTATGACCCAACATTTCTGTTGTTAAGTGAGACATTTGTTAAGTGAATTTTACCCCATTTTACGATCTTTTTTGCCATAATTATTAAGTGAATCCCTGCAGTTGTTCAGTTAGTGACATGGCTGCTAAGTGAATCTGGCTTCCCCATTGATTTTGCTTGTCAGAAGGACGCAAAAGGGGATCACGTGATCCTGGGACACTACAGCCATCCTAAATCTGAACCAGTTGCCAAGCGTCTGAATTTTGATCACGTGAACATGGAGTCGTAAGGGTGAAAAAAGGCCACTTTTTTCAGGGCCACTGTAAATTTGAATGGTCACTAAATGAACTGTTGTAAATTGAGGACTACCTGTATTGAAGCAAGATGTTGCCTCTTCCAGGTAGAGAGGTCCCAGATTTATCAGCCAAAGCTGCAATAAAACCATTTACGCACACACGTGTGCCAACCCCATAGTTCTACGCAGCTCCAGTGTCAGTGCCAGATGCAGGAAGATTCTTAATTGCAAGCCTCTTTTTCAAGGTGGGCAGCCATCCAGAACAGATGTCTCTCTCTTGCTCTCCAAACAAACAGGGAGCAGCTCAGAGCAAAAAACAAAACAAAACTGAATTCCATTTCCTTTACATTTGCATTATCTTCAAATTACATTTCATGAAATGGTAACCCTCCAGTCACGTAGCCAGTCATTTTTTTTTTTTCTCGTGAGTCACAAGAAATTACAACTTGGAAACCGTGCCCAAAGCTTCAGAAGACTGCAATGAAGACCCAGACAGGGTTTCTCAAGCGTGGCAACTTTTAAGACATGTGGACTTCAACTGGCTGGCTGGAGAATTCTGGGAGTTGAAGTCCACGCATCTTAAAAGTTGCTAAAATTGAGAAACACTGCCTTGCACCTTCCTATTGTGTATTTCTGCTTTCTGCTGCAAGAAGTAGAAATCAGATCAGAAAATCAAGGCGAATGAAATTTGGAAGATCTGAACAATGGGGTCTCGTGGTTTCAACTGCTCTCCACAAAGTCGAGGTTTTACTTGGGCATGCCAGGTTCCACCTCAGCCTCGGGGCAAAAGGTGAGGCTGTTAGTGCAGCAAAGGAGGTGTGGACAGCATCAGATAGTCTAATGGGAATGGAATGCTGATGGAAGACAGTCCTAGCAAGACAAACGGCAGCTTCCCAAGGAAGCCATCTCTGGCCACGCCTGGCTCATAAAAACATATCCAGCTGGTACCGCCTTGCCATCTTCTTTTTAGCTTCTTGGGCCGGAACAGAACACAACAGAATAACAGAGTTGAAAGGGACCTTGGAAGTCTTCTAATCCAACCCCCTGCTCAAGCAGTAGACCCTCTACCATTCCAGATAAGTGGCTGTCCAGTCTCTTCTTAAAAGCCTCCAGTGATGGAGTAGCCACAACTTCTGAAAGCAAGCCGTTCAACTGGTTAATTGTTCTCACTGTTAGGAAGTTTCTCCTTAGTTCTAGATTGCTGACTTCCAGAAGTGGTAGAAACTAGATTTTAGATTTGTCACCTCAAATTTCTGGTCCTCCAGACTCCATTCTTCAAGCTTCTGTAGCCGTCTCGGTAGTAGGTACCTGGTTTAATAGTAGTAACTGTGAGAAGGCGCTTGGAGTTCTAGTGGACAACTGCTTAAATATGAGCCAGCAAGGTACTGCCAAATAAGCCAGTGCAGTCCTAAGTTGCATTAATAGAGGGAAAGAATCAAATGAAAGCAAATATACGTGTTCCAGGATAGTAGTTCAGGATCCAATCTGAGTCAGTCACTGGGACCAGAGGTTTAGTCTTCCAAGCTTTTGGACTTGTGCTGAAGCCCATTCTCAGGGAACTTCTCTCTCGCCAGAATATATGCAGATGTGCAGATAGAATCTATATATGGATAGAATCGAGATCACGTGAATGTTAGTACCACTTTATAATGACTTTGTAAGGCCATACTTGGAATATTGCCTCCAGTTTTGATTGCCACTATATAAAAAAGATGTTAAGATGCTGGAAAGAGTGCAGAGAAGAGCAACAAAGATGATTAGAGGACTGGAAGCAAAAACACATCAAGAACGGTTGCTGGAATTGGGTATGTCTAATTTAATGAAGAGAAGGACTATGGGTGACATGATAGCAGTGTTCCAATATCTAAGGCAGGGCTTTTCAACCAGTGGTACGGGTACCACCTGTGGTACATTGGCACCTGGCAGATGGTACACGACCATCCTAGAAAAGTGGTAGCTGGGGAGGGGAATGAGCTGAACTGGTGGCAGCACCGCACAAGCCTGAGCGAGAGATGGCTGGAGCTGCAGGGCTGTCAGGGCTCAGTGGAAGTGCCAGGATCAGCACCAGGCTCCAGCTGGAGCTCGGCGCTGATCCTGACCCTTCTGGGAAGAAGCGCCGATCAGCTGGAATGTTGCAGCATCTCCAGGGTCTTGTGATTTACATTCAGATGCTTGGCAACTGATTCATATTTATGATGGTCACAGTGTCCCAGGGTCATGTGAAGTGACCAAAACCTGCTGCAACCACCCAGCAGACAGGGGGAATAAAAACCAAACACCCCCCACCCCACCCCCGCTGCCAATCCTCAATAGAAATGCTCACAACAATGAAAACCTTGGACAGGAAGAGCGCCACCAGGTGGGCAGGCAGGTGTCTTGCTCGGCTGTGGCTTGGGGGGCACTTTTTTCAGTGCCATTGTAACTTCGAACAGTCACTAAGCGAATTGTTGTAAGTTGAGGACTACCTGTACTTTATCACTTTTTTCCTTTTTTTTTTTTGGTCATCAAGTTTTGACACCTTGCTAGGCGACTGGTGGTACTCAGATGTTGCCATATCCTAAAAGTGGTACAATGGGTGAAAAGGTTGAAAAGCCCTGATCTAAGGAGCTGCCACAAAGAAGATTGGGGGTAAAACCTATTCTCCAAAGCACCTGAAGGCAGAACAAGAATCAATGGATGGAAACTAATAAAAGAGAGAAGCAACCTAGAAATCAGGAGAAATTTTCTGACAGTGAGAACAATTGATCAATGGAATGGCTTGCCTCCAGAAGTTGTCGGTGCTTTGGAGAATAGGTTGACCCCTAGAAGACTAGACTAGAAGACCTCCAAGATCCCTTCCAACTCTGTTATTCGTTACAGTATCCTGGGCATATGATGACAGAATGACTCAGCATTTTCTAAGTTACTAAATGGAGCTGCCCCTGCTAGGCTTAAAGAGAGAGGAGGATAAAGGATGAATTAGCATATTTATTGTTTTGCTGACATCTATGGAAATGGCTGACTCACTGCACCAGCCTTCCCTTGGGAAGATTTTTCATCTTCCAGCATTAACAGCTCTGTGGTTTCTTAACCTACATCATTTGTTCTGGGCCTTTCTTGACTGTTTTCTTCTGACACCGTGAAAAGTGTCTTTGTACAACTGTTGAAACCATTCTTTTATGGGTCCCTATGTCATAAGTGAAGAAATGATGTCATTAAGTGGTTGGGTGAAGAATATGTTAAGGAAGGAAAAAGGGAAGATATAGACTGGAACACCATTTGGGCAGGTTTGAGCAATGGTAAATTCTGTGGCATGGATATAAATCCAGAAATTTGGCTCGTGCATTAGAAAGCCTTTTTTAAAAATGAAAAAAGGTAGCATGATAGATCTCTGCCTAGATTATGGACATACATAGAGCTTGGCTGGCTGAGGAATTCTGGGAGTTGAAATCCACAAGTCTTAAAGTTGCCAAGGTTGGAGACCCCTGATCTACAGGTAGTCCTCAGCTTATGACCACAACTGAGCCCAACATTTCTGTTGCTAAAAAAGACAGTTGTTCAGCGAATCACTGCAGTTGTAAAATTAGTAACACAGTTGTTAAGTGAATCTGGATTCCCCTGTGACTTTGCTTGTCAGAAAGTCGCAAAAGGTGATCCCATGACCCCGGGACACTGCAACCGCCATAAGTACATGCCAGTTGCCAAGTGTCTGAATTTTGATCATGTCACCACAGGATGTTGCGACGGTTGTAAGTGTGAAAAACAGTCGTAAGTCACTTTTTTTCAGTGCCGTTGTAACTTTGAATGGTCGCTAAGCAAGTGGTTGTAAGTCAAGGACTACCTGTGTTCACTTCCAGAGATTGTCAATCCCTATCTGAGACCGGTGAAGGTCATGGCGAATGTTGAACTCAAATCTGTTCTTTTGTCTTTCCTTTGTCGCTTGCATTAGACGTGATAGACCAGGAACTGGAAGAAAAGTGCAAAATCATGGAAGCCCAATTGAAAGAGAAAGAGAAGGGCAATTTGGAATTGCATAAAGAGCTGAGGCATAAAGAGAGCTTGGTGGCTGCCCTCCGATCCAACCTGAAGAACAAAGAAAGGAGATTCTTGGAAGAGCTCAAGAGGAGAAGCCACCGAGTGACCGTCCTCAACACGGAGCTGCAGAAACAGACGGAGGCGGCCGCTTACCTCTCCTTACAGCTTCACTCAACCAAACAAAAACTTCACGGCACCCGGCAGAAAAGCGCGGCCCAGCCCGAGAAACCGCCGGAGAAACCCTCCGTCCCCCAACCCAGCGCCGAGACTAGGCCCAAAAAAAGGACTCAGAAGTCCCACACCCGGCGGCAGGCGAGCAGCGCTTTCCACTGCAAAGGCGCCTTCAAGGACATTGTGGCTCGCGAGCGACTCGGCAGTTTCGAAGACCTCGAACCCATGCCCGACCCGGCTCTCTTTTTATACACCACACGACCCCACCCTCCGTCCCGTCGTCAGAAATCAGAGCGCAGCACGTCGGCTTCGGCCTCCAAGGAAGGCCCTGAGCAGGGGAACCGGAAGAGCGGTTGGAAAAAGTCCTTTCAGCCTCTCGCCGAAGAACCGGCAGCAGCTGTGAGTCACGTCAGGACTTTGGGTCACCGTCGGGCCCCCTCTTCCAAAGGGGAACCGCAGAAGCAAAAGAGCACTAGCACTCACCCTGCAAAAGACTGAAGGGCCAGAGGGAAAGTTATGGCACCCTTTTGAAAGGAGCTCGTCTCTAAGGAACCGACCCGTCTTGAGCACATCCGTCAATCAAGGGCCGACGGGGCAGGGAACGCGCCACTCCTAAAGCCATTGAGATGCCATCATCTTGGACTGTTACCTTGCTTTTAAATTCCGACATGCTGTAGCTGTGCATCCCCTGGGAATGGCGTCAGTAAGAGTGGACTGACCCAGCGCCAGGAGGGCCGTGGAGTCATTGGCTGTGGTTACCATAAGCAACCTTGCTCCATAATCTGGCAAAAAAAAAAAAAAAGAGTTCCGAAAAGGGAACTTCAAGTTTTTTGTGCCTTGCTTGCTGGTTGTGGTTTTCCTTTTTTTTTTTTTTAACTCGGATGGAAGTTTTGCCGTCGGCATTTGGGGAATCTGGCTTTCATCAGCGAGAACAAAAGCCAGCCAGCATCGGGTTTCCCCTAAGCTGAATGTGTGTAGTTTACCCCTCTCTCTTGGATGTGGTTTGGTTTAGTTTGACATTGCCATGCTTAGAATATCATCCATTGCTGGAGAAGATGGCCATGAAGGGTGAATGTGAGTGTTTGGGGAGGGGGGGGGGGGAAACATGGCTTTTCTAGGATATTGGTTGACTAATTGAATTTATTTGCCGCCCATCTCATAACAAAACAATTCTGGGCGGCAAATAAATAGAAAGAAAAGATTGGGTATTTTGACATCTGTGTTTTGAGCAAAGCAGGGATGTGCAGTCTCAGGCATAGGGTTACAATAGTTGTGGGAACCTTCAATGTCACTGCTCGAGATGCTCAAAACTTGCCACCCGATTGTAATTTTTACAGCAGCTGAAATGGGAAATGATTAAAGCCATGGAGAGAAATCGTATGAACTGTGTGCAACGCCATAAATTAAAATTAGTTAAAGGTGGAATATAAATTTAACTAAATTGACTTTGCTTTTGGGATTTGCCTGGGAAATCCCCAGTTTTTAATTCTCTTCCCCTTTTTACAATGCAGCCACATTCAAAAACCAAGTGCAGCCCTCGGAACAAAAACTATTGTGCATCCCTAATTTGTAGCACAGTACAGGTAGTCCTCGACGTACGGCCACAGTTGAGCCCCAAATTGATATTGTTAAGCCAGTCATTTGTGGAGCGAGTTTTACAGCTTTTCTTGCCACAATGGTTAAGTGAATCACTGCAGTTGTTAAGTTAGTAACGTGGTTGTTAAGTGAATCTGGCTTCCCCGTTGACTTTGCTCGTCAGAAGGTCGCAAAAGGTGATCACATGACCACCAGACACTGCAACCGTCATAAATAGGAACCAGTTGCCAAGCTGGTCCGAATTCTGATCATGTGACCATGGGGATGCTGCAATAGTTGTAAGTGTGAAAAACGGTCATCGGTCACTTTTTTCAGGGCCGTTGTATCTTTGAATGCTCACTAAATGAATTGTTGTAAGTCGAGGACTACCTGTATTCTATTCAGTTAAAAAAGATAGGCAATCTGAGCATTGGGAATTGCCTTCCCAGTCCTCCCATTTGCCATTCCTATTCTCCTTAGCAATTTCATCACTGGTCTTCCTAAGATGGATCTGAATCATTGTGGTTTTTTTTTTTAAACCAAAAATAATGACAGGGTTTTAAATTTCCACACCACGAGCATTTTTCTAGCTTGGTGGTCTAAATTCGTGTTTCCCTTGCCATCCCCGGGTGTTGATATCTTCTAATTCATATCAAACTTTTCCAACTCGGCACTTTGCAAAGCATTGGGGGGGGGAGCAGTTCTCTCAACTGCCGGTCTACACAATCCAAGTGATGGAAATTCGGCTGGAATTTGGTGGGAGGATGTTGATATGTATGTATACAAGCTTACAGGTAGTCCTCCACTTACGACCACAGTTGGGACCAGAATTTCAGTTGCCAAGCAAGGTGATTGTTAAGAGAGGCGCACTAGATTTTTATGGTCCTTTTTGCCATGGTTGTTAAGCAAATCACTGTAGTTGGTAAGTGAATCATGCAGTTGGTAAGTGAATCCGGCTTCCCCCATTGGCTTTGTTTGTTCGAAACCCACCAGAAAGATTGCAAATGGCCATCACATGATCCCAGAACACTGCAACCATCGTAAATACATGCCTGGTGCTAACTTTCCAAATTTTGATCACCTGACTGTGGGGATCCCAAAAGTGTTTTTTCATGAGGCAACTGGACTTCCTTGTTTTTCTTTGAAGGCGTTTCGCTTCTCATCCAAGAAGCTTCTTCAGCTCTGACTGGATGGTGGGGGAATGGAAGGATTCATACTCCTTGCAGACAGCTGGTCATTTGCATTCTTTTAGAGCAGGGGTCTTCAAACTTGGCCCTTTTATGACTTGTGGACTTCAATTCCCAGAATTCCTCAGCCAGGCACGCTGGCTGAGGAATTCTGGGAGTTGAAGTCCACAAGTCATAAAAGGGCCAAGTTTGAAGAGCCCTGTTTTAGAGAGTAATTGAGGCCACTTGGAGGTTTGTCTGTGTCCTCAGGGTCACAGATAATTTCCTTTTAGCATTTCCAGAAGGCTCCACACACATTTGGTACTACTCAGGTGACCCTGATGGCACAAGTGGTCTCAACGACTCTCTAAAAGAATGCAAATGACCAGCTATCTGCAAGGAGCATGAATCCTTCCAGTCCCCACCATCCAGTCAGAGCTGAAGAAGCTTCTTGGATGGGAAGCCAAGCGTCTTCAAAGAAAAATAACAAAGTCCAGTTGCCTCCTGAAAATGCACCTTTGGGATAACTGTGACCTGGATGAGTGAGAATCTCCATAGACTGTGGGGATGCTACAACGGTCAGAAATTGAGGACCAGTTGTAATTCACTTTTTTCAGAGCCGTTGCAACTTTGAATGGTCATTAAAGGAATGATTCTAAGTCAAGGACTACCTGTATGCAGAGGAGAAGGGGTAACTAGTGAAATTGCACAGAATTTGGGAAAAGTGAATGTAGCAGAAGCAATGAGCTTCATTCTAGGGTGGGGGAATCTCACTCTGTTCCACAGAATTCCAGGATGGATAGATTTGGTTCTCCAGATCTATCAATGGATCACTTTATGGTTTGAGATTTTTTTTAGAAAAAAATGTCTGAATGACAATCAAGATGGGCATAAGGATATGCCGTTGGTCTTCGTTTATGAGGGTGAAGGAGCAACCAGACATGGTTATCATTGTTGGTTCCTGACACAGTCAGCCAGATGTTTAGACCAGATTTGGCATTTTTATCCCACCTATTAAGTCCTATCAGGAACCTGGGATAGGCAGATGTGGATGTTTTATGGTATTATTATTATTATTATTATTATTATTATTATTATTATTATTATTATTATTATTATTATTATTATTATTATTATTATTATTATTATTATTATTATTATTATTATTATTATTATCATCATCAAATTTATTTGCTGCCCATCCCGTGGTTCAAGACGACTCTGAACAATATCAAGCCAAGGTCTATACTTTAAGAATAGAATTATGGGTGTATTTCCTTTGTCTTCTTCCAAACTGGTGCAATTTGAGGCCGTAATCCCAAGTGCTCTTAGCCTGTAGATTTCTCTATAGCTGCCTCTAATGTGGGGGAAAAGAGAAAACTAGGGATATAAATGATTGAATGGAAGGAAGGAAGGAAACCATTGAAACGTGAGTTGAGTCTGCAACGAAAATGTTGCCGTGCAGAGCAGTGTTTTTCAACCTTGGCCACTTTAAGATATGTGGACTTCAACTCCCAGAATTCCCTAGCCAGCCATGCTGGTTGGGGAATTTTGGGAGTTGAAGTCCACACATCTTAAAATGGCCAAGATTGAGAAACACCAATGTAGAGCACTCCTATTGAGAATCCCCACCAGCCAATCAGCTAGATCCTGTTCCAGTATACCCCATTCACATTCCCTTCCCCTACGGTCTTTATTCGAGCAATATGTGGATGTGAATTACTGTATTATTATTATTATTATTTACCATGTTATTATTAATAGTAATAGTAATAGTAGTAGTACATGTAGTTCTCGACTTACAACCACAGTTGGGACCAGAATTTCCGTCGCTGAGCAAGGTGAAAAGTGAGTTGCACCCAATTTTACAATCTTTTTTGCCACAGTTGTTAAGCAAATCACTGCAGTTGTTACGTGAATCATCCGGTTGTTAAACAAATCTGGGTAGCCCTCCTTTGACCTTACTTGTTGGAAGCCGGCTCAGAAAGTCACAACTGGTGATCACGGGATGCTGCAACTGTCATAAAAACAGGCTGGTTGCCAAGCCCCCAAATTTTGATTATGTGTCCAAGGGGACATTGTAATGGTTATAAGTATGAGGGTGGTCATAAGTCACTTTTTTCAGTGCCGTTGCAACTTTAAAGGTCTGTAAACATGTGGTTGTAAGTCAAAGAATATCTCTGGTATTAATTTCTTTAAAACTGAGGCTTTGTTAAACCCCTTAAAGTGCATAAGTATCCACCATTCGGACCACACAAGGACTGGTGTTCAGGAATTGAATATTCCAATTAACCTACTGTGGTTTGTTACAATGCTTTCCACACGCACACACTGCATGAAAAAGTTGCCCAGTGCTATGATCCTCAAGACTAATTCACACATTCGTTCATTCACTTGAATATTTTCAAGTGAGAAACAAAGAATATGATGTCTGGATGGAGCAGGAGTGTGTGTCCTTCATATAACTTTTTTAGAAGGAGACAGTGAGGTGGAATTCTCTAGTATGCACGCTCTACTCACTCCATGCTACTATGTATGAACTTCCTAGGTATCAGTCTTATTGCATTCATAGGAATCTTGCCATCAGTAACGAATGCACTTTTGTTAAAAATAAGGACTTTGTAATAACGACTCAAAGTGGTTGGGACTGTAGCAACCTACTACTAGGTTACTATTACATTACTACTGGCTACTAAGATAGAGACATGCCATATATAAAACCCCCAATACCTGTCACATGTCCAAAGTCTTACTGAGGAGTCCTTGGTGCTCTCTGAGCTTGGTTGTTTTCTTGCAGGCATTTCATTTCATTTCATTCAAACTAGGTAACATCATCAGTGCTAGTAAGGAGTGGGGAGACCAGCCCCACCAACACTGACAGGGCAAGCTATTAGAACATAAACTGAGAGCAAACCCCACTCCCTACTAACACTGATGATGTTGTCTGGTTTGGGTAATGAAATGTCTTCAAGAAAACAACCAAGCTGAGGAAGCACCAAGGACCCTTCATTTCAACCGTGAGCTACAAATATTCTCCTTAAAATCCTACTGAAAATGATCAACTATCAATCCCATGGGTTTTTTTTTCATTGTAGGATTAAGTGGTAAACTGGGTGCTTCAATTCTGCAGTATTGAAGGCTTCCATTTCGACTTTGAAATTCCTCAGCCAGCCTTGCAAAAATCAGGCTGAAAAGGAGCAGGGATAATTCAAGCCAAGGATTTTTCCAATCATTTTGCCACTTCAATTTTTGCGCCCTCAATCTGGACAATCTAGTGGCAGAGCTGAGTTGTTTTGTACATAAACAATAGCTGAGCATGTAAAGTCCATAGTTTAGATCACTCTTTCTCAACCTTGGCAAGTGCAAGATGTGTGGACTTCCAACTCCCAGAATTCCCCCAGCCGGCTGTGGAATTCTGGGAGTTGGTCCACCCATCTTACATTTGACAAGGTTGAGAAATATTGCCTGAGATCGGAGGTCTTCAAACTTGGCCCTTTTATATGACTTGTGGACTTCAACTCCCAGAATTCCTCAGCCAGGCATGCTGGCTGAGGAATTCTGGGAGTTGAAGTCCACAAGTCATATAAAAGGGCCAAGTTTGAAGACCCCTGCCTTAGATGGTGTCCAATTCAAGTATGACATAATTCTCAGTGACGGTGCTGGTAAATTTCCCATTTGTGGCAAAAAAATTAGACTCCCTGCTTCTCTGGAGCTGAGCCCAAAGTTTTACCTGAGCTAGGTGTGGGAAAGGAGTAAAGGGATTAGCTGCACTTATGACAGAATCTTCTATTTTCTGAATACCTTTTGAGTTAAACAGAATTTGCTCCCTCTTAAACAAGTCTAGGATTGCCGACTTTGATCCTTTTTAAGGTTGTGTTACATGCATTATTTGTCCAATCCCTGAAAAACACACTGATGTAATTTGTACTGCCCTGTCAAGTTCTAATGTGCCTCAGTAACCAGGCTCTGTCCTGTAGCCAATGACCCTATCCTTTACAGGTAATCCTCGACTTACGACGACAATTGAACCCAAAATTTATGTTGCTAAGTGAGACAGTTGCTAAGTGAGCTTTGCCCCATTTTACAACCATTCTTGCCACAGTTGTTAAGTGTGAATAACAATCATAAGTCACTTTTTTCAGTGCTGTTATAACTTTGAATGGTCACTAAACAAATGGTTGTAAGTTGAGGACTACCTGTAATCCTACATTTGCTACAACCTGAGAGAGAGAGAGAGAGAGAGAGAGAGAGAGAGAGAGAGAGAGAGAGAGAGAGAGAGAGAGAGAGAGAGAATCCCAAAAGATTACAGAGAAATAGAGAAAATTTGCAGATTTGATCCTACTGTCTTTGCCAAGATGAGATTTAAGAAGAGTTTTAAGACTTTATTCTGCTTTTAACAGAATAACAGCTTGCTGTCGGTTGTTCTTTTCTTCTTTTTCCTTCCACCTTTTCCAGAATCGGAGCTGTCTCTTCAGAGCTGTCTCTTGGCATACTGCCGTGTTTCTCAACCTTGACAACTTTAAGATAGAATAACAGAGTTGGAAGGGACCGTGGAGGCTTTCTAGTCCAACCCTCTGCTCAAGCTGGAGACCCTATACCATTCTGGTCAAATGGTTGTCCAGTCTCTTCTTAAAAACCTCAAATAATGGAGCCCCGACAATTTCTGAAAGCAAGCTGTTCCGTTGGTTAATTGTTCCCACTGTTAGGAAATTTCTCCTTAGTTCTAGGTTTTTGATATTTTCCTTTCTATGTCTTTAAGAGAAGAAACAAGAATGGTAGCCCTCATGAGAAACAACAGGTCAGTGGCAAAAGATGCATTTTGCATTGAAGGTCACAGCTTCAGTTCCTAATACAGTATTCCCACTTAAAACAGGGGAAGGCAACCTCTAGTCTTGACCCACAAGTGGGGTTACATGGCTTAAGTCATTTTGGTTGATAGCCTACACAATCCTCTTGAAGCATAACTCTTGAAGATCAGTGGCATCTTGCACCGTTTAGTCATCCATCCATCTATCCATCCATCTGCATTTTTACTGCATTTTATATCCACCCTACTGCATTTTTATACCATGATATAAAAAAGATGTTGAGACAGCAGAAAAGAGCAACAAAGATGATTAGGGGGCTGGAGACTTAACAGTTGCAGGAATTACAGTGCAGGAATTACGTATGTCTAGTCCAGTGAAAAGAAGGACTAGGAATGATATGATAGCAGTGTTTCAATATTTGAGGGGCTGTCACAAAGACGAAGGGGGAAAACTATTTACCAAAGCCCTAAGAAGGCAAGACAAGAAGCAATGGATGGAAACTAATCAAAGTGAGAAGCAACCTAGAATTAAGTGAGAACAATTAAAACAGTGGAATGGCTTGCCTTCAGAAATTGTGGGTGCTCCAACATTGGAGGCTTTTAAGAAGAGACTGGACAGCCATCTGTCTGGAATGGTATAGTATAGGGTCTCCTGCTTGAGCAGGGGGATGGACTAGAAGACCTCCAAGATCCCTTCCAACTCTGTTATTCTATGTTCTATAATTTCTTTCCTACCTTCACTCAACAAACTCTAGGTGGCAGGCTACTTCTAAAAGCAATAATGAGAATTTAACATATTTTTACAGCCAAGGGGAGGGGGGAAGTCTATGCATGCTTCTCCGGATTTTGACATCATGCTCAGAAGGTCTGTTTTTTACTTTAAGGATTTTAATGGTGACTCTGAAAAACCCTCTAATGAGTGGAGAAACAGAAGAGTCAATATATCAGAGATAATGAGAGTCTATTAACGGTGAGCATGCTTTCTCTGATTTTTCCCCCCTCTTTCTTTCTCATTTATATAACTCTCAGGTTCACAGGAGTTGAAAAGGGAAAAACAAGTCTCTAAATAAGTAATAAAATCACCTTTCGTGACATCTCTATTTCATCAGGCAGCCAGTGACACCGTAGTCTTAGACAATTAGGCTAGAATTCAAATTAAAGGAGCAAGAGGCACCAGGCCAAGATATATGGGGGAAAGAAATAGCTCCTGTAAATGAGATGTCTCTTTTCACAATAGGTGGAGGAGTTAAGTCAAGTAGATATAATTAGAGTTTGTTCTTTGGAGATAGAAAAGAAAACGTATGTAAATAAAAATGCCAAAAACATTTTTCAGGAATCAGATTTTTGAAAATGAAAGAACGTAAGGATTGGAGGAATCATACGAAGTCTCTACATGGGGTCTGCTGAAAGATATATCACTGATTGCACTCAACTGAGTTGTTAACTAGGACATTTCTGTGACGTGCTGAAGAGGCAAATATAGAATAACAGGTGGTCCTTGACTTACGACCACAATTGGGACAGGAATTATTATGCAAATCACTGCAGTTGTTAAGTGCATCAAAAGCAGTCCTTAAGCGAATCCAGCTTCCCCCATTGATTTTGCATGTTGGAAAAGCTGCAAATTGTGAACACATGGCCCCTGGATGCTGCAACTGTCACAACTACATGCCCTTTGCCAAGTGCCTGAATTCTGACCATGTGACGGTCGGGATGCTATGATAGTCATAAATGTGAGGAGGACAGGTCATGAGTCATTTTTTTCAGTGCCATTGTAACTTCAAATGGTTGCTAAGCGAATGGTTGTAAGTCAAGGATGAAATTCAATGGTGAAAAAAGCAAGGTTCTACATTTAGGCAAGAAAAACCAAATGTACAGGTATAGTATAGGGGGTACCTTGCGCAATAGCAGTAACTGTGAGAGGGACCTCGGAGTCCAAGTGGACAATCACTTAAATATGAGCCAGCAGTGTGCTGCAGCTGCCAAAAAGGCCAACACAGTGCTAGGCTGCATTAACAGAGGGATAGAATCAAGATCACGTGAAGTATTAATACCACTTTACAATGCCTTGGTAAGGCCACACTTGGAATACTGCATCCAGTTTTGGTCACCACAATGTAAAAAAGACGTTGAGACTCTGGAAAGAGTGCAGAGAAGAGCAACAAAGGTGATTAGGGGACTGGAGGCTAAAGCATATGAGGAACGGTTGCTGGAATTGGGTATGTCTAGTTTAATGAAGAGAAGGACGAGGGGGGACATGATAGCAGTGTTCCAATATCTCGGGCTGCCACAAAGAAGAGGGAGTGAAGCTATTTTCCAAGGTGCCTGAAGGCAGGACAAGAAGCAATGGATGGAAACTAATCAAGGAGAGAAGCAACTTAGAACTAAGGAGAAACTTCCTGACAGAACAATTAACCAGTGGAACAACCTGCCTCCAGAAGCGGTGAATGCTCCAACACTGGAAGTTTTTAAGAAGAGACTGGACAGCCATTTGTCTGAAATGGTATAGGGTTTCCTGCCTGAGCAGGGGGTTGGACTAGATGACCTCCAAGGTCCCTTCCAACTTTATTATTATTATCATTACTTTTAATATCTGTTGAATCACAAATCCTGATAGAAATGCAACTTCTGGCAGCAAACGCAATCCGGTCATGGTACATGCAAAAATACCCGGGTCTTGAATGAACATAATTGCCACCAATGTAAAATGGACCCAGTATGATCTTCTCCT
Source organism: Azemiops feae (assembly GCA_023970755.1). NCBI lineage: Eukaryota > Metazoa > Chordata > Lepidosauria > Squamata > Viperidae > Azemiops > Azemiops feae. The sequence goes on along the minus strand of JALGBA010000850.1, from coordinate 223,534 downwards.
GAACAAATGCCCTGACCTAGAAAAACATAAAATGTTAGAACAGTGTAGCTGAGTTTTTATTCTAACATACTAGATGTTGACATGGACGAAACAGGATTGTTTTTCTGCATTCACCTGAGTGCACAGCCATAACCAGTTTTAAACCAAGTTAAAGAGAAATAGTTTATAGTGATATAAGTCAGGCAAATTTGCTGTTTGATTGAGAGTTTATGCACTAGAGACAAAATCTTTGTGTGTCCAATCACCTAGTCTAGTCTACTGTAGTCTAGTCCTAGTCCTAGTCCTAGTCCTATTCTAGCAACCTGGGAAAAACACCACAAGCTTTGCAGAGAGACAAGAGACAGTATCGCTGCAGAGGAATAGGGCCATGTCTTCTGCTTGGAAGCCAACACACTGTGCTTCTCCTTGTAGCAAATGTCATCATAGCGCTACTTTGATTCTGTTCTCCTTCTACTCTTTAAAATCATCACATCCTTTTTCTAACAGCAGTGTAAGAGACAGTCAGAATATTTCACTTCTTTCTAATTCATCTGCTTGTTTGGGATGTATACGTACACCAGATATGAAATCACAGCTGCCAATTCTTTAGCTGGGGTTGGCCTTCATACACATTAAATTCTTCCCAAGAACTAGGATTTCATACAGGTAGTCCTTGACTTACGACCACAATTGAGCCCCAAATTTTTGTTCCTAACCGAAATGTTTGTTAAGTGAATTTTGCCCCATTTTATGACCTTTCTTGCCACTGTTGTTAAAAATGAATCACTGCAGTTGTTAAGTTAATCACACGGTTGTTAAGTGAATCTGGCTTCCCCATTGACTTTGCTTGTCAGAAGGTCGCAAAAAGGAATCACGTGACCCTGGGACACTGCAACTGTCCTAAATATGAGTCAGTTGCCAAGCATCCAAATTTTGATCATGTAACTATGGGGATGCTGAAATGGTCGTAAGTGTGAAAAATGGTCATAATTCACTTTTTCAGTGCCATTGTAACTTTGAATGGTCACTAAATGAATTGTAAGTCGAGGGTTACCTGTAATAGATCGTATAGTATGTAAGTGGATCAAAGCAGCATGGCCTTTTGTAGTTAACAGAAGGAAATTTTATTTGATTTATTTAATGTTGTCAATGCACAGATTTTCTAAGCACCATCCAAGATTTTTTGGCATGGCCCCAGTGTACCAATAACCGCTGGGACCACCATGGCCAGTTTCTGCCATAATCTTTAGTAAAATATATTATTATTATGGCTCATCATACAGTCAACTAGATCTTTAGAGTGGATTTGGCACTTTTATTTACCTATCAAGTCCTTCCTAAGAACTTGGATTGGCAGGCGAGTTGTTGTTGTTGTTGTTGTTATCATTATCATTATAATTATAATTATAATTATTATTCCCTGAGAATTGGGGATCATAAAAGTAACATCTAGTAACCACACGGTTCTTGTTTACACATGGGCTGTTTTAAGATATTCCAGAATTAGGCAGGTCAATTTCTTTCTACATCCTTCTGTTATTGCACCTAATACCAATAATAATAATGACAATACCTCCAAAATTAAAATATTTTTTAATATTTCAAGCTAATCAGAGGTTTCCTATACCTTGTTTGCCTTTTTACTAGTGCATAGGGGAACTGCAAAAACTATGTTGCTAAATTTGAGCATTTTACTTTCCCATTTTGATATTGGAGACTGGGGGAGGGTGGACTTCAGGAGAAGCAACAGAAAGATGCTGGAGAGGCATTTGGCTCACAGCCCTGGATTCCCTCCACCTGCTTTTAATCATTGGCCAAGAAAAGGAATACTATGGAAGTCTTGCATTATTGCATAACAATAATACTATTAGGTGATAGAGATTTTCTTACGCGCCTGCCTATCCATTTGCTTGCTATTCAATTCCTTCACTACTCAAGCAGAGGTTTTGACATAATCCCAGAGTCCCTGTGGTTCAAACTGGGGACTGATGCTCCAGTTCCTAACACTTGGGTGGGGAGGCGGCGCATGCCCAGTGAAGGTTTTTCCAATTGCATGGCCACAGCCGAGCTCAGAATGGAACCGCTTTGGCCCGCATGACGCTCCATGTTTAAACCAGCAACAACAGAGCATGCAAGAAGACTTGGTTCACTTCACAGCAGTGAGTTTAAATGAATGTGTTTAGAGCAATGTAGCTTTTGTTGAGAATATATACATGCATACATACACAGGTAGTCCTTGACTTACGACCACAATGAAGCCCAAAACTTCTATTGCTAAGTGAAATATTTAAGTGAATTTTGCCCCATTTTACGGCTTTTCTTGCCACCGTTGTTAAGTGAAATCACTGCCGTTATTAAGTTAGTAACACGGTTGTTAAGCGAATCTGGTTTCCCCATTGACTTTGCTTGTAGGAAGGTCACAAAAGGGGATCACATGACCCCGGGACACTGCAACCGTCATAAATATGAATCAGTTGCCAAGCATCCAAATTTTGATCATGCAACCATGTATTTCTAGAAATACAATCAGCGGATAAGACATGCTCACTGTTTCCACATTTTTAATTCAGGAGGTCCCTGCATCTGAGGGAATAACACATAAACACACCTGATGAAATGCAGAATATCTCATAGCTGTGGATGGGTGTCATATGGACTTATTTGTGTAATCTACAGTGCTTACAAGATATTTTTACAATGATTTCCCCCCCCGCCACTTTCTGTCATAAGTTCCCTATGAAATAAGTATAAATAGTTGGTAGAATATACGTAATTATTTACATAGATGTGTCTATGTGTGTGTATGCACAAACACGATATACACATGCATATCCTTATACTGTATTTACATTTATCAGGGAACATACCAAATGAAATCAGTCATGCTTTGTATAAAAGAGAACGATGTTTCCGGGTGAAATTATCTTGTATCTTCTGGAAGACAGAAGCGAAGCAGAGCAATAACTTGTTGTTGTCGAACCAAAATGTCATGTTTGATTTGCACATATCAACCAGATCTAGGCTGTAGCTTCACCTCACAAGGACTTTGGCTTCTCTGCCCTAGAATTGTACCACCGGCGCTGTACATAGTCCTCGACTTACGATCACAATTAGGACCAGAATTTCTGTTACTAAGCAAGGCAGTCGTTAAATCCAATTTTATGACTTTTTGTTGCCACGGTTGTTAAGTAAATCATGTAGTCATTAAGCAGATCCAGCTTGTCAAAAGTCAGCTGGGAAGGTCTCAAATGGCCATCATGTGACCCCAGGATGCTGCAACCATCGTAAATGTGGGCCAGTTGCCATTTTGAATTTTGATCATGTGACTGCAGGGACTCTGTAATGGCCGTAAGTGGGAGGGCCAGTTGTAAGACACTTTTTTCCTATGCTGTTGTAACCTTGAATGGTCACTAAATGAGTGGTTGTAAATCGAGGACTATCTGTACTTGTTCTTCATATTAATTGCAAGTTTCCATCCCTGAAAATGCTCTTTGTTTTCTTCTTCCATCATATCTGTATCAAGCATTTAATGTCTTTAAGAAATTTGTTCCATCTAAAAGGGAAATTAGGGAGGGGCTATGTCCCGTCCCTGGGGGAATCCTTTCTTTGTGTCTGTGTAATGTAACCAATGATGTACAACAGGAAGGCACAAATTGAGATCCTCAAGGCCCTGGACATGACTCTTTAGTACAACTGCTGGAAATCTCCAAAGGTTCCTACAAATTTTCAATCTTTCATGTGTAGGAATTGAGAAATTTCAAAAGCCCAAATTCCTATCTGGAACATTATCATACTCACTATATTTAATTTCAATTAAATTTTATGTGTAAATGAACTCAAAGACAATGTAGTTTTTATTCCGGCTCTCGTTCACTACTTTATGCCGTAACTCCTTGTACATAGAAATCCTTTTCATCTAATATATCTCTTCCCAAAAGAAAAAGTCTAGGTAAACTGGCTAAATCAAAATATTGTCCTGGGAATTTTCTCCCCTTTTTGAGGATGACAGCATCAAACAGGACAGGACTGTGTATTCCAACAGGTTTACACATTGTGAACTCCTTCTGGAATGGGGAGGTTCTCCTTAGCCTGCTCTATGCAATCCACCTTCTTTTACATAAACTCAGACAGAAAGGGATAGATGCTCTATTGTTTCCTCATTTTGTGAGCTTTTGTGTGTCTTCCACAAAAAGCTCATTTTGGAAGGAGGAGGGGAGGAAATTCCCTGTTTTTACACAAGGAACGTCCTGTATTGTGTTTTTGTTCTGCTTGGAACTCATCAGGACTCATCTGGATGGGGGAAATAGACAAAATACTTACAATCCTTTTGGGTCTGAATATCCCAAAGTTGCTTTGGATACTGTAGTTCACTGTCAGAACTGAAGAAGCTTCTTGGATAAGAAACGAAACGTCTTCAAAGAAAAACAAAGTCCAGTTGCCTTTTGAAAAAGCACCTTTGGGACAACCCTGACCAACTTTTGATTGATGTGGACCAAGGCTTCATCATCACAAACCCTTGAGGGACACTACATCTATGGTTAACAATGAAACACCTGTATACACCATACCATATATGATTTCTCCCCATGGATAGCATCCAAGAACTCAGGAAAGAACCACAGAACATGGTCAAGTGAGAAGTATGGTGCTTTGTCAGATTTTGGCCATTTAGTTATCCTTTTATTTTGATCTTTGCACCAAGGAACACCTTCAGGATTAGGGTTTACCAAAAAGGCTACTCGTTCTAAGGCAGTGCTTCTCAACCTTAGCAACTTTAAGATGGGTGGACTTCAATTCCCAGAATTCCCCAGCCAGCTTTCTGAACTGAAGAAGCTTCTTGGATGAGAAACAAAACATCTTCAAGGAAAACAAAGTCCAGTTGCCTTTGGAAAAAGCACCTTTGAGACATGGGCTTTTTATGCCCCCAAACCCACAAAACTACTCTGTCAAAAGTTCAAAGCAGAGGATAGCAATGCATTTTCATCCATCCACCCATCCACCCTAGTCCCATTTTCAATAGGCAGCTGTATGTCTATGGAGATTCTCAGTCATCCAGGTCATAGTTATCCCAAAGTTGCTTTTTCACAAGGCAACTGGACTTTCTTGTTTTTCTTTGAAGATGTTTCGCTTCTCATCCAAGAAGCTTCTTCAGCTCTGACTGGATGGTGGGGGTCTTAGGCAGCTAAAAGAAACTAAGCCTTGAAGTATACCTGTACTTAAAAGAAATGGAAAACAAAGTGTCCCCAAAAGTGGGAGGGGGGAACCAGAGCATGAAAACCATCCTGACACTTCTCGTGACATCATTACATCATGTCTGCACTCACAGTAGTCCTCTGTAAGCAAAATAAATTCATCACAACAATAACCATAATTATTTATAATGCAATGTTTCTCAACCTTGGCAACTTTAAGATGTGTGGATTTCAACTCCACAAATTCTCAAGCCAGGATGCTAGCTGGAAAATTCTGGGAGTTGAAGTCCACACCTTTTTAAGGTGCTGAGGTTGAGAAACATTGATATAAACAATCAGTTGCCCAAACTTTGCCTGCAAGGTGCCACCAATTGGAATTTGCTTACTATATACACCTTAGAGCAGTGTTTCTCAACCTTGGTCACTTTAAGATGGGTGGACTTCAATTCCCAGAATTCCACAGCCAGCCTGGCTGTGGAATTCTGGGAGTTAAAGTCCATTCATCTTAAAATGGCCAAGGCTGAGAAACACTGGTTTAGAGCACTAGATGGAGGCATCGCTGGATGAGGTACGTCCATAATTCCCTCCATGCAACGCCTCCACTGGAATCTCTCATGCATAGGAATTATATTAGAAAGGCGAAGCTACTTGCAGCACACTACATCCAAAATGTAATTCTTCCCTTGCTACTAGCATGGATGCACTTAGATGAGAATTAATGAAATCACTTCCATGTGAAGAGGCTTTTCACATAAATTTAGAGCTGTCCTTGACAACATTTAAGTAATTTTTAAACAGCTTCCCTCCCCATTCCAAGGAGACACTGGTGCATTCACCTGAGATTCACCCACTTTCCAGCTTAGCATATTGGCATTTGTTTTGCATTTCAAACAAGTGAAACTAATACCCATTTGTTCTTTGGAGAATGTGATTAGCTCAGTTTCCTTTAGCCAGCTGCCTGCTCTCCAAACATGCTGGACTACTGCACCTGAGCCACAAGCTGGGGTAAGCCTAGATTACAATAGACGCCAGTGCCCACCTTATTCCGGTTCTTTCAGCAGTGAATTCATTGGCTCCCAAGTTTGATAGTCATTTAAGAAGATGCTTTGCTGAGTCACCTCTTCTGATTACAGGCCAGATTTGCAGAACAGCCCTTGCCAAGAAAGGCGGGCGAGGGGGATATACACGCCTTTATTACTGTACGCTACAAGTTCAGGCTGATTCCTTGTGTCGGCAAGGGATAGAAACAAAATTGTAGTTGTAATGGGGAAGAAGAGACTTGTAAAACGAACATAACAGAGGCTTCCTGGAGACTTTTCAAAAGAGGCTTGCTGTCCACCTTTCTAACAACTGGATGCAAAGCTCTACAGGTAGTCTTTGACTTACATCCTCAGCTGAGAATTTCCATTGCTAAGCAAGGCAGTTGTTAAGTGAGTCACAGCCAATTTTACAAACTTTTTTGCCAAGGTTATTAAGCAAATCACTGAGGTTTTTAGTGAGCCACATTGTCCTTAAGCGAATCCAGCTTCGCCCATTGACTCTGTTTGACGGAAGCCAGATGGGAAGGTTGTATGTGGCGATCACATAACCTGGGATGCTGCAACTGTTGTGAATACATGCTGGGTGCCAAGCACCCAGTTTTGATCACTTGACCCTGTGTGGATGCTGCAATAGTCACAAGGACAGGTTGAAAGTCACTTTTTTCAGTGGCGTTGTAACTTCAAATTGTCACTAAATGAATGGTTGTAAGTCAAGGACTACTTGTACAGCAACTCAGAATGTCCACAAAGGGGTCAAAAAAGTCAAAATGGAGGCCACAAAGCATGCAATTGAAGGCCCATTCCCATTTTTTTAATATTCAATCATATGATTCTAGCTGCCATTTTGACTTTTTCGGAGGGCGCTGCAGCTAGAATCTAGAAGCTAGAATCCAGGGGACTGTGAGTTCTAGACCAGTCTTAGGCATGAAAGCCAACTGAGGAACTTTGGGCCAATCACCAGGAGACAATGAGATGAAGTCCCGCCTTAGGCATGAAAGTGGGCTTGAGGACTTTGGGCCAATCACCAGGAGACTAATCCGTTTCTAGTCCCGCCTTAGGCCGGAAAGTCAGGTGAGTGACTTTTGGCCAGTCACTCTGTTTCAGCCCAACCCACCTCACAGGGTTGTTGTTGCAGGGAAAATAGGAGGAAGGAGATATGTTCACCACCTTCAGCTATTTATAAAAAATAATAAAGGCAGGATGAAAATAAATAAATAAAAATAAACTGCATGGGGAGCTTTCCCATGGGTAATAGAGATGAGGGGAAATTCTCATCCTCTATTTTACTTCCTCAAAAACCTGGAAAAAGAATGCCTATCAGAATTAGAAAATTATGCATAGTATAAAAGTGTTTATTTTGTCTCCAGGATCTCCAAGTGTTTATTTTGTCTCCAGGATCTCCAGATTGTTGGCTAATCTCCAAATCTCCTCTGATTCTAACATTATGAGAAACAAAAGTGGGAAGGATGTTCTCTTTGGCCCAATCTTTCCTAAACCAGTGCCCTTCGGATGTGTTTATTTATTTGATTTTTTTTTAAATCCCACCTTTATTGCTTTATAAGTAACTCAAGGTGGCAAACATACATCATACTCTTTCCTCCTCTCATTTTCTCCACAACAACAACCCTGTGAGGTGAGTTATATCCAGAATTGTAAATAAGTAGGAATTCTGGGAGTTGTAATCCCAACATATGCAGAAGGTTTTGCTCTAGCCATCAATCATCTGCTTTATTTCCAGCAAATACCTAGAGATGTTTCAGTTTTCTGCTGTGCAAAACTAAGCTGCAGGTTGGTCACTGAATTCTGACATCTTGCCAAAGAACCCTGATGACAAAGACAAAAAGAAGGTGGCAGATGCCTTATCCAAGCTCAACTCTTTTACTAAATCAACAGTCGGTACCATTTACTATGGTACCTTGCCCAGTATATACTATATTGTATATCCAGACAAACCAGGATCTTCTGGAATGGCCCTGTGGCTAAAAGTCAACCAACAGGTTATAGGAGAACTTGGCTATAGTTGTCCACAACTCTTAGAGCAGAGTTCTTCAACCTTGGTAACTTTAAGATGTGTGGACTTCAGCTCCCAGAATTCCCTAGTCAGCATGCTGGCTGAGGAATTCTGGGAGCTGAAGTCCGTACGTCTTAAAGTTGTCAAGGGTGAGAGAAAATTGTCTAGGAGACGACATATTCAAAAATACTCTGAGGCAGTGTTTCTCAGCCTAGGCCACTTTAAGATATTCATGCTGGCTGGGGAATTCTGGGAGTTGAAGTCTACATGTCTTAAAGTTACCCTCGTTGAGAAACACTGCTCTAGGGGTATTGCTGATGAAATCACCAACCTCACAAGTGAAGAGGAGCTGTCCCTGGCCTCATGTTTCAGTTTTTCCCAGCATTTCCACCCACCCATCGCCATAAATCCTCTAAGTTTTGAGAAGTGTGCCTCCTAAATGCTGCTAAATGCTATCTGGATGCGTTTCTCAGATTAATTGCTTTCAAAAATATACAGAAGAACCTTTCTTTGGGGCATGTCTATTCTTGTCAGTCATTCACCCTGCAATGCCAAGATTAAGTCTGATTTGCAGAGATCTCAGAAATGCAATAGGGGGAGAGAAAGTTTATTCCATCTTTGTCCTTGAGAATGTATTCTCATTTTCATTGCGTCAAAACACCATCTTGAGGGAAACAAGACAAACTGCTGATTCATGCAGAACTTCTCCTGTGCTACCAGACTTCCTAAAACCATTTCATCAGGATCACACAAAATACATTTAAATCACCTGAAAATTTCATCTTACAGAAATGTAAACTCACCCATAGGTCCCTCTTTACACTGTAGTGTAGTTAATGTTACTTTATGCCAGGGGTAGGCCACCTTGGCTCTTTTATGACTCGTGGACTTCAACTCCCAGAATTCCTGAGCCAGCGATGCTGAGGTGAAAGAGAGAGGTTTCCAAGCTGAGCCATGCTGGCTCAGGAATTCTGGGAGTTGAAGTCCACAAATCATAAAAGAGCCAAGGTTGCCTACCCCTGCTTTATGCAAACAACTCCCTTTTTATGACTTTCTGATCCCTTAATTTGGGGTAGAGTTGGGGCGACGTGGGGTGATTTCACAAACCCTGCATTGAGTTGAATTAGTAGTTTGTTTGTTTGTTTGTTTGTTTAATAAAATTCTCTTGTCGTTCTGATGCATTCTCTATTGTTCTGCCTCATTTTACCCTGGACCTCTGCTCTAAAGATCTGTCTTGAGGGCACCCCAACATCAAAACTGTAGCTAGAATGCAGCACACAGGAAATACCTCTGCATTTCCTTGCTGTTCTAATTAAGATGAACAAAAGCCAAACAGGTCAACATTGGAATTTCACATCAATATGGAGGAAAGACCAGCCAATTCCACCACACCTGAAGGTAGCAAACGAAACTGGGTGTGTTAGAAAGCTTCCAACAATAGAGAAATTGCTGGGGTGGAGCAATTTTTGAGAATACAGAATAACAGAATAACAGAGTTGGAAGGGATCTTGGAGATCTTCTAGCCTAGAGGTCCCCAACCTTTTGGGCACCAGGGACCGGTTCCGTGGAGGTTTTTCCGTGGACCGGGGGGGGGGGCGTAGTTTTGTGTGCTGCCTGCATCCCGCAGATGGGGCTCTCCTTGTTTGCGTGGACTGGTTTCTGGCATGCCGCGGACCGGTGCCGGTCCACGGACCGGGGGTTGAGGACCCCTGTTCTAGCCTATCCCCCTGCTCAAGCAGGAGACTCTGCCTACCATTCCAGACAAATGATTGTCCAATCTCTTCTTAAAAACCTCCAGTGATGGAGCACTCACAACTTCTAGTCAGCCATTCTACTGACTAATTGTTCTCAATGTCAGGAGATTTGTCTTTAGTTCTAGGCTGGATTGCTCTTTAATGATCTTCCACCTAATACTTCTTGTCCTGCTCTCAGATGCTTTGGAGAATTCATCAACCCCCTCTTCTCTGTGACATCCCCTCAAATACTGGAAGATTGCTATCATGTCACCCCTAGTCCTTCTCTTTGTTAGACTAGACCAGAGGTAGGCAACCTCGGCTCTTTTATGACTCATGGACGTCAACTCCCAGAATTCCTGAATCAGCTATGCTGACTCAGGAATTCTGGGAGTTGACGTCCATGAGTCATAAAAGAGCCAAGGTTGCCTACCCCTGGCCTAGACATATCCAGTTCCTACAATCATTCATAGTACACTTTAGCCTCCAGTCCCCTAATCATCTTGGTTGCTCATCTCTGCTTTTGCCTAATGGTGAAATGCATTGTATCAGGGACATCCCCTCCTGTTCGTGTCAGAGGCACCACTTAAGGCACTTTCAAGGTGAAAGAATTAGGCGGTGAACATCACCATTGCCCGGGGGACACCTGTGGAGGCTCCTTTCATGTCCCTGGAAGGAGCTGGAGCAAATGACGGGAGCTCACCCCGAAATGCAGCAGCTCTCAGGTTTCAAACATGGGCTTTGCTAACCTCTAACCCAGCATTCTAACCACATGAGCCACCATGCTCCATCAGGAGCATAATTTGTTGGGACACCATTCTAAGCAAGTGCTTATTGGAAAGGATGGAAGCTACCAACAAAAAGGCTTTCAATCTTCCCATTTTGGACAAGCAGTAGCATTCAAATTATTCTGAGGCATGATGGTACGGCATAGATAGGATTGGGTGTAGATTTCTCTGCAGTCTTTGTATCTCTCTTAGGTTCCCGTTGATCATCCTACAGTGTAGTCCTTGGTTTGAAGCCATCATCTATTGGAAAGACTGTCAAAGGACAAGCCTTGATTTAATAACATGAGACAGATATGAGGACTGTCAAAGGATAACCTTGATTTAATGGCCTGACAATGACCCACCAACATTTGGTAGCATCACAAGTACCGGTACCATCAAATTGCCATTTTCTGTGCACCAGAGTGCGCTATGTTTCTGTTCAAATGGTAATTTTAAAACTGCATTTAAACTAGAGAGAATGTACCCCTCATCTGGCCTACCATGCAAACCCATCTGGCTTGCAAAGTCTTGAACTAAATCCTTCTCTTTGCCAGCCCTTCAAACTCAACCAGACTTAGGAAACCAAAGTCATGCAGGCCAATAAATTTATTATAAAGTTATGGTAACAGAATCTTGCCAGTCTGAATGTGCCCCCCCACCAAGACAAGGAAAGGTCTTGTCTGAGATGCTTATTTGGGTTATAGTTCTGGCCCAGATTCAAGTTTCTTTTATCTGACCATTGTCTTGGTAGTGACTCTTCCTCCCTTTCCTGAAGGTTATTTCTTCTGCCCATTACATTCTTCCTCCTGGTCTCTTCTCTACCCTGGGCCATAAATCACTCATACCAACTTGATTACCTCGCCATCTTTCCCCCAGCAGAGTTCAAGATGCAAACCAAGAATCAGATGAGGAAGAGAAGGACTGATATCTGCCAATTCATCCAACACTTTTTAAGACACACTTCTAAATTAGAAAGCCCTGGTGACGCAGTGGTGAGAATGCAGTACTTGCAGCTACTTCTGCTAACTGCCGGCTGCCAGCAGTTTGAGTCTCACCGGCTCAAGGTTGACTCAGCCTTCCATCCTTCCAAGGTCGGTAAAATGAGGACCCAGCTTGTTGGGGGCCATATGCTGACTGTGTAAACTGCTTAGAGAGGGCTTTACAGCCCTTATATACTGTGAAGTGGTATATAAGTCTAAATGCTATTGCTATTGCTTCTCATCTCCATACAAAAGACCTAGACAACATTAGCAACAGCTACCTGTGTCTCCTGGCACATAAACTGGAGGACAACAAGGGCAGGGAAGTGAAAAAGATGCTGATATCATTCTTAAAGGTCCTGATGTTTCCTGGTCCACATATATAAGCCTACACAATGCTTCTACACATAAATACACCAATGCAAATGCAATGCACATAAATAAACATAGGCCACTTTCATGAGCTACTTCACGTTGGACTAGATAACCTCCAAGATCCCTTCCAACACTATGATTCTATGTCAGGGGCATGATGGCCTAGCAGTTAAGACACTGGCTTATCGACCGGAAGGCCAGCAGTTTGAGTCCCAAGAACTGCAGGACAGGGTGAGCTCCCATTACTTGCCTCAGCTCCTGCCAACCTAGCAGTTCAAAAGCATGCAAATGCAAATAGATAAATAGATACCATTCTGGTGTGAAGGCAACAGTGTTCTGGATGCCTTGGATATACAAGTAGTCCTCAATTTATGACCACAGTGGAGCCTAACATTTCTGTCACTAAGGGAGACAATTGTTGTGAGCTTTGCCCCACTTTACAACCTTTCCTGCCATAGTTGCTAAGTGAATCCCTGCAGCTTTTAAGTTAGTCACACAGTTGTTAAGTGAATCTGGCTTCCTGCTTGTCAGAAGGTCTCAAAAAGGGGATCAGGTGACCCCAGGACACTGCAAACATCACAAATATGTGTCAGTTGCATGCCAGTTGCCATTTTGAATTTTGATCATGTGACTGTAGGGATACTGCGATGGCCGTAATACAAGTCAGTTGCCAAGCATCCAAATTTTGATCACGTGACCAGGGGGATGCTGCAACGGTTGTATGTGTGAAAAACGGTCATAAGACACTTTTTTCAGTGTTGTTTTAACTTTGAATGGTCACTAAATGAATAGTAATAGCAGCTAGACTTATATACCGCTTCACAGTGCTTTACAGCCCTCTTTAAGTGGTTTACATAGTCAGCATCTTGCCCCCAACAATCTGGGTCCTCATTTTACTGACCTTGGAAGGATGAAAGGCTGAGTCAACCTTGAGCTGGTCAGGATCGAACTCCTGGATTGAGCAGTGAGTTAGCCTGCAGTACTGCATTCTTACCACTGTGTCACCATGGCTCTTAATGGTTGTACGTTTACCTATAGCAGAAGTCCCCAACCTTTTGGGCACCAGGGACCTGTTCCGTGGAGAGAGGTTTTTCCGCAGACCGGACAGTATGTGGTTTTGTGTGCTGCCTGCATCTTGCGGATGGGGCTTTGCTTGTTTGTGCAGATCGGTTGCTGGCATGCCACGGACCGGTACTGGTCCACAGACTGGGGTTGGGGACCCCTGACCTATAGTCATGCTGGCCACAAGGGTCTTTGGACAACACTGGCTCCTTCAGCTAAGACTTGGATACAACTGGACAGGGAAAACCTTTACCTTTACTGAGCCTATGTCCATATCTATGTCTTCTTTTAGGACTCAACTCTCTGAAACTCTCCAGAGCACAGTAGCTTTTCTGTGCTCTCCAAAACCACAGAATTACTACAGTGCTCCCTTGTTAACGCAGATTATGTGCACCGTTCATGCTATCACGGGATTGTAGCAGTATAACTAGAATGACTGTTCTTGTAATGTTTTCAGAAGGTTGTCCTAAGCAGCCCTTGTTCTGCTAGATTCTGATAGACTGCTTGGTTCAAGAATCTTTGCTTTGAATGGATTCCTCTCCCTGCCCAAAGATCAAAAGACAAGCTTAATGACTAACCTCCCTCCGTATTTAATTGATAAGCAATCATACAATGGGAGAGAAGGCATTGAAAACATTGCAAATCAAATTGGTCCGGTTAGCAGAACTGAATACTCTGTAAACAAAGGTCAGCTGGGTTTTGAACTGAGTTGCACTGCTACCTTTGATGGAAAGATCAGCTACTCTTCTTTGAGGCTCCAAATGACATGAATATCTATCTATCTATCTCCAAATATATAGTGAAAGAATGGGAAGATTTGACATTACCCCCTATGGAGCAATGGTTGGTGAAGTTGACAAATTTTGCTGAAATGGCTAAATTGACTTCTATAATTAGAGAAAAGATCCACATTTATTGGTGCCTGGATACTCTTAGGGACTTGTTTGTGTAAAAATGGGGGGAAATGAATGTGATTTATGATTTTGGGAATAGATTATAAAAATAAAAGCAATATGATATAACTTTAGAGAGAGAGGTTAAAATGCTATATTTGAATGTATAACTGATATGAGGAATATTGTAATACTTCTTTATAACTTCGTTATTTCTTTTCCATTTTTTCAATTTTTTTTTCTTTCACTTTTGCTTTTTCTCTAATTTATTTCTTTTTTCTTACTTACTTTATATTAGTTTTTCATTCTTGCTTAAAATTTTTAGTAAAAATTACATATAAAAAACCAAAATATTTTTCTTTCTCGGTCATAGAAGAAGTGTGAGAGGCAGCACAACATGGCAGATGGAAGACTGGATGTGGAAAATGGATACTTCCTCTACATAATAATCTTTTCTTCTGGAATGTTCTGCTTTTTTCTTTTATTCCTGATGGGGAAAAGTAACTTTCTGTCAAACTATTCCATTGTGGTTGGGTTATTCGTTATTTCCCTAGATGGCTTACACAGATAGCCCTGGACTTACAACCATTCATTTAGTAATTCTGAGTTACAATGGCACTGAAAAAAGTAATTTATGACCAGTTTGCACACTTACAACCATTGCAGTATCCCCACGGTCACATTATTCAAACTTTTGGCAACTGACATGTATTTGTGACAGTTGTAGCATCTCAAGGTCATGAGATCTCCATTTGTGACCTTCCCAGCTGACTTCCAACAAGTAAAGTCAATAAGGGAAAGTGGATTTGCTTAACAGCTATGCAATTCACTTAATGACTGCAGTGATTCACTTAACAACCATAGCAAAAAGGTTGTAAAATTGTAAAATCAGGCACAACTCACTTAACAACCGCCTTAGCAATAGAAATTCTGGTCACAATTGTGTTCATAAGTTGAGGACTGTAGGGCCACAATGATCAACCGCCTCTGAGTTGGGATTGGGATTAAAAACAAACCAATGCACAGTTTAGGCCAGGGGTCTTCAAACTTGGCCCTTTTATGACTTGTGGACTTCAACTCCCAGAATTCCTCAGCCAGGCACGCTGGCTGAGGAATTCTGGGAGTTGAAGTCCACAAGTCATAAAAGGGCCAAGTTTGAAGACCCCTGGTTTAGGCCCATAGTGCAAGGAATGGCAACACTTGATCTACCCAATGTTGTGGGACTTTATCAGCATAGTCGATAGTGAAGTAGAGATGGTATTTGTAGTCCAGTATCTGGAGCAGTGTTTCTCAAACTTGGCAACTTTAAGACATGTGGATTTCAACTCCCAAAATTCCCCAGCCAGTTGAAATCTGCGGCTTAAAACTACCAAGTTCCAGAAAAATTGATCTGGATGATCACACATTGTCTACAACTGCTATGGTCAGAAGAAAGCAAGCCAATTTGGCTGAGCTGGTCTGGACTTGGAAACAAAAACTTGGTTCATACTTGGATGGGGAATTAATTGGAAATCACAAAACTGTACACTAACTAGGCTGAGAAATTGGAGGGGAAAACACTGAAAGAAGGCAATGACATATAGTTGCCAAGAAAATGATGTAAACTTATCCAGAGCTCCTATCTTTATTGTTTTTATAAATAACTGAAGGAAGCCAACGTATTTTCTCACAACCCTGTGAGGTGGGTTGGGCTGAGCGTGAGTAACTGGCCCTAAGTCACCCAGCCTGTTTTTTCATGCCTAAGGTGGAACTAGAATTCACAGTCACCTTCTTTCTAGCCTGGTGTCTTAATCACTACACCAAACTGCCTCGAATTGAAGGAGATTAAATGAATTTTTGCCCCATTTACAACATTTCTTGCCACAATTGTGAATCACTGAAGTTGTAAAATTAGTAACACCGTCTATAAACGAATCTTGCTTCCCCGTGAAGTTTGCTTGTTAGAAGATCACAAAAGTTGATCCCATGATCCTGGACACTGCAACCGTCATAAATACATGCCAGTTGCCAAGCATTCGAATTTTGATCACGTGAATGTGGGGAATGCAGCAAGTCTGAAAAAACGGTCATAACTCACTTTTGTCAATGCCTTGTCACTTCAAGCGGTCGCTCAATGAATGGTTGTAAGTTGAAAACTACCTGTATTGCAGTTTCCCATCTAGCCATATTAAGAGGTGGGAACTTCAGCTCCCAGAATTCTGGGGACCCCTATCCTCTATATCAGTTCTGCGCCTTTAAGCTACTGCACGCTTCCCCGCCCGCCTGTCCGTCCGCCCCGCAAAACGCAATGAATTTTGCCCCCGGCCGGCCGCCGTCGGGCTCGATGGGCGAGGCTTCCGTGACAGGCAGGATGAGAGGGCGGGTCCAGCGGCCGAGGGCGGAGTGTCAGGGGTCGGAGCGGCCGCCGAGGTGAAGTGCGGACCACGTGGGGCTGCGACGGGCTTGACTGTCCTTCCAGCGGCAGCGCAGCAGGGCCGGCGGCGAAGCGGGGCAGCGGGCAGCGGCAGAAGAGCGCAAGCGGCGGCGGCGGCGGCCGGCCATGGTCATTAAGGCGGACGAGATGACTCCTGCGGGAGGAGCGGCGGCGGAACAGCCCAGCCAGAGCGCCGGCAAGGACCCGCCGAGGGAACCCGCAGGTGGGTGAGAAGGCGGCGGGGGAACCGGGGTAGGATCCCGGGGTATTGACCCGAGGAGAGCCTCCTGCTCTCCCCCTTCCCTTATCCCGGTTCATCTTCCCTACCTTCCGCCGGGGTGACCCCCTCCGTTTTGCTCCTGCGCCCGATCCTCACCTCGTTTCCCCCCCCCCTTTGGCGAGGTAGCTACCCTGGAATAACTCCCTTTCCTCTCTTCGGAGCAGTGTACGTGGGCGCCCCCTGCGGGGTCTTTTCTGCCCCCCCCCGCAAGACACGGCCGAGGCATTCCTAGGGAGTTACCAGGTGGGAAATACTAGCTTGTCCTCTTTAAGAGGGTCTTCCAGAGAGTAAGCTGCAGCCGCATGGTAGGATTTGAAACGTGGGGTTGGTGGGGGGGGGGAGACTGGAAAAGCTGGCAAACGGGCCTCTGCTCCCCCTTCTCCTTCCCTTGCATTTGGGAGCAAAAGGATTCCTGGGTCAGCCTCGGGATTATCTTCTGCTCCTCTGACTGACCAGGCCTATATTTCTCCTGGGCTGTCTTTAACCTTGCTCGAAGCCAAGGTTGCACTTTTCGCGTAGAGAGCCTTACTTTTGCGGGTAAAAGATTGCAGGGCTGATTTGGGCGGGTTGCAATCTGCACACCCTGGGGAGAGGGCCCTGGGTTGGAAGAAGTTGGGGGAAATGAGAGCTGGGAAGAAGCCTGGTCTTTGCTTTCTCCCAACCTGATCATCCTCTCCGATTCCTCCTTTTCCACCGTTTCCAGCGATTGGTAAAAAGCTTCAGTCAAGTTATGGAGCTATTGAATCCTTATATATTTTGCAGAGTGCATATGAAGCAATCATAATCGCAGTAACTTTAACCTAAAAAAAAAAAACCGAGAGATTGTGCAAAGGCAAGAATATTTTGCTCTTACTGCGGCCAGCCTGACCCCCCTCAATCCTCAAAGCACATTAACACAGACTTCTATGCAGCAGATTTACTGATTTTTCCATGGTAGGCAACTTTACTCAGGTGTAAGCCTCAAAGAATATGCTCTGGAAGGTTTAACCATTGGTGTAAGTTGGTTAACATGCAAGTGAAAGCTTAAGTATTTCTTACATATCTGCTTATCTCCATGACTAGAGACTTTTGGAGTAGGGTGGCCATAACAAATAATATTAATGATACCTGTGATTTTTTTGCTAATAGGATACTTTTGCTTTGTTGTGTGTGCATTATCTGTATTTTAAAGTGATAAATAAGCCTGCATGCTCTTAAGAATATAGAATGGGTTAATCTTAGGATATGGAGCTCCGCGTGATCGATCCTTTTTATTCTTCCTTCCTTCATATGTGGAAGAGAGTGAGTGAAGAAGTAGGGCTTACCTGAACTGTAGTACTCCCCTTTTACCTATATTACTAGTAGTTTTAGCTTATTGCCCTTCTTGTGTACGGGGTTTATTCTTGCGTGATTTCTTCTGGGGATGAACCCACTTTTACTAGTTGCCGTGAGACAGTGGTGTGTATAACATATCCGTACACTCATCTGTATCCAGAACGACGTTTCTTTTCATCTTGAGGATAGTGACCTTTGTCCAGCTTCCACTCCCTTCCCCCACTCCTCGCATGGCTTCCAGGAGGCTCGTTCTGCTCTGTAAATGTTGTGACCCCTATGTAACCTTCTGGATAAAGAGCTTTCCTAGGACTCTAGGCTTGCAAAGGCCTAGTCCTGTGGAAACGGCTAACCTGTGTCTAATGTCCTCCAGATGCACTAGATCTCACAAACCCTTGACCATGCTGGCCTGAGGGCTTGTGGGAGTTGAAGTCCAAAACATAGAGGCCTCTTGGTTGCGTGCTTCTAATCTAGCTTGTGGTTTTAGTGCTGCTTGGTGCAAGAATACACAATTTCTTCCACAAAGAAAACTATCAAGGGTTTTAGCTCTCCTTTCTTCATAAAATGCTGGTTTGAATGAATTTTGTGAATTTCTGTTCTTTGAACACCTCCAGACGCAATTTGAGTCTGCTTTCGCCGGACAAGGGCTCCTGACTACAGAACTAGGCCTCTGTTATGCAAAGTTCCTCATCCAATGTACATACTTTGCAGGGGAATTCATGTTAATGCTTTATGTATGTGTAGGCAGTGTCTCTAATCCAGCTGTTAGCATGGTAACATCTGTGGGGGTGCTAGGCACCTCTTGATATTCCTTATACCAGCCCTTCCCTATTGGTGCTTTCCAGGTGAGTTACTCCTCTAGAATTCCCCACCAATTACAGATAGTCTTCAACTTACAATCACAGTTGAGCACAAAATTTCAGTTGCTAAGCAAGACAGTTCAATTGAGTTGCACCCCATTTTGCGATCTTTTTTCCAGTCACTAAGCGAATCATGCAGTCTTTAAGCAAATCTGGCTTCCCCCATTGAGTTGGCGTGTCGGAAGTAGGATTGGAAGGTTACAGAAGGTGATCACGTGACCATGGGGATGCTGCAACTGTCATAAATACATCCCAAGCACCCGAATTTTGATCACGTGACCAGAGGGATGCTGCAATGGTTATAAGTGTGAAAACTTGCATAAGTCACTTTTTCCAGTGTTGTAACTTCAATCAGTAAGCAAATGGTTGTAAATCAAGGACTACCTGTATATAATCTAAATGCAATCTGGAGTGCCTCAGTAAACAAAGGTTTACAAGATTGGAGGAAGGCAATGTTATTTTGAGGGTGCCATTTAGAAACTACATTTGTTTAGTTGCTATCTGACATAATTTATGAGAAACTATAACAAGGGGAGACCACTTCGAATAGTAAGACTTTCTTATCAGATCTGCTTCTCTCTGGTTCCCCACTGATACTCCCTTTCTTGACCTGAATATCTCTCTCTCTCGAAGAGATTAGGACCAATCTGGACCAGCTTCCTTTTGGATATGACTTACTGCATGATTATCTTCACATGCTGTGCTAAACCACAATTTGCATAAGAATGGTTCATTTAATAAGCCACGGTTGGCTGAGTTCACACATACTATGTCATAAAGCGTGGATCACAAGCCCAAGGGATGGGTTGCAAAACATGCTACTGAATGTCCCCAAAATACATTATAACTTAAGACACTCAGCCTCTCTGGGGGATTATGTAGAATTTTCTGTCATCCTTTCATATGCAAACATTCTGTGCTATAATCTATTCCTTTAAATGCATTCCTCTTGATGTAAGTGATCAACTCAAGAAAAACTGGTATCTAGGCTTTGGGTATGGTTTGCTATTAAAAGCAAAGATCTACTGAGCATCCAGTTTCCTGTAATGGCTAACCAGAATGGAAAATTACAGAGAAAAATATGAAAATAGAAAGATTGTACATAATATGCTTGGGATAGACTGCCTTGGTATCTGGAGGTTCTGCTTGAACTGGCATCATGGTGTATACTGCATGTTACTATGCAGCATATAAAAGATAGAGCTAGATTTATCAACTGGATCTTGGAAGATGATACAATACAATGCATGCTTGATGTATTTGAGGAATAATTTTTTTGCATAGTCAGCTTACCAGCAGCATTCAGTTTTTGTATTTGAAGGAATTCCTAGGCCCAGAATTCATTAAGACAGCAAACACAGGTAGTCCTCAACTTATGACCACAATTGAGCCTAAAATTTCTGTTGCTAAGCAAGACATTTGTTAAGTGGGGTTTGCCCCACTTTACAGTCTTCCATGCCATAATTGTTAAGTGAATCACTGCAGTTGTTAAGTTAGTACACAGTTGTTAAGTGAATATGGCTTCTCCATTGACTCTTGTTTGTCAGAAGGTTGCGAAAGATGGTCATATGACCCCAGGACACTACAACTGTCATAAATATGAACCAGTTGCCAAGCATCTGAATTTTGATCACGTTACCATGGGGATGCTGCAAGGGTCATAAGTGTGAAAAACAGTCATAAGTCACTTTTTCTGTGCCATTGTATCTTTGAACTGTCACTAAATGAATGGTTGTAAGTCGAGGACTACCTGTATCGTGGTAAAACATCATTAAACACCAGTCTTGCAGTCAAGCAAACTAAATATATCTTGTTTGTCCACTTCTTGGTTCTTTTACTTGCTTTGTTAACTCCTTTCCCCTCTATATTTCTCTGGATTGATTACAACAATGTTCTCAAACTCAGCAATGTTAAGATGTGGGAACTTCAACTCCCAGAATCCCCCAGCAAACATGCTGACTGAGGAATTCTGGGAGTTGAAGTCCACATATCTTAAAGTTTTCCAGGCGGAGAAACACTAGAATAGAGATTTGAGTGGCACATAAAAATCAACTCAGTATATGCTGAGAAACTGCAATCTAACCATAGATCTCTCTTGACACATCACACTTGGAAGAGTTGAAATCTGGAAGCTAACGATATTAAGTCGTAAAACATGATTTATTCAGAGACCCCCATTTCTACATCACTGTAAGCTAAAACAATTACATTATTTGCATGATTAATGTAGTTCATTTGGTTGTAGCTTCTTGTGTTGTATATGACTCAATTTATTTGGTGCTTCCACTCCCCAAGAACCAGGCTTATAACAAACCATGGTGTAGCATATATCATACTTAAGTCTTAATACTTAGACTGAGATAATGAGGAAATATTGTATGTATTTGCATGCTTGAAATAATTCTGCCTTTATGGGAAGGGAATCAGAGGAGCTATATTATTCACCCACAGAAACAGAAACCATGTTGTCTCTCTTCACAACCCCCATCTCACACTTTCCCAATTTTTGTATTATTATGGACATTACAACGCACCTTAAACTGTATAACATTTGATGAAGATAGGTCACCTGTCTCCTTAATCACCTTTGGCATTTACCATCTACACTAAAATGGTTGGATCAGACGCGATGGGACTGCTTTGTTCATAAAAATGTATAACACATCCTTCTGGCTCTCACAAATCTCTCCTTCACAACTTACAAATTCCAGTGATGGGATTCAACCGGTTCGCACCACTACCGGTAGCTAATTTTTTGTTGCCCAGACCCAGAATGGCCTTCCGGAAGCGGCATCCACACAGAGAACCGGTTGTTCCCATATCTGAATCCCACCACTGACAAATTCTACAAAATATTTCTTTGGCTCAGGGGGAAAGAGGAAAAAATTGAAACCGAGCATAAAAACTCATCATTTAGTAGTGAATATTTTTTAAGTTTTTTCAGACTGGTGATAGGGGAAGATGTTAATCACTGTAGGGCACTCTGCTAAAAAGGGTATAAAAATGGTTTGGGAAAGGCTTGGGGGGGGGGGAAGGAAGGAAAGCCTGAAATTGGCACCCAGTGTGTGTGTGTGTGTGTGTGTGTGTGTGTGTGTGTGTGTTATGTTAACACCACAGGTTGAGCAGAGGTGAACAGTTTCTGGATTAGGTATTTCTTTTTGGTGTGTTTGTTATGCAGCGTATTAGTGTCTTAGGTTGCATTGTATAAGATTGCATTTTTTTCATGCCTGTAGCACTAGAAAAGCAAGCTACCTCTTATGGTTCTCTACTAAAATGGATTTCTAGATCTCTATAAATTCCGCCTTCCACACTGCTTTTTGCAAGGAGTTAACTGACTCTCCTTTCTCTCAGCCAATCATTTATGATCCTGGAAAGTTTTGAAAGCAAGAGAAAGTGTTAAGAAGGCGTTGGCCTCTTCCTGCTGCCAAGACTTAATCGGGCACCCTCTTCCCCTCCCTTTTTTCAGCAAGAGAGCTGGGAAGGTGGCAAGAACAGCCAAACACCTATTTGATGTTTGCTGCACTAAGTTAATCCATGCAAGAAGCAATCAGTGCTAGTGTTCACACATTGCTGCATATTATCGTATGTATCCCTAGTTTTGGCTTAGTCTAGTTTAATGAACCCAGTGGGTGAAGTTTGTAAGTCATGGCATAACAATGGTAAATTGCATGAGCCAAGAGTTTGCAGTTTCAGGAATACAGGTAGTCTTTAATAATAACAATAAAGCTGGAAGGGATCCTGCTCAGGCAGGAAACCCTATACCATTTCAGACAAATGGCTGTCCAGTCTCTTCTTAAAAACTTCCAGTGTTGGAGCATTCACAACTTCTGGAGGCAGGTTGTTCCACTGATTAATTGTTCTAACTGTCAGGAAATGTCTCCTTAGTTCTAGGTTGCTTCTCTTTTTGATTAGTTTCCATCCGTTGCTTCTTGTCTTGCCTTAAGTGCTTTGGAGAATACTTTGACTCCCTCTTTGTGGCAGCCCCTGAGATATTGGAACACTGCTATAATGTCCCCCCTCGTCCTTCTCTTCTTTAGACTAGACATACCCAATTCCAGCAACCGTTCCTTATATGTTTTAGCCTCCAGTCCCCTGATCATCTTTGTTGCTCTTCTGTGCACTCCTTCTAGAGCAGGGGTCTTCAAACTTGGCCTTTTTATGACTTGTGGACTTCAACTCCCAGAATTCCTCAGCCAGGCACGCTGGCTGAGGAATTCTGGGAGTTGAAGTCCACAAGTCATAAAAGAGCCAAGTTTGGAGACCTCTGTTCTAGAGTCTCAACATTTTTTTTACATCGTGGTGACCAAAACTGGATGCAGTATTCCAAGTGTGGCCTTACCAAGGCATTGTAAAGTGATATTAATACTTCACGTGATCTTGATTCTATCCTTGTGTTAATGCAGCCTAGCACTGTGTTGGCTTTTTTGACAGCTGCAGCACACTGCTGGCTCATATTTAAGTGATTGTCCACTTGGACTCCGAGATCCCTCTCACAGTTACTACTACTCCGACTTACAATCATTCCTTTAGTGACTGTTCAAAATGACAATGACACTGTAAAAAGTGACTTAGGACCGTTTTTCACACTTATGACCAATGCAGCTTTCCCCCCCCCCCATGGTCATATGATCAAAATTCAGGCACTTGGCAACTGGTATGTCTTTATGACAGCTGCAGTCCCAGAGTCATGCAATCATCGTTTGTAACCTTCCCAGCAAGTTTCCAACAAGGAAAGGCAATCTAATAAGCCAGATTTGTTCAATGACCGCATGATTCACTTAACAACCGTGGCAAAAAAAATGTTGTCAAGTAGGGCAAAATTCACTTAACAATTGTCTTGCTTAGCAATGGAAATTTGTGGTCGTAAGTCAAGAACTACCTATGTTGTAAATCTTAAGAACAAAGTATGGTTTACCACAATGTAGAGAAGACAAAGCTAGATCATATGCAAAAGGTTTATGCAGAAAGTCCTTGCTTGTCAGTTGGTCATTCTAGAACCACTTATGACCCATTTGAGAAGCTACAATGGCCACAAGCAGTCACATGATTCCAATTTGGTCACTTGGCAACAGGCTTGCATTTACGGCCATTTGCAGCATCCCGTAATTTTTGATTTATTTATTTGCCAGTTTCTGGCCCTTTTACTTCTAGTTTCTGGCAAAAAATGCCCATTGGGAAAAACTTCATGACCATGATATTCACTTAATGAGCACTGAAAAAAGCAGTAAAATGAGGTTGAGCATGTGATGACCCACCCTGATGGCCACCTCGATTTATGACTGTAATTCTGGGCTCAATTCTAGTTGTAAGTTGAAGACTACTTGTAGTAGTCTGTAGTGCAGTCATCACAGGCCTGGCTCACAAAAGAGAAGACAAGCAAAGGGACTGAACTGCTTGTCTTCAAGATTAGACGAACTGCAGATTATACATTTTGGTTAAAAAAAGGTACGTTCAACACCATGAAGGCTTTCTATTTAAGTTCTGAGTAGAGTAGTCAAGGACTAATAGTTTAGTTAGTGTAATGATAAGGAATGTAGAATGCTTTTTAATCTAGGATGTTGTATAAACCCACATTCAGTAAACCATTATTAACATAAATTTGCTTAGCTCACTTTGGAAAAGCAAGTCTTTATGTAAATTTGAGAGTAACTTCTATACAATGCAAGATACCAGTGTTATAAATAATATCAGATTATTAGGGTTAAAGCATAAGATGAAGGCAGTCTTTAAGTTAATGACCTAATTAAGACATCTTCCATTTCAACAAGCTCTTTCCTATTGGATCAGGATATTAACATGTTCAAGAGCATGTGAACTGAATTTACCTTAACTCGGAAGAAAACTAATAGGGAAAAATGTGTGTGGGGTTGTGTACGTATGGGGTGCGTGTGTGTGTCCTATTATCTACTTATTTGTAAACCGAGTCCAGCTGGCTTTAACAGGGATTCCAAGTCCTAACAGCTACTTGGAAATAATCTTTTTATTTAAAACACTGACCTTTATATGACATTTCTTCTTTGGCCCCCAAAGCTAATCTGCCCCCATCTTATCTCCTTCCACCTATGGAATATAATTCTCTGTCCATTTGATAATTTCTTCGTTAAACCTCTATTTCTTCTTACTGGTGTTTCTGATTGTAGAAATATTTCACAGCCTATTATTATTTATTCTGCTTTTATTTTATTCTCACTGACTTTTGAAACATAACTACGGATTATGACCACAATTAGAACCAGAATTTCCATTGCTAAGCAAAGGGGTTAAGTGAGCCACGCCGCTTTTACAACCCTTTTGCCATGATTGTTAAGCGAAGCACTGCAGTTAAGTCAGGGGTCTTCAAACTTGGCCCTTTTATGACTTGTGGACTTCAGTTCCCAGAATTCCTCAGCCAGCGTGCCTGGCTGAGGAATTCTGGGAGTTGAAGTCCACAAGTCATAAAAGGGCCAAGTTTGAAGACCCCTGAGTTAAGTGAAC
Source organism: Azemiops feae (assembly GCA_023970755.1). Taxonomy (NCBI): domain Eukaryota; kingdom Metazoa; phylum Chordata; class Lepidosauria; order Squamata; family Viperidae; genus Azemiops; species Azemiops feae. The sequence continues at coordinate 198,161 of JALGBA010000850.1, read as the reverse complement.
CATGCGGTCGTCAAATCCAGCTTCCCCCATTGACTTTGCTTGTTGGAAGCCAGCTGGGAAGGGCCTGAATTTTGAACACATGGCTGTGGGGAAGTTATGGCAGTTGTAATTGCGAGGACTGGGTGTAAGTCACTTTTTCCAGTGGCATTGTAACTTCAGTTGCTAAATGAATGGTTGTAAGCGAGGACTACCTGTATTTCTTGGGGCTGGAGCTAAATAACCATTCTTCAAACTGGTTTCTTCCCAAATCCCATTATCCACAAGCTTCATTGCTTTGCAATTATGTATGTAATGTAAAAGGTTTGCTTGGCTGCCCGTCTTAAGACACAACTCTGGCTGGCTCAACAGCAGCAACAGCAAAACTCCAAACTATAAAAACAAGCAAAGAAGTCTAATAAACAATAAAAAAATATAAAATCATAAAACACAACCCAAATCCAGTGCCTCAGTGATCCCCTTAGGATGGATCAACAACCACCCAAACATCCTCACCCTATCTCAGTGGTGGCGAACCTATGGCACGGGTGCCAGAGGCGGCACTCAGAGCCCTCTCTGTGGGCACGCGCGCCATTGCCCCAGTCCTAGGCCTTCAGCTGGGTTTTATAAAACCTTTTCGCTTTAGGCCTCCGCCGCCGTGTGCAAAAAGAAAAAAGGTTCAATCAGTCAATTTCAACTTCTTGCGGGGAAAAAAAAAATCTTGCAAAGTTGAAATTGATTGATTGAACTTTTTAGTCCCGCCCAGTCTGCCATTACCACCGCAGCCATGCCCAGCCAATGGGCCACACCCAGCCAATGGGCCACACCCACCCAGCACTCGACGATGCATAAGTGGGTTTTGGGTTGCAATTTGGGCACTCAGTCTCTAAAAGGTTCACCATCACTGCCCTATCTTATAATCAGTGCCTGGGTGGGTATTCCATAAGTTAGGGTCAGCCATACTTCTGGGGTCCTGCAATCTGAAAGGACAAGCAAAGAGAGGTGGTCCTGCAAATTACCTAGTCCCATACCATGTAGGCCTTTAAAGGCGACACCCAGCACCTTGAATTGCACCTGGAAGGAAATTGGAAGCAAGTGCAGCTTAACGCAGCAGAGGTATAATGTGAGTGAACTTAAAAGCACCCAGCTCTGTATGTGCCACTGTGTTCTGAATCAGTTGTAATCTGAGGAGTACAGGTAGTCCTCAACTTATGACCACAATTGAACCCAAAATTGATGTTGCTAAATGAGACAGGTAAGTGATTTCCCCCCCCCCCCATTTTACAACTTTTCTTGCCACTGTTATTAAGGGAATCACTCTAGTTGTTAAGTTAGTAACACAGTTGTTAAGTGAATCTGGCATCCCCATTAACTTTGCTTGTCCGAAGATTGCAAAAGGTGATCACATGACCCCGGGACACTGCAAATGTCATAAATACGAGTCAGTTGCCAAGCGTCCAAATTTTGATCTTGTAGGGATGGGGACACTGCAACGGTCATAAGTATGACGAACGGTCACAAGTCACTTTTTTTCAGTGCCATTGTAACTTTGAACAGTCACTAAATGAACTATTGTTAAGTCGAGGACTACCGTAATCTTCAGGAATAGCCCTGTGAAAAGCACCTCGCAATAATCCAAACTGAACGAATTTTTAGATTAGCCCATCTGGTAAGCGCTAATCAGAAATCTGGGCTCTCCAGTAGAGTGAGGGGTGCTTTGGGAGAGCCCAAGAGCGGAAGTGCTTTCTAAAGAGGAAGCAGGTAATGTTTGAGCGATCTAACTGGACTTAGGAAGATATTGTGGACATGCTCACAAAACAAGTTCCATCAGGACAGGGGCAGTCATCAAACACGCCTGCGTGTTTTGTGAGCAAGAGGGCAAAACAGTGGGCCCAAGGAAAGGGTCGTGCGTGCAGTAGTGCCCTCCAGGCAAAACATTGCTAGCCCCTGTTCTTATACAGACTGCCAGTGGGCATGGCTAAAACTAGTCGCGAATGATCAGAACAAAAACTCAGCAAAAGGACCCACGTAGTCTTTTACCTCTGCAGAACCACCTGCTAGTGACTGCCAGGATAGGTTCAGATTACCTGTTGCTGATTGGTTTTAGAGGGATTTTTATCTTATGTCTGAGTAACATCAGTTCTTCACGCCAGCACAGCTTAGCCATTAAAGAGCCCTGACTGGCCTCTCAGATCAGCGTAAAGCTGAGCCACACGAATCCCGGAGTTGATCTAAAAAAAAGTTAAGCAGGGTCAGACCTGGTTAATGCTGGGATGGGAGACCACCAGGAAATTCCACTGCTGTAGCCTAGATTGGGAAGCCGTAAAAATATCCTGGAAGAAGGCCGTGGCTAATTACTGTGCTACTTGCACCAAGAAAACGTGAATCCAGAGAGACACAAGTAGGCAAACCTTTCTAAAACTGCATCAAATGAATTTAGTACTTTCCATTTGATTTGCTGGAATAATTTGCTTGTGACAACTTGCAAATGTCTAGTGTGATTCAGTATAAGGCAGTGTTTAAACTACGGGAGATCATGTTGCTTAGTGACTGTTCAAAATTATGATGGGCCCTGAAAAAGGGACTTATGACCTGAATTTGAAGTTCCATTCCCCTCCCCCAATTACATAACTAAATTTTGGACACTCGGTTACCAGCCCACATTTACGACAATTGGCAATCTCCCAGTCGTGTGATTGCAATTCACAACTCTTTTTCCAGAAACCAGCATTTACTTCTGGTTTCTAGAAAAAAGCACACTATAGTGGATAATGGCTTCACTTAACAACCATGGTGTTTGCTTAATGACCACTGTGTTTGCTTTATGATCACTGTGGTCCACTTGATAGCCACGGCCCAAAAGATCATAAAATCAGGCATGATGATCCACTTTACAACCCGCATGACTTTTGACCAAAATTGCAGATTTAATTATGGTCATAAGTCGACGTCTACCTATAAATACCTATATATTGCAATTTGTCCAGGTCAGTTGAAAAACTAACACTTGCATGAAATGTTAAGCCTGTTTAATTTAAACCTTGGATTGGGGGGGTTGTTTTCGTTTTATCCTTGATGTACCAACCCAACCCATCTGGTCAGTTGTATGAATGAGTGCTTTGTGATCATTGCAGAAAATCCATCAGTTTGGTAAGTGAGAATGTTGTGTGAACATCACTTCTGAAAACCCTGTGGACTGCATACAGTTCTTGGGTTCATGACTTGGGACCTGAACGAATCCTGTTTGTGAACTCATCGAGTTGTAGTTTATTCAGCAAACCTCACTAAGCAAACGTTGGTTTAGCAAACGATGGAAGCCCAGTCATTGCCATGCAGCAATTTAAGCTTAATCTTAAACAACCTTAGCATATTGTGTAAATGAATTTGCTAGAACTTTACCTGGTCTATTCCCCATTCTGCAAATACAGCCTACTTCACAGTAATCCTGGATAATTAAAACTCTTTCCTCCCAGCCTTCATTTTGTACAGCTACCTACACATTGACATGGGTACTCATTTGCAAAAAGAACTGCAATTCCCTCGGCATATTCTTCAGAACAGGAGGGGAAACCCTCTTAGACTTCAACAGATGTGGATGTGAATTAACCCAGAGACCAGGGGACGGCTGAGATGGTCAGACAGACCCCTTTCCTTATCTGATTGTGCACATAGTTGGGGAAGAAAATCTTTGTCCATCCCAGGAAAAGTAATCCTGACACAATCTCCACAGGGAGTCCCTGGCAGATGTTTTGAAAAATAACCTCCAGATTGGGAAACTCAACATTGCTGGGATTAGGGGGGGAGACCCGCATTGAGGGTTGCAAGTGGTGAACAGAGAATGATACAGCTTGTCCTCGACTTACAACAGTTCATTTAGTGACCATTCAAAGTTACACCAGAACTGAAAAAAAGTGGTTTATGACCATTTTTCACTTACAACCTTTGTAGCATCCCTGTGATCAAAATTCAGATGCTGACTCATACTTATGACCGTTGCTGTGTCCCAAGGTCATGTGATCACCTTTTCCAACCTTCTGACAAGCAAAATCAATGGGGAAGCCAGTTTCATTTAACAACCATGTTACTAATTTATCAGCAGCAGTGATTCACTTAACAGCTGTGGCAAGGAAGGTCATAAAATGGGGCAAAACTCATTTAACAAATGTCTCAGTTAACAACATACATTTTGGGCTCAGTTGTCGTAAGTCAAGGACTACCTGAAAATATTTAATGGAAAAGTGATGCAAGGTGGGGGGAACAACTGAACTACCAGTGTGTTCACACAACCTGCTTATCCAGGTCAGACAAAAGATTTAGATGAAATGCTTTAGTTTAGCACGGTCTTGGAAACTTCAATTCCCAGAATTCCCCAGCCAGGAGGATTTTGAGCTTGATCGGTATTAACTCAGTGAGGGTTGTAGCTTACCCTGTACAAGTATTCCTCAACTTGCAACCACAATGGAGCCCAAAATTTCTGTTGCTAAGTGAAACATTAGTTAAATGAATTTTGCCCCATTTTATGACTTTTCTTGCCACAGCTGTTAAGTGAACCACTGCTGTTATTAAGTTAGTAACACAGTTAAGTGAATCTGGGATCCCCATTACGCTTGTCAGGTCACAAAAGGTGATCACATAACCCTTGGGAAACTGCAGTCATCATAAATATGAGTCAGTGGTCAAGCGTCCAAATTTTGATCACATAACCATGGGGATGCTGCAACAGTCGTGTGAAAAATGGTCATGTCACTTTTTTCAGTGCTGTAACTTTCAACAGTCACTAAATGAATTGTTGTAAGTCGAGGATTACCTGTAATAGATCGTATAGTATGGCCTTTTGTAGTTAACAGAAGGAAATTTTATTTTATTTATCAAATGTTGTCAATGCACAGATTTACTGTTGTAAGTCGAAGACTCCCTGTAATGCAAACCCAGGCCTTGGCAAGTATAAACCAACGATTTAATGCTGGGTTCGAAAGGCAGCCCTTGGGTCCGAAGGGGCAGGCAAGGCAGTTGATGGGGGAACTGCTAAACACACGTGTATTTGGCCTTTGTGGGTAGAAGGAGGGGGAAGAAGGCGAGCTAAAGTTTGATGGGGATACCTTGCCTGTTTTCAGAGGGGGGGGGAGCGATCGCAAGTCCCGGCTGGCCCTGTGTGCAAATAGCAGCGGCCCGACCTCTACTCCTCCTCTTTTCCCCTCCCGTCTCCTTTTCGCCACCTCCCTCCTCAAGGTCACCTTCACCGGGGTGCAAGTCCTGCGCAACCAATCCGGACCGAGTGGGAGGGCTTAAGAGCGCAGGGTTCCTTTAGGGAAGGTGTCCTTTTCTACCTTTTAGCGGGGGGGGGGGGAGGCGTTGGCCGGGCGGAGAGAGGAGGGAAGGAGGAATTCACGGAAGGATCCCCAGCCCGACCCGTTTCATCCTTGAGAGGTGTAACTCTCCCGTCCCCGACGCGTGTCCTAGAAAGCCGGCCCCGGACTTGGGGAAGTGGAAGCGTGCGGGGGAATCCCGATGCCCTTGGGCGCGCGCCTGGGCTGGAGCAGGGAGGAGGCGGAACAGGAATGCCGCCTTTCCTCCTCCTCCTTCACCCCCCCCCCCGCCGTCTCCGCGCACGTGGTCGTTTCTCTGTCGGCGAAGGTTCCACCCTTAGCAACAGTTGGCTCCGCCCCGGCGTTACCCGGAGAGAGATTTAAAGCGACAGGCGCTCTTTTTTTTTCTTCTTCTTTCATTTGCTTCCCGCATTATGCGGGTGTCTCAAGTCACAGCAAGAGTCAGCAAGCGATGTGTTCCTGCTCGTTTACGGGCATGGGTGGTGCCGTGAAACCACCGGGCCAAGGTGGGGCTTTGTGGAGCTCACGAAGATGCCTCTCTAGGCCAGTGGCTTGCCGTTAACAGGCGGTCCTTGACTTACGAGGGTTCGTTTAGTGACCGTTCTAATGGCACCAAAAAAAGTGACTTATGACCGATGTTCACACTTACCCCGTTGCAGCATTCCCCGTGGTCAGGTGATCAACATTTGGACGCTTGGCAACTGACTCGTACTTATGACGGTTGCAGTGTCTCTGGGATCATGTGATCCCTTTTGCAGCCTTCAGACAAGCAAAGGCAATGGGAAAGCCAGATTCACTTTACAGCCATGTTATTAACTGTGGCAAGAAAGGTCGTAAAAAGGGGCAAAGCTCACTTAACAAATGTCTCACTTAGCAACAGACATTTTGGGCTCAATTGCGATCGCAAGTCGTGGACTCCCTGTATTATGAAGCAGGTGATAAATAATCACCTTGATAAAGAGTGTTGTGATAAAATGAAAGAGGGTGTAGATGTATTTATGTGTGCCACCTTCAGTTAGGGAAGGCATTTTTTTTTTTTAAATTTAAACGGAAAAACAAAGAAGGGTGAGTTGTCATGCTGCCAGAGTCAGGCCACTGCTATAGTTTATATTTCCAAGAATGTCCAAATACAACAAAGTGAACAAGATACAATACTCTTCCCCTCTCCTCACATGCTGCTTGAAAAATAAATCTTGATTCATGGCTTAAAGGACTTGGATAGTTTTTCTGCTATGTGCGTGAACGTTTCCAAATCTCACCTTTGTTTTCTGAATTAGCCTGCTTTAATTGTTAAATTAGATGGTTGGGGGGGGGGAGGCCCTATTGCAGGACTGGAATCACTGCATGTTATTTAATAAACTAAGGAAAATGCACTGATTGAGATCAGGGAAGCCCCAATTAGAGGAAGAAATACAGGAAGTTTTCACTTAACTACCAGGTGCTATGTTTCAAGTTATGACTGACCTCCCCAGAGTAACTTACGTTTGGGTGGCCCCTCCATCACATAATCGTATTTCAGGTTCCTGGCAACCAGCTTGCATTTATACCATTTGCATTGTCCCACAATCACAGAATTGTGTGTGTGGAGGGGGGAAGGTTTGTGGGTTGGTTTGTTTTTGCCAGTTTCCAACATTTACTTCCAGTTTCTGGCAAAAAAAAAGCCCATTGAGTAAAACGGCTTTGCTTAACAAGCTCGGCATTCACATAATGATTGCTGCAGAAGAGGTCATAAAATTGGGCATGGTCATTTGGTGATCTGCTTAATGACCCCTGAAACTTGCAACCGTAATTCTGGGCTCAATTACGGTCCTGAGATGAGGACTACAATACCTGTATGGCAAATCTGTCAGAGTTTTCACATCTGAGGTGATTCCCCCAATCCTAAATCCGTTTAAGTCTGAGTTTTTAATTCAGAATCCAACTCTACAACTTTTCTTGGGGGACTGTGCATTGTTCCAGTTCAAGATCGATTCCAGACTTCAAGCTGTGGCCTTGCAACAAGTCATTTTTTTTTTCTGGGTTACGTAGGGGGCATTTTAAGCTTCAATAAGGCTCATATCCTATTTGAAATGTGACTTTTCAGAACTGTCCCTCTGTCGCCTCACTGCATCTTCCTGAGTTTCATTTACCCTAGAAGTTTTTTTTGAAAAAATGGTAGCTTGGTGATTTTGCAGTTCCTCCCCTGGAACTGCTCAGAATCTTTTCTATGTTTTATTTTACATACGACCCGACAAATGCAAATGCATATGATCTGAAGCAAAAATTCAAACAACGACAGAAGATGCAGGCAGTCCGTTTTCCATTTTCCGAGTGTGGAAATTACTTTGTTCTTCTTTCGTAGTGTTACAGAACAGGAGGAAAAGAAGACAGTTGTGGATTGAGGGAATGGAAAAGGCTGTCCGGACGTATTCTGGTTGCCTTTTAAGCCAAGCTCACTCTTAATCTTCCCATCTTCTGAAGAAACGACAATAATTGTGGCTTGTTTCGCTGCAGGCTTCCCTGATTAGATACAGTGTTCCATTAGCTGGGAATTCTGGGCGTTGGGGTTGGTGCATATACAGAGGGGCCTGGGATAGAGAAGGTAGGAGTAGGATTGCCAAAAGATAGGTAGGAGGAGTAGGATTGCCAAAAGATAGGACATGTGGTAAGTTTGGCATGCTAGGAATAAAATGGAGACCTTCCCTGAAATTGCCGAACCCCAGTGTTGTCTGTTGCAACAATGGGTGACATTTTGGAATTTGCAGCCTCGTTTTTTTCCCCAGGATAGTAACCAGAGATTGAATTTGGGATCATCGGCATACAAGTATGTTTTCCAGTCATGGGCATGTATGGGTGGTCCTCAACTTACAACCATTTGTTTAATGGCCATTCAAAGTTACAATGGCACTGAAAAATGTGACTTATGACCGTTTTTCACACTTAACAGCCCTTGCAGCGTCCCCACGGTCACGTGATCAAAGTTTGGATGCTTGGCAATTGACTCCTATTTATGACGATTGCAGTGTCCCGGGGTCATGTGATCGCTTTTGCGACCTTCTGACAAGCAGAGTCAACGGGGGGAGCCAGATTCACTTAACGATTGTGTTGCTGACTTAACAACTGCAGTGATTTGCCTAATAATTATGGCAAGAAAGGTCATAAAATGGGGCAAAACTCACTTAACAAATGTCTCGCTTAGCAACGGAAATTTTGGGCTCAGTTGGATCATAAGTTGAGGTCTGTCTGTAATGCCTTATGGAACCAACTCCATATTGCTTCTGTCTCTCCTGTGATGAATTGACACTGTAAACTCCTTGGGACAGAGACAGCATAATCATGACCCTATGTTGAGGTTGGGCATCCCACAATTTTTGAAGCACAAGTACCCTCCCAGTTTACAGCAACTGGATCACCCCAGGATTTCCTTCCCAAATACTTGGCAGCAAAACAAAATACAATTTGACCTACTGCAATCTTCATGTTCTTTTTTTAAGTAATTTGAAACTCATGGTCCACAGTAAAAGAACAAACAGTCAAGAAATATGCTATGGACTAGCTCTTAATAGATTAGCCATGACAGTTTGGAAAATGTGTCTTTACATCTAAAGAACAGAACTGTCCAAACTATTTCCTGTGATATTCTATGGAAGTAAAAGTTGAAGAAGCAAAATAGAAAAAAGTATTGAGGCTTTTGAACTTTGGTGTTTGAGAAGACTCCTGAGAATACCATGGACAGCCAAGAAAACAAAAACCAAATGGATCATTGAACAAAATTAACTCAAGAGTTCTCACTCAAGGCACAAATGACCAGCCTCAAATTATCCTTCTTCAGACACATTATGCCAATGTTTCTCAATTGTGGCAACTTTAAGATGTGTGCACTTCAACTCTAGTGAAGAGAAGGTCAAGGGGTGACATGATAACAGTTTTCCAAAGCCACAAAGAAGACGGAGTCAATCTGTCCTCCAAAGCACCAGAAGGCAGAACAAGAAGCAATGGATGTAAACTTGTCAAGGAGAGATGCAACTTCTAGAAATAAAGAGAAATGTCCTTACAGCTAGAACAATCAGTGGAACAGCTTGCCTTCAGAAGATGTGGATGTACCATCACTGGAAGTTTTTAAGAAGAGATTGGACAGCTATTTGTCTGGAACGGTATAGGATCTTCTCCTAGAGCAGGGGGTTGGACTAGAAGACCTCCAAGGTACCTTCCAATTCTGTTATTCTATCTTAAAGTTGTCAAGGTTGAGAAACACTGCATTATGCCAAGAGACAGCTCTGAAGAGACAAGTCTGATGCTGGAAAAGGTGGAAGGAAAACGAATAAAAGGACAACCAACAGCAAAGTGGATGGATTCAATTATAGAAGTGATGGGTGCTTCATTAGAAGACCTGAAAGGACCAGGTTTTGAGGAAGGTCTAGGGAAGTCAGTCAGAGTCAACTTGATGGTACATAATCAGTAGCAGTCGTGAGCTAAGCATTAATTCTGCACATTGCATTCATTCTGATTCTTTATATCACCTTAGAAGGCTTAAAAATTGCACCCACTCACTCAGCAGCAGCAATCTTCACTTCCCTAGATAAGCCCTTGGAAAGTAGCATAATGAAAGCCGAAATGTGACTCATGCTTCATCATTGCGCACAGTAATCCAATTTAAAATGAACTTCCCAGTCGCTCGGTTTTCCCATTTTATTCTTATAGAACAGGTCTGGAGAAAAGAAAAAAAAAGAGGCATCCTTCCTTGCAGATTTTTTAAAATAATAGTTCCTTGTAGGCAACTGCTGTTTTTCTTCCAGCTCTCCGCCATTTGTGTTATTTGGGGGTGGTAAAAAACATCTGCAAGATGCAGAAGGAGCTCTGAGCGTTTGTTTGTGTCTTGACTTGTTCAGAACAAGATTGGCCTCGAAGGGAAATAGCCCAAAAAAATAACCTTTGCCAGGAGTTTTTGGCTACTGTAGTGGAGACTGTTGAGACATGTTGGGGATGTTCAGCTTCTTATTTTAGAGTGGCAGGAAGCCCCATTGTTGGTTTTCAGCCGTTAGGATTAGAAGGGATTTTGAAGTGTGCCGGAAGGAGACACGAAACTGCAAGTTGTCGAACCCTGTTTGGAAATGGGAAAAAAAACCCCACCAATCGCTCCATCATCTCTTTACGTCTGCACAGAATATATTACAAGGCGCTAACAAGCTGATGTCAGCATAATAGGATCCTGGTGAACTACATCTCTGGGGTGTTTTCCTTGCCCTTGCATCACAGATGAGCAGATGCCTCTTTCATATTAAGGACTCAGTTTGGTGAGGTAAAAGTGCACATTTGTTTACAGCAGCCCGTACGAAAGCAATGTAGTTTGCGGTGTGTGGCAACCTACGTATGGAAACCTTTCATGGTGTTTCCGAAGCAGAGCGCCATCCATGGAGATGTCTCGGATCGCCTCTCCCGATCCTTGCAGGATTTGAACCTTTGCAAATGAATAAAAAGGAAAATCTTTGGCCCATCTGCAAAAAGGTAGGGGGTGGAAATGTGGGGGTCAGAGGAAGATGTGGGGTGTTTTTTGAGGATATATGGGTCTTCAGATATCCAGCTGTAATGCAGTTGGTAGTTTTTGCTGTGTATTCAAAGAGAAAGAGCCACAAATTGTTGGATTATATAGAGAATCAGAGAATCACAGGGCTGGAAGGGACCTTGGAGGTCTTCAACCACCTGCCCAAGGCAGGAATCCTTATGCTATCTTGGTCAAATGGTTGTCCAGTCTTTTTTCTTGAAAACCTCCAGTGATGGTGCACCCGCAACTCCAGGAGGCAAGCTGTCCGATTGATTAATTGTTCTCACTGTCAGGAAATTTGTGCTCTATATATCACCTCCACAACTGGAAGGCTAAGAGAGAGAGGGAAGCTTGAATATTCTAAAATTTAGCACTCTGGGCCTTCACATTCAATCAAAAGCCATGTGGTTGGTGGTTCCACGTAGGTGCCCCTAAAATGCAGGTAGTCCTCGACGTACGACCATAATTGAGGCCAAAATTTTATGTTGCTAAGCAAGACATTTGTTACGTGAATTTTGTCCCATTTTGCGACCTTCTCATAGTTGTTAAGTGAATCACTGCTGTTGTTAAGTTAGGTAACATGGTTGTTAAGTGAATGTGGTTTACCCGTTGACGTTGCTTGTCAGAAGGTTGCAAAAAGTGATCACATGACTCCGGAACACTGCAGCCGTCGTAAATATGAGTCACTTGCCAAGTGTCTGAATTTTGATTACGTGATCATAGGGATGCTGTAACCATCGTAAGTGTGAAAAACGGTCATAAGTGACTTTTTTCAGTGCCGTTGTAACTTTGAACAGTCACTAAACAAACTGTTGTAAGTTGAGAACTACCTGTCATTTGAGGTTCCTCATATTAAAGCCTGAAGTTGCTAATAGCTGCGTGGGGGTAGATGAGGAATGACTACTATTAACGTTTCTATACTGGCTTTCAATCTCCCTTGATCCCAAATAGTTCACGATGGTAAACGGAATGAACTTACAACTACTGTGAAGAATTTTGGAAGCCATAGTTTTGTTTTTTTCTTTTCTATTTTTCCACAACTTTTCCCCCTTTTTCTTGCACTTTTTGCTTTGTCTTTGCTTTCTTTCTCTTTTTTCCTCCATTACTTTATATTAATGTGCACCTTGCTCCCTTCTTCACCATCTCTTGTCAGTTTTAAATCGGTTCTAGTGTTACTATTGTTTTAATGTTTCATATTGATTTTTATTGAGGTAAATAAGGTCTAGGTAAGATGGACAGCTTATAAGTTTAATTTAAAAAAATAGTTTAATAGTAGTATTAGTTGTTCTCTTCTTTTTGTAAAGTTTCAATACAAATCCTAAACGAGATGTTAGACAAAATCTGGTTATAGTACATCAGCGTTTCTCAACCTTAGCCATTTTAAGATGTGCGGACTTCAACTTCCAGAATCCCCCAGCCAGTATCAACTGAAAACAGGGAGCTCACTGGAAAAAAAGCTGGAAAATTTAACAAAAGTTTTATTTGCAGCTCAGACCAGCCAAACCTGACGTAAGTCTTGCAAGACTGCAACTTCTTACAAATTGTGGTTGCCATGCCATTTGCCTTTTAGCATGGTTTAATTCCATACTGGGAATTCAGTTCTATATGTGGTAAAGTTGCCAGGTTTGAGGAATACTGACTTAACGGCAATCTGGATTTGGCCCGGAGCTTTTAAGTATTTTGTAGAAACTGAACACAAAAAGGTCTGAATCTTCTTGCGAAAAAATTGCGCACTTCAGCGGCTGCCTGAAAAGGCCAGACTTGGGATTTTCATTAGTCATATTTTCCACTCTAGTGATATTCAGAGCGTAGCATATTTAGATTATCCTGACTTGCAAGCAGGGCTATGAAGCAACATTTAACTGCAATTGTTCAGGGTGTTAATCCTCCTAAAGTAGATCATAATTACCTCACAATCTTAAACCCTCAATACATAATATCAGAATTCATAATAGCATCAATACATTAGTTATCTGAAGTCTTCTGAAAAGCTATTAGTAGTACAGGTATCCTCAACTTACAACCATTTGTTTAGCTACTGCTCCAGTAGTAACTGAACAGTAACCAAAAACAGTGACTTATGACAAGTCCTCACTCTTATTACCATTACAGCATCCCCATGGTCACATGATCAAAACTCAGGTGCTTGGCAACTGTCATGGGTTTATGACAGTTGCAGCATCCCTGGGTCATGTAAAATCAGAGGCAATTCACTCAACAACTGCCTTGCTTAGCAATGGAAATTCTGCTCCCAGTTGCGGTCATAAATCGAGGATTACCTGTTAGATGGCTTTCACACATATTGGGGACAGAGCAAACAGGGAACACCTTTTGATATAAGTATGACCCCCCCTCCCCCACGCAGACATATGTTTGAATGATTTAATATTAACTGTGTAACATGCTTTCCCCCCAAGGCAAAATTAATTTACCATGCTGTACGTACGATGGCAGTTCTGGAAAACAGCCAAGAAGAGAGATCCATGCCCAGATGGCTTTTTTCCTTCAACCCACCCCACATCTCCCCACGTTATGGCTATCAATCAACTGGGGTAACCAGTGATACTGGTTTTTCTGCTTTGAATGACTGAGGATTGAGTTGAGCTGAGAAGACAGGAAATGTTAAATGCACAGCTTCTATTAAAATACAGGGAATATACCCATTAATTATTTAAACAGCCTCAGGATGCTGATTAAGTCGCATTGGTAGATTATCTGGCAAAATCTATTCAGCGATTGACACTTAAAATATTCCAATCCATTTTTCCTCCCTCGTTGGGTTTGTTGGTTAAGGCAGGGTGCCAAACTCTGCTGGTGAAACTATTTAGGTTAAATGCTTAGGGTGGGGTGGGAACTGACTAGCAAACCCCAATTCTAAAATTCCCTTGATTAACCCTTTCAGCAGAGGTTGATGGCAGGGGCATTTGTCCCCAATAAAATTAATAATTAAGAAGAAATGCTTCATGTTCTCACAAACCTGTATTTAAGATTTCTTATTGGAAATTTTTGAACAAGTTTGTCATTAAATCTACATTGTCCATTTCCTAAAGAACATTAGAGTCTGAGCTGAACTCCTTGAGATTTCTGATAACTAAGTATAATACATATTTTGTAATAAATTAAGGTGACATGCTGCATAAAAGATATGTAAGGATTTTTTGTTCCAAATTGAGATCTTTGATAAGAAGGATAGTTCAGTAAAATGTCCAATTAAAGCAAAGCTTTGCTCAAGGACAATTAAGAGTATAAGCTGTTAAAATAGTAATTGTACCACACCCAAAATCTTTCTGTATAATGGATGCGTGCATAGTTCGAGGGAAGTATTACTGAACACAAATGACAGTCTGGAATCTGCCTGGTTTGATTATGTTATGTTCACATATTTTAATAAGTAATAAGTGTATTTTTAGAAAGCGGGAATCTTCATATAAATAGAGCAGTGGATTCTTTTCCCCCCCTTCAAATGAAGCATCTTCCTTAGCATGTGATCAGATCCATGATTGTATGTAGTTAGTGCTCAATTAACATGGAACAACATTTTCAGTTATAGTAATTATATTTTAAGAGCCCAAGAACCAAGTTTTGCTGTTTTTACATCTGTTTTTACAGTTGCCTTGTTTTTACAGTTGCCTTGGAAAAAGAGGGCATTTAAATTTTTATTCCAAAAAAAAATATTAATTTTTATCTGCTACTTTCAATGCCTCTTAAAAGTTGGAAACCTCTATGTTTAAAGCTAGACCAAATCTTGGCAACTTTTAAGGCTTGTGGACTTCAAGTGCCAGAATTTCTCAGCCAGCGTGAAGCTGTAAAGGAAGACTAAAATTCATGGTCTCTTACTTTCTAGTCCAGATCTTCCCTGCTTCACCAAATTGGCTCTCCAAATATTAGCAGAAGATTGTTATGTCATATGGATTTTAAAAGGGGGGGGGAAAGAACAGGAAGATTCCAAAAAACTCAAGAGATTTGGCTTGACTCCAACTTACTTATGTGATTACTGGACTTCTTTACAAAGCTCTCCATTGTTCAGCTTCAAAACCCACAGGAAATCTTAGAGAAAGGTCTGACGTTGGGAAAGGTAGAAGCAAAGAGAAGAGGTGACCAACAATAAGCTGGATGGACTTGGTTACAGAGGAGATGGGCGAACCATTTCTTGACCTGTGTCTTCAAATCCAAAATACAGTATCTTGTCTTGCCACCTGGATACATGGCCCTTCCACATTTTCCCCTGCAACCATTAAAGAAAAAAAGGAGAGACACTGGCTACATTTGTTCTCATCCATGGCCTATACAGTTAGTCCTCCACTTACGACCACAAGTGAGCCCAAAATTTCTGTGGCTAAGCAAGACAGTTGTAAAGTGAGTTTTGCCCCATTTTACGACCTTTCTTGCCACAGTTGTTAAAAGTGAATCACTGCAGTTGTTAAAAGTTAATAACACAGTTGTTAAATGAATCCGGCTTCCCCATTGACTATGCTTGACCACATGATCCCCAGGACACTGCAACCGTCGTAAATATGAGTCAATTGCCAAGCATCTGCATTTTGATCACATGGCCATGGGGATGCTGCAACAGTCGTTAAGTGTGAAAAATGGTCATAAGTCACTTTTCCCAGTGACTTTGAACAGTCACTAAACAAACTGTTGTAAGTCGAGGACTACCTGTATTGTATTCCTTCGTAGTCTGATCCATCTTAACATCTTATGCCTGGCTTCCAAGATTTTTACACAAAAAAACCAGAAGGCTCGAAGGAATGAGAGGAAAATGAACGGACCTAATTTTTGCATTCCCACAGTGTGGACAGTGGCCCATCTCATTTCCATTCTTTTAGCGAATGGTTAGTTTCAACAGTTCCAAGAAGGCTCCACACACATTTGCACCAGTCAGGTGACCCTGAAGACACAGATAAGCCTCCAGGTAGCTTTAATGACTCTCCAAAAGAATGCAAATGAACAGCTGTCTGCAAGGAGTATAAATCTTCCCATTTCCCCACCATCCAGTCAGAGCTGAAGAAGCTTCTTGGATGAGAAGCGAAAGGTCTTCAAAGAAAAACAAGGAAGTCCAGTTGCCTCCTGAAAAAGCACCTTTGGGACAACCATGAACTGGATGACTAAGAATCTCCATATACAAAAGAGAAACTACAGGAAATCCTCAACTTATGACTGGTTGCTTTAGTGACTGGTTGTTTGAAGTGACAACAGACCCTGAAAAATGGACTTGCAACCTGTTTCTGAAGTTCTGATGGCCGGGCCACCCCCCACTGTGGTCACATGGCTGCATTTCAGGTGCGCTCAGCCACCAGCCTGCATTTACAGCTGTGTGCAGCATCCCACGGTCACGTGACTTCAACTCATGATGTTTTTGCCCCAAACCAAGCTTACTTCCGGATTTTGGCAAAAATGCCCCATGGCAGACAATGGGTTCAGCTAACAACCACAGTTTAACAATTGCAGCGTTTGCTTAATGACCCTTGCAAAAAAAAAAGTCATAAAATCAGATCAGACATGTGGTTTACCTGCTTTACAAATGTCATGACTTAGGAGCATAATGGGGCAGGCTCCATTACAGTTGTAAATCAAGGACTACCTGTACAGTAAACCATGACAGAGGCTCCCTGCGTTAGTGGCTTAATCCACCTGTAAAGCAGTACTTTCCAAAAACTTATTAGTCCACAGAATTCTTAAATATCTAATAATAATAATAATAATAACAACAACAACAACAACAACCCCCAAAGCTAATCTGCCCCCATCTTATCTCCTTCCACCTATGGAATATAATTCTCTGTCCATTTGATAATTTCTTCGTTAAACCTCTATTTCTTCTTACTGGTGTTTCTGATTGTAGAAATATTTCACAGCCTATTATTATTTATTCTGCTTTTATTTTATTCTCACTGACTTCTGAAACATAACTACGGATTATGACCACAATTTAATAATAATAATAATAATAATAATAATAATAATAATAATAATAATAATAATAATAATAATAATAATAATAATAATAATAATAATAATAATAATAATAATTAATAATAATAATAAAGTTGGAAGGGACCTTGGAGGTCATCTAGTCCAACCCCCTGCTCAGGCAGGAAACCCTATACCATTTCAGACAAATGGAGAATAGCTTGACTCCCTCTTCTTTGTGGCAGCCCCTGAGATATTGGAACACTGCTATCATGTCCCCCCTCATCCTTCTCTTCGTGACATACCCAATTCCAGCAGCCGTTCCTTATATGTTTTAGCCTCCAGTCCCCTAATCATCTTTGTTGCTCTTCTCTGTACTCTTTCTAGAGTCTCAGCTGGAGACACCTTAATTCTCCAACCTTAAAGGAAACAATGATAGGGGAACTAGACTACTTAGCAAACAAAGCACACACTGCTCTGTTCAGATTCTTCTTTTTTGCAAAGAACAAAACTGGAAACCTTTGGCTAGATTTCAATTCTTTGCTTTGCACCAAAACAGGTTCCTGCAAAGTGTTTTTGACTAGGCCAATCTAGGAGCTCACGCGTGCAGACATTGACTCGTTTTCTCATTCTTCTGGATAGCAAGCCAAAAACTGTATTTCAGTTCGACCTAAATATTTGCAAGAGGAGCTGTTGTGGCAGCTTCCAAGCCAGCTACAAATAAAACCCAAGGCACAGGCTCAGAACTAACACAATGAAGCTTACAGACTGAAGGGCACCAACTTTGCTAAGATTTTAAACAAGGGAATGGGAAGAATGAGGAAAGCCACAGTCAATTAGGACGTCATGTTAACATTTCCCAGTGTTTATCTGTACTAAACGGAGGAACAGAAAAGGCATTGCAGCTAGTCCCTGACTTACAACCCTCCATTTAGCATTTATAGTAGCGCGGAAAAGAAGGACTTATAACAGGTCCTTGCACTTATGATAGATACAGCATCCCCACGGTCATGTGATCAGAATTCTGGCACTTGTATGGCATGTATTTAAGAAGCTATTCTCCAAAACACCTGAAGGCAGGACAAGAAGCAATGGATGAAAACTAACCAAAGAGAGAAGCAACCTAGAACGAAGGAGAAATTTCCTGACAGTGAGAATGAATGAATGAATGAACCTTTATTATCGAAGTATAACATGTATACAGTGAGATTGGCTGAGCCTCCCTCTGTGCCCCCACCACCACAACTCACAGTGACTACAAACCCCCAACTTATTACACCCTGTGAGCTAATTGCACAGCACGCCGGCCTCTCGGATCTATCATGCATAAAATTATTATGTCCCATTCAAGAGCCTGACAGCCCATGGATAAAAGCTGTTCTTCAGCCTGTTGGTACGGCTGGCTATGTTTCTGTATCTCCTACCCAATGGTAGGAGAGTAAAGAGGTACCGACCAGGGTGAGAGTCATCCCTGAGAATTTTCCTCACTCTACCAAGGCAACGAGCCCTGGCGATGTCATCCAGTGGTGTCAGTGGTGCCCACGATGTTTTGTGCCGTGCTCACCACCCTCTGTAGTACCTTCCTGTCCGCGGCTGTCAGGCCAGCATACCAAACCACAATACAGTATGTGAGAACGCTTTCAATAGTAGACCGGTAGAAGAGGGTCATGAGTCGTCGTTCTACCCTGTTCTTCCGCAAGACCCTGAGGAAGTGGAGTCTCTGTTGAGCATTTCTGGCCACCTGGGCTGTATTTATTTTCCAGGTAAGATCTTCACAGAGATAGACTCCCAGGAATTTAAAGGAGGAAACTCTCTCCACACAGTCCCCTCCGATGTAAAGTGGGGCAGGTTCCTCTCTTTTCCTCCGGAAGTCTAGCACCATCTCCTTCGTCTTACCGATGTTCAGGTGCAGGTTGTTCTCTAGGCACCATGAGGATAGTTTTTGTACCTCCCCCCTGTACGCTGTCTCATCTCCACCTGTAATGAGACCCACCACGGTGGTGTCATCTGCGAACTTGATGATCGCAGTGGACGGGTCGGATGGTGCACAATCATATGTGTACAAAGAGTACAGGTAGGGGCTAAGCACGCAGCCCTGTGGCGAGCCAGTGCAAAGCTTCAGGGAGGTGGATAAAACAGACCCAACCCTCACTGTTTGTAACCGGTCCCTCAGAAAGTCTTTGATCCAATCACAAATGGAGGGATGAAAATTCAAGTCAAGTCAGCTTTTCAATGAGAATACTTGGCAGAATGGTATTAAAAGCCGAGCTATAATCAGTGAAAAGCATCCTGACATAGCTTCCAGGTTTCTCCAGATGACTTGCTACCGAATGTAAAGCAGTAGCTATGGCATCGTCCGTCGACCTATTTCCCCTGTAGGCAAACTGATGTTTATCAAAGTCCAGTGGGAGGCATGTCCTAAGATGTTGGAGAACAATTAATCAGTGGAACAATCTGCCTCCAGAAGTTGTGAATGCTCCAACACTGGAAGTTTTTAAGAAGAGACTGGACAGCCATTTGTCTGAAATGGTGTAGGGTTTCCTCTCTGAGCAGGGGGTTGGACTAGATGACCTCCAAGATGCCTTCCAACTTTATTATTATTGTTGTTGTTGTCGTTGTTGTTATGCTGCAGTATCCCAGGGTCATGTGACCTTCCCAGCCAGCTTCCAACAAGGAAAATCAATGGGGAAGCTGGATTCACTTAACAATTGCAAGTGATTCACTTAACCATGGCAACAAAAGTTGTAACATTGGGTGCGACTTACTTAACAACTGCCTTGCTTAGCAAGGGAAATTCTAGTCCCAATTGTCATAAGTCGAGGACTACCTGTGTTAAGCAAAAGAAAAAGAAAAAAAAAAGTTGGAGGCCTAATTCCCATAAAGGCAGGAAAACCTTTTGCCTCAGCTGCAGGGCATCAGGTCCAGGATGGAAACTCTCTTGCTTAGCAACAGAAATTTTGGGCTTAATTGTGGCCGTAAGCCAAGGACTAACTGTACTTTTCTGCACACAGAAAGCTACTCTTAACATCTGGGCTCCAGCCATCTCTCATATGAATTCAGTAGAGAAAATATAGGCAACTAGAGGAATTCAGAGATATGACAGGACCACACATCTCAACCAGCTAAACTTGTAACTTGTCCAGGAATCATCTTGTAATTTTAGGAAGCAGCCTTTAAATCCGATCTTTCATCTCTCTGGCTGAGGGTCATCTGATCAGCCTTCTTCACCCGGACACCTCCTAGTCACACTGGAGGATAAGTGTTGTCCAAACCATACTTAGAGGGACAGACTGAAGAAGGTCGAGTCTCCCCAATATCCTTTACATCAGGGGTCTTCAAACCTGGCAACTTTAAGACCTGTGGACTTCAACTCCCAGAATTCCTCAGCCAGCCCTGGCTGGCTGAGGAATTCTGGGAGTTGAAGTCCACAAGTCTTAAAGTTACCAAGTTTGAAGACCCCTGCTTTACATCTTCAGTAACCTCCCTGGAAAATATTAGTGGTTGATCTTGGGTATAATCTTACTCTCTGTGCTTTGAACTATAGGTTGGAAATATCGATAGTCCTCGAGTTACATCTGTTTGTTTGGTGACCATTCGAAGTTACAAAGGCATTGAAAAAGTGACTTGTGGCCATTTCCCACAACTTAGGATGGTTGCAGCATCCCCCGTAGTCAGGTGATCAAAATTCAGACGCTTGGCATGACTGACTCATATTTATGACGGTTGCAGTCTCTCGGGGAATCATGTGATCACCATTTGCGACCTTCTGACCAGCAAAGTCAATGGGGAAGCCAGATTCACTTCACAACTGTGTTACTACGTTAACAACTGCAGTGATTCACTTTTAACGACTGTGGCAAGAAAGGTCATAAAATGGGGCAAAACTCACTTTAACTGCATTGCTTAGCAACAGAAATTTGGGGCCCAAATGTGGTCGTAAGTCGAGGACTACCGGCATACCACAGCAAAGTAAGAGCAGAAAACGTTCAGCAGTCTGTACATAGTTCAAATTATAATTTGGACCACGTACAACACACAAAGTGCTGCTCCTGGCACAGAATCTGAAAGAGGAATGTTCTGGAATGCACAACGTGTGGATCAAGAGCAGCATTGCCCCCCCCCCTCCCTGTCTTCCTCCGCGAGGATTAAAATGGCATTCTTTTCTTTGCCACCCTGCTGGGTTGATCTTTTATCCTTCCTTCTTGTGAGGAATTTGGTCTCCTTCCTAAAAACGATTCCATAGGGTATAAATAAGGCCAAGAGGCGGCCTGTAGTTCAAAGCCATCTGTCATGGGGCTTATACAGAGATTGAATTTGGAATTGCCCTAAAAAAAAAACCCCAAAGATTACAATGTCATAGCCTGGAAATGTTGCAAGGAACCGTGAAGATCATCTAAACCAGGGGTAGAGAACGATGATTTGTGTCATTTTATGATTTGTGGACTTCAATGCTGGCTTCAATGCTTCCATGCTAGCTCAGGAATTCTGGGAGTTGAAGTCCACAAGTTATAAAGGGGCCATGGGTCCTCACCTCTAATCTAGACCAGCCCTCCATCTGGGGAAAGAATCTGCTACTGCTGTTTGGAGTTAGCTAGTGGTCCATGCTAATCATTAATTGAGAAGATTCCTGTGTATAGGCTATTTAGCAATAAATCAGTTTAATTGGACCTTCACGTGTGGACCTGATCTTTCACACTTGACAAAGGGATCCTGAGATCAAAATGTTTGAGAACCACTGCTTTAGGGCATCCTTTCCACATGGCAGTCATGAGGGCATGGTCTAAAGCAGTGGCCCCCAACCTTTTGGGCAGCGGGGACCGGTTCCGTGGACAGAGGTTTTTCCGTGGACCAGAGGGAGCATGGTTTTGTGTGCTGCCTGCATCCTGCAAATGGGGCTTCACTTGTTTGCGCAGCCCGGTTGCTGGCATACCGTGGCCCAGTGCCGGTCCACGGACCGGGGGTTGGGGACCCCTGGTCTAAAGCAAGGAGGGGCAGCGATGTCACTTTTATGACCTGTGGACTTCAATTCCCAGGAATTCTGGGAGTTGAAGTCCACAGGTTATAAAATTGACATAGTTCATTACTATGGGCGATTTTCACTAGTGCTGTTTGAGGCTCCAGATAACTATAAAGTTAAACGATCTTCTCCTCCTTTCCCATGACCAGAAGTGCACCCTTCTACCACCGCTCTGATGAACGGGGACAGTTTGCACGAGAACGGCAAGGAGGAGACCAGACAAAACGACCACGAAGATCCAAACCATACAGACGACCAAGAGGTCATCGTCATCCAGGATACTGGTTTCACGGTCAAAGTCCATGCCCCGGCAGTAGAACCCTTTCCCCTACAAGTGAGTATTTCTGCAAAGCCGTTTGGTCTAACTTTCTCGGCAAGTCCCAAATCCTGATGAATCATCTGTTAGTCTGCCAGTTGACTTAGCAGTTATTGCCTCAGATTCGTCTTCCCCATCCTAGTGCCCTCCAGATGTGTAGGAACTGCAGACGCTAAATTTCCTAGCCAGATACATTGGCATTTCCTAGCCTGAAATCTCATTTGAGATGAGATTCTGAATTGATCCAGAACTAGGCTTTAAATTTGTTGCATGGCTACTTGCGGTTCCAGATGGAGTAATTGCAGAATAAATGAAGCTCTGTTTGTCTATGGAGATTCTCAAATCATCCAGGTCCCGGTTGTCCCAAAGGTGCTTTTTCTAAAAGGCAACTGGACTTTCTTGGTGTTTTTTTTTCTTTTGAAAACCTTTCGCTTCTCCTTCAAGAAGCTTCTTCAGTTCTATTTAGCTTTCTCCTAAAGTAGGCTCCTATTTAATTTTTTCAGGTATTTTTCAAAGAAAATGTATGAAAATGTATTCCACCCATGGTATGGTGGACCATTAAATACACAACCCCCCTCTGGGTCACTCAGTAATCCTGCCAAATCCACACTTTGCTTTCCTCTTTTTCCTCTTTTAAGGACTAGAAACAATCTGAAAAGTTTGGGCTTCTGCAGATGTTGGCTTCTTTGACAGTTCTGTTTACACAATCTTCTGCAGTTTGGCCAAAGTTCAAATAAGTGAGCAAGAGAGTAAATAATTCTCCCCCAGGTTAAATTCTTCTAGAGCGGTGTTGAAACTGATTGAATGCATTTTATTAGAAAAAAACAAGAAAGGCTGAAATTTGGATGGTGTGACATGTTGAGGATTTTCTATACAGTAGGCTTCAGAGGAAAGATTGAGGCATACACAAACATGCTGGCTGGGGAATTCTGGGAGTCGAAGTCCACACATCCTAAAAGTTGAAAAACACTAGCGTAGACCATTCTGAAGAGAGCCAGTTTGGTGTAGTGGTTAAGGCACCAGGCCAGAAACCAGGAGACTGTGAGTTCCAGTCCTGCTTTAGGCATAAAGCCAACTGGGGAATCTTGAGCCAGTCACTCTTTCTCAGTCCTAGGAAGCAGGCAATGGAAAACCACTTCTGCAACTTTGCCAAGAAAACTGCAGCAACTAATCCTGTCGGTTGTCAGAAGTTAACACTGTCTAAAAGGCACACACACACATGCATACACACACAAAGACACACAACATCCATTATTTCAGAGAGCTTGTTCACACATTGTGTTAAACCATGGTTTATTTAACAAGCCACAGTTGACTAGGTCCATCAACATATGAAGCTATAAAACCATAACAGCCAAGTCTCTATAACATTATAGGCAAAACTAAACAAAATATATTACAGTTTAGGAGGAGAGCCGGACACTTTTTAAAGCCATTGTGTAACTTTGCAGAGTTCAAGTATTTTGGGGGCCAAACTATTGCAAGGTCTCCCATAAGCACCATTTTAGTTAACTTTTTAACTTTAATTTATGGCCAGTGGATAACATCTAGACCTATTGTGGCTGATTTGTTTCCAACTCCTGATGGAGCAAAATGTGTGATCCAAGCCAGACCAGTACATTGAGTTGAATGTCCAGAGGAGCCAAATCAAGCCATCTTACGTATTCTTCTCCACTACATTTTCCTGATCCAAAAGCTGTGGATCATCATTTACAGAAGGAATCATATCCTTGTTATCTGCATTTAGAATTCTTCCTCTTCTATAGGGTTTGAGATAAAGACCATATCTCCTCCTGTTTCTGCTTTCTGAATTAACGTGATTATTCCTTAGCTTTTTTTGACAGTTGCTTTAAAAAAAAGTATTTTATTTAAATATTCCACCTTTTCTCCAAGAAATTTATTATTCAGGCAAGTGGCTGAGGAATTTGGGGCTTGATGTCCACATATCTTAAAGTTGCTAAGGTTGAGAAACACTAGTTTAGTAATTTGCTTACCCGCAGTTTTCTTAAGCTTGGATTAAGTTTTATCCTTCACTTTTGTAGAGAAGATCTGATTTCAATGTGTGTTTTGCTTTGAATGCCTGCACTGTATATTTTGAAAACACTTTTCACATGCCCTGTAGAAATCCTAAAGGAAAACTGAGGACAATTGTGACCCTCTCTTCTCTCGTCTGTTCCCTGCTCTGCCAGGTGTCCCCCCAAGAGATGGTGCAGGAGATCCACCAAGTTTTGATGGATCGCGAGGATACCTGTCACCGAACATGTTTCTCTCTGCAGTTAGATGGCAATGTTCTTGATAACTTTGCTGAATTGAAGACCATTGAAGGCTTACAAGAAGATTCAGTATTGAAGGTAGTTGAAGGTAAGCACTGATGTATAAGGAGTAGTTGAAGGCAAGAGTTGCTATCTAGGGCATGGTACATGGAAGGAAAGGTCCTTCCTAGGAACCCAACTACCCATTTATCTCTAGATGGTGTCTCCAGATATCGTTGATTCCAAGCATGTTGGCTTGGAATTTTAGGGGATCTGGTGTATCTGGATGGGCCATTTTAAAGAAGGTTGCTGTAATATCTGGTATCAGGGGGCTCCAGCATGTAGATGTTCCTCTTGATTTTCAAAAGATGGAATTGATCAAGAAAAGTCTTAAAGATATGTAAGACTCAGGAAAAGAAAATGTGAAAAGAACACAACAAAAGGAAACACTGCATTTCTTAGAGTCCAGCAGCTTAAAGCGGCATTTGCAATAGTTTTTAAAGTATTACATAAATCCATGCAGAATATGGATTTATTCTAGCAGTGTTCCAATATCTCAGGGGTTGCCACAAAGAAGAGGGAGTCAAGCTATTCTCCAAAGCACCTGAAGGCAGGACAAGAAGCAATGGATGGAAACTAATCAAGGAGAGAAGCAACCTAGAACTAAGGAGAAACTTCCTGACAGTTAGAACAATTAACCAGTGGAACAACCTGCCTCCAGAAGCGGTGAATGCTCCAACACTGGAAGTTTTTAAGAAGAGACTGGACAGCCATTTGTCCGAAATGGTATAGGGTTTCCTGCCTGAGCAGGGGGTTGGACTCGATGACCTCCAAGGTCCCTTCCAACATTATTATTGTTGTTGTTGTTGTTGTTAGTTTGATAAAGGAACTTTGTAACTTACAACATTAAGTGGTGTATCAGCTTTAGTTGTTGCTCAATTGAAGCTGATGCACCCAACATTTTTAATATTATCCATTTTAATGTTTCTTTTGAATATTGAATTTTAGTTTCAAGTATCCTAAGTCATGTTTTTTTTAATGTAAGTAGAAAAATTGGGTATTAGTGTAATAAACAAGAGAGCTGAACACAGATAGTCCTCGATTTAAGACTATGATGGAGCCTGCCAAGTACAGTCATAAATCGTGACAGTTGTAAAGTGGGTCATCACACGACTGCCCCAATTTTATGACTTTTTTTGTGGCGATCATTAAATGAATGCTGTGGGTTGTTAAGCGAACCCATTGTTCGCTATGGGAGGTTTTTGCCCAGATCATCGTAAATCACGGTCACATAACAGTGGGACACTGCAAATGACTGTAAAGGTGGGCCAGTTGCCAAGCACCCAAAATGCAGTCACATGATCATCGGGGTGGCAGCTGGCCATCAGAACTTCGGAGCTTGGTTGTGAGTACCTTTTGGGGAGGTCTGTCGTAACTTTGAATGTTTGCTAAGCAACCTTTTGTAAGTTGAGGACTACCTGTAATGAGTTTTTTTTGGTTTTTGTTTAACTTTTGTCTACTCCTCTGCATTCCCAGAGCCATATACAGTTCGAGAAGCTCGGATACACGTCCGTCACGTCCGTGATCTCCTCAAGAGCCTTGATCCATCAGATGCCTTCAATGGTGTTGACTGCAACTCGCTGTCATTCCTCAGTGTCTTCACCGATGGGGACCTTGGAGGTATTGAGAAATGGGTGCTTCTCTACTGAGAGGAACTGTCTTGCTTAGTCCTGAGCCATTGGGGTTTTGATGCAGTTCCTTCTGATGTGGCCCGTAGAGAAGGCGAGCCTAAGGCAGAAGCATACCGTAGCTTTCCAGGCTACACATCTGCGTTGTACCCTTATAAGGATAGCTTTTCTATCTACTCCATTAGCCAAAGCTGTTTAAAATTAATTTTACACATTTTGGCTGACTTTAAATTCTTACCAGTTCTAAAAGCGTAACCACCTTAACCTTTTTTAACAACCAAGTCAGCAAAAATAAGATTTATTATCAAAGTTAGGTTTTGTCGATAATCCGTGAAAAATTTCGCTGGATATAGGCTGCAAGTAGCATCATATCACCACCCTTGAGGGCTTCCCCCAAATTCTTCCCAACCTCGCAAATCTTGCCAAGGAGTGCCAGAATCTGGTGCAAGTTGTTTTGAGTGGTTTTCTTTTACATTAAAAAAAAAAAGACAACTTAAATTCCCATTTAATTTGGAAGGCTTGCAGACGACAGGGATGGGTGATGTCCATTGTACTCCTGTGATATGGTGGGTTGCTGATCTCTGGTTTATGCAGTAATACATTCAGTAGCGTTTAAGGCAGGGATAGGCAACCTTGGCTCTTTTATGACTCGTGGACTTCAACTCCCAGATTCTGGGAGTTGAAGTCCACGAGTCATAAAAGAGCCAAGGTTGCCTACCCCTGGTTTAAGGCACCAAGTTTAAACATGCTTGGTATAAACACACGTCTGTCATCCAACAAAAAATAAATAAAAATAAAAAACCTCAAAGGGCAGATTCAATGGACCACTAGCTCTTTTGCTGCTGTTAGTTTTCTATGTTTCTAAGTGACTTATTTGTCCTTTCAATAAAAGCCTTGGTCACATTTTTTAGGTGTTTGGGAAGACTTTTTGTAGAATAGCAGTTTGGCAATTATATAATTGTAGACTTTGGACTTAATCTGATTGACATGGTGGCCTAGAGGTCTAGCTCTCACCTTTCAATCAGAAGACTGTGAGTTTGATCCTAGGTAGTGGCAGATATTTCTCTCTCTGGGCGCAATAAGTATTTGTCTGCTGTGAACATCACGTACGCGTCAGGAACGGTATCTGGCCAGTAAATGCTCAGCTCCATTTAGTCACCACGACTCCACCCTGATGCAAGGGATTACAGGGTCATTAAAAGAAAAAAGACTTTGGACTTAATTGTCTTACCAGCCTGAACCTTCTGAAATGGTAATGCATTAGAGACCTTTTATTTGTTCTATTGACCGGACCCTTCCCTAAAATCCTGTCCTAATAGAACCACTGCAGAGAAAGCTCCTTATGGGGCTTGGTGGACAAGAACACTTTTCTATAACTGCTGATTAAGTCATACAGCAGAGGTCTTCAAACTTGGCCCTTTTATGACTTGTGGACTTCAACTCCCAGAATTCCTCAGCCAGCGTGCCTGGCTGAGGAATTCTGGGAGTTGAAGTCCACAAGTCATAAAAGGGCCAAGTTTGAAGACCCCTGTCATATAGCAATAGGAATAGCACTTAGACTTATATACCGCTTCGCAGTGCTTTACATCCCTCTCTAAGCGGTTTACAGAGTCAGCCTATTTGCCCCCAACAATCTGGGTCCTCAGTTTACCAACCTCGGAAGGATGGAGGGCTGAGTCAACTTTGAGCCTGTGAGAATTGAACTGCCAAACTGCTGGCAGCTGGCAGTCAGCAGAAGTCGCCTGCAGTACTGCATTCTAACCACTGCGCCACCACGGCTCTTATGAATGCAGAATGATGATGAATTGGGGGGGAAAAACCCACTTATTGCATACAATTCAGCACCCTAGTGTCACCTCTACCCCATCCCAAATATGAGCCTTGGTCCCGTTCTTTTTCCCTTTTAATCTATCCAACTTCCAGATTTGGGATGCAGGGAACAAAAAACCTAGTCCACATATAGAGATCTTTTTCATGGAGAGGTTGATTTCGAGACTATGCAAAGCACTGCTTACGAAGTGATTCAAGTGCATGTCTAAAACTGCTGGTAGAGATAGATAGATAGATAACCTTTATTGTCATTTTTATATTGGCACAATGGCACACATCAAAAATGAAATTTAGTTGCCCGTTCTCAAAGTGAAACATATACATGACACACACCTAAACATACTATGTACAACATATATATAGACCCACATCCCTACATATACATAGCAAATAAATATTAAATATATCAAAGCACCGAGGCATCCCGTGGTCTGCTTCCTGCCCTACGTGCGGGGACCTAGCTCATGGGGCGGGGGGAGAATAGGTTGGGGTGCTGCAGTGTCCCTGGGGTTGGTCGTAAGGGCGAATGTAGCTCAACTTTGCTCGTATGATTGCAGTGGTGGTGCTGCAGCAGCTGTAATTTTGAAAACTGGTGATAAGTAGCTATTGGGATGGGGAGGTCTGTCACAACTGCCAACAGTGGTTAAGTTGTAAGTTATAAGTTGAGGTGTCAACGCTGCTAATATAGGATATTATTGCTTTGACAAGATATGCAGAACTGTCTGGTATTTTTAGAGTTAATTTCAGTTGATGGTGGGCGGGGGGAGGAGAAAGATAGGAAAGCGAGGGATAAGGAACAGAAGTGAATCTTTGCCCTTCAGGCTAATTGGAGAATGTGAATTATGACTGCCAAATAGGGGAGGGGAATAGCTTGAAATGTAATGTGCAAAGAAAAGGAAATTCAGATCTTGGCATCCATTCAATATGTGCCAGACATTGTGTTCGCGATGAAAGACTTTTCAGGATAAACAATGCCTGGAAGTTCTTTGAAGTGCTCCAGTAGTCGGAACCTTGACATGAGGACTATCAGTATCAGAGAATGAAGGTTTTCTCCCTTTTCTTTGTAAGGGCCAACTTTCCGGTCCTCATGGTCTCTTCTTGGAAGTGTGAATTGGACCACGGATGACAAGATGAAGTCATTTGTCCTCTTTTAAGTTCACCTGCTGGGCCTACCCTGATGACGCTAATACCTTTTTTTTTTAATCTCCCCCCCCCCCCCCATGTTTTGATTCTAGACAGCGGCAAGCGGAAGAAGAAGGGTACAGAAATGGAGCAGATTGACTGCACCCCTCCTGATCACATCTTACCTGGGAGCAAAGAGAGGCCGCTCTGCCCTCTTCAGCCTCAGAACCGAGACTTGAAGGTAGCACCCGTAGATCTGCAAGTAGGGGGAAGCTGGTGGCCACTTCCAGCACTTGTTCAGAATGCCTGCCTCCACTCACCTGCTCTCCTCCCCGATAAACCCCACCTTTCTCGGTGTTCCACGCCAAGGAAGCCCACAAAGAGGCAGGCATTGCTTGGTCAGAAGCACTGGGGGTATTTCCTATATAAATTCCAAAGGAAAAAGCATTGAAACCAAGACTACCAATGGGGGCCAGTCCATACAGTAATGTTATTTCTGTGTATGGTACAGTATCTCATTTGCTGGTGGAGAGGGAGAGGGAGGGAGGGAGGGAGGGAGGGAGAGAGAGTAAAATGGAAGTAGAAATCCAGATAACCCATCCTCCACATGCACGATTCATTTTCCTTCTAAAAATACAGGAAGAAATTTTCATACAGAAAGTAGTCCTTGTTTAGTGGCCACTCATTGTTTTGCCAAGGGTCAGGGCGGTGATTGGAGGTCCAGGCAATTTGTTCTTCTGGATCCAGAGACAATAAGCGCATCAGTAAATAAAGGGATTTTAAGCTTCATTATTACCTCAAGCAAAGGGATTTAAAAACATGAAAGCATATATACCGAGAAAGTTGAGATCAAAAATCTCTTATAAGGAGCTCCTTAATAACGACAGCAGAGATATTCCAAGGATGGCCACTTTCCTCAACATCCAGGGCTAGGCTCCGTGCAGAAGCTCCCCAGAGAAAATAACAGCCACCCCAAGGTTTTTATCAAAACCAGGCACCGTGACCTCGTGGCCCTGTTACGGTCAGGAGGCTGCAAAACCTGCCCATGGCCGGCTGGCTTGCACAGGATTCTGGGATGGGAATCGAAAATCTGAGACTTTCACAGTAAGGAAAGCTTTGCAGCTGCATGAAGGCTCCTCCTCCTTTATTCAATAAACAAGAATAAAGAAAGCAGGTTAGGTCAGAATGAGCTCTAAACTTCTAGACCATGGGTAGGCAACCTCGGCTCTTTTATGACTCATGGACTTCAACTCCCAGAATTCCTGAGTCAGCATAGCTGACTCAGGAATTCTGAGAGTTGAAGTCCATGAGTCATAAAAGAGCTGAGGTTGCCTACCCCTGTTCTAGACTTTCAATTTGAAGGAGAAATCAAAATAGGTCACTAAATTCCTAGAAATAACAATGGTTTTCCACATTGCCACTACTGCACTCATTTGGTGAATGTTCAGTTATAAGGGCACTGAATGAGTGAGATTTATGACCAGTCCTCATAGTTGCGGCCATCGCAGCAGCTCCACAATCATATGATCTGGGCAAGTGGCAACTCGTTCTGAATTATGATGGTCACAGCATCCCGCAGTCACGGGATGACCATTGGAGACTTTCGCTACTGGCTTCCAACAAGCAGGGTCAACAGGAAAGCTGGCAGGAGATGGTGATCATGTGATTGTGGGATGCTGCAACTACAAAGGATTCGTCCACAAACAGCATCTTAAGACAGCCAGGACTGCCGTCATAAGTTGGCCGTACAGATGTTGTGCCGTACAGCCGCATCTCTTAATGACAGAATTCCTAGCGCTGATTACCATCGTTAAGCAAGGGCTTCTTGTACCAAGGCAGGTCATTCGTTAACCGGTTCACAATTGGCTGTCAAATCATAACCGCTTGTCTTGGTCTTGGATAAGAATTTTTCTGAGTCCAGCTTGCAGCTGGTTTGCACCGACCTTAAGACCCACTGCATACAAAGTGTATTCTGGCTGCTGAACCTCACAACGATCTCCCAGCAAGAAGAAGCTGCATGAATACCCCAAAGCTTCCCAGAGCACATGCTTCTTCTGGAAATCTGGCATGGTAGCAGAGGAGGAAATTTCTAATGATATGGGAAACATTTCAAGTGTGAACGGCTCCAATTGCGAAATGCCTCCTCAAGGAGAAGCAGCTGCATGGAACAAAGAGCAGAGTTTGCATCAAAGTCATTTCAAGTTCAGATTTCTTTCTGCAACCCTAGAACCTTTCTCTTTCTAGTTGGAGATGCAGATCAATTTTAGGAGTGTCACTTTGGGGAGGTTTTGTGGGTATCGCTTTCTTCCAAATCCTCATCTTTTTCTGGTTGCCTCTGTGATTCTGCCCACTTCCCATCCTAGGGGGAAAAAATTCTGGATTTTACTGCAGGACAAAAGATCCCAAGTGTGTTTCCTGGAAATATTATGGGTTAACAATTTTCTGAATCCCAAGTACCTTCCCATGAAAGAGGCTGTTAATTATTCTTCTGCAATCGGTCACTAGAAGGAACAAAGTCCAGAGCTGGGTCCCTCTTACATTTAAACCACTTTTCTGCTAAGGTGTCACCAAGACTACATGAAGGATATCATAAACACAGTGGCAACAGTCAAGAGAGACAGTGGTTTATTCCATTGCACTAAATATAATAGACAGATAGTCCTTGAATTATGACTACAATTGGAACCAGAATTTCCATTGCTAATCAAGGCAGTTATGAAGTGAGTCACGTCCAATTCTATGATCTTTCTTCCCACGATTCACTGCAGTTGTTAAGTGGATCACTTGGTCATTAAGCAAATCTGGCTTCCCTCATTGTCTATGCTTGTCAGAAGCCAGCTGGGAAGGTCACAAATGGCAATCACACAACCCTCGGACACTGCAACTGTCATAAATATATCTGGTTGCTAAGCAGCCAAATTTTGATCATGTGACTCGAGATGCTACAACAATCATAGGTGTGAGGACCGGTCATAAGTCACTGTTTTTAGTACCATTGTAACTTGGAACAGTCCCTAAATAAAGTTGTAAGTACATGTAATTTGTAGTTTTAAAAATGTGTGATGTGGCTGAATCTCTTCATTCCAATTAAATCATGGTTTAGGGAAATGAGTAAACCTACCTAATCACTATCTCAAAATATTGTGCTCTGATAAAACGCAAAATAACATCAAAGGCCACATTAGAGATGTGGATGAATGAAGAATTCTGGGAGTTGGAGTCTGTGTGTCTTAAAGTTGCCAAGGTTGAGAAACACTGGTCTAAAATTTGAGGCTTTGGAAACGATTGAGAACAGAAAGGCAAGTGGAGACAAAAATAATTTTGGGAATGTATAGGAATTCTTGCAGCTGTCTCCATGTAAGGTGTAACATACCAACTGAAGAGCTTTGGAATTTATCATTTTAATTCAGAATGTGTCTGGAATGCAGATCCTTGAGTTATTAAATTATTATTATACCAAAAGGAGAGAGAAATCACAAAGCCATTGATTGATTGATTGATTGATTATCTAAATTGTTTACATGGTGCTTTTGCTCTCTTTTTTTTTTTTTTGGTCACTCCCAAGAGGGAATGTAAATCTGTGGCTCTTGCTCGCCTTTAAATTTTCTCTCTTTTATCTCTTCCCATAACTCCTCAAGCCTTTGCAGTGCCTAAAAGTCCTAACTATGAGTGGCTGGAATCCACCACCTGGCAATCGCAAGATGCACGGAGATCTCATGTACTTGTATGTCATCACGGTAGAAGATCGACATGTCAGCATTACCGCATCCACCCGAGGTTTCTACCTCAATCAGTAAGTAGCTAAATATCTGGCTTTTTTCTCGGTTCCCTTGTCAAATGCCATGTGGTTCGTTTTGATGCTGGTCTTTCAGAGCCTCATTTTGGGGTCAGTTCCATTTTTGGGACAGTCTGCATATGTCTCTTTTTTGGGGTGCACATCTGTGCTTTGAGCAAATGGCTTCTCATTGATTTTGGGAGACAGGCTGTAGGACCTTGCATTAAGTTCACACTGTGGGTAGAATTTGCCATTTCTGATGATTACCGGGTTTTTTTTTATTCGAATTTGGAAGGTCCAGTGGCATTTCTGTTGTTCCTCTGTTCTAATCATAATGCTGTTGCTTATATCACCAAACTGCTCTTCATTGACAGAGCTATGAGGGCTGCATGAAAAGGACAGTGTTCCAAAAGAGGGCAGGGTTTGGGTGACCTTTTTGTTAAAAAAAAAATAAGGCATTTTAAGAGGTAAAATGGGTTTCTGCAAAATCAAAGACACCTATTTTGACCTTTAAACCAGGGGTCCCCAACCTATGGGCTGCGGCCCGGTCCTGGGCTGCAAGGTCTTGGCCAACGGGCTGCAGAAATGGCTGGCTGGTGTGCGCACACGTAGGTGCGCATTTCCCCCCACTCACTCTAGTGCCCGTGACCCCGTTGGCACATGCGTGTGGGCGCAAACGGGGCCGCTAGCACTGGGCGGGTTACACAGCCCATTCGCGCATGGGGGTGCACGGCCGTTCGCACATGCGCACGCCACCAGCACATGCTGCTTGTGCAAATGGGGCCGCTATTGCCGCACCAGTGCGCACGGCCCCGTTTGTGTGCGCGTGCACACCAGTTTTGAAGCTGCTCTCCTTCCCTCTGGGCCATGAGCCCGGAAAGGTTGGAGACCTCTGCTTTAAACTAGCCCCCACATTTGGTCCCAGTTGGGACTTGGGCCACAAAATGAATGCTGGCAGGTTGCATAGGGATCCTGTGCCGTCATCTTTGTACCACCAAGCAGAGGAAAAAGGGCAGGCAAAGAGAGCACCAATTTTTGTCCTAGACTTACAACCTGTTGCTTAGCAACTCTTCCAAATTACAATCGACCCGAAAATGGTGACTTACAACCCAGATTCGAAGTTCCAACAGTCAGGCCCTCTCCCCAGTCACATGACCAAACTTCAGGCGATTGGCAACGTGGACCTATTTATTGCCATTTGCAGCGTCCCTTGGTCACATGACCCTGTTTTACAATGGTTTGGCCGAAAACTGATACTTCCACTTTTTGACAAAACCATTCCCCTAGTGAACCATTGGTTTGCTTAACAACTTTTAACATTCGCTTAATAATTGCTGCATTCACTTTATGACTGCTGCATTTGCCCCAGAATTGTGACCGATCCATTTTATGACCGTCATGACATACAAGCCTAATAGAGCCTGCCCATTCATATGGCATGGACTACTCATATACCCAAAGAGCCAGGGGACTGGGGAGGCTTCGAGCCCAAGGAGTGTTGACCGTGGATCTCTTTTTGGGGGAAATGGGATGTTCTTCTTGAATCCTGGACTTCCAAGCTATGCCATGTAACACTTCTTTACACAGGTCAAATTGGCAATCAAAAGCAGATTAGTGGGACCCTGTTCCCCATGAGAAAAGTTTGAGTTGAAAAGTTGAGTTGATCAGATGCCACATAACTAGCCTGTTACATCGAGAATCTGCAGAATCAAATCTGGGGTTGATTTCTGGTTTGCTGAATGACTTGGTGGCTGTTTTTCTCACTTTGCCTGGGTAAAGCTTAGGCCAGTGATGGCGAACCTTTTAGAGTCCGAGTGCCCAAACTGCAACCCAAAACCCACTTATGTATCGTCGGATGCCGGGTGGGCGTGGCCCATTGGGTGGGCGTGGCTGCGATGGTAACGGCAGACTGGGTGGGACTAAAAAGTTCAATCAATCAATTCCAACTTTGTGAGATCTTTTTTTTTCCCACGAGAAGTTGAAATTGATTGATTGATTGAACCTTTTTTTTTTTTTTGCACATGGCGGCGGAGGCCTAAAGCGAAAAGGATTTATAAAACCCAGCTGAAGGCCTAGGAGTGGGGCAACGGCGTATGTGCCCACAGAGAGGGCTCTGCGTGCCACCTGTGGCACGCGTGCCATAGGTTCGCCACCACGGGCTTAGGCTGTTGCTAGCAGTGGCGTTGCCACTAAGTGTCTTCATCTTTGTTCCTCGCAGGTCCACAGCTTATAACTTCAGCCCTAAGCCAGCTAATCCCAGCTTCCTCAGCCATTCCCTGGTAGAGCTCCTGAACCAAATTAGCCCAACTTTCAAAAGGAATTTTGCAGCTCTGCAGAAGAAACGGTAATTTTTCTCTATTAGCCTTTTATAGTCTCTCTCTTTCTCTCCCTCTCTCTCCCCCCCTCCTCTCTCTCTCACACACACACATACATGTACCTTTTATACATTCCAGCTGAGGATCATTTTTTCATTTGTTGTTTCCTTTTTCATTCTTTGTGTTACAAGCATTTTAAGGATGCACAATCTATTATTTATTTATTAGACGTTTATCCTGCCTTTATTGCTTCAAAAGTAACTCAAGGCAGTGAACATACTGGTTACTCCTTCCTTCTTCTATTTTCCCCACAACAACAACCCTATGAGGTGGGCTGGGCTACAAGAGAGTGACTAGCTCAAAGTCACCCAACCAGTTTTCATGCCTAAGGTGGGATTAGAACTCATCATTTCCTGATATCTAGGCCAGTATCTTACATGAAACTGGCTGTTTGTTTATTTTTGCCTATTTGTTTGTAATTCTTGCTTTTCGCTAGTAGAGCACCCAAGGCAAATAACATTAAAAAAAAAACCCCAGTGTAAATACTTAACATCTCATTTCAAAACCCACACAGAAAAAGCCTAGCTGGAGAGTTATTATTATTTAAACATGTATGCTGCTGAATCATTTGGGCTCTTGATGGCATACAGCAAAATCAAGTACAGTAAGAACTTCCACAATAAACTAAATCAAAACATCCATAGTGTGGGAGATGAAAATATGGCCCCCTCCTCATATGATAAGATGAGGCAGGAACAAACCTGAAATAGGCCCCACAGTAGTGATTTAAAGCTTTAACCTGAACTTTATGTTGTTTCACAATACGGACGTATTATTTGTAATCTGCCGAGCTTTGTGCAATATAAATTGCAAAGTAGGTACGATAGTAAAGGAAAAGACCACAGGTTTTGTAAAAGAGGAACCTCGCAGTCAGCAGAGTTACTGGAGACGCTTGGATTTAAAGGGACTTAGAACTTTAAAAAGAATGAGACCCACAACTTTTAATTCCATTTTTAAAAAATATGTGTGTTTTAGAAGAGGAGCAGTACTAATCGTTGTGTTTCATTGTATTTCAAACCAGGGTCCAGAGGCACCCACTGGAGAGAATATCCACCCCCTTCCAAGTATACACGTGGACAGCTCCTCTAGCAGAACATGTCATGGATTGTGTGAGAGCAGAAGATGCTTACACCTCTAGACTGGGCTACGAAGAACATATCCCGGGACAGGTATAAAGGCACACTGGGCTTTGTGGATTTCTTCATTTGCTTTTACAGGGGGTCTCTACATTCCATTAATTCTTACTGTCCACGAGGCACCTTTTAAGTCTCCTGGGGGAAAAAATCTTATTTTGAGAACCAAACATCTTGAGGCCTGATGAGACCAAAGGAAAGCTGATAACCTCTAGGCAGTTTCTTATATCACCAAAAGATCCAACAGGAGTTCCTCCATAACAAAGAAGAGAACAACGAAGCCATGTTGTCGCTCCATACATTGCAGGAATATCCGAAAAGCTTAGGAGTATTTTTAACCAACACAACACGCGTGCACACTTTAAACCCAAGAATACATTAAGGCAGAAGCTCGTCCACCCCCAGAATAAAACGGCCAGACACAAACTGAGCAATGTCATATATGCACTACAATGCAGTGAAACGCATGCAGATTATATATTGGGGAAACAAAACAATCACTTCACAAGCCTATGTCACAACACAAAAGAACAAACCCATGAGGATAGGATTCAGCAGTCCATCTGCATCCGAAATACAAAGGTCATTCTTTTGAAGTCAGCAAAGTCCACATTCTGGACAGAGAGGGCCACTGATTTGAAATAGCAATACCACTTAAGACTTATATACAGTGGGGCAAAAAAGTATTTAGTCAGCCACCAATTGTGCAAGTTCTCCCACTTAAAAAGATGAGAGAGGCCTGTAATTGTCATCATAGGTAGACCTCAACTATGAGAGACAAAATGAGGAAACAAATCCAGACAATCACATTGTCTGATTTGGAAAGAAGTTATTTGCAAATTATGGTGGAAAATAAGTATTTGGTCACCTACAAACAAGCAAGATTTCTGGCTCTCACAGACCTGTAACTTCTTCTTTAAGAGGCTCCTCTGTCCTCCACTCATTACCTGTATTAATGGCACCTGTTTGAACTTGTTATCAGTATAAAAGACACCTGTCCACAACCTCAAACAGTCACACTCCAAACTC
Source organism: Azemiops feae (assembly GCA_023970755.1). Lineage (NCBI taxonomy): Eukaryota > Metazoa > Chordata > Lepidosauria > Squamata > Viperidae > Azemiops > Azemiops feae. Next base: position 160,887 of record JALGBA010000850.1, on the reverse strand, counting down.
CACTATGGTGAAGACCAAAGAGCTGTCGAAGGACACCAGAAACAAAATTGTAGACCTGCACCAGGCTGGGAAGACTGAATCTGCAATAGGCAAGCAGCTTGGTGTGAAGAAATCAACTGTGGGAGCAATAATTAGAAAATGGAAGACATACAAGACCACTGATAATTTCCCTCGATCTGGGGCTCCACGCAAGATCTCACCCTGTGGGGTCAAAATGATCACAAGAACGGTGAGCAAAAATCTCAGAACCACACGGGGGGACCTAGTGCATGACCTGCAGAGAGCTGGGACCAACGTAACAAAGGCTACCATCAGTAACACACAACGCCGCCAGGGACTCAGATCCTGCAGTGCCAGACGTGTCCCCCTGCTTAAGCCAGTACATGTCTGGGCCCATCTGAAGTTTGCTAGAGAGCATTTGAATGATCCAGAAGAGGATTGGGAGAATGTCATATGGTCAGATGAAACCAAAGTAGAACTGTTTGGTAGAAACACAACTCGTCGTGTTTGGAGGCGAGAGAATGATGAGTTGCATCCAAAGAACACCATACCTACTGTGAAGCATGGGGGTGGCAACATCATGCTTTGGGGCTGTTTCTCTGCAAAGGGACCAGGACGACTGATCCGTGTACAGGAAAGAATGAATGGGGCCATGTATCGTGAGATTTTAAGTGCAAACCTCCTTCCATCAGCAAGGGCATTGAAGATGAAACGTGGCTGGGTCTTTCAGCATGACAATGATCCCAAACACACCGCCCGGGCAACAAAGGAGTGGCTTCGTAAGAAGCATTTCAAGGTCCTGGAGTGGCCTAGCCAGTCTCCAGATCTCAACCCCATAGAAAACCTTTGGAGGGAGTTGAAAGTCCGTGTTGCCCAGCGACAGCCCCAAAACATCACTGCTCTAGAGGAGATGTGCATGGAGGAATGGGCCAACATACCAGCAACAGTGTGTGCCAACCTTGTGAAGACTTACAGAAAATAAGTCTGAGGTCTACCTATGATGAGGTCTACCTATGATGACAATTACAGGCCTCTCTCATCTTTTTAAGTGGGAGAACTTGCACAATTGGTGGCTGACTAAATACTTTTTTGCCCCACTGTACCGCTTCATAGTGCTTTACAGTCCTCTCTAAGTGGTTTGCAAAGTCAGCATATTGCTCCCAACAAACCAGGTCCTCATTTTACCGACCTCGGAAAGATGGAAGGCAAAGTCAACCTTGAGCCGGTGAGAATCGAACAGCTGGCAGTCAGCAGAGTTAGCCCGCAATACTGCAGTCTAATCACTGCGCCACAACGGCTCAGAAAGAGGGATCAAAGAGCCTATCTCTGTGAAAATTGAATGGGGGGGGGGAATACGACACCACTTCTTGTTTAAACACAGTCTTTACAGTAGTCCCAGGAAGATTCCACACTCATTTTGCCCTCTGATTCAGATGACCCTGAGTACAGATAATTCCCAGAGGCCTCAACGATTCTCAGAGAGCTAACAACTGACCTTCAGAGTGCTAACGACCAGATGACTCGAAAGAATATAAATCCTTCTATTCCCCACCATTCAGTCAGAACTGAAGAAGCTTCTTGGCTGAGAAGCAAAACGTTTTCAAGGAAAGAAAACAAGAAAGTCCAATTGCCTTTTGGAAAAGCACCTTTGGGACAACATGACCTGGGTGATTGAGAATCTCCATAGACAAAAAAAAGCCCATAGTTTTACTGTACTGAAATAACTATTTTAGTTTTGAACTGTTTCATCTGTTTATTTTGACACACATTAACAGCTCTTTGCAGTCTTGATGCATGATTTAAGGTTGTAACTCAGCTCAGTTTCATTTTAAGGTCTTTGTCGAAGTGTTTGTTATGTCTCCTTCCATTTTGTCAAGTGCTTTGAGAAGCCTTTTTAGGGACTAAAACCCTCTTTTTTTTAAAAAAAACAACCCACTGATCCTTTAAAACCGCTTAGCAAATAAAATACATTATATGATTCACACCCAATAAATCATTGTTTTAACAGATCTTGGGTTAGCATACATTTCTCATTTGGATACTGTTCACATTTAACATACCCTTTGTTGTTTTTGATGTAGTCTGGATTTTTTTTTTCATCTTTGTTCATCTGTGTCATTTGTGTCAATTTACAATAATACAAATTATAGAAATCAACGCAAATTGAATTTAAATGGCATATACCCGCTCTCTTCAAATTACTCAAAACAATTTACTGTAGTACTTTAAGAGCTGCTAAATTATGTTTACACACAAGGTAATAATGTAGATGCAAAAATCAGTTCCTGCCTTCTTAAAATAAAAGTTGCTCTGTGAGTGGAGATGGTTTTTTTTCTTCTAAATTTGATATATAAATTTTAAAAAAATGAATAAAAAGCTCACAAGTTCTTCTCTTGCAAATGAGCCACGTGCTTGGTTTTACTGCTCAGAAGCCACCATTTCCTGATCCATTTGAACTGGCAAGGCACAGATAATCCTGGTTAATATGGTAGAATAAAATGCAAGAGCTCAGCTCAAAAGGGAAATGTGGTTTCAAACAGCCGGAAACATTCAGTGAACCAGAGAGAATACCAGATTGCCATCTTCTGTATTTCTGCCCGACATTGGAAAGTTGGCTTCTTTGTGTGCTTGCATTTAATATATTTAGCCTCTTCCCCAATCTCCTTTCAGACCAGAGATTGGAATGAGGAATTGCAGACAACCCGAGAACTGCCACGAAAAAATCTGCCGGAAAGGTTGTTGAGGGAACGAGCGATCTTTAAGGTAAATTTCAAACCCTGCAGGGAAATAGACAAATCCAGAAAGAGACAACAACAACAAAAAAGCACAATCACAAGTTTCTAGTCCTTATCGTTAGGAAGGATGACACCTAAGACACATTTTATTTTTTGTGCTCAGTGCTTAGAAATACTAAAGGGAAACTTGACAGCTGTCTGGTGAGGCTGCTTTTCAGCAAGACGGTGGAATCTGGTTTAAGGCAAGACACAGTAGTAGAACTGCCAGCCATACAAGATTAATTTACTTCCTTTGGTCAATAATTAAAGTTTACACGACTAATCCCCTTCCAGAAGTCGGTTGAAATAAGCACTCTATTGCTGAAAGCAAAGGTAAATTGCAAAAGGCTGGATATTTCTTGCATAAGAGGTGACTGGCTGTTTTAGTCCCAAACTCCTGAGATTCCCATTAAGAAAGAGATCATAAGTTAGCTGTCAAAGGTTAGTGGTTTGTAATTTGGCACACCAAAAAGTTCTAAGGTTAATCCTTAGCTTCCCTAGTTAAATTCCAGATAATGGGAGATGCAAATAGTCTGTCTGACTGAGACCCGGACTGAGCAAAAGAGCAGAATCCTAGCTTAGCATCAGAACTGCTACTTTGTCCAAAGTTCAGTCAATAGTGTCTCCAGGAAGACTTTGAGGGAATAGTAATGGCCACTACCAGTCAAGGTAGGCCAAGAATTTGCAGCCTAAAACCACTGGATTGCAACTTTCACAAGACCTTGCTCAGACTATGCTGGTTGGAATCGGTGGAAGGTGAAATTACATACATCTGGAAGCCACCAGATGACCAGCTTCAACTGTAGGAAGAATTAAGCTAGTTCAGTCTTTCTCAACCTTGGCAACTGGCACCTTTAAGATTTGTGGACTTCAACTCCCAGAATTCCCTTGACAGCATGGCAGTAGAAGTACACGTATAATAGAAGTTCATCCACAGCCAGAATTCTGGGATTAGAAGTCCATGCGTCTTACGGTTGCCAAGATTGAAAAGCACTGAGCTAGATGAATCACACCAGCTTCTAAATTCCTGTTGTTGATGCAGTGAACAATTTAGTCTTCTTCAGTTAGCGTTAGGGCCCTAGTTCCTGACCCTGGGTCTGTATATTGGAGGCCTAGGATGTAAACAATAAGAAAAATTAAAATGAGGTTCCCTTTTTCAAAATGTTATTTCATGATAGCATTTTCTGTGTTATATGCTGCAGCTTGACAGGGCGGAATCCAAGAAAAGGCTTTTCTCTTTTCATTGTGATCTTGGTATATCTGGGAGGATTACTTTTTTTAATGTTTTTTTTTTAAATGTACAATTACAAGAATGAAAAAAATCAAGCATATAAATGCAAATAAATCAAAACAGGTATAAAAAACACAATATAAACAAAGGATTGTTGTAGGGAAAATAGAAGGCTATATGCCATCTTGAGTTGCTTAAAAATAAAACTGAGATTAAAAGGGGAGGGTGGGAAGGAAGGAAGGAAGGAAGGAAGGAAGGAAGGAAGGAAGGAAGGAAGGAAGGAAGGAAGGAAGGAAGGAACTTGTAAATTCAAACAGTCACTGAATGAACTTTGTAAGTCGAGGACTACCAGTACTTGGAAGGTAGACATGCCTAAATTAAGGAATGTCACTGTTCTCATAATCTAGTCATCATTTGATTGTTTCGCCCTTCCCAGGTTCACAGTGACTTCACCGCAGCGGCCACCAGAGGCGCAATGGCAGTCATTGATGGCAACGTGATGGCCATCAATCCGAGCGAAGAAACCAAGATGCAGATGTTTATCTGGAACAACATCTTCTTCAGCCTGGGTTTTGACGTCCGGGACCACTATAAGGACTTTGGAGGAGATGTGGCTGCTTACGTGGCCCCAACCAATGACCTCAATGGGGTCCGGACATACAATGCTGTGGACATTGAAGGACTATACACCCTGGGCACAGTGGTAGTGGACTACCGGGGGTACCGGGTGACAGCTCAATCCATCATTCCAGGCATTCTGGAACGGGAGCAGGAACAGAGCGTCATCTATGGCTCCATAGACTTTGGCAAGACAGTTGTCTCCCACCCCAAGTATCTGGAGCTGCTAGAGAAAACCAGCCGGCCGTTGAAGATCCAGAAGCACCTGGTCCTCAATGACAAGAGCGAGGAGGTGGAGTTATGTTCATCTGTGGAATGCAAGGGGATCATTGGCAACGACGGGCGCCATTACATCCTTGACTTGCTCCGCACCTTTCCCCCCGACCTGAATTTTCTACCGGTGGAGGGGGAAGAAATGCCCGAAGAATGTCAGAAGATGGGCTTCCCCAAGCAGCATCGACACAAGCTTTGTTGTCTCCGGCAAGAACTGGTTGATGCCTTTGTGGAGCATAGGTGAATCCCCTTGGTATTTCTTTCTCTTTCGCTCCCTGATTTTGCTCCCATCTTACTACAGGTGACCGCAGTTGAGCCCAATCCGTCCATTTAGTCTAAGCAAGACTTAAGTGAATGAGTGGATTTTGCCCCATTTTACAATCTTTCTTGCCACCATTGTTAAGTGAATCACTACAGTTAAGTTAGTACAAGTAGACCTCGACTTACAACAGTTCATTTAGTGACCATTCAAAGTTACAAAGTTACATTGGAAAAAGCGACTCATGACCATTTTTCATATTTATAACTGTTGCAGCATTCCCATGGTCACGTGATCAAAATTCAGCTGCTTGACAACTGACTCGTACTTATGACGGTTGCAGTGTCCCGGGGTGATGTGTTCAGCTTTTGTGACCGTCTGACAAGCAAAGTCAATGAGGAAGCCAAATTCACTGGGTTACTAACTTAACAACTGCAGTGATTCCCTTAACCACTGTGGCAAGAAAGGTCATAAAATGGGGCAAAACTCACTTACCAAATGTCTCACTTAGCAACAGAAATTTTGGGCTCAATGGAGGTTGTAAGTTGACGACTACCTGTACCATGGTTGTTAAGTGAATCTGGCTTCCCCATTGACTTTGCCTGTCAGAAGGTCGCAAGAGGGGATCACATGACCCCCAGGACATTGCAACCGTCATAAATACATTCCAGTTGCCAAGCATCCTAATTTTGATCACGTGACCGCGGGGATGCTGCAACCGTTGCAAGTGTGAAAGACAATTATAAGTCAGGTTTTTTTCAGTGTCCTTGTAACTTCAAACGGTCGCTAAACGAATGTTGCAACTTGAGGACTACCTGTACTGTTTGCTTGGATATATAACACTATTTATTTATTATTAATTAAACCTGCATGCCACCCATCTCGTCAGAGGCAAGTCCAGGCGGCTTACAGACATTCAGTTAATTCGCACTATGAAACATTAAAACAACAAATGATCATAGGTTCAAAATTCAATTAAATTAAAACTAAGCAGGAAGGAGAGGGAGGGAGAAAAGGCCGCACAGGAAAGTGGTGAGGTGTTTTCTATCAGCCACCGCCCGAGTGACACAGCCCCATTGGGGCCTCAGGCTAGTTGGCACAAGGTTTTCCTCACAACTTTTCAGAAGCCTTCAATTTTATTTTAAGAAAAAATTCAGTTTAATATCTTGGTAGCTTCCTTTCCACCCCTCAGGGTTCCCCACAAAACGTCAAGACATCAGCCAACTTCAGCACCAGGGTAGTTTTGTGAGTTGAAGGTATTGAACACAGACCAAAGAATTCCAGTTTCAGATCCCCATCCAGCAAGGAGACTCAGCTTAATTAATCATCAGATTAAGACTTAGCAGTTGCATTCGCACGGCATCCTGTGTGTGGCTTATCTTAACCCCAGTTCTTTGGTGACCTAGCAGCTTGTGTGAATTCAGTCATTTTTGTTAGCTGAGGGGTGCATCTATTGCACAAACCTTGAGAATGGGTTATTTTAGATATTAAATGCATTGTCAGAAAATAGCCAGCATTTCTGTTGGACCTACCTCCCAAAAATGTTGTGGAAATCAAATTAAGAAAGACCTCCTTTGAGTTCTCGGAGGGAAGAGGCAATAAAAATGTAATAGCTAAATAATAAATAATAATTTACTCCATACTTGCCATGTTGGACCCCCAAGGCATTTTTTTCAACATTAAGGGAGTAAAAGAAGTTCTAGGAATCCTTTGAGTTTTCTATTGCCTTTGTTACTCTTTGATGGAGTTCACCTAATGTCCCAAACCTTGAATCTAGGCTAGCAAACAGGCTGTGCCCCAAATAAACTAAATCATAGCTTAAAGCAATGTGTAGCTGGTGCAACATGTTCAACTTCCCAATCTCATTTTAACCTAGTTTATTGTTATGAACCCAGTTACAGGTAGTGCTTGACTTACAACCACAAATGGGAACAGGATTTTCCGTTGCTAAGCAAGGCAGTTGCTAAGAGAGTCACGCCCGATTTTTATGACCTTCTTTGCAACAGTTATTAAGCTAATCTCTGCAGCTCTTAAATATAATCAGGCGGTCCTTAAGCAATCCAGCTTCCACTATTGTCTTTGGTTGTCAGTAATTGGCTGGGAAGGTTGCAAATGATGATCAAGTGATCCTAAAATGCCGCAACCATTGTAAATATATGCTGGTTGCCATGGGCCTGAATTCTGGTCATGGGGATGCTGCAGTGGTCATAAGTGCAAAGTCATGTCACTTTCTTCAGTTTTGTTGTAATTTCGAACAGTCGCTAAATGAGTGGTGGTAACTTGAGGACTACCTGTATTCTCCTTGATTGGGAGTTGCAGGTTATAGTTGAGGTTTTGTTTAGGATACATTTGGACCTCTCTTAATTGTGCAATAGTTAGGCTAACTGTTCACAGATCTTAAGGGGGCATTTCTATTTTGAAAATGTTTGTTGCCTAAATACCAGCTGAAGCTTCCTGGAAGCTCACAAAGCAATTAAATTTTAAAGTCATTAACTCAAAAGATAATGAAAAAGAAACTTAAGAGGAAAAAAACCCATCAGAAATACATTATTTTACAGGTTTTGCCTGTGTGTATTGTTAAATTTATAATTACACAGCAAAGGGAGGAAATATAAAATTGATAATTAAAAATGTATTTATATAAGTTATATGATTTCCTGACACCTTTTCCCAAAGGCACTGTACAAAATATATTACCAACAACATTTGAGTTCGATCAGTATTTCTTAAAAATGGACACCTTTCATATATAACGCTTTTCAAAAATAAAGGCTCCAGATATATTCATTTGTTAGCAGAATTTCCTCTGCAAAGCTCTAAGCTTAACCTTCTCAAATTGGCCCTGGTTGTCTACTCTAGCAAGGTTTATTTAAATGACTTTCCCCATAAATTAAAGACATTCTTGCACTGCAACTGAATATAAATTGGCTGTTTTTTTATTTAATAAAATAACCATGTTTAGATAAATCAATATACAGAAGAGTGATTTTGCATTTTGGAAGCAATATTTTTAGAACTATCCCTTAAAAGTCTGGGAAACTAAAATAATTTTAAACCTGCCCTTAAAATGTAACGGTGAACATTTGAGCACAATACTTTCTGGAAAATTCAGGAACGAGAAAGGGCATGTTCACTGTCTCTCATGCACCTGAAAGTATCAGGAAAGCTGAAATCTTTGGGGTCCATCTGCATGCCTGGTTTCAATATTAGGCGACAGATTAATTCTCTAAATTCAACTGGCACAAGTGGATTAAAAAAAAACTAGTAAGCAGGCAATCCTCTAGATCGGATGCGATTTCTCGGCTGCATCGTATTGTGCTGTGTCTTTTCACAGGGGCATCCTTAGCGCTGGGTCAGAAAAATCCAGCTGCAACCATGTGATCAAAGCCACGCCTCCTTTGGACACACTTAAAAAGGGGTGTGGCTTCATTCTTATGGGTGCAGCAGCCATTTTGTGGGTGTTTTTTGGGGGGGGGGAACCCCTGCTGTTTAAATCCATTTGTGAAATTGGCAGTTAAAAGGCTCCAGTTTCAGAAATGTTTCTCCATTCATCCCTGTCTTCATGGCGGCTTTTTTCAGTCGCTCCAGTAAAACATTAAAACGGCAAAATCTTACTGTTGCAGCTGAGAAGTGGCCCAAGGGGGTAACAAACCCATGCTCCAGTGAGCATAGGCATAGCCACACCAAACAATGGAGCAAGGGGGTTACAAACAGGTTGGAGACAAAGAATACCTTGTTTTAAGCAGAGGAGGGAATCTGGGTCTAAAAGGTGGAAGAATCGGCAAAGTTATGCTGTTTCTACACTTCTGATTGTGTTACTGTGTGGAAGCAAAATCCCTGCTAACTGGCCCAGAATTCAAACATAGGGAAAAGCAGATTTTACTTCAAACTTACTGCCGTTTTTAAAAATGCAAGGGTTCCTAGAATTAATTAGTAATGTACAGGCAGTCCTCGATTTAACAATCGTTTAGTGATCAAAGTTACAGTGACACTGACTTGTGAACATTTTTCACACATAGGACTGTTGCAGCATCCCCCATAGTCACATGGTCAGAATTTGAACACTTGGCTGTTGGCTCATATTTATGACGATTGCAGTGTCCTGAGGGTCATGTGATTACCTGCCGCAACCTTCTGACAAGCAAACTCAAGGGGGGAAGCCAGATTCATTTAACAACCAACCGTGTTAACTAATTTACCCACTGGAGTAATTCACCTTGGTTTTATATATTTTTTTTATTTTTTTAATAGAGATATTCTGGTTTGTTGTGTTCAGAAGTACCCTAAAAACAGTGAGGTCTGGTTGCTGTGGATTTTAGGAAAGCTAAGAAATTGCACCCCGGAGGTTTAATTGCTTTGATCCTGAAAATCTGCAGCTTGATTTTGAGCTGGCTTCTCCATTCCCCCACCCCAAAAAAGTGTGCGTGTGTCTCTGTGTGTGTGTGTTTTATGGGGGATGGAAGGATCCTGTCATGCTTATTCCCATCCTTAAAATCTTGCAGAGTTACAAAACCAATAATCCGAATCCTTGTAGCTCCACCCTTTTCTGGGATGTCCTTGTAGGCTCCTAATGTTCTCCAGAGGGTCAGGATTCTTCATGCCTCAGTATGGCCTGCTCCTTCTGCCATCTTTACAGATCAAGTCAGCTCCTCTTCTTTTCTTCTTTCCCCGTCTACAACAGGTATCTTATGTTCATGAAATTGGCCGCTCTGCAGTTAATGCAGCAAAAGGCTAACAAGCCAAGTAGCCCCCCGGTGGGAAACGGCAGCAGCCCTGCCACTTTTCCAGAGAACGGTGTGGAAGACAAGGAAACCTCTCTGCTAGAAGACAGCAAGATGGAGGATAATACTCCTGGTCTAGAGCAGGTGAAAGAGCTCACAGAGACCATCGCATCAGATGATGGAGCAGGTATCGACTCTTGTGGTGGGAATCCATTCTGGCATCCTCCATTTCCACATACTGGGTGGTTTTGCTTATGGTTAGATTTACATCCTGTTTTTCGTACAGGAGCTCAAGGTGGCATATATAGCAGTCCATTCTCCCATGGTAGGTTGAGTTGAAAGAGAACGACTGGCCCAAAGTTGCTCTGTGAGATTCCATGGCTGAGGGAGGGACTAGAACTGGGTTCTTCTCACTCCCGGCGAGATACCTTCCCCACTGCAACACAATGGCTGTATGTGGCAAGATGAAAACAAGAGAGGCACGTAGCTCAGTATGACTGAGAGATTGGCCTAAAGAGGGGGTGGGCAACTATGGCAGCTTTATGACCTGTAAACTTCAACTCCCAGAATTCCTGAGCCAGCCATGCTAGGAGTTGAAGTCCACAGGTCGTAAAGTTTCCATAGCTGCCCACTCCTGGCCTGAAGTCACCCAGGGAGCTTCCACGACTGAAGGCAGGACACCAGTGTGAGTCTCCAGTCCTAGTCCAGGTCATTCACCACAGCCTCACCCTGACTCTTGGAATGAGAGAGAGGAATAGGTGCAAATTCATCAGGTGCTTTGATGCCTGAGGGAAGAATTATATCCCGGGCCTCTCCATTCCTAATTCAGTTGGACCACATGGGCCCTGGGACTGAGAGAATTTGTGTTTCCCATGTCTACAGTATTCCTTTTTTTTTTTTTTTTGCAGCGGGTCCGTAAAAAGCAACAATTTTCTCAAATTGGATCACGCCATAAATTTTGGGAACTATCTGCTTGCGGGTGCACTTTGATTTTCAGTTTAATGTCTCTAAATGTTTCTCGGATCTTCTTTCAGAAAAACTTATCTTTTCCTTTTTTTCTCACACAGTGGACCCCAAAAGCAGAGAAGTGATTCAGAATGCCTGCAAAGCTGTGGGTTCCATCAGTAACACATCCTTTGATATACGGTTTAACCCAGATATCTTTTCTCCAGGTGAGGATCGTGTTTCAGGTGGATTGGAATCTTTGTTGCCCATCACCTGTTCTGTTGCCACTTTCTTTGTTTTAAGCATATAGCCCCCTGTTTTGGATACGTGTAGCCCTTGGCTTATAATGAGTCACTTAGCCATGGTTTGAAATTACAATGGATCTGAAAAGTGGTATTTACAATCCAGATTCGACATTTTGATGACCCCTCTGCAGTCACATGACTTTGGCAACACTGCCACATTTACCGCCGTTTGCCGTGTCCTGCAGTCACATGACTGCATTTTATACAGTGATTTTGCCAAAACCCAGCATTTCTAGTTTTTGGCAAATCCATGCCCATTTGCTTAATGACCATTGCATTCCCTTAAGGACCTCCACATTCGCTTAATGACCACTGCAAAAAAAGGGTTATGTTGCAACATGAAGGGCTGGCTGAGCCTGAGGGGTGGAGTCAAGTGAGAAATTAGACTAGAGTCATTAAGTTCCCACAGTCCAAAACCCCTCTTGAATTCTCATCTGTTGCCAATTTAGGATAGCCCCATGGCAAGATAGGCAGCAGATAAATTTAACAACTAAATAAATAATAAATAAATTTAGCACTGACCATTGATTGACTAGATTCTTGTGAATAGTCATGATCAATAAATCACCTTAACTGGAACTTAATGTGTGGTCCAGATTCTCCATACCTGACACATGACCTTAATGGGCAGGTTCTATTGCAGTCATATGTTGAGGACCACTTGTACCTAAAGCCACTTTGCTACCAGTTGTAAAAAGAAACTCTGAGAAAACAGTCTAACTTTCTCAAAAAGTGTATGATTTCACTTGAAAGCTTCCCAGATTTAAAGGTACCATGGAAATCCATGCAGCCATTTCAGCCATAGAGTTCATTCCCCCCCCCTCAATGCAGCAACACCAATTAAAACTTCTCATCAACAGCGTTCTAGCTTCCCCTTGAGTACAACCAATGAATGCACATCTTACTGCTGAACTACTGATAATTACAGGTAGTTCTTGACTTACAACTACAATTGAGCCCAAAATTTCCGTTGCTAAGCGAGACATTTTTAAAGTGAGTTTTGCCCCATTTTACAGTCTTTCTTGCCGCAGTGGTTAAGTGAACCACTGCAGCTGTTAAATTGGTAACACGGTTATTAATCTGGCTTCCCCATTGACTTTGCTTGTCAGAAAGTTGCAAAAGGTGATCACATGACCCTGGAACACCGCAACTGTCATAAATAGGAATCAGTTGCCAAGTGTCCGAATTTTGGTCACATGGCCATAGGGTCATAAGTGTGAAAAACGGTCATAAGTCACTTTTTTTCAGTGCCATTGTAAGTGGCACTAAAGGAACTGTTGTAAGATGAGGACTTCCTGTATTAAGAAACTTTTTCTAATGTTCAGTTGGAGCCCACTTTCCTGTGTAACTTAAATCTGTTCATTCAGTTCTGTATTTCCCAACAGGTCCTAATCATTGGCCATTTGCTGTCAATCTCAGCAGCTGAGCCTTGAACTGTGGGTGGGATTTTGTGCAGTTTGCAGATGGCAGGTTGCTTCAGTCTAATCTGAAAGAGGGAGGGGAAAAAAACCACAATCTGCTTATCTCCCAGGTGTCCGCTTTCCAGAGTCCAGCAAAGAGCAAATTCAGGATCAAAAGGGATTATTGAAGGATGCAGCTGCTTTTCTAGTATCGTATCAAATTCCAGGCTTGGTGAGTGAATATTCAAAAGGTTAAGGAACAGGCTTGGAAAAGCAACATGGTAAGAAGGTGGGGAGAAAAAAACCCACAAGGACCCATCTGGAACTTGCAAACGATATGTCTGATATGCACAACGATACACGTTTCTACCAAGATTTGATATTCCCAATGTCTTCAAAAAGAAACAAAATTAATTCCATCACACAATTTTGCTAAAACCTATGGTCACAAATAAATGTTTCAATGCAATATGCTCCAATCTCATCACAAAAGCAAGATACCAATAGCAAGGGCACTTGGACTTATATACCGCTTCACAGTGCTTTACAGCCCTCTCTAAGAGGCTTATAGAGTCAGCACTATTGCCCCCAACAATCTGGGTCCTCATTTTACCGACCTGAGAAGGATGGAAGGCTGAGTCAATCTTTAGCCCGTCAGGAATGAACTCCTGGCTGTGGGCAGAGTTAGCCTGCAATACTGCCTTCTAACCACTGTGCCATCAGGGCTCTTACATTTAATGTATTTAATCACTGTATATACTGAGCCATCTAACATGCAATTCAGGACAGCTAGCTCGGTTTTAGAAAAAGAACAAATAACTACAAATAAAACATAAGTAAGGTAGTTCTCAACTTAACGACCAGTCGTTTAGCAATCATTCACAGTTACAATGGATCCTCCCAAAAGTACTTCAGACTCGGTTCTGATGCCAAGCCAATCCTCACGCCCCACATTCACACGACCATATTTTGGGCTCTCAGCAACACACACTACCACTATCATCCTGGTTGCATATCTGCTGTCGTTGAGACCACTCAAGCACACAAAGCACACAGGCAGTCCTCGCTTAACGATGGTCATTGGGACTGGCAATTCTATTGCTCAGTGATACAGTTGTAAAGTGTGATGTCATGTGATGTACCAATTCATGCCGACAGTTCTGGCATTTCCAGTTGCCGTTGTTAAGTGAATCTCGTGCAGTTGTTAAGCATGCCATTGGTGATCTCCTGCTGGCTTCCTCATTGACTTTTCTTGTTGGAAGCTGGCAGGGAAGGTCGCAAATAGAAGTGACTCTGGGATTCTGCCACATGATTGTGAGCCAGTTGCCCAGTACCCAGCTTGCAATCACATGACCGAGGGGACACTGCAATGGCCACAACCTGATCCTAAATCTCACTTATTTGGCACTTCGCAACAGTCACTGAACAACTGGTCATTAAGTAAGGACTACCTTTATGTTGCAGGTTTTTTTTAGTTAGAAACGTCATTAAAATTCCACAATGAGTTATAGGGAACCAAATGTGTAATATGTTTTTTTTAAGTAATTAAAAAACTTGATGTCATTGAAGTAATTACATTTAATTTAAGTAATTAGCGAAGCAAATTGCATATTGTTACAAAATCTTCCATTTTGTAAAATCCAGCATTGTGTGGACCATTGTGTCAGCTGGTCTTATATAATAAAGAACGGGTATGAGCAGTATTGTTATAATTGTTTTGCATCTTGTTAAAAATCCTGAAAAAAACCAGTATGATAGACTAAACCAGACACCCTCGTCCTATGCACTTTCCAAATGTGTGAACTCCGACTCCCAGAATTCTCAGCAACGGTCACCATGATGGCTGGAGAATTCTGGGAGCTGAAGCTGGAAAGCATCCAAGTTGGGTAAAGGATGGACAAACCATGGCTATGTAATAAGAGAAGCCAACACCAACATCTGATTTTGCATCAGATCTGAAATGTCAGGTTTTACACCGAGGAGGAAGAACGACTATCGTCTTCTTCTCTGCATCTTCTTTCCTTCCACTTCAAAATTACAATCCTACTTTATTATTCCCTGATGATTGTCTGGGTCGAAGATTGTGTGTTCAGAAGCTTAATTTGAGTGTTCTGTGGTTGCTAAGCTGCTTATTTGGGGGAGGTTTTAATCCCCCTCCTCTTTTGTGGATGATCTGATATAAAAAGATGACTTTGGTCTGCCCTCGTGAGTCAAGAATTGGCAACCTGTGACTGTCATCCTCATTTCAGAAGGCCTTTGCAGTGGGTTAGAACCTGTATCAGGAGCCTTGTGGTTGGGGAAGGGGAAAGAAAAGATTAACATTGAACTGTGGAGTTGGAGGAGACCACCAGGGTCCTCTAGTCCAGAGGTCTCCAGCCTTGGCAACTTTAAGAAATCGACAACTCCCTTCAGCATGGCTGGCTGAGGAATTCTGGGAGTTGAAGTCCACAAGTCTTAAAGTTGCCAAGTTGCTCTTGTCCACCCCGACAATGAGTGGAGTGGAGTGGAGTGGAGTGGAGTGGAGTGGAGTGGAGTGGAGTGGAGTGGAGTGGAGTGGAGTGGAATGGAATGGAATGGAATGGAATGGAATAGAATAGAATAGAATAGAATAGAATAGAATAGAATAGAATAGAATAGAATAGAATAGAATAGAATAGAATTCTTTATTGGCCAAGTATGATTGGACACACAAAGAATTTGTCTCTGGTGTACAAGCTCTCAGTGTACATACAAGTAACAAGTAATAAATCATGATCACAATCATAAAATACAATCATCATAAATCATAAGTTACTAATTAACCCATCATAAGAAATTAATAATCATAAATCATAAGAAACTAATTAACCCATCCTTGATAAGTGAGTGTCCAGTTTCTTCTTAAGAGATGGAAAAAGGAGACAGGAAAAGGTTGGCCCCACCCACTACCGCCTTGGCTGTTCTCCAACAGAGACGCTTTCCCCCCTTCAATTTTACTTTCTCTTGAAGGTCAAAGACTGCCTCGACCACACCATGTTGCCAATGGATGGCACCACCCTAGCAGAAGCCATGCATCAACGGGGTATCAACATGCGCTATCTGGGGAAAGTGGTCACCTTCGTTATGGAGACTCCTGCTCAGAATCAACTCGATCACATTTATGTAAGCCTTCTGTTTTTCCTACTTGTCATCAAATTGATTAAACAAATGTGTATGGCCATCCAACTCATATACAGATGAATCCAGGCAGCTTACAAAGTTAAAAATCCACAGCATAACAACTCATAAAACCCCATTCCACTCCTGGGGCAACAGGCACACAATCATATCAACCATTTGATTGGCTCTATCACCATTTGTGGTCCCTAGGTAAAACTTATGCTTTTGAGGTCTTTCAGAAAGGCAGAAGAGGGTGGGGGTCATTTGTACCTTAGGACTGTTTTTCGTGGTCCCACCAGATGTACATTCCTAATTGATGGGACCCACAACATGCCCTGCTTTCCTGTCCTAGTGAGCCAGGTGGATGAAATAGAGAAGAAGCAGTCCTTCAAATAGACTGGACCCAAGCCATGTAGGGCTTTAAAGGTGACAACCAATATTTTGAATTGTACCTGGAAGCTGATTGACAGCCAGTTCAGCTCCCGCAGAAGAGATAATACAAGCACAAGTCTAGGCTTGTGCAAAACTGTTCAGGCTACTGCATTCTGAAGCTTCCAGATACTCTTTAAGGGCTGACCCATATAGAACGCCTTACAATAGTCTAGATAGGAAGTTACCAGGGCATGGGTGACTATGAGAAAGACATGTTGCTCCAGGAATTGTGTTGTGCAAAAGGCCCTCCTAGCTATGACTGCTGCCTTTTTAACTAACTATTGCTGCTGTCTTTTGGGTAATTTGCCCCAACTGTGTTTCTTCTCCACCTGGTTGCTTCAACATAAAAATAAAGGTTATCCTGGTTAGAGATTAATGGGTTGATACAGTAACTCAGGAACCATAGAGAACATATCTTTATCTTGTTATGACTCCCTACTATTTGGAACTGCAGAGCTTAAGACTGGCATTTTGATCTAAAAAGCAAGAAGGAGGTTGAAAAGTTCTAAAAGGAATCTGCAGATCCTCCAAGATCCAGAGAAAGACTTGGAGACCAGTTAGGCTGTGGGTTGCTACCTCCAATGTAGCCAGGTAGATTAGTTTGTTAACCTATTACATGGGATTACCAGATGAAGCCTTCATATTCAGCAGCAGTTGAATATGTTAAGAAACAAGGACAGTCATATTGCCTGACTAATTTGCATGCTAAGGTTGATGGGAATTGTAGTCAAACCACATCTAACTGGGATTCTCATCAAGTGCAATCTAGGTTTTCAACAAGTCTCCGTTTAGAAGTACACACCAAGCAGTTCGTCTCAACATACAGATTGTAACCATATGCTGGTTGCAGAATGAATCTATTTTTTTTAGATTTCCCTAAAATATTGAATATCAATTAACCAAAAGGCTGGGTTTGCATAATATGCTAATCTAGAAAAACAAATCAAGGTTAAAACTAATTATGCAGATACCTCTACTGTGTTTTTAATTGCTCTGGGAAAGTGTGTGGTGTGAACACAACCCAGAGTGTAACTGAGTCTCCAATCAGTGATGCTGGGAAAATAGCAAAGTTGACCTGGATTTGGGCTGAAAAGCACCATTAAGAAAGCCAGTTTGGGGTGGAGGTTAAAGCACCAGGCTGTGAGTTCTAGTCCCGACTTTGTCCCGAAAGCCAGCTGGGTGACTATGGGCCAGTCACTCTCTCTCTCAGCCCAACTCACCTCACAGGGTTGTTGTGGGGAAAATAGGAGAAGAAACGAGTATTAGTATTTTTGTCACCTTGAATTATTTATAAAAATAATAAAAGGGGGGGGATCTAATTTTTTTTTTAATTGGGTCTTTTGAAACTTTCAATTGCAGAACATCTAATTTAGAAAAGCCAGCCATCTAAAATGGGGGTAGTTTGTGACTCCTGCAATCTGGGACTTGTAATATTTCTACAATGCTTGAACTTTGAGCCAACCTAAGCAGTGCCTAGGAATTCTGGGAGATGTAGTTCTAATATACCAGAGAGCCCCAAATTCCGGAATCCTGAATTATTTCTGTCTTTGAGAGAAAGAATACCAAGCAAAGCTCACAGGTAGAATTTGAGAATTTTGTTTTAATAGCCCGGTCCTGCCCTTTTATAACTGCTTTTGTTCTCTGGATTACAGAAAATAGGAATCATGGAACTGATCACTCGGTCAGCCAAGCACATCTTCAAGATATACCTGCAGGTATGAATTGGGTTATCTGACTCCGAATGTCATCACTTGCTGCCCTTTCTTTAGTGTGATTATCTCTCTCTCCCCCTCCGCCATGCCGCCATGCCCTCCCCAGTCTCCTTCCTCAAGCTAAGAGAAGCCATTTCCTCATTAGGCCCTTGGGACTGTTGCCTAGCAACTGGAAATGCAATCTCATTAGGACCTAAATAGGTACAGACCTATCTGGGGGGGGGGGAGAGTCCCTCTTGATGGTTGCAGCAACATTTGCATGCATGCATGCATCTTTGCAAACATTTCTCACCCAGGTTCCCGGCGTTTTCTCTTGACAAGCAAAGGAAAGGGGGGGGGGAATAGATGAAAGTTGCGGATTCAGCAACATGTTTTTTGGCACCGCTAAAAAAAAGGTCTGTCCTTGAGTAAAGGGTGTATTTAGCTAGCCTTCTTGTTTAGCCAGATATCTGGACACTGTGCAACCTTGTTTGGATTACTTTCTAGAATAAGGACCTGTGCTAAAAAGTTTTTTTTTTTTGTATGCTAGATTAGACTCCCAACGCCTGCCCGCAGTTATGTGTGGATGGAACACTTTCTAAGCCAGTGTCTGATGTACAAGCCAGGTTCCCCAATTGTTGAGCATTGCTTACAGTATAATACCTCTCTGTGGGGTTTTTTTCTACTAGCTCTTTGAATAGTGCAGAAGAGAAGCAGTTCAGTTTGGTTTAGTGCAGGGGTAGGCAACCTTGGCTCTTTTATGACTCGTGGACTTCAACTCCCAGAATTCCTGAGCCGGCATGGCTCAGCATGGAAACCTCTCCCTTTCTCCTCAGCATGGCTGGCTCAGGAATTCTGGGAGTTGAAGTCCACAAGTCATAAAGGGGCCATAGTTCCCCATGCTGGCTCAGGAATTCTGGGAGTTGAAGTCCACGAGTCATAAAAGAGCCAAGGTTGCCTTCCCCTGGTTTAGTGGTTAAGGCACCAGACTAGAAAGCAGGAGACTATGAGTTCAAGTCCCGCTTTAGTCATGAAAGTCAGCTAAAGCCCTGAAAGTCAGTGGGGTTGTTGGGGGGGGGAAGGAGGAGGAGGAAGGAGTGTTGGGGTCTGTGCGCTGCTCTATTTGTAAAAAATAATAAAGGCTGGATGTAACTAAATAATCCCCCCCTTGACTTATTACCTCAGTTAAGGGTGGAATTTTGGTTGCTAAGCAATGAAGTCATTGAGTGAATCCTAGACCAGGGGTAGGCAACCTTGGCTCTTTTATGACTTGTGGACTTCAACTCCCAGAATTCCTGAGCCAGCCATGCTGAGGAGAAAGGGAGAGGTTTCCATGCTGAGCCATGCTCGCTCAGGAATTCTGGGAGTTGAAGTCCACGAGTCATAAAAGAGCCAAGGTTGCCTACCCCTGTCCTAGACCAACCCCGGCTCTTTCCCCTGCAGGGAGTGGAACTTTCAGGGTTATCAGCTGCCATCAGTCACTTCCTCAATTGCTTCCTGAGCGCCTTCCCTAACCCTGTGGGTCACCTGCCTGCCGACGAGCTGGTCTCCCGGAAGAAAAACAAGAGAAGGAAAAACCGGAATTTGGGCACTGCCGACAACACCGCCTGGGCTGCGATGAGTCCCCAGGAGCTATGGAAGAATATTTGCTCAGAAGCCAAGACTTACTTTGACTTTGGTCTGCAAATGTGAGTAGAAAATTAAGATGGCAATCACAGTCCAATTTGACTTTAGAGATCAAGCCAACATTGCACGTTTTGAGATCTCAATACCTTGCGGTATTTTATATATATGTTTTAATTTACAGGTAATTCTCAACTGACAACCACAATTGTCTTGCTTAGCTAAGCAAGACAGTTGTTAAAGTGAATTTTGCCTCATTTTATGACCTGTCTTGCCACAGTTGTTAAAAGTGAATCACTGCAGTTGTTAAGTTAGTAAGACAGTTGTTAAGTGAATCTGGCTTCCCCATTGACTTTGCTTGTCAGAAGATCACAGAAGATGATCACATGATCCCAGGACACTGCAACCGTCATAAATAACCCTCAAAATTTTGATCAGGTGACCATGAGGATGCTGCAACTGTCATAAGTGTGAAAAACGGTCATGAGTCATTTTTTTTCAGTGCTGTTGTAACTTTGAATGGTCACTAAATAAACTGTTGTAAGTTGAGAAATACCAGTACCGTATTTTCCCTTCTGGAATTTGAGACTCTTTCTATATGCAGTGGCTGTCACATCCAAGCTGTGAGCAGATCCAGAGTCCACCAGGATGTTTCTGTCATGTCCCTTGGAACTACAAAACCTTCCTTGATTCTAGAGCAGTTTTTCTCAACCTTGGCCATTTGAAGATGAATGGACTTCAACTCCCAGGATTCATTGCTGGCTGGGGATTTCTGAGAGTCGATGTCCACCCATCTTCAAGATTGAAAAACACTGCTCTAGGAGACTGGGTCTAGTAGGTTGTAAGTCTTAAGAATTCCAAGCTATTATAGGCTTCCATCAGAGATGTAGGCAACTTTTCAGGATCTGCGGGGTGATGCTTGTCTATCTTAAAGAGCCATAGGAAATGACAGAATTATCCCTCTTGTTTTTCTCTCCACTGTTACAAGATCATTGAGCATATTAAGGGTTTAATAAGCTTTTAAATGGAAAGTTGCATCCCTGTGACATCATTTGCCACCTGTTTTTGGCAGTGTCATCTCAAAGGGAGAACAGTTGAAAGAGAATTGGGCAGCCTCAACGTAAGGACATCCCTTTAATTTAGGATTAACATCTTTCTGGAGACTTTGAGAGAAGTGAGAAGCTCTCAAAGATAAGGCAGGCAGCAATCCTTGAGAAAGGTTTTTTTGGCAGGGACAATTAACTCTGAAAATCCCACCACCCTCTTAGGAAACTGGCAGAGCCTGAGTTCTTAGCAAAGTCATCTCATTTAATTGTAAGCTGGCCAGAGTTGCCTTGCAAAGTGTGGATGAGAAGCACATAAATGTAATGAAATAAATGTTCCCACTGATACAGCTTCTCTCCCACCAACATTTGCTGAAATTACTATGCCGAAATCCAATTTTTTTTTCAACTTGACCAAACTTCTGCTCCAGCGGTGTCACTTTTATGTGCTGATTTTTCATTCTGCAAGGATCAGGATCTTTGCAGCATTAGCCCCTGAGCTAGCCTAGGTCATTTTTTTTCATAATTTTCGTAATTTTGAATAATCGCTAAGTGACTGGTCATAAGGCAAGGACTACTTGTACTGGGAAGTTGGGGGGGGGGGAAACATCTTAGAAAAAGCCAAACCGCTTCCATACTGTTGCTGGGAAACTGCATGGATTTCAAAGGAGCACCTTTACCTTAACTGAGGGGTTCATCGAACTATCCGATCTGCTTAGTGATCTGCTTAGTGATCTGCTTAGTGATCTGCTTCCTCCTCCTGACTCCTGTTTCCTTTTGCAGTGAGAGTGTTGACCAAGCAGTAGAAGTATACAGCCTGCAGAAGATTACCCTGTTACGGGAGATTTCTCTCAAAACTGGAATACAGGTGGGATCAGCTTACATAAATCATTGCTCTGTTCTCCGCACCTCACTTCTTCAACATAATTCAGAGGGACCCAATAAGGTGCTAATGTTCCACGCACAGCCTCGCCTTTTCAGCCTGCACACCTTCTCAGTATGCAATTCTCCACCCAGCATAGTTAACTGTTGTAGAGTTTGGAAATCCACAGGCTGAAGAAAGCTTCCTTAGATCACCTCCTTAGCATCCGTCTGCCTGGTTTGGGTGGAGACAGTAATGAGGTGAATTATTTGTGACTCTCGAGTGGTGCACCGCATAAATCAGAAACATCATAAAATATAACAAGCGTAAAAAAAATTGCCATATTTTGGGCAAATCCTGTTCAGAGGCCATCTTTTGGGCCTTGTAGAATAAGAGCAGCTTCAAGTCCAGCCCCATCTACCAGGTGTGAAAGCTTTCACTGAAAAACCCTCATGTGCAGGTGGGATTCTCAAAGGATCTTTTAGATCAGCAAATTGAACAGCTTTTAAGATGTGTGGGCTTCAACTCCAGAATTCCCCAGCCAGCATGGGATTAATTGAAGGGAATTAAAGTGATTTTAGTTCAGAGGGCTGCCATTGTTTGTGCCTCTGTCAGGCCCAAGGAACCCAGAAGGATATGAGGAATTGCTACAAAATGGTTTCTTTGTTGTTGCTTACCTATAGACAGGAATCTTGCCAGACTAAAGCACTTCTCTGCGTAACTATCATATATACCTGTGAACTGCTAGAGCAGCAGTCCCAAAACCTTTCTGGCTTGGTGCACCAGCAGGGTGGGGGCGGGGGAGAGTGGATGGTTCTGTGTGAGTGACAGGTGTGCAGGTAAGCACGTACGACTCCGTTTGCACAAATGGAGCTTCACGCATGAGCGCCTGCCACTTATTAAAATGGAGCTTCGCGCCTGAGCATGAGCGCCTGCCACTTGCGCAGGTGCGAGGTGCACGCGCACGCGTGCTGGACTGCTGCTTGTGCAGTTTGGTTCCAAACAGACCACGGTCTGGTAGTGGGCCACGGCCCGAGTCTTGGGGACCCCCTGTGCTAAAACAGGGGTCCCCAACCTGTGGGCCGCAGCCCACTACCAGGCCGTGTAAGTGGCTGGATGGTGTGCGCATGCACAACCCCACTCTCGCGAGCGTCGCCACAAGCATGGGCGTTTGTGGCCCCACTCGTGCAAGCGTCATCGGGTGCGTTTGCTCCTGCACAAACAGGAGCGTCATCGCAAGTGTTGCGAGCACTCGCGACCCCACTCGCGTGAACAACAGTTATTCATGTGTGTGCATGCACACATGTGTTCATACACACACCCACACACATAAAATCATCACTTCTTTTCCCCCTTTCCCCTGCTCCGGGCCGCCAACCCTGAAAGATTGGGGAACTCTGTGCTAGAGGGTGTCCGCCTTCACCCTCTTTCTGCATTCCAAAGATTCCAGGCTATGTTGTCTCTTCATTCCCTGGGAATGTGCCCCTCCCTCCTGCCAATCTGGACTATATTCCACCACAGGGTCCAGGCCCTAGGTCAGGGGTAGGCAACCTTGGCTCTTTTATGACTCGTGGACTTCATAAAAGTGGAGTGAAAAACATAGCTGGCTCAGGAATTCTGGGAATTGAAGTCCACGAGTCATAAAAGAGCCAAGGTTGCCTACCCCTGCCCTAGGTAATTGAAGGTGATCTCCTTAAAGCAGAGTTCTCCAACCTTTCCAGGCTCGCGGCCCGGAGGAGAGAGCAGCTTCCAAATTACTGCCTGTGCTCGCACATGCATGCACACAAACGAGCCTATGCCCACTGGTGCAGTACTAGCGGCCACGTTCGCACATGCGCTGTTGCCACGCGCATGCATGAACAGCCGCGCACCCCCACGGCAGCTAGCGCCCGTTCTCGCATGTGCAAACGGCACCCACACACACCCCGCATTAGCATTCCCTTTCGCGCCCGCACACATGCACAAACGGCCGTGGGCGCTAGCACGAGTGGGGGGGGCATGCGCGCCCTGGCCAGCCATTTCTGCTGGCCAAGAGCCCACGGCCCAGTACCGGGCCGCGGCCCATAGGTTGGGGACCCCTGTCCTAGAGGACGTTTTCCCTATGCCTTCCTGTGGACATCAGGAAAGCATAGAAAACTCTGGCTCTTTTGTATTTCAGATCCTGCTGAAAGAATATAACTTTGATAACCGTCACAAGCCAACGTTCACTGAGGAGGACATCCTGAACATCTTCCCCGTTGTGAAGCACGTCAACCCCAAAGCTTCAGATGCGTTCCACTTCTTCCAGAGTGGGCAGGCAAAAGTTCAACAAGGTGTGAACCCTTGATGAAAGACCTTTCAAGCTTCATATGGGAAAGGAACAGTCAGGGGTGGGAGAGGGTTGCTGATTAAATCTGGTGTTGGTTCCCTTTGAAATGAGTAAGGTACCATTTTTCCATAAGTTCAATTCCAGGGATATATAGACTTTAAGGAATCAGTTATTTATTTTATAATTTAAGGCACCAGGCTAGAGACCAGGAGACTATGAATTAAGCCTGAAAGCCAGCTAGTGTTGTGATTTCTCGCCAGCCCGTGGACCCAACAGCTGAGTCTGAGGACTCAAAGGAGGAGAAGGGGCCTGGAGTGACATTGGAGTCAGAGGATGGCTCTGAGGAGCTCCAGGACTTACAGTCTGACGAGAGCCTGGCCCCTCTACTCGCGCTGAGGCTGAGACACAGCTCTGCTGGGAATCTGAGGGGGATAGTGATGACTCACAGCTGGGTGATATCCAGGATGCTCGAAAACGCCAGCAAGTAAAGAGAGCAGGACAGAGGCATGCAATGGGGCGGCTCCAGAGGCAAAGGAGCAGGCATTAGGAAAGCCACGCCTTGGCTGCATAATAAAAGGGGAGGTGTGGGAGGTGCTGGTTGCCAAAGGCAACCGTTCAGGTTAAGAATCAAGTTGTGATGAACTGTGTTTGTTTTCCTCAGGTCTGTGAGTAATAAAAGGGATTTGGGTTTGTCCTGTGGTTTCTGCCTGTTTGATTTGAAGAGGGGTTTTCTCCTTGTGAACTTAACAAGGAGCTCAAGTAGGCTGGGACAGAACAGCTAGGTGATTTTAAGTCAGTCACACTCTCTCAGTCCAACCCACCTCACAGGGTTGTTGTGGAGAAAATAGGAGGAGAAAGGAGTATTAGGTACATTCGCTTCCCTGAGTTATTTACAGAAATAATAAAGGCAGGAAATAAATGTGTTAAAATGAGCATAGGAAAACTGATCTTCCAGAGGCTGCTGAAATTCAGCATTTCTCATTGCTGGATCTGTGGGGAGTTCTGTTCCACATGATTGCAGGTTTTCTATTTCAGATTTAGAACCTAACAATAAAATACCTCAAATTGGAAATATTTCAAACTCCAAACGTGTTTCTCGTATGAAACAGGTTGTCTTCATTTTCCTGGAACTGTCCCAGTATTCTTGTGACTGTTCCAAATATATTTCAGACTCAAAACAACTCCATTTCTGGAATGGTCAAAAGCAACAAGTTCACATTTGAGATACTGTATTTTCAGGCCACCATCTGTTACCCTTGATGATGGTGATGATGATTTACATACACATGCATGTGCACGCACAAACACACATTTTAGTACCTGGAAGTTTAACACTGGCTGTATATTATGTTGAATAAGAACACTTCGGTTTATAAGCTGGTAAGAAATACATTCATTTAATAAAGAGAAGCACATTAAATTATTGTTTCCTCTTCAAACATGTCTAAACAATCACTGGAATACAAGGAGATGCAATTACAGGTAGTCCTTGACTTAACAATCACAACTGGGATTGTATTTCAGAGTTTCCATTGCTAAACAAGGTGGTTGTTAGTCGTATTATGACATGTAAGTCACTTTTTTCAGTGCCATTCTAACTTCAGACGGTCATTAAAAGAATAGTTGTGAGTCAAGGGCTACCTATATAGCCCTAGAAGATTAAAAAAAAAAAATCTTTGCTTGGAATTAGTGGAAATTTTGAGTTATTGAGCCTTATAACCTGGCTCATAAATTAAGGGTGAAAAACGCTCTGGAAGCTCTTAAACCAGGCTTGCAAATGACAAATCTCCCCTTTTAAATGGCCCACCATCATCAGCCGGCTGGGCCATGTTTTAGATCCACTGCCATAAAGATGGATTTAAAATGAGCGAAAGGAAGAACCAAGTGTTGCTTCTTAGGATGATGGATTTGCAATAGGCAAAGAGCTTTTTGCAACCTGGCACGTGAGGTTAGAGTCTTAACTAACCTGGCACATGAGGTTAGTGTCTTATTTTTCCATCTCTTCTAGGTTTCTTGAAAGAGGGTTGTGAATTGATCAGCGAAGCCTTAAACCTGTTCAACAATGTGTACGGCGCGATGCATGTGGAGATCTGTGCCTGCCTTCGGCTGTTGGCGCGCCTGAACTACATCATGGGAGATTATTCAGAGGTATCCGAGTCTGCTCAAAGCCTCTGCTTATTCTACGTAATCATAACAGCCTGAGCAAATCAGGACAGAAGTACATCTGGTTTTGCAAATACATCTGGGAAAGGTTCCCTTTTCTCAACCCTAATGATGTATGGCTTTCCTGCTTAGCATTAGTCAGAAGTCATTGCCACAACTTGTAGCGTCTATAGTTCATGTTTCCTTCTGTTCTGCCTAACATACAATTTAAATGAACTCATGTGATAAAATGACAGGCTACAGGAGAGACTTA
The DNA here is from genome assembly GCA_023970755.1 of Azemiops feae. Taxonomy (NCBI): domain Eukaryota; kingdom Metazoa; phylum Chordata; class Lepidosauria; order Squamata; family Viperidae; genus Azemiops; species Azemiops feae. The sequence goes on along the minus strand of JALGBA010000850.1, from coordinate 134,848 downwards.
TTTGTAGCTCAGTGCTAACTCCCTGATAATGATAGCTAGTTTGGTAATGAAACGTCCACAGGAAAATAACCAAACTCAGAGTAACACCTTAAAAGGATAATTGTGGAGCTGGAAAAGTTGCAGAATAGAGCAGATCAAATGTCCAAGAAACCAAAGCAGTGTTACCTACAAAAAAAAAATGCTATTGTTGGGGAGAGGGTGTTGGGAGGAGTAGCTTTGAATGTTTGGAGGTAAAAGTGTCCTGGGGAGAAAGTCTATATTAAAAACATGGCCATTTTGTTCCCATGCCCAAATCTGTCTTATGGGACCAAGAGAGGGGATTGTCAATATTCTTAGGTGGGAAGCAGGCCCTGAATTGCTAAGCATTATGCAGAGGAGATCCTTGAAGCATCTAGGCCAGGGGTGTCCAGCCTTAGCAACTTTTAAGATTTGTGGTCTTCAACTCCCAGAATTCCCCAGTCAGCATGCACGGGTGGGGAATTCTGGAAGTTAAAAGTCCATAGGTCTTAAAGTTGCCAAGGTTGGACACCTCGGATCTAGGTGCTAAGCATGTAGGTCAGGGGTCCACGGCCCAGTTCCGGGCCACGACCTATTCAGAATTAGGCTGTGTGAGCGACTGGCTGCAAAGGTTGGGGACCTCTGATGTAGGTCATTTTAGCTGATGACGAGAACTATCATTTTTCCTCAGAAACCTACTGGCAACCAGTATAGCATCCACAACAGTGTTTTTTATACCGTGTTTCCCCGAAAATAAGACCTAGCTTGATTTTGGGGGGTGGGCCTAATATAAGCCCTACCCCAAAAAATAAGCCCTAGTTTGGGGGTGAGGTGCACGCCTAAAAATCAAGCTAGCGCAGGGGTGGGGATTCAATCCGTAGCTCGGTTCTCGGCTGCAGAGGCCTTTCCAGAAGGCCCTGACTGCGAAATGTAGGCCGGAGTTCCATTCTCAGCTGCAGAATGAAGCTGCTCCTTTGGCTGCAGAAGAAGTGGGCTGGCTGGGCGGGGTTGTTGGTGCGGCCACCACGAGGTGAGTGGAAAAGACATCTCTCCCCCCCCCCCCGAAAATAAGACCAGGTCTTACTTTCGGGGAAACACGGTAGAAGCCCACTGTATTTTGTATTTCTGATCATCTTCCAGGGCAGCCCCATGTACAGAGTGCTGCAGTAGTCTATCTAGAGATTTATAAAAACCGAGAGTTTCTGCTTTTTCACATCAGCTGAAGCCACACCCTCTTAGCTCCAGCTTCCCCTGCACAAAATGGGAGCTTTCTGATAATGCCAGCCACAACAGCTGATTTGGTTTTCCCAATTGCATTTTCTTCCCTTCCAGGCCTTAAGCAATCAACAGAAAGCGGTGCTAATGAGTGAAAGGGTCCTGGGCATTGAGCATCCCAACACAATCCAAGAATATGTAAGTAGCATAAGATAAAGGGGGAAGGGCTGAAGGAAAGGAAGTTGTTGCCTTTTGTGTCTACCGTAGTGCAGATCTGAAAGATTCGGTCAAGAGGACACCCTGGTCCACCATTGTGTGTCTGAGCGTCTCTCCCCTGCCTTTACAGATGCATCTTGCTTTGTACTGCTTTGCAAACAGCCAGTTGTCCACAGCACTCAATCTACTGTACCGCACACGCTACCTCATGCTGTTGGTGTTTGGGGAGGATCACCCAGAGATGGCCCTTTTGGATGTAAGTCACCTCTTTAGCTTTGCTGATCCTCTGTGGGGAAAAAACAAACATGATTTTTTTCAGCTTTTGATGCTCATGGGGTTTACGGTCTTGGGAGGGAAATTTCCCCTAGAAACTAGGCTGCATTTGCACATCAGACTTCAGCTTTGTTGTAACGGTGGTTTTTAAACAAGCCTTGATTGCCTGACTCACATCTTATCAAGCCATTAAGTCTGATTTATAATAATAATAATAATAATAATAATAATAATAATAATAATAATAATAATAATAATAATAATAATAATAATAATAATAATAATAATAAAGTTGGAAGGGACTTGGAGGTCATCGAGTCCAACCCCCTGCTCAGGCAGGAAACCCTATACCATTTCGGACAAATGGCTGTCCAGTCTCTTCTTAAAAACTTCCAGTGTTCGAGCATTCACCGCTTCTGGAGGCAGGTTGTTCCACTGGTTAATTGTTCTAACTGTCAGGAAGTTTCTCCTCAGTTCCAGGTTGCTTCTCTCCTTGACTAGTTTCCATCCGTTGCTTCTTGTCCTGCCTTCAGGCGCTTTGAAAAATAGCTTGACTCCCTCTTCTTTGTGGCAACCCCTGAAATATTGGAATACTGCTATCATGTCACCCCTGGTCCTTCTTTTCATTAAACTAGACATACCCAATTCCAGCAAATGTTCCTGATATGCTTTAGCCTCCAGTCCCCTAATCATCTTTGTTGCCCTTCTCTGCACTCTTTCTAGAGTCTCAACATCTTTTTTACATCGTGGTGACCAAAACTGGATGCAGTATTCCAAGTGTGGCCTTACCAAGGCATTGTAAAGTGGTATTAATACTTCACGTGATCTTGATTTGCAAATCACAATGGCTAGGGGTACTCGCAGCATTACAACCGCAGGTCACACAAACTGTTTGCCTTTTAATAAAATTTGTGAGTTGGAAAAGGTGTGACCAGGCTCCGGATTTTTTTTAGCAATAGATTGGTCGTCCTTAGTTTTTCTCTTCTTACTAAAAACAAATCCGTTTTGAAAAACCAAACATTTAAAGGGATACAAATACTGAACTTTACTACGAAAAGCTCTTCTGCAGATTCTCTGAGGCAAAGGATGGGTTGCACCCAGTGGGTAGGAAATTATCCACTGGGGATCGCTGGAGGGTTTTGTGAGGTAAATAAAGCCCCAAGTTTAGCCATCTCTTCAAAGCGTGCTTCATTCTTAGCTTTCTGTTTTGCCTGACCTGTTTTGGAAAATAAAAATTGTAATTCCCTTGAAGCTGCTTACAATCCCCTTGGGGCGACTGGTGTCATCCTGATTCAGTTCAGTGGCTCATGTCACTCTTTGTCTTAATCAGAGTGCCAGACCTACCAATCCATTACTATACAAGTTTTTTTTTTAAAAAAAAACTACAATATGCTAACAACATGCAGCCTGTAAAAAAGGACTAGAGGACTATCAAGAGTCCAAAGATTCTAAATATTGTTAGCATATTGTAGTTTTTTTATCATATATTTTTATTTTATTCAAGACAAAGTTAAATACAAAACTCCCAAAAAAATCCCCAAAAAGAAAAAACACACAAAACAATCAAAACATTAAAAAGTAAAAGGGTGCGTCAAAACAAAGACCCACATATACACATATATTATCCCCCCCTAGTTGAATACGGATCAATACATTACATTTACTACAACTAATGTCGTAGCAAAGCCAATTGTAGTTTTTGATGCAATGGAAGGGGGAGACCATTAACTAAATAACTGGAAAGAAGTCGTATTAATTAGATTTTAATTTAAGTGTTGAAAGGTAAATGAAATTAAACAAAAGGGTGTGTGTGTTTTTTACTCCTGTACCCATTATTTTTTTAATGAACCCTGTAGCTCGCTCAAAAGTTTGTACACCTCCTTGTGGAGGTAAACAAATGGAATAAAGTCACATGGTTTGCCAAAGCTTCAATCCAGGTCAATCAATACAATGGATGTGTGCAGATTTCAAACTATGCCTCAATGCATAAACCATTTATGGCTTAGCTACTAAGATGATCAAAGGCCTGGAGGGTAAAACATATGAAGAACGGTTGCAGGATTTGGGTTTAGCTAGTCTAGAGAAAAGAAGGACTAGGGGTGACATGATAGCAGTGTTCCAGTATTTGAGGGGCTGCCACAAAGCACCAGAAGGCAGGACAAGAAACAACGGATGGAAACTAGTCAAGGAGAGAAGCAACCTGGAACTGAGGAGAAACTTCCTGACAGTGAGGACAATTAACCAGTGGAACAACCTGCCTCCAGAAGCGGTGAATGCTCCAACACTGGAAGTTTTTAAGAAGAGACTGGACAGCCATTTGTCTGAAATGGTATAGGGTCTTCTGCTTGAGCAAGGGGCTGGACTAGAAGACCTCCAAGGTCCCTTCCAGCTCTATTCTATTCTAATCCAGGCTGGATTCCTACATCACTCCAAGCTCACACAGTGCACTGAAGTACATATCAGCCAAATGCTCTGGTGTTAACACCCTGAACTGCAATAGGGCAAGGTTAAGGTTAAGCCTAGGCAAGGCATGCATGCAGGTAGTCCTCGACTTACAACCACAATTGAAGCCCAAAATGTCCATTGCTAAGCAAGGCGACCGTTAAGTGAGTTTTTGCCCCATTTCATGACTTTTCTTGCCATGGTGAATCGCTGCACTTTTAAGTTAGTAACGTGGTTGTTAAGCAAATCTGGCTTCCCCATTGACTTTCCTTTTCAGAAGGTCGCAAAAAGTGATCCCATGAGCCCCGGGACGCTGCAACGGTCATAAGTATGAACCACTTGCCAAGCGTCCGAATTTTGATCACGTGACCCTGGGGATGCCACAACGGTCATCAGTGTGAAAAACGATCATAAGTTGCTTTTTCCAGTGCCGTGGTAATTTTGAATGGTCACTAAATGAACTGTTGTCAGTCAAGGACCGCCTGTATTTTGGCAATGAAATCTTTAAACTGATTTGGTTAAGCTTGATGTATAAGCAGAACTTAAAAATGGGAAAGTGTTGGGCCAAAAATAATAGCATTGGGTTGGAAACTCTCTGTTCCATCTTTGATTTCTGAGCTGGTCTTTTGTGTAAGTAGTCCTCAGCTTACAACTATTCGCTTAGTGCCCGTTTGAAGTCACAGTAGCACTGAAAAATAATCTGCAGCCCATCCTCACACTTAAAACTGTCGCAGCATCCCCACCGTCATGCGATCAGAATCGGGGTGCTTGGCAACTGGAATGCATTTAGGACATTTGCACTGTTTCAGGGTCATGTAATCACCATTTGTGACCTTCCCAGCCGGCTTCTAACAAGCAGAGTCGGGGGTGTGTGTGTCAGATTCGCTTAATGACTGTGTGATTCACTTAACAACCATGACAAAAAAAAAGCTCATAAAATCGGGTGCCACCCACTTGAGAACTGCCTTGCTTAGCAACGTCATTTATGGTCCCCACTGTGGTCAGAAGTCGAGGACTACCACTGTGATGAGATGGATGTCTTTGATGGTCCTTCTGTGATCTGTACATAGAAATTTACCCAGAGCAGGAAGTTTCTCCTAGTTTGCCCTCTTAACTGGCACATGATCTTCCTCGCTAGAACAATATTGGCCTGGTCCTTCACGGAGTTATGGAATATGACCTCTCACTGCGATTCCTGGAGAACGCTCTGGTGATCAACTCCAAGTTCCACGGAGCCAAGTCCCTAAAAGTTGCACTGAGGTGAGTTCCCTCTTCCCAATTCTGCTAACAGGTGACAACTGAACATCCACCCTGTGTACAAACCTGCCTCAAATCTATTCAGGATATGCCAGCAGCATGCAGAGGTGAAACTGAAGGTATTCAAGAATTATTGTTCAAACAGCCACATACACAGAGAGAGAGAGAGAGAGGCAAATGGTCACTTCAACAAAAGTGTGGAATGTTCCTGTTAATAGATTTCCAATAATCTCCTTCCATTTGGTATTTTCCCTTCTTTCTAAACAATCCGATGTATTTTCCTAAACACTAAAGGGGAAGCAGTCTTCTCTTTATAGATCCCTGTACAAAATGCTGCAGAAGGCAAGTGTCGTGTATTTTATTTGTGCATCTGTATCCCGCCTTCGATGTTTTTACAAATGACTCAAGGTGGCGAACAGATCCCAACACGCCTCCCTCCTTCTATTTTCCCCACAACAACCCTGCGAGGTGGGCTGGGCTGAGAGTGAGTGACCGGCCCAAAGTCACTCAGGCAGCTTTCATGGCGAAGGCGGGAATAGAACTCACAGTCTCCTTTTGATTGGTCCAAAGTCACCCAGCTGGCTTTCAAGGGTAAGGCGGGACTTGAACTCAGGGTCTCTTGCTTTCTCGCCTGGTGCCTTAACCACTAGAGCAGGGGTAGGCAACCTTGGCTCTTTTATGACTCGTGGACTTCAACTCCCAGAATTCCTGAGCCAGCATGGCTCAGCTTGGAAACCTCTCCCTTTCCCCTCAGCATGGCTGGCTCAGGAATTCTGGGAGTTGAAGTCCACGAGTCATAAAAGAGCCAAGGTTGCCTACCCCTGCACTAGAGCAAACTGCCTCTAAGTATGCTAAGTATGCTATCTCTAAGAGAAGCGGTTTTGCACTTCTCATTGTCTCGTGCGCACTTTTCTTTCAGTCATGCCTAGAAACCGTTTCCCCATCTTCTGTTCTTTTATCTGTCTTTCAGCCATCACTTGGTAGCCCGCGTATATGAGAGTAAAGCTGAATTTCGGTCAGCTCTGCAGCACGAGAAAGAAGGCTACACCATTTATAAAAATCAGGTTCGATTTTGTTTTTTCCTTGCTTAGCTTAATAGAGCACCTGTCTTCCACGCTTTGAAAACTCATCTGCGGATCGCTGTGTAGTGTAATTTGAAACTGGTTGTTCTACCGAGCGTTCGCAAAGCGGTGAGATCCACTCATAGAACATTCACAGTCGGTTAAAACTTCTAAGGGGGGAAAAAAAAAGGGTGGAGAAACTGGGAAATGATCAACAAGCACATTGGAGCGCAGGTAGCAAAGATCCAGTACAAAGGTGTAGTAAGCACTTGTTCAGCACGGTGGCTCAAATGCTCGATTGACAGGTTAGCAATCCCGCGTTGGGGGACCTGAAAGCTGCTGTGGAGTGTAGGGGGGGGGGTTGAGCTCTCTTCCTTCACCCCAGCTCCTGCCAGGGATATGAAAGAAGCCCCCAACTGGGTGTCCCCGGGGACAGTGGTGATGTCACCAGCTAATCCTTTCAACCCGGAAGCGCCTCGGTGCTTCCGACACAAGTGCAAAAAAAAAAAAAAAAGCACTGTTTAAATGTTAGGATCTGTGGACAGCCTGTTTTCTAACTGAGTGGGATTTTTTTACTCTTTTAAGACTCTTCTATGTATTTAAAAAAAAAAAGAAAACAGGCAGACCCTTTCCCAAAATGCACTCTCTCCATGCCGTACTGAAACGTTAGTAACTGGACCAATTGGAGACCCCTTAAAGGCTATTGACCTCCGAAGAGTGCCGTATACGGGCGCTCCACGTTCAAAAACGTCTTTTTCTTTCTGCTGTTTTATGAGTGCAGCTGCCAGACACGTTAGCCGCCGTACCTAGTTAGCCACTGAGTGGACGAAAAAGTGCTCTGAGTGCACGGCGGTATTTTGTTTTTTTGTTTACCCAAATTTCTATTCCGCCCGCCACACTTGCATGCCTCTGGGTGGTTTACAAATAAAACAGCAAAGTCGTATAAACGCTACAGTTAAACAACAAAGTTAAAAACCAGGTTAAAGCAAAGTGCAAAAAGAAAAACAACAATTGCAGAGTTAAAAGGCAGAGGAAGTACTTTTAGCCCACCAACCTTTACCCACTGGGTTGCATGGCACTGCTAGAACCCAGGCCAGTTGGCAGAGCCAGATCTTAGCCGGGAAAGAGGGGGGGGCTGCCTCGCCTCCATGGGCAGGCTGCTCCATAGGAGGGTGGGGCCACAGCAGAGAAAGATCTCTTCCTAGACCCACCAGTCAAAGTTCTTCAACTGATAGCATCATCAATATGCCCTGCCTACCTGCCCAGGTGGGATGTGTCAGTTAATTGAGACAAGCTCAGATAACTTGGTCTCATGCCATGAAGGACTTTAAAGGTAATGACCAACATCTTAAATTGGACCCAGAAGGAAACTGGCACTCAGTGCAGCTTCCGTAGCACAGGTATTACATGCAGAAGCAAAACTCAGCCCCGGTGACACAGTGGTTGGAATGCAATATTGCAGGTTAATTCTGCCCACAGCCTGTAGTTCGATTCTGACCAATTCAAGGTTGACTCCATCCTTCCGAGGTCGGTAAAATGAGGACCCAGATTGTTGGGGGCCCAATGCTGCCCCTTTAAACCACTTAGAGAGGGCTAATAAAGCACTATGAAGCAGTATATAAGTCTAAGGGCTATTGCTATTGCTTGTGCCGCTGCATTCTGCACCAGCTGCAGCTTCCGGATACTCTTCAAGGGTAGCCCCGTGTAGAGCGCATTGCAGTAGGTTTCCTCTTCATTCCTCTTTGATGCACGTGTGTCTTTTCTGGCTAGCTTGGTGAGCATCACGACAAGACCAAAGAAAGCTCGGAGTACTTGAAATATTTGACTCAGCAGGCTGTGGCCCTCCAACGCACAATGAATGAGATCTACAAAAACGGATCCAACGCCAACATTATGCCCTTGAAAGTGAGTTGCTCAAATTTGTCCCCTATCTGGGATGTTGCAGATGAACCAGCCCATCTCTACTCTTCCTCTCCCGTTTTCAGTGGCCAGTCTAGTTTTGGAAAGGAACCTGTGCAACGTACTTCAATAAGCCTGTGCAGTTTATTCTGCACCGCTGTAATAGAGGGCTCTTTTTTTTTTTAATCTGGAAGAGTCCACGTTGGTTGCAGCCCCTTCTTGATTGGTCTTGCCCAGGTCACATGGTGCTTCAAGATGTTGCCCGATCATATCTGGTCTCTAGAATCCCTCGATACTGCAAAAAATCAAATTTGGGGACAGTGTTATTTTTCAGTGGCATCGCTTTTACTTCTTTGGGGGGGGGGAATTAAATAAAAATTAAGAGATGCATGAAGCATTTCTTAATTATTGACAACTGAAAAAAAAAATGGGCTCCAAAATTTTTGCCCTGCCCCTGCAGGAACATCACCACCATGCACACTGCATCTCCTTTGAGGGCGGGAAGTATCTCTGTCTTTCCGTTGAAAGATGTTTGAAGATAGATCAGCTGATTGGCTGGCTGAGCAGGGATTTGAACATAGCTCCCTTCCCCAAAACAAAATCTGTTTATGCTTTTGTCCCAAAGATGCTTTTCAAAAGGCAACTGGACTTCCTTGGTTCTGAGTTAGAACTGGAGAAGCTTCTTGGATGAGAAGCGAAATGTCTTCAAAGAAAAAAAATAAAACACAAGTCCAGCTGCCTTTTGGAAAAAGCAAGTTTGGGACAACCATGACCTGCATGATTGAGACTCTCCATAGACGTTTGTTCATGCCTTTGTGTATTTACAAAGTATTGGAGGAGACAAAAATGGCTGGCCAAGTTCACCTAATACCAAATGGAGGAAGAGTGGAAGGACAAAGCAGCAGCAGCAGCCATCAGCTACTGAAATCCAAGGTTTAGGAGTACAGTCATGCCAGAAGGTCTAGCTGGCTCAGGAATTCTGGGAGTTGAAGTCCACAAGTCATAAAAGGGCCAAGGTTGCCTACCCCTGCCCTAGTCCATCATCCATTCAGTAGGATTCCCTAGCCTATCATCCATTCAGCCTGCTTACTATTGCCCTGCTCTTCTTCTTCCTGTTCCTCCAAAGCACAACTTAATTTAGGCCCCTGGAAGAAGCAACAGCCTTTAAAGATTCCATTCTCATTGCACATTTGGGCAGATCTTTAATCCCTGGGTAAAAGAATTGAATCCAGGCTTATTCTCTGTTAAGAATCACAAAGAGTTTTTCAAAACTAAAAGGAGCCAATTTCTTGACTTACTATTGCAGTACAGATAGTCCTTGATTTAACAATCATTCATTTAGTGACCGTTCAAAAGTTTAACAACAGCAGTGAAAAAAGCGGCGTGCAACCAATCAACCGTCACATTTACAATGGTTGCAGCGTCCTCGTGGTCACGTGATCAAAATTTGGGCACTTGCCCCAAAGTTGACATGCATTGGCGACAGTTGCAGCATCCCAGGGTCACGTGATCACCTTTGGTGACCTTCCCAGCTGACTTCTGACAAGCAAAATCAGTAGAGGAAGCTGGATTGGCTTAACGACGACCATGTGACTTACTTAAGTGATTTGCTTAACAACTGTGGCCGAAACAAAAGGTCATAAAATGGGGGACGAGTCACTTAACCGCCTTGCTTAGCAGTGGAAATTCTGCCCCCAGTTGTGGCCATAGGTCAAGGAGGAACTGTGATTTTGGTTGTTTTCTTTCTTAATGTGGCACTAAACCTGGCTTGTTCACCTCCCAGTTCACCGCTCCCAGCATGGCCAGCGTCTTAGAGCAGCTGAATATTATCAACGGAATCCTCTTCATTCCACTCAGGTAAAGAGCCCGGATGCTCACGTTGCTTCACTTCAGGCCACACAGCAGGCGCTTTCCGGAACCTTCCAATAAAGTTTGCAAACTGCACGTAAGGGGTGGAAGTCAGGGACAGGGAGAAATCAGTCCGATGTGCTTTTTGCACAGGTCTTCAGGGCCTGGCATGTTTTTACTGCTCGAATTTTGTTTTAAAGTTTTCCACCTGCTTTTTCAGCGTCTCCAAAAAATCCTTTGTCCTGTGTCTCCTTTCATCCTTTGTTCATAACTTGTAAACCAGGGCTTTTCAACCAGTGGTACGGGTACCGCCTGTGGTACATTGGCACCTGGCAGGTGGTACGCGACCATCCTAGAAAAGTGGTAGCGGGGGAGGGGAATGAGCTGAACCGGTGGCAGCACCGCACAAGCCTGAGCGAGAGATGGCTGGAGCTGCAAGGCTGTCAGGGCTCAGCGGAAGCGCCAGGATCAGTGCTGCTTTCCAGCTGATCGGCGCTTCTTCGGGGCTGTCAGGGCTCAGTGGAAGCGCCAGGATCAGCGCCAGGCTCCAGCTGGAGCTCAGCGCTGATCCTGGCGCTTCTGCTGAGCCCAGAAGAAGCGCCAATTAGCTGGAATGTTGCAGCATCTCCAGGGTCTTGTGATTTACATTCAGATGCTTGGCAACTGATTCATATTTATGACGGTCACAGTGTCCCAGGGTCATGTGAAGTGACCAAAACCTGCTGCAACCACCCAGCAGACAGGGGGAATAAAAACCAACCCCCCCCCCTGCCAATCCTCAACAGAAATGCTCACAATAATGAAAACCTTGGACAGGAGGAAGAGCATCGCCAGGTGGGCAGGCAAGTGTCTTGCTCGGCTGTGGCTTGGGGGGCACTTTTTTCAGTGCCATTGTAACTTCAGTCACTAAGTGAACTGTTGTAGGTCGAGGACTACCTGTACTTTATCACTTTTTTTCCTTTTCGGGGGGGGGGGTCATCAAGTTTTTGACACCTTGCTAGGCGACTGGTGGTATTCGGATGTTGCCATATCCTAAAAGTGGTACAATGGGTGAAAAGGTTGAAAAGCCCTGTTGTAAACTACAGTAGATTGCTCCCAGGATGCTGTTGAATTTATCAATTAAAATAAAATTGTATCGGGCAATTTTTTTTTATTACACATAACTCATTTGCACAAAATTCTGGTGCTAGATATTGATTTGCCACCATAATTAACATTTTCATGAGTTTTAACACAGACACGCGCATGCGCACACACATATGCACACACACACAATCAATACCGGTAGATTGGGAAGAAGATCATATCTCCACCCCGTTTATGTACTGGTTCCTATTTTATTCAGGCTTTGCTAACTGTTAATGGTCTTGTTTTTTCATGTTTTGACATTTTAATATTTTATATTGCTATTTTTACGATGTAAATTGCCCAGAGTCACTTGTCAATGAGATTGATGACATATATAGAGAGATATTAGATGGGATGGGATGGGATGGGATGGGGTAGGTAGGTAGGTAGGTAGGTAGGTAGGTAGGTACATACATACATGATAGATAGATGATAGATAGATAGATAGATAGATAGATAGATAGATAGATAGATAGATAGATAGATAGATAGATAGATAGATTAGATAGATAGATAGATAGATAGATAGATAGATAGATAGATAGATAGATAGATAGATAGATAGATAGATAGATAGATAGATAGATAGATAGATAGATAGATAGATAGATAGATAGATAGATAGATAGATAGATAGATAGATAAAAAGAACCTATCAGATTTATCAATCCACCTAGCCCAACGCTCTGGAGAGGCCCATCACTCATTTCTTTGAGCAGGAGGAGCTGTTTATTTTTTTTTTAATTTATTTATTTATTTGTTTATTAATTAATTAAAATTTATTGACTTCCCATCTTAGCATAGCATCTGTTACATGTATGCTCCCAGGTTTGGCTTATGGTCGTTCACTCACACGCTCATATATATATACAGCAAATATATATGTGCTGTTTCTCACATTCACACACACTCCTCCACACTTACCCACGTCCTCAACTAGGCTGGGAGGCACTAGCCAGAGAGAAGGAAGCTGCCATGTCTGGATCCAAAGACGACTCAAAGAGTGGATGGACTTCAGGACCCCTTTTATCCCCCCAAGTCCTTCCTTTGTTCATTCACAAGAGTGATAGCTACTCTTGCCTTATTGATTTACAAATCTGGTAGCTGTTGATGGGATTTGGGGAGGGGGTTCCCATGTGCTCAGACCCAGCTTCTTTTTCCTGGTTTCAAATTTTTTTCCTTTGTTTCTTTCTTACCTACTTTTATCTGCTTTTCCTGGCTTTTGCCCACCCCGTTTGCCTGTTTCCTTCATCTTTAGATATGGCAGCTTAGGCCTGGTCTTAACAGTGCCCCAATTGGCCCCTGGGGACCTTCCGTATTTCAAGTTGATGGTCTTCCTGCCCCAAAAATGTCCCCTGAGATTCTTGCTTTAAGGAAGGAAGGCAGCCCAGCTTCCCTTTAGTCCACCAAATCGAAAAGTATCCGCTTTCCTTCTGATATCGCCCCTGAATGGGGTTTCCCACGGAATGAAATAATTCCTTATTTCTCCTCTTTCCACAGCCAAAAAGATTTAGAGAGCCTTAAGGCCGAGGTTCAGAGAAGGCAGCAGCTGCAAGAATCTTTCCGGAGCAGTGATCAGCCAGAGGCAGAAGAGAAAAACCCCAAAGAGGAAGACCGAGGCCAGCCCGTCCGTCCAAACACCCCTTAGAGCTTAAAAGAGCTTTTTAGTTCACTGGTCCTCACAACAAGAATTTGCCCCAGGTGGCTCAGCCTCACTCTGGGACAACTTTGGCAATGTTGTTTGTTTCTGGGGAGGGTTTTGTTTTGTTTTGTTTGTGTTTGATTTGCACTGGTACAATGAATTTACAATGCAAAAGAACAAAAATTTTGAGAAGTGAAGTCTGCCTGTCTAAAGTACCACCAACTGGCATCTCAGGTGGAGTGGAACAGCAAAGGTCTGTGCCCAAAACGGCCCAACTAGACATAGACCAAGGATGCCGCATTGAGGTGGGGAGAGGTAGAAGAGGGGCAGGAGATGTACGTTGCGTGTGTGCGTGTGTGCGTGTGTATCATCCATCCATTTCTACTGTGTACATAAGAGATTTAATTCCAAGTGAGGGATAATATAATATTTCTCAGGTCATTTTTACGTTGACTTTAAAAAAAAAAAGACGTTTAACTTTGCAAAATGACATATATTTGTTTTGGGCCACCACCCCACCACTATGGATTTTAAAGTGTATTTTTTTTTCCTTCCCCTTCTTTCTTCCTGCCTTTAAACCTCAGCCCCTTAAACACTGTTTAGGTGTCTGCAACATTATAAATATTATATATTAAATATAAATTCAGCCATATTTTTATCTGAATATTGATTTTTTTTAAAAAAGCCCAAATGGATTTGGTACGGAAGAGGCAAACTTTTGAGGCACATAATTCCTTCCTCCCCTCTCCCTCCCCCCCCCCCCCCCCCCCCCCCGGCCACATTTAGGAGAAAAGCCACTGTGTTCCATTCAGGTGCCACATTTAACTTCATTTCAGGGGAGGGCAAAAAAACGGGGAATATTTTATTTTTTTTTGCAACTGGTCACTTCCCAAGAAAAAGAGTGCCTAAATAAATTCCTTCTGGTACACACAAGATGGAATAAGATAAAATGTCCCAAAGAAAGTACAGGAACTGGAAAATTAAAAGCCGTTTTGATACTGGTTGATCAAAGGTGTTTCCTTCCCTCCCTCTCCCCCTCCCAAGCATTTGCAAGTGAATGGTTATATGTGGGGCCCAGAGTGATGGGAATGAGAGTTCCACTGACTTCCACTGACCACTGACTGCTACTGAGTTCCAGGGCCTGGGAAGGGCTGATCATCTTGTATCAGTCCTGAAATCTTGTCACTTCTCCGTCACCACACTGTCACACATCACCTGCCTCTTGGATAATTCTCAGTGCCTCGGTGCTCTTCCCCCTCCCAATCCAGGGGGGGGCAATTTGCACAAAAGGAAGCCCACTTGTCAGAGCATCCATGGAACAGAGGTAGGGATTGGGAGGTGGGTGGCAGAGAAACAGTTGACACATGCAACCAAGATTGCCATCCGTGAAAAAAAACTGCCCCAGCAGTAGAATCAAATCAATGTCTCTTTTATTTCTAAGGTTTATCTGTGAATGTATTAAAAACGAAGAATCATGAACCTAATTCTGCATCTGCTTTTGTTTCTCCTCTTTCTGCTTTCTTTCTGTGCAAAGCCACATATTTACACAGAATAGAATAGAAAAGAAATTAGGAATAGGAATAGAACAACAGAATAGAATAGAATAGACCGTGGAGGTTTTCTCATCTAACCCCCTGCTTAGGCAGGAAACCCTATACCTCTTCAGGCAAATGGTTGTCCAATCTCTTCTTTAAAACTTCCAGTGTTGGAGCACACACAACTTCTGGAGGCAAGTGGTTCCACTGACTAATTGTTCTGTCAGGAAATTTCTTAGTTTTAGGTTGCTTCTCTCCTTGATTAGTTTCTATCCGTTGCTTCTTGTCCTGCCCTCAGGTCAAGAAATAAACGCAGGATTGACACGTTTGCCTTGGGGCCTACAGAGCAACCTCCAGCGCTGGAAACTGACCTCTCCCCACTGTGGGTCCTTTTGTTTTTCTAGGGGAACAGAAAAAAAATGGGGACACTTCTGCCAGGGAGCAGCATCCATCTTTGCCCACACTACAAATGCTTGTGGACAGGTAAAATGATGCTCTTTAGAGTGGTCAAACTCCACAGGTATCTTGTTGGACCTATTAGGCCACAAAACTCATCTCTGCTCCAGAGCCCAATAAGAACAGTGTTTAGATGATGGCATAATCCAGCACTTCTTAACTGTGGCACTTGAGGATGTGTGGACTTCAACTCCCAGAATTCCGTTGAAACGAAGTTCGCACGTCTTCCAGGTGGCCAAGGTTGAGAATACTGCTGTAGTTAAATTTCTAGCGACCTTTGCAATACAGCTAGTGCTCAACTTATGACCACTATTGAGCCCAAAATTTGTTGTTAAGTGAGACAGTTAAGTGAATTTTGCCCCATTCTACAACCTTTCCTGCCACAGTTGTTAAGTGAATCACTGTAGTTATTAAGTTAGTAACACGACTAAGTGAATCTGGCTTCTCCATTGACTTTGTCCGAAGGTTGCAAAAGGCGACCCTAGACACTGCAGCCGTCATAAATATGAGCTAGTTGCCAAGCATGTGAATTTTGATGAGATGACTAACAATTGCGTGAAAAATGGTCATAAGTCACTTTTTTCACTGCCATTGTGACTTCGAAAAGTCATTAAACAAACTGTTGCAAGTCAAGGACTACCTGTAACCCTCACTTGTCCATTCTGCTTAAAGCAGGATCCACTTTGCTATGTAGAGGCGAGTTAGATTTTCAGGGCTTTCTGAAATGAACTAAAAGGTAGTAGAGAGATGGTCAAACTTGTCTTGCACCCCTGTAATGCACCTCATTTTCCAATTTTATTTACTGAGTGGGAGGGAATTTGACTCTCCTGCCTACATACATCCTATAGTCCAGGGCTTTTCAACCTTTTCACCCATTGTACCACTTTTAGGATAAATGAAAATGTTAATTATGGTGGCAAATCAATATCTAGCACCAGAATTTTGTGCAAATGAGTTATGTGTAATAAAAAAAAATTGCCCGATACAATTTTATTTTAATTGATAAATTCAACAGCATCCTGGGAGCAATCTACTGTAGTTTACAACAGGGCTTTTCAACCTTTTCACCCATTGTACCACTTTTAGGATATGGCAACATCCGAATACCACCAGTCGCCTAGCAAGGTGTCAAAAACTTGATGACCCCCCCCCCCGAAAAGGAAAAAAAGTGATAAAGTACAGGTAGTCCTCGACCTACAACAGTTCACTTAGTGACTGAAGTTACAATGGCACTGAAAAAAGTGCCCCCCAAGCCACAGCCGAGCAAGACGCCTGCCCACCCGGCGACGCTCTTCCTCCTGTCCAAGGTTTTCATTATTGTGAGCATTTCTGTTGAGGATTGGCAGTGGGGGGGGGGGTTATTCTCCCGTCTGCTGAGTGGTTGCAGCAGGTTTTGGTCACTTCACATGACCCTGGGACACTGTGACCGTCATAAATATGAATCAGTTGCCAAGCATCTGAATGTAAATCACAAGACCCTGGAGATGCTGCAACATTCCAGCTAATTGGCGCTTCTTCTGGGCTCAGCAGAAGCGCCAGGATCAGCGGTGAGCTCCAGCTGGAGCCTGGCGCTGATCCTGGCACTTCCACTGAGCCCTGACAGCCCCGAAGAAGCGCCGATCAGCTGGAAAGCGGCACTGATCCTGGCGCTTCCGCTGAGCCCTGACAGCCCTGCAGCTCCAGCCATCTCTCACTCAGGCTTGTGCGGTGCTGCCACCGGTTCAGCTCATTCCCCTCCCCCGCTACCACTTTTCTAGGATGGTCGCGTACCACCTGCCAGGTGCCAATGTACCACAGGTGGTACCCGTACCACAGGTTGAAAAGCCCTGCTATAGTCTATGGAAGGTGCTGAAGTAATCTGCTCAAGAGTTGCTTCAAACTGCAAGATTGGTGGCAAATACATTTGATAATAATAGTCTTGAGATGGTCAATTTGCCCATTTCACATCTGTGGGAAAGATGGCAGGACCCAAACTTCTGGGAAGAATTGTCATGATTTGATTGAAGAGGTAAAGTGCACACTTGATTGATTTTTGAGAACATTTACATTCATCTTTCATATTGGGGTCCTGGGGCAGGCCTTTCTAACAATACTTTCCACCATGTTGGCTGGTTTTACTTTCCCCACAGTTGCAACCTGGCTAATAATGTGGTATTTGTTCTTTTCTTCCAGAACATAGGTATAAAGTATTTGATACCATTTGCAAGTTCCATTAGGTGCCAATCATGAGTTTGAAGTGTACATTCTTCCCATAGGATTTCAAGTGATCAAATCTTATCAAATTTGCCTTCACTAGGAAAGCACCTGTCATACCATTTTATTTCTTTGATTACAATCAACCTTTTCCGATATGCAGTTAACAGCTAGAAGTGTCTACATCAGATCATTGGATCTGGGACATACGTATTTTCATATGCAATATCAGAACATTTTGTATAGAGACCATTTTATAAGACGAAAAGGCTCCTCTTGAAGAATTTAGGTGTTTAAATGATTCTGTTGCACTAGTATAGGCAGTCGACATATGACCATAATGGAGCCTGCCCATTGCGGTCATTGTCATAAAAAGTTGTAAAACAGGTCAGTCATATGACTGATCTAATTTTACCTTTTTTGGTTAAGAAAACCAATGCTTTGCTATGGGCACACCAAAAACCAGAAATAACCTTCATAAAATGCAAACGTGTGAAGTCAGGATGCTACAAATGGCTGTAATCTGGCTGTGTTGCTAAGTGCTCAAAGTTTCAGTCGTGGCACAGAGGGGGCCAAACGTCAGAACTTTGAATCTAGTTTGTAAGTCCTATTTTTCTGGTTGGTTGTAATTTCAAATAGTTGCTAATTGACCAGCTGTAAACTGAGGACAACCTTTAAGAACCAGTCACTGCCTTGTGTTCTTCGCTTATTCCTAGTGAGGGGGGGAAAGCCAATAACTTGGGAGATACAATATACACCATGCTTTCTACACTGAGCAACCTAGTGGTTTGTTCAAAAATAATGATTATTCCAAACTGAGTGTTACCCTATTTATAAAACTGGTGGTAATCAAAAGTTACTATTTCCTGATGTGGAAAATTAAGGCAAAGGAAGTGTGTCTAAGAAAAACCCATTTATTGGAAGAGACTATATGGGAGAATCGATACTAATTAGGTTAATTAAATGGTGTCTGCTCCAATTAACACCATAATTCATTGGGGTTAGTTTAATTTAGGTCAAATCGCAGCTCTGAGACTTTCCACTAGGATTTAAAATGAATTCCATTTATCCCTGCTAACCATTAACCTCGCAGGCTCGGAAATCTCTTTCACATCCAGATAATGTGTGTCTGCAATTCATCCATCATGCTTTTCCCTGCCTAGCAGATTCATCAAGCCGCAAGTGTTGTTCTCTCTCTGATCTAAGCCCTGGAACAAACCCTTGTAGCCAGGTGTGGTAGTGGTTAACACATGGATTTGCCCAACTTAAATCTGATGTGCAGACTTGTGTTGAGAGTCGCATGCCTTCTGGTATCGAGTGGCTTAACTCCCATGTGTTGGGATCATATATTGGAAAACCATGGAGTTCATAACATCCATATTAGAATATCAATAACCGAGTTCAAAGGGACCTTGGAGATCTTCTAGTCCAGGGGTAGGCAACCTGGGCTCTTTTATGACTCGTGGACTTCAACTCCCAGAATTCCTGAGCCAGCTGTTTTGGCTCAGGAATTCTGGCAGTTGAAGTCCACGAGTCATAAAAGAGCCAAGGTTGCCTACCCCTGTTCTAGTCCAACCCCTTGCTCAAGCAGGGGACCCTTTACCATTCTGAACAAATGGTTGTCCAATCTCTTCTTAAAAACCTTCAGCAATGGAGCACCCACTTCTGAAGGCAAGCCATTCCACTGATTAATTGTTCTGTCTAGCAACCATGGGCAGGTAAATCCTCATTCTCCATGATTGTATCGTAATCCGCATTGCATCTGGCTTCAAGATTTACTGGCATGGGGTATCTGTGAGGCAGGACCCACTTATTGAGTTGGCATTGACCCTAAGGGGAGCAGGTATGCAACACTGAGGTCTCTCGGTCTCTCTGCTGCTCCTGGATGGACAGTGTAAAATCATGGCCAAAAGCGCTTTTGCCCAGCTTCAACAGGTACACCAATTGCAACCCTTCCTAGAGCAGACGACTATATACCTTTATCACCGCACAGAATCCTGGCATACGATTTCCATGGGGCTGCTTTTGAAATTCCCTTGGACCTTACAACTGATCCAAAAGGCTGCCACCCATACTGATTGGCGCGACCTACTTCAGTTATTGCATCCGTCCTGCAGGATATACTGATTCTCATTAAACTTTCCGGATGCAATTCAAGGTGTTAAGTTTTCTCTTAAAAACCCATCTGCTTCCTCCAGCTTTGTCCAAGGAATTCCTCCCAGCTGCTGTGTCTGATTCTCTAATTTTACCAGATGACTTAACACTGAATCTACAACTATTTTTCCCGATTCTGGTTTCCATACTTGCTCTAAAATTGCTTCCTTCTGGCCACCAGACTGGTCCCCTTGGGGACATCCTTCCAGAAGATCTCTCCTGGAGGACCTTTGGACAGTGTGTCACCTGTAACCATTTTATTAGGCAGGTTTATCTGGTATTATGGAGTATATAGTCACTTTCCTTTTAATTTCTGAATACAGGTTGTCATTTTACCATACATGTCTTCTTGTGGTTTTGTGTTGCTGTAGGCTACTGTAAGTCTGACAACTTGACCACAGACAAATGATCAGGGCCTGGAGGCAACTGCTAGTCAATCTCTCTCCTATACAACACCCATACATCTCCCTTAGCAAGAATCTTTCTCTCATTCTCTCAAATGGATTCTATTACATCTCAGCGCTGGCCAAGTGGCTGACTTCAGTTTCCTTTTAAAATTTAAAGGATCTCAGATTTGGGGTTCCTCCTTGCAATGAAAAATTGTGCAATGAAAAGCCTGATGAACCCCAAATCTACTGCTCAACCTCCAGGGAGACCACGTTCTACGCCCCTTCCCCATTTATGTTGTTTTCTCGGCTCTAGGGTGGAACCTGGTCCTGCTAGTCATTCACGCACTGCTGCAATCATTAACACACAAATGCAGACCTCTCTTTGCAGAATTGACGCTAATCTAATGGTAGTGGAACCCTCGGGGTGAGCAACTCTTACTAGGGAAAGCCCATTTATAATTGATTAGATTATTAATGTTGCTTTTTGCCCAAGGACAAAAAGCACCATAGATAACCCTGCCTTCCCTATTCACCCCTACAATCATGCTCTCTCTTGTGCGGGGACAGTGACTAAGCCAAAATCACCCAGGGAACTTCCATAGCTGAGGGTAAACGTGAAGTAAGTAAAAAAAACCACTGTGTTAAGTGGCAAAGAAGCTTGCACTCCACCCTATATTTCACTAACCACAAGGGTTGCAATGTTCTTGGCCCAGCAAGTTAAATCATGATGCCCCTTCAATTCCTGCTACAGGGGATATATCCAGTGACATCACAGCTATGATTTACAGGTAGTCCTCAACTTATGGCTACAATTGAGCCTGGAATTATGGTTGTAAGTCATTATGGTCATAATCTGAAGCTCCTATGGGACTGGAAGTAATTTTCTGGCCTTTTTCCTTAAGTAATCAATTCATTTGAATTGGCTTTTTTTTTTTGCCAGAAACTGGCAAAATTCATTGCAAATTGCAGCCAGAGGATCGCAATAAGCCATGACCAATTGCAGAATGCCACAAGCGATTGTTAAAACTGGCCTACCTGAAATACATACACATGACTGTCTGAAATGCAGATATATGGCCATGGGTGGTCTCATTTACCACAGCTGGAGGGGGGGCTTTACAAGCTATAGAGCACCTTTCTATAGTGTCATAACTGTGCTTGTAAAACAAGCAAGGACTAGCTGCAAAGTTCTTAGCGTTTCTGAGGGCCTAAGGGGCAGTTTGTGCATATTTCAAGGGCAGTTTAGCATAGTGGCAAAGGTGCTGGGCTATAAACTGGGAGGCTGTGACTTGTAGTTCTCCCTCAGGCATGAAAGCTGGTTGGGTCCCTCTCTCTCAGCCCAACCCATCTAACAGGGGGGCTGTTGTAAGGAAAATAGGAGGCAGAATCATTTTTTTTTTAAATGACCCTATAATTCCTTGCTTTGGGGTGGTCAGGCGACTTGAGTGGAGCTGAGCGTTTACTGACCGGATGCCCTTCCCGACACCTACGCGGAGTTCACAGCAGATCTTTTCTTTGCGCCCTGATAGAGAAACATCAGTCGCTGCCTAGGACTGAACTCTCAACCTTCTGAGTGGGAGGGCAGTGTCTTCACCACTAGGCCACCACGCTGCTCAGGCAGGATCATTATATAATGGTGGGATAATGATGACGACGATCACCACTATCACCTTGGCCTAGGCCTCATGTGCTACTTCTATCCTTTTTGTGCAAAAGAATCAAATTTCAGCAGCCCAGAGGGGGAAGACGCACATGGGCTCATTTACCACACTAAAGAGGAAGCCAATGTTGATGCCCGATACCAAAGATGGCATTCCGGATCCCCTCAATTCTGGCCTTCCTCGGAGGGCAGTGTGTAAATAAAAACGACAGCAGTGAGTGCTCCTTTTCTGATGGCAAGGAAGTGGGTGCAGCCCAAACTCATCAGCTGCCTGTCCTGAGCCTTGTCATTATCTCCCCTCCATTAACCAACCACTCAGCTTTACAGCTCAGATCAATATTGTCCTCTACATTGAAGCTCGAGAGCAATTTACATCTGCTTTTCCCCTTACGGCAAGCACGGACGGCAAGCCGTAAAAATCATCCAATTTTTTTCTGCACCTAAACAAAAGAGAAACACATTTAGTTTTATATTCATTTAATAGTTTACCAATTGGTACAATAAGATTTTTGTTTTAATAGGCAGAAAACATGAATAAATTTTGTTTTACACAGTCTGAGAGCAACAAATCTTACTGTAAAACACAAGAGCAGTATTATATACATTCCTTTACTGATTTTTGTTTTTAATTTTAATCGTGTCAATATCTTCAGTTAACTCCTACATTCTGGGGGTGAGGAAAAACGTTCTCCAATAGCAATTTCTACATCGCTCTTACTGGATTAAAAAACAACAACACTTGTGTCTTCTTGTCAGTGTCAGGATCAAACTTCTAAAACATGGACAATTTTTGCTAATTACTTCCAGAAAAAACTTTGGAAAAATTCAAAAGATGTGCTTAGGACAAGAAAGCAATTACAAGGAGAGAGGGGAAAAAAAAAAAAAAGGAAGGGGAACCGACTTAATATCCAGCTGTGACTTGCGAAATCCAGTTCCACATTTATCAGCTTTATCCTATTTCCTCCCCGATCACTTTTGCTAACTTTATATACCATCATCAATAGAGATTTGTAGTAGCTAGTACCTTGGGCATTTTTTAAAAATACATTAACTGTGAAATCATAAATGGAGAAGTCATTCTCTCACACACAAATTCGGTCCATTTTACATTCCAAACTGCATTTCAGGATTTTCAAGCCACAACTGTGAGTGAAACCCAGCGCAAAATATTATCCTTTTAAATAGCTTTCAATGGATCGGGTTGTGGAGTCAGGGGAACAGACAAAGAGGGGGAACGAGAAAAGGCCATTTAAGAATGATTTGACCAACTCTTCGACTGACATAAAGAAAGGTAAAGAGGCAAACAGAAAGAGCAGCAGACAGAACAGACCTGGGAAGGGATTTCGGGGATCAGGGTAAGGGGCAGTGAAGCAATCGCCAAAGCTTTCAAAATACTACAGTGCTCCACAGCTCTTGACAACTTGCTAGCAACTAGTATTTTGTGGGGGTTTTTTTTTTTTTTAATTTTTCATTATTAGTGCTCTGGGCACATCATTGGTCACACCACACACAAAAGTAGGACGGCTTTTAAAATAAAAAAAAAGTGTAAAGTGCAGATTGCTCCAAGACTTGAGTTGGGGTGTCCAACCTTGGCAACTTTTAAGACCTGTGGACTTCAACTCCCAGATTTCCCCAGCCAGCCATCTGGCCAAGAAATATCTTGGCTAGGGAATTCTGGGAATTGAAGTCCACAGGTCTTAAAGGTTGCCAAGGTTGGACACCCCGACTTAAGTTTTTGGATTGTGTTCCAATCACCAAAGGAGGGGAAAAAAAAAAAGTTTGCACTTTTTTCAGGTGAAAGAACCGAAAAAAAAAAAAAAAGATGTATCTAGGACATTTCCCGGGCAGTCTCAGCTCTTGCAGTTCTGGAATAGTTCAAGGGAAAACTGCCTGCAACTCAACAGACAGACAGAACCGTCCATAGAGAAATCTGGCACTTTGTAGCCACTTTGCCCATGCTTGAATGACCAAATGCTTCAACAGTGAACTTTTTCCCCATTTGGTTTTGTGTTGAAAACGGGGCTAGTTAACTAGTTAAACCCACAACCATCCCTGAGAACGCTTACTGACGATGGACTATTAATTAAGGGGCAAATTTGCAAGTTCCTTTCCCCCCAAATTAATTGAAGAAAAACATTTTGCCTCAATCGCTGCTTGCTGTTTCAGTAGAAAAAAGCAACAGTGGTAAGCTCCCATTAGTAAGGTACCCTTGTTTTACTGATTATGCTAATACATTTACTTTCACTTTAAAAAAAAAAAATCATTAGAGTCACTACATCTGGCCAGGAAATATTTTTCAGCTGTTAGCAGGAATTGTTTACACGTTCAAAAAAACCAAAAAAGCCATCGCTTTAAAGTAGAAAACCTCCAATATCCAAGGTCTACTAGCAGGAAGTTCTTACCGACCACAAAAATGACAGGATCGCTTCCAGCCTCTACCCTCAAACTACCTTTGGTCTCCCTAGTTCCTGGATAAGAAACCCAAATACCCTCAACACACACACACACACACACACACACACACACAATCAGTGGGGTGAACCAATGTTTGTGATGGAATCTTCTTTCTCTTGGCATGCATTTCAATCCTCCCAAAATGTCTTTCTGTTACTTGTTTTTACAAGGAGACTTTTTTGCTTTTTGTTTGTTTGTTAAATAAGTCATTGAACAAATAAAAGCAAATAACTCTTCTCTCTTAAAATAGGTCTGATTGGCAGCTTGCTACATTTAATCTGAAGTGGATCTGGGGGTAGAAAAAGATAGGCCTGATTAGTTAAGATCAGATTTTCGGGTGCTGACAAATGGGGTAAGTACATTTATTAGGAGATGATCGGCATTAGGGACAATTTAGGACTTTTCTTCGAATTTTCCACATTGAAATAGGACTGCAGCCTGCATTTCCTTAAGAAGAATAGGTTGGGGGGGGAGGGTGGCATTAAGGAACAAAACGTGGTTATGAAATTATCGAGAACAGTGTTTCTCGACCTTAAGTCGCTTTAAGATGACTGGGAATTCTGGGAGTTGAAGTCCACTCATCTTAAAGTGGCTAAGGTTGAGAAACACTGATCTGGAAACTTGCAAGGTATCAATCAGCATATAACTCTTCATTTGCTGTAACAGGAATTTTTGTAGTACTCTCAAGAGCTTGCTACGTTCTCCACAAAACATTCGGAAATCTGGGACTGCTTGCTTTGAGAAGTTACTAACTGGAAAAGGAAGGGAGTGCAGAATTGTCCCATTTAATAAACATCCAGCAGCTTTTTGGGGGGGGGGGTTGGGAAGAGGGGGAAGAGAGGTGATGGCTTTCCCTACTGTTGGCTGAAACCATAATCAAAACCAACCGAGAGACAGCATGGCTGAACCCTCAGGAGTCAACTGGGGGAGATTCACCTCTAACTGCTCCAAGTGATAGCTAAGGAAGAGCAAGCCTCCTACAAGGGGTTTTGCGTGAAGCGTCAAATGTTAGAACGCAAGGATGTCCGACAACCAAATTTTGGGGTGGGGTGGGGGGGAATACACACACATCATACCAAGGTTCTCTTCCTATTTTGCAGCTTGGTAGCATGAACATACTAACTTTTTGCTTTTTTGTTTGTTTGTTTAAACGTGATAGGAAACCAAAAGAGAAATATATCCTATTGATTTGGCAAATACCATGACAGGGGGGAAAAAACAAGAAATTTTATTTGTTTCCATTAATTACATTTAAGATTCTAAGTTGCAGCTTTGTTTTAAATCTAGTATCTTTAGATTTCTTAAGCATACTTAAGTGATGTTACAGAGATACGTGTTTCTGAAATAACCCGCCCGCCCGCCCCCCCAAAAAAGAACCCCGTTATGAGTCACTTAGTAAATAGGCACCACCCACAGTAGAGTCGGGGATTCAGCTTATCCAGTACAGAATGATTTTGCTGTCACCAGTTTAAGTGCCCCTAATTCAACCAACCAGCTTCTGCCTTCTTAGGTCTGATGTGACCAATGCCAGCCCAAATTCTTAAACCTATGGTACTTCTAGACAACGTATGTAAATTTACAGTATACAATTTGGATTCACCATGCATGAATACTTTGTGTGTAACATTTAATAAGCTCAATCTACATCCAGAATAATTTACATGAAAGGACAATATTTATTTTAAACAGAGCTCAATGGGTAACCATGGTATCCGAGTGCATCCAGAGGGAGAGGAAGGGGAGGGGAGGGGTCAGATGTAAATCCAATCAACGGCACTCCCACACTTTTACTGTTTGATCTACGCTGCCGGTGACCACATAGGGCGCTGTCTTGTGGAAATCTGCAAGGAAGAGAGGAAAAAGGGAAGAAAAAAAAAAAGCTAGTGTGCATAAAACAATTCTATTGAAATTGAACTAAAAAGTTTTATGAACTAATTATCACTTGAACTATGGGTACAATTCCGACGCCTCATACCTGCACGACATCAGGATTAGGTAAGCCAATTAAAAAAAACTACTGAATGAAATGAAATACTGTCAATTCTTATATAAAACATTAGTCAACGTTTAATTAAATTAATAACAAGTAACATCCTAAAGCATGCTGGCTGTGGACTTCTGGGAGTTGAAGTTCACACATCTTACAGTGGCTAATAAGGTTGAGAAATGGTTCCCCCTTCCCATGCCAAATATTTCTTCACTTCCAAGTTTAGAGAGATTTAAAGCCAACCCATTAGGTGAAGGCCATGTGTTTACCAATAAAGCAAAAAGTTTATAGGCTCCATTCAAGTTTAGTCAACAAGAACAAGTGAGAACTCAGGCATCTTCTCTTTAGGTTTTGACCAGCTCTTACAAGCTCTGTGGTGGACCCTAAGCAATTTAGTAACGAGTCTGAAGACTGCCATGCGTGTTTAATTTATTATAAGGTTCTTTGGACTGCAGACGCTACTGCCAATTTATGTATTAAATGCTACAAATCAAACAAATGGAATATGAGCACACACAATGCCGATGCTAATACAAGCTTCTTACATGAATCTTTAAACTGCTATCATGGTTCCCAACAGTTAAAATCCCTTTTCTTAAGCAAGAGATAAAGACAGGCCTCCATTGCTTCCTCTCAGGAACTGTTTCCCTTCCAGCCTTAGACTTCTGGAGATGAAACACCAGTCTGCTATATGGACAGTATTCCAAGAAGGATGTTCCAATACTGTGCAACAACCTGCCTCCAGAAGTTCTGAATGCTCCAGCACTGGATGTTTTTTAAGAAGAGACTGGACAGCCATTTGCCTGAAATGGTATAGGGTTTCCTGCCTGAGCAGGGGGTTGGACTAGATGACCTCCAAAGTCTCTTCCAACTCTTATCATTATCATTGTTGTTGTTATTGTGATGGTGATGATGATGATGATGCTATGGGCAGCAAGAAAGAGTACCAGATACAGGGTAGAGTTGGAAGGGATCTTGGAGGTCTTCTAGGCCACCCCCCTGCTCAAAAAGGAGACCGTATACCATTCCAGACATATGGCTGTCCAGTCTCTTCTTAAAAACCTCCAGGGCTGGAGCACACACAACTTCTGAAGGTAAAGCCGTTCCACTGATTGTTCTCACTCTTAGGAAGTTCCTCCTTAGTTCTAGGTTGCTTCTCTCCTTGATTAGTTTCCATCCTTTGCTTCTTGTCCTGCCTTCAGGTGCTTGACCCCCCTCTTTTTTGTGGCAGGCCCTCAAGTATGGAACAGTGCTATCGTGTCATCCTTAGTCCTTCTCTTTGTTAGATTTAGATTTAAATTAGTTCAAGACAGTGTAAGAACAAATTGCTAAGCATCCAACCCTTCTAGAGCCAGGCAGCAAGCTACAAAAGGCAAAATGTTAGGTCTTAAATCCCTTCTGTCCCCACCACCTGACTATAACATTTGTACTAGCTA
This sequence comes from Azemiops feae, assembly GCA_023970755.1. NCBI lineage: Eukaryota > Metazoa > Chordata > Lepidosauria > Squamata > Viperidae > Azemiops > Azemiops feae. The sequence goes on along the minus strand of JALGBA010000850.1, from coordinate 107,606 downwards.
ACATAGCAAGCTAGCAGTGGCTGGCAAACATGCAGAATGTGCTTCCACATGCTCTGGGAACAAAGATTGGGCTGGGACAGACAGAAAAAGCAATATTCTCTGAAGCAGAGGTACAAACAAACAGGAAACATGTTTTATTTCATGCTCGGAACAAAAAAACCCAGTTACAATGCCATCAAGTGTTCCAGGCCAGCCGTGTTCCTTTTGTAACGAAGCCTTGAAACGTAAGAGCTTTGCTTTAAGCTCAGAATCCTCAAAATGGAAAATGGCCTAACTCTTTGAGCGTGTCTCCTATGACCAGAACATTTGGAACAATACTGCTAGAAACGAAGCTGTTCCAAGAATGAAGCTGATATCCAGAATCTGAAAGAAGTCGAGATATTTCCAGGAACAAATTGTGGAACAAACCACACATTACTGGTGTCAAATATACTGGTTAAACCTAGAAAAATAAGAGTAGCTGTACAGGTAGTTCTGGACTTATGGGATCGAACTGCATTTGCTAAATGGTGTGGTTGCTGGTTAAGTCATCACATGACTGGGCCTGAATTCAGAACCGTTCTACTGCAGCTGTTAAGTAAATCATGTGAGTTGTTAAGTGAAACCACATGGTTATTAAGTAAATCTGGCTTCCTCAATTGACTTTGCTGGTTGGAAGCAAAGTAGATTTCTGTCAACAGTTCTGAAACAAGAATGTGTAGTCTAGAGATGATGTAAGTTTGGTCTATAACTTTATATCAAGAAGGGAAAATAGTTTTATTTCTCCTTGGAAGGAAAGCAGTGGGAAATATCCTGAAGAATTAAGAGGATTTCAGTAACATCAAAGATCAGAATAGCAGTAGTGATGCTTTCTCATTTGTGGTTATGTGCAACTATGAAAGTCGAATACTGACAGAATAAGTTCAAATTTTAGTTTGGAGAGGGTTACTAAAATACATGTTCTATCAGAAGAATTAATCGATTGATTGAGGGGGGAAAAATGAAGCTCAAGTACTTTGGCTACCAAATGAGGACTCATTGGAAAAGACCCCTGATGTTGGGAAAGATGGAAGGAGATGGTTAGCTGGGCAGATTCAGGGAGACAGTGGAGGATTGATTTTGTGTTTGTGTGTTTGTGTGTGTGTGTGTGTCTGTGTCTGTGTCTGTGTCTGTCTGGCAGGCATGCTATAATCCATGGGGCCGCAGAGCTGGACACAACTTAGTGACTGATCAACAACAGGGAGATAGTGGAGGATTGGTGTGGGGGGGCATGCTATAATCCATGGGGTCGCAAAGAGCTGGACACAACTTAGCGACTGATCAACAACAACCAGGAAAAAATAAAGGCTGACTGAAGTTATGATCAGTAAGAGCAGTTCTCTCTACAAGCATGCAGAATGAGTGGAAAAAAAGACTATTAAGAGAAGCAGAAAGGGGGCAGGGGTGGGAACCATGATTTATGTATGGAGAGGATTAAAGAAATAACTGGAATTTCCTTGCACGAGCTACTTATTTATTATTGATGGAGGCAAGTTGACTTGATGGGCATTTGTTGACTGGTTTTTTTGGTTGAGGTGTGATGCGTTCAACATACAAGCCCAGTTCCCAGTCACAGAGCAAGGCAAGGAGTCTCTCTCTCTCTCTCTCTCTCAGTGGCGCACGCTACCAGCACACTTAATGCATATACATACCCAACGAGGTAACAAAATGTTCGTGCGCGTTAAGAGTCTTCATGCATCTTTTGTTCTTGTAGTCCCAGACACGTAAGGTCTTGTCATCGGCACAGCTCAAAATAAATTTACCACCAGAGTGGAACAGGACACCACGTACCCAGTTGTCATGGCCCACCTTTTAAGCGAAAATAGAAAGAAAGAAAAAAGTCACAAGCAGATCACAGTCGGATATCTGGATATGAATAACACAAATCTAAATCCAGAGTTCAGATTATGTTGCTCCTTGCCCCAAATTTGCTATATGCTAGAATTAACAGCATTTTGAGTTTCTTGGGTGGAAATGGTAACCTGTTTTTCTAGTCTTCCTTCAAGCTCTCCCAATTCTATTTATTCTGATGCGTGGCACTTGGATTCCTCAGAGAATGCCTGAGCTCACCCCGTAAGAAGTGCAGATCTATTCCCTCATGTAGCAACTAGGCAAGAGTTGCAAAGCAAATGAACAGAGAGAAAAGGATACTCAGGGAACTTACCAGGGTCATAAGGCACATGCCAGTACTAATGTCCCACATCTTAATGGTCTTGTCTCTAGATCCAGAAAGCAGGAAAGGCCCAGGCTTACCACTCTTCTTAGTCTACAGGGGGGAAGAAAAAAAAGGAATACTCTGTAAAAATTAGATATTCTGCATGAAGAAGTAAGTAAACAATGTGGAGACTTAAGTGAAGCTCTAAGTATTTTCCCTTCAAGATACTCAGAAGGAATACAACAGCAAAGAGTCTCCCAACAGATAGGCACATGGTTTCGAGTTAAGACAAAGTTGCTCCTGTGTGCTCTAAAATAGATGCCACTGGAAATTATGTTGAAAGCATAAGGACACGGTCTGGTGAGAATCTATAGCATTCATTGCAATTATTACAACCACGGAAAAGGGGCAAAACGCCAGGCCAACTTCATATGTTCTAAATCCTTGCCCATCATGGCTTCTGGGATCCAGCAGAGATGGTTGGACTGGACTGGTCTCAGGAGATGTAAATACACCTATATATTTTGTTTGTTTGGGTGTATTATTATATAGGCTGTACACTGCTTAGATTAGCTTGAAGTGGCACAAAAAGGTGTGTGTGTGTGTGAGAGAGAGGGGGGGGTGAAGGTGCCTGCACACAACCTACAGTCTTAATTTTCTTGAGATTTTATCTCAGCACCACTGAGGTTGTATCTTTTGACACCGCTGACCATGAAACAGTGCTACAACAGCTCAGAGAGATAAGAAATACAGGATCAGTATATGGAAGTTTTATTCCTATTTGTAGGACCATCCCCAGAGAGCTTCGAATGGCAGGTTTCGCTTTGAGTTGCCTATCCAAAGCCACTGGAAGAGAGTGGGTGATCACCGCGAGATTCAAGACCATCTCTCTTCTTGTGCCTTCCTAAAGTCAAGAGATTCTGTTGACAGGAGGATTCCAGACCCAGGGATTAGTAAAATACCTTCTGTATGGCAGAAGGTATCATTTCTTCCAAAGGAAGACATGCCCAACCTGGTGCTTTCCTTGACTTTAACCCGTCACTAGAAACACAGTTGCCTTCCATGGTAAGGAGGATCTACGCCAAGCTTCAGTGCTTCAGATATAGCACATCTGGACTGAATAATTGCCTATTATTTTGCTTTTCTATTTCATTAGATCAATTTCGTGTTTTTTTTTTTTTTTTTAATCTTTACTGTGTTCGTTGTTTTTTTCACGATCTTTGCACATGTAGGACTCTCTTATTATTCGCTTGCAAGCTGCTCAAAGCTCCTCTGGGAGGAACAGAGGTAAAGAAATAAAAAAAAAAAACAACAGAGCTGCTGAAGGGTTCAGCCAATGAGCACAAATCATCAATTCAAAAAAAGCACACAAAAAAAATCTGTCCAATTTAAAAAAAAAAAAAAAAAAACACGGCTCCATCATAAACTTCTGTGGAGAGTTTCACAGAATGAAGCGTGAACTTTGTCTTCATTGATTGAGGGCTGCTTTCATTAACACAGGAAACCTGTTGAGGGAAGTGATTTTAGAACCGAGAGGTTTGAAGATGTCCCACAGCCACACTAGATATTATTAACTTTGCCCATGTAAGGATTGCTGTATTGGGGATTTTTGCCTTCCAGTTAGCAGGAGAACTTGACCTGAATAACGCCCGAGTCTCACATTTTCAAAATAGAGAGAATGCACTAATTCACTCCATGTTTTCTCACCAAGTACAGTATAATCCTTGAGTCTGGTGTCCTCAGGTGGGTTAGATCCACAACACGCAAGATATCTGACAGCCTGATGTTGAGAGGATTTTCCCATTACGTTCAAATATATCTTTTCCCCTTCAACTTTTTAACATCCAACTTGTGGCCAGGTTTAGGGTAACTACTTGGGGAATTGTTTTTAGCTGATCTAAAAAAAGATACTATTATATCTGAAACAACGGCACCAGAATGGAGCACTTTGTCTGTTCAGACACAATGATAAAGATATAATTTGTACCATGCATCATCTCCCATTAGGCCTCCCTAATTTGCCTCCTCTTTTCCTATGCTCAAGGAGAACCGGTTAAGAGATTCCTCTAAGATGCTGTCTAGGGAGATTCTCAGTCATCCACCACGTCATAGTTATCCCAAAGATGCTTTTTTCACGAGGCAACTGGACTTTCCTGTTTTTCTTTGAAGACGTTTCGCTTCTCATCCAAGAAGCTTCTTCAGCTCTTCAGAAAAAGAGCTGAAGAAGCTTCTTGGATGAGAAGCGAAACGTCTTCAAAGAAACACAAGGAAGTCCAGTTGCCTCGTGAAAAAGCACTTTTGGGACCCCTAAGAACATGTAGAAATCCAGAATTAAACAGGACAGGAAGCACTGAAGACACTTAAGTAGCAACCAGGTCATTATCGTTGGCATGCTGGAAAAGGGAGCCTGAGGCACCTTATGATATGATTTACTCTTAAATGTCAAAGATAAAAACAGAACTTCAGACAGAAAGTTATTTTTTACATCAGCCTTCCACAAGCTGGTTCCCTTCAGAAATGTGGGCAATGCTGACTGGGAATTTTTCAAGGGAGGGTCTCAACCTAGAGGATCCACCCCGGGGAGGAAGGCTATGGCAAATCTAGACAGTATACTAAAAAGCAGAGACATCACCCTGCCAACAAAACTGCGTATAGTCAAGGCCATGGTTTTCCTAGTTGCAATATATGGCTGTGAAAGTTGGACCATAAGAAAGGCTGAGTGGCAAAGAATTGAGGCCTTTGAACTATGGTGCTGGAGAAGACTCCTGCGAGTCCCCTGGACTGCAAGGCGATCAAACCGGTCAGTCCTAGAGGAGATCAACCCTGACTGCTCTTTAGAAGGCCAGATCCTGAAGTTGAAACTCAAGTACTTTGGCCACCTAATGAGAAGGAAGGACTCACTGGAGAAGAGCCTAATGCTGGGAAAGATTGAGGGCAGTAGAAGAAGGGACGACAGAGAATGAGGTGGCTGGATGGAGTCACTGAAGCAGTAGGCGTGAGCTTAAATGGACTCCAGAAGATGGTAGAGGACAGGAAGGCCTGGAGGAACGTTGTCCATGGGGTCGCGATGGGTCGGACACGACTTCGCAACTAACAACAACAACATACATTCTCTGCCCCCATGACTGTAGGGCCCCCTTAAAAGCAAAGCTGGAATAAGGTCTCATTAAACAGTTATGGGAATCTAACATTCTCCGGCCCTCCAGGCTGTTGGTTATCATTCCAGCATTGAGCCAGCACAGGCTTGGGGGAGAAAAAAATAGTCAGCTGAGAGAAATGACCAAGATAGGAATGCACGGATAACCTTTGTAGAAATTGGAAAAGTTGCAACCCTGATCACAATAAAGGCAAATTGGTGGTAATCCTTTTATGCTGCCATTCTAAATTTTTAAACATATATATATGTTTAAAAATTTAGAACGGCAGCATAAAAGGATTACCACCAATTTATATATATATATATCTAGTAAATGATGTTTTTCCAAAAGGCAACTGGGCTTTCTTGGTTGTTGTTTTTTCCCCCCTTCAAAACATTTCGTTTCTCATCCAAGAAGCTTCTTCAGTTCTGTGTTTTGGAAAAGCACCTTTGGGACAACCATGACCTGAATGACTGAGATCTCCATAGTCATTTAGTAAATGAATTTTCACAGAGGAGCTGGCATGGATAGGAATTGCACCCAGAAGCCTGTTCTGCGTAGCTTGCCCTCTGAGGACTTCATTCATAGAAAGAAAAATAATGGTCATGGTGTAGGATGGTGAGATGCATAATAAAAATGAACTTCACACACTGATTACCGGATATATAAATTGTACTGCAATGCGGGTATGGTTCCCTAGGAGTCTAGCCAGATTCCCCAGGCCAAGCAGCAATTTGCTAACATGGCCAGCCATGACTCCGTTTACTCACTCTAACCACATCCACAAGAGTCACTTGGCTGAGATGGGCGGCTATAGAAATTGAATGAACAAACGAATAAATGAAAAACCCACTCTTGTTTCTTCTCCTATCAACCTCTTTGCCTTCATGCCCTATTAAATACAAGGCAACGATATGGTTTATTTGGAAAAACACTTAGATGAAATAACAGCTTCCTTACACTGACTTCCAACTGACTGCAAAGCAACATGAAGAGCTTCTGCTGTAGATCTTGTGTGACAAGGGAGCAGGTCATTCACAAAATCAACTGCTGCCCGTGCTCATGGTTTAGATCAGGGGTAGGCAACCTCGGCTCTTTTATGACTCGTGGACTTCAACTCCCAGAATGCTGGCTCAGGAATTCTGGGAGTTGAAGTCCACGAGTCATAAAAGAGCCAGGGTTGCCTACCCCTGGTTTAGATCCTCATACTTAAGACCCTTAAGTATGCTATGGCCAGAGGTTACTAAGGAAGGAGATTTGCCGGTGGTGGGCCTACTCATATTCTCCTTAGAGGCATTCAGTTAGATTTCATTTATGCTCCACTGAAATGCTAAGCTAAAAACCTAAGGACTCACAGCGTTAATAATCCTTCTGCTGCCCAAAGGATCAACTGTCACTTCTATATTTGAATTTAGTCATTTTTAAAACATCTTTACAATCTTAATTGTTGATTCCAGTCCAAGAACGACTATGGTATAATTCACATAGGTGGTCACAAGTTTTTTTTTTTTTTGGGGGGGGGGGTTGGGGTGGCTTATGCCTATTTTGTTAAGTATATGCTATACTTGGAAGTAGGGAATTGCAAATGATTTTAAATAAACATTGAAACCACCCTTTTTTTTACAGAAAAAAATGAAAATGAAAATGAAAATGAAAATAAAAAAAAATCCATCACCTGCCTTAAAACAATACCAATCACCCAAAAAGTAGCAGGACTGTGCTGAGTCTTCCCCAATTTGATACTATCTATTCCTCCAAGTCAGAGGTGGGGAATTGTGACCTCTTTATGACTTGTGAACCTCAACTCTCAGAATTCCTGAACCAGGAATTCTGGGAGTTGAAGTCCATAAGTTATAAAGGGGTCACAGTTCCCCACCCAGCCTGCTCCAAATGTTTCAGACCTACAGCTTCCCCAATTAGATTACAGAATTATATTGTAATGCATCATAATATAGGGAGACCTTGATTTACGACCATTTGTTCAACAATGGTTCAAAGACTCAGAAAAAGTGACTTCTGACTTGTCCTCAAAGTTATGATGGTCACACTACTGAAATCGCAGTTTGGTTGCTTGGCAACCAGCTTACATTTACGACAGTTGCAGCATCCTGAGGTCATGTGATCATGATCTTCGACCTTCCCCGTTGGCTTCCAACAAGCAAAATCAATTTAGAAGCCGGATTCAGTTAACTACTGTGCAATTCACTTAATGACACATGATTTGCTTAATGGCCATAACAATGGTAGTAAAATCAGGTCTGGTCATGTGATCACTCACGCTGTGACCACACCAACCTATAAGAGAAATCCCAGTTGTGGGCTTAAGTCAGGGACTATTTGTATGACTCATAAAAACATATTTAGATAATTTGATATTACACAATTCTGCTTGTAATGGAAAGCTTTCACTATGCACCATTAAAGAATCGAATAGAATTTTTTATTGGCCAAGTGTGATTAGACATGCAAGAAATTTGTCTCCGGTGCATAAGCTCTCAGTATACACACATACAGCAACAAAGTGGTATGTCATAGATCATAAATCATAGTTACAATCATTAATCGTAAGATACAAACAAGTGATAAATCATAAGATACCAATAAGAGAAAGATAGTAGGAAAGATGAGAAGACGAGAAAAGATGAGAAATGAGAAGATGAGAAAGATGGTAGTAGCAATAGCAATAGCTACTACATGGGTAAATGTCTTAGGTCACAGTGCTGTGGGAATTAAGTGTTCAGCAGGGTGATGGCACGGGGCAAAACAACTTGTCTTTGATTCTATAAAGAGGATAAAGAAGATTTCCCTCGGAGGAAAATCCAAAGCATGTCAATCTCTCAAATGGATAGGTTGCCAAACCAATAAGGATGTTTCTCTAAGTGGAATCTCTTACCTCAGATCCTGTAGCTTCCAATATGGTGGAATAAGAGCTCTCGGGAGCCCAGGAAATACACTCTACTACATGCTCATGTTCTCTAAGTTCAGCTTTGCACTCCTTTGTTGCTACCACCCAGACACGCACGGTCTGGTCATTAGAACAGCTGGCAATCAGCGTGCCATCCTGGTTAGGCCGTACCATGCGGACCCATTCTCGATGCCCCGTGAAAGTCTTCACACAGTAGCTGTTGACAGGAAAGAAAACATGTCACATTAATGCAAGATTGCTACAGAAAACAGAACGAATAAAACTGATGGCCTGCGAATAATTCAGGTGGCTGCATTTTTTTTTTAAAGTGCTAGCCTGTAGGTCTTGCCAACCTAGTTTAGAAATTTTTGTTATTAAACTGGGTTGGGAAGGCTACGGGAGTTTTGAATAGGCAGACAACAAGGGAAAAGGGGGGGAGCAATTGAAGAAATAAAGTTATGAGCAGGAGCATAAAATGGTCTCAGAGGTTTTCCAGGATAGCCACCAATATCAGACCAATTCTACAGAAAATATCCAAAATTTTGGATATGCTGAAGAAAGACAGGAAATCTGAGATCACTTTCCTTGCAAAGTCTAAAGAAATGTATGCATCACACTTCCCATGCTCCTGGGCTGTAGTACGTGACAAATGAAAAGGACTATGCTTATCCGCAACAAATACAAAGTTTTTAAACTGGGATTGTGTAAACTAACAACGCAGGCTGAAGGCAACACTTGGTTTTTGTGTAGAATGCCAAAGACCATATTTTAAAATTGAGACCACCAGGATGAAGGACAAAACTAAGCGATTCAATGTTGAGCTGAATTAACATGATCGCTCTCCATGCACTGTTTTTTCCCCCCTCCAATTTACAAATTACAAGGTTTTCAGATACTATATTAAATCAGTACGTTTCAGCCATGAACAGAATTTCAGTCTTTATGACAGTGGTTTAAAAAAAAACAGAGGAGAAAATGTCACTCTACAAGCCCAGAGCTTCATAGAGGCAATTTGCCTTTATTTGTCACTTGTACATCTCTGTGCTAAAATATAACCACCATGCTGGCTACAGAGACTGGTCTGTTCCTAGTAAATAACCTTCTGCTCAGGCAGATAATGTGGCAGGAATCCATGTTATGAAACACTGGAAAATTTGTGATCAAAGGTAGGTAGGTAAGTAAGTAAGTAAGTAAGTAAGTAAGTAAGTAAGTAAGTAAGTAAGTAAGTAAGTAAGTAAGTAAGTAAGTAAGTAAGTAATTAATAAATAAATAAATAAATAAATATAAAAATAGATAAATAAATAAATAAATAAAAGTTGGAAGGGACCTTGGAGGTCATCTAGTCCAACCCCCTGCTCAGGCAAGAAACCCTATACCATTTCGGACAAATGGCTGTCCAGTTTCTTCTTTAAAACTTCCAGTGTTGGAGCATTCACCGCTTCTGGAGGCAGGTTGTTCCACTGGTTAATTGTTCTAACTGTCAGGAAGTTTCTCCTTAGTTCTAGGTTGCTTCTCTCCTTGCTTAGTTTCCATCCGTTGCTTCTTGTCCTGCCTTCAGGCGCTTTGGAAAATAGCTTGACTCCCTCTTCTTTGGGGCAGCCCCTGAGATACTGGAAGACTGCTATCATGTCACTCCTGGTCCTTCTTTTCACTAGACTAGACATACCCAATTCCATCAACCTTTACTTATATGTTTTAACCTCCAGTTCCCTAATCATCTTTGTTGCTCTTCTCTGCACTCTTTCTAGAGTATCAACATCTTTTTTACATCGTGGTGACCAAAACTGGATGCAGTATTCCAAGTGTGACCTTACCAAGGCATTGTAGAGTGGTATTAATACTTCGCGTGATCTTGATTCTATCCCTCTGTTAATGCAGCCTAGCACTGTGTTGGCTTTTTTGGCAGCTGCAGCACACTGCTGGCTCATATTTAAATGATTGTCCACTAGTATCCAAGTATCCAATATGTTGTCTCCAGGAACAAATAGAGGCCTTGTGCATGGTATTACACAATTAGTATGGAAGTTTGTATTGGCAAAACAAAAAATACTTTGCCTTCCAATACACCAGGAGAACCAGGAAAGCTATGAACAGGTTGGCACATATTTTAACCAGACTTGGGTTATGTTGTGGCCTAACCCACCACAGGTCAGGCATCTGTTGATGGTCATCATCTACTAATTGAGCAACCAAAGAAAACTCTGTATCTTCATCTGATGAACAGCTTTATTAGTTCTGCATCAGGCTGGTCTTCCCTATTACCTGCCACCTGATCCTGTTAACGTAGAGATGCTGAGAAGTCAATCTGAGTTTTTCTCTATGAAATGCCTTTCTTCCACTACAAGCCAATGGTTCCTCTATGGTGTTCATCTCATTTCCTAAAGGCAAGTCTAAAGATGTATCGTTTCACCTTCATATAAATATATCTGCAAGATCTTACCCTGTTTGAATTTCCCACATTTTGATGGTTTTATCCCTTGAAGCAGATACTATATAATCCCCATTGGGCATGATGGCTACTGAAGAAACATTATGATCATGTCCTACAGAAAAAAAAAGAAAGAAAGCACAGACTCACATTAAGTTCCCATGTGACTTTATCACAACGTATGTGAATACCATTATTGAATTCACCCCTTCACACAATTCTACATGACACCCAAGTGCCGAACTGGGTGCCTTCCAGATGTGCCAGCTTATAACTGCCATCAATTTCAGTCAGCATGCTGCCATATGGTAATCTTCAAGAGGCAAACAAGATGGGATGCTGGAAAAAGCACATAGTATGCTTTGGCAGTTGCCTGGCTATATATAATGATTTGTTGCACAGCTTCTGAGGAATAATTGTGGCATGTTAATTAAACCTCAAAAATACACATTTTCACCCCAGGTACCTGAGCAAGGAGTCTCAGCCCTTAAGGCTGTAACCTTGCAGATATTGAAAGAATCTGGAAATAGCAAGGGAGCGGCTTCACGTCAGTATGCCCAAGAATTTTAAATCAAAGAAAAGATTGCTACAGAAATAAAAAAAAAAGAACAAGTGGCACCCTTGACTTTAGGCAACCTATAAACAGACTGTTTTTTTCAGTCCTGAAAACCATCTATTCTTTGAAACTGTAATCAAAGCTACGTCATCTGAATGGGCACTGGGAGGAGCCGTTATATTTTGAATAGCAAAATTTGGTTGTCACATTCAAAAAAGGTCACTGCAGAACTGAAAAGGAGACTGACGGGGGGGGGGGGAGAGAGCTGAATAATCACGGACTGGCAATCCCAAAGAGGACACAGCACTGCAGACTTTTAAAGTGGGAAGGAGGATTACTGAAATATAAAATTATGCCTGGCGCTCGAAGTTCTTGGCATTTTCTAAGCTTGTGGGGAGTGGCTGTTCCCTGCAGACATTTAATTATCAGGCTAGGTAATATCATCAGTGCACAGAAGAGAGAAATCTTAACTGTTGCTCATACTGGCTAAGGCTGGCAGGAATTGGGTTAAAGTCAGAACACTTGGAGGGTAACAAACAGTCTCTCCATTCACTAATCCCCAGGGAGAAAGTTTGTAGACATTAGCCACTGTTTTTAGCTGCTCTTTTTGAAAAGTAGCAAACATTTTCTGCCTCTAGGCTAAAAACAATGCTACTCAACTTCCTCCAAAAGCAATAAACTTGTTTTTTCAGAAACATGCTCTGCCTACTGGGGCTCTTTAAAGACACTCTCAGGAAGCAAAAATCTCTGAATGCCTCTCAGCCATGGCTGCAGTTCTGAAACTGTAGAACAGGCAAGTTTTTGATTCAAGGAATTGAAGAGAGAAACAATTTCTGCTTTTGAATAGTAAAATGAACCAAAATGGATGCTTCCTCTGGTTACTGAACGGCAATGGCATCAAACAGTAAACAAACAGTAAGCATTACAGCCTTTAGCTCCCACTCAACATATTATGTTGCATGAAACCTGTAACATTTTAATATTAGTAGAGTACAACAAAGTTAAATTATAAGCAGCCAGTAATAAGAAACAAAATATACCAGGCAACATAGCAGATTAGTGACAGGAATGTTTAACGTGTGCATGAACTGGATCACACCACTTCCAGGGTTGTGAGTCATGTCTCCCCATGTTGTGCACCACCCTAGAAAACAACCTGCTAATACACAAAAGGGGAGCTTAGGATAGAACTATGGCATGGGTAGGCAACCTTGGCTCTTTTATCACTTGTGGACTTCAACTCCCAGAATTCCTGAGCCAGCATGGCTCAGCATGGAAACCTCTCCCTTTCTCCTCAGCATGGCTGGCTCAGGAATTCTGGGAGTTGAAGTCCACGAGTCATAAAAGAGCCAAGGTTGCCTACCCCTGAACTATGGCATTCATGGAGAAGATGCTACTGCATGGAAAAGCTTTTAAGGATGCGAGTTGCTACCTGCTACACAAAATGCTCCAGTACATGGGTATCAAGCTGCATATGAGAACTAAGCCTTGGGATGAATATCTTGAATGTGATGTCCTCTGGTTCACATCATCATCATCATCATCATAAGAGAGAAGAGGTACACACCTAGTTTTCTAATTTTATCTTATTATTGCTAATGGTTTTTAAATAATTCCTTACCATGCATGGTTCTGATGCACTCAAAGCCTTGGAAATCCCATAACTTAATGGTCATATCTGCAGAACAAGAAGCCAATAGCTTGCCACTATGGTCGAAGGAAATATCCTGTACAGAATCTGTGTGGCCTTTCAGGGTGCGTTCAAAATCACCTGTCTCATAATCCCATACCTAGGAATTAAGAGAAACAAATTGGTAAATATATATATATATTTCCACAAACTTTTTTTTTTTTTTTTGTGCATTTGTTTCAAAAGTACAGGCAGTCCTCCTGGTCACATGATCAAAATTTGGATGCTTGTGGCAACTGGTTCACGTGCTGGGGTCATGCGACAGGGAAGCCAAATTCACTTAACAACTGTCTTACTCTAACTTAACACCTGCTGCGATTCATTTAACAACTATGGCCACAAAGGTTGTAAAATGGGGCAAAACTCACTTAACAACTGTCTCGCTTAGCAACAGAAAATTTTGGACTCAACTGCCATCGTAAGTCGAGGACTACCTGTAACTATTTGAAACATTATTTTAATACCCATTTGTTTGTAACAATCAATGTGTACGCCATCTCAATCATAAAAAGATTCTAAGTACAGAATTATCAAGTAAGTTAAGTAAAAGAAACAAAAAGGACAAAATTAACATTAAAATACATGGCGCACATCAAGGAAGGCAACTAAACAAACGTATCGGCAACTAGCCAGCATCAGGGAACCAACTGCTATATTATATACCAAGCCTGTCAGAAAAGCCATTATTTGTGGCTTTATAACCCAACAGGGTTATAGCTACAGTTGCATTCTGGCCCACTTGTAGCTTCATCAAGGGTAGTCCCTAGGCCAGGGGTAGGCAACCTTGGCTCTTTTATGACTCGTGGACTTCAACTCCCAGAATTCCTGAGCCAGCCACGCTGAGGAGAAAGGGAGAGGTTTCCAAGCTGAGCCATGCTGGCTCAGGAATTCTGGGAGTTGAAGTCCACGAGTCATAAAAGAGCCAAGGTTGCCTACCCCTGCCCTAGTACAACATGTTGCAACAGTCCATATAAGTGGGTACTAAGGCATAAGTAAGAGGGCTTCCTAGTTCAAATAGGCAGTAATGTGAGAAATAAATAAAAGAAAAGAAAAGGGATGTGATTGGTACAGAAGATGAATTTGTACAAAGGCTCTCTTCTGGTCATGGCTGCCCTCTCCTCATAGAGCTGGAGAGAAAAAGTCCAGGAGAACCACCAAAACTGCATGTCGGTTCTTCCCAGACAATGCAATCCCTTCAAGAACTGAAGGTGGCAAAATCACTGTGACTGGCAGGTAGGTCCCTGAAACCCAGGCTATTCAGTCTTGCTAGAGTTGAGCTTAAGCTTCTTTCTTCTCATCCACAGCCATAACCAGACACGAAGGCAGGAGGACTTCTACAGCATTGCTTATTTGGCTAAAGATCAAGATATAGAACTGGACATGATCAGCATACTAATGAAACCAAACCCCATGCCAGCAGATAACTTCGCCCAGTGGTTTCACGCAGATGCTGAATAACATTGGAGAGAGTGTCAAATTCTGTGGGATTTCACAAAACAAATGCCTTGGGTCTTTTCCAAGGAGCAAAGGAGGGATTTTTTTCTCTCTCTCCTAACAACACCAATTAGAAACTGGCCCAAAGGAAGAAGAAGAAACACAACAAAATACAGCCATCCCCCAAATATCCAGAGACGATCCAGAAGGATACCATAATCAATGATATCAAATGCTACTGAGAGATCAAGCAGGACATCACATCACTCTTGGACCCCCCCCCCCATCACCACCACCAAAGTTCATCCACAAGCACAGTCAGTACTATATGCAAATCTTAGATAATTCACTTTTCCCAGAGTCCTTTGAAGTTATTGCATACCACATTCTCCATAATCTTCCTCCAAAAGGAAAGGTTGGAAATGGGTAAAACATTATAGCAATGCTGGGTCTACTGATGGTTTTCTCTGCCTAATAGATCAACCTGTCAATTCAAGGATGAATTAACCACCACCTGGAGCCGGTAGTTGATCACTTCTCACAAGGTCTTAAATTTATCAGGAGGGACAAGGATCTATTACACCAGGGGTCTTCAAACATGGCCCTTTTATGACTTTGTGGACTTCAACACCTGGCTGAGGAATTCTGGGAGTTGAAGTCCACAAGTCATAAAAGGGCCAAGTTTGAAGGCCCCTGTATTACACAGTTGGCAATGCTGACATTCCCCCAAGCCCCAAAATCTAATAGATTTTAGAGAGAAGATCCTTTCTGATCAAAAAAAGAAGGATACTAAGATATGCTTAAAAAGGTTAACAACTTCTCAAATTAGATTTAAGTATATTCCCCATGAATTAAAGCAACTTGTTTGCAAAACTATACAGGAGAGAATTCACACATGTGCATTTTGTAGGCACATATGAGATTTCTGTTGCCTCCAAAAGCAGAGAGTTCTGTCAGCTAAAAATATAAATGGTTGAACCATATAGTGCATATAAGAATTGTAACTAGCAAAAAAAAAGAGGCAGTTGCCTCACATGATGTTTTTACCCAGAGTTTCTCTTGTACTTTTATGTTCTAGTCTCAGGAGCTATATTATTAAGAACTCTTGAAACCACAAAGACATAACAAAAGCTGTTTTTAAAGCACACTTAACAATTCAATGGTTCAGAGGGATGTATTATGTAATTTCTTCAAAAAAAAAAAAAAATCATAAAGCTTTACTCTAGAAGCACACAGAGCATCTCAGCCTTTTATTTATTTGTATGCCATTCGTTCCGGAAGACTCTAGCAACTAACAATCAGAAACATCTCCTCCCGCCCCCCGCCCCCCCCGGTTAAAAAAAAATATCCACCCATGAAATAAACAAACCCAATTATCATAATTATACAAACAAGAAAAATGTACAAAATATACATCTGCTAGATTCAAATATTCAATCCAATTTTCCTGAGCCTGATGAGGGGAAAAACAACAATCAGGTCTTAAATCTTCTCCAGAAACCCAGAAGAGAAGCAGCAGGCTGGAGTTCAATGGGGAAGGAATTCCAGAGTATTCCTCAACTTAACAACAGTTCATTTAGTGACCATTTGAAGTTACAACGGCACTGAAAAAAAGTGACTTATGACAGCTTTTCACACAACCGTTGCAGCATCCCCATGGTCATGTGACCAAAATTCGGATGCTTAGCACTGGTTCATATTTATGACGGTTGCATTGTCCCTGGGGTCATGTGATCATCTTTGGCGACCTTCTGACAAGCAAAGTCAATGGAGAAGTCAGATTCACTTTACAACTGTGTTACTAACTTAACAACTGCAATGATTCACTTAACAAGAAAAGCAAGAAAGGTCATAAAATGGGGCAAAATTCACTTAATAATTGTCTTGCTTAGCAACAGAGGTTTTGGGCTCAATTGTGGTCATACTTCAAGGATTACCTGTATTGGGCCCAATCACTTCCTTGACAAGAGAAAAAATTCTAAGCAGATTTATTCTAAAACTAAAAAAAATGGCCCCAATTCTCATCAAGATGGCCAGCCTGCATCTTGCCTTCCTCACTCAAGACTACAACAGAGACACATAGGACGAGGGGTTTTTTAATCCAATAATCTTCATTATTTTTACCTAATTAAAATTAGCATAATAAGATAGGGGTAAAGTTAGTCTTCTCCATGGCCTTCTTCTATTCTAGAAAGAAGAAATAATAAATAGTAGTAGAAATGTAAACAGTGGCAGAGGTAATGCATTTTTTAAAAAATCCTCCCTTTTCTTATTGCTTTTCTCCCATCATTTTCAAAATTCTTTACAACTCTAGATTGAGAATCAGGCATAATAAATTCAAGATTAGATAAGTGTTCATATAAACTAGTTCCCATCCCCTGCTTGTTATAACCAAACGTGATGTGTTCTTATCATTTTAGTCAGATGCTAAAAGCCCTTGGAACAATAAAAAAAAAAAGGCCCATCTTTTGATGACTTGCATTTTTTTCCAGAGGAGAAAAAAAAAACACTGGAGAAAGTCACAAAATACAAACACCTGCAAATAGAAATAGAATTACTTTGGGAAAAAGATAGAAAAACAAATATAGTATCAATAGTAACACGGCCTTGGAGCACCACCTGAACACCATCGGCATTGACAAAATCACCATCAGTCAATTGCAAAAGGCAGCTTTACAGGTAACAGCTTACATCCTGCAACACCACCTTTGGAACCATCAAACAATATCCATATCCTATGTCTTTGGAAAGGACTCAAACGGTGGATAAAAATTCTAAATCAAGGCTAAACAGCTGGCTGTGTGACCAACAATAAGTAAGGTATCAAAGGACCTTTAGTCATTGTTCAGCCATTTGCACCAGACATTTAGACCCAAAGTAACAGTAGAGTGCACATGTTATGAAGGTCCTACCTTTATTGTAGCATCCTCTGAAGCAGAGACCATAACACTGAAAACTGGATGGAAAATTACTCTTGTGACTGGACTTCTGTGTCCACTTAATGCGTACTTTTCTGGAGGACGGGGAATCCATTCTTTCGGATCTCGCTTCTGACCAAGAGGCCCACCTGATGTAAATTCTTCTTTAGCTTCATTTAATTTGGATTCTAATTCCATAACCTACATTTTGAGACAATCAAAAGAAAAAGAACTAACAAAGGACACACAGGTTTTTTTAAAAAAACAAAACAAAACCCTCAAACCCTATCCTTTTCCAACAAGGATGAGGTTTAGGAATGCGAATATTGTGTGGAAATTAACGAATGCCATGCTTTATTTATTTTTTCTGATATTCTTTTTTATTTCATTTTTATTTTATTTACACATTGTACTTCTTATTTTTTTATTTATGTAAACAGGGCACATAAGCCAGCCAGAGCTAGTTTTGATCAGAGAGGTAGAGAGGCCCTGTAAGTCCATATGTACATACAAATATACTAAAAGCTCTCAGAGAATAATTACAGAACAGTGATCTCCAAATATATATTGAATACCAAACTTCCTCAACTTGAAATATAGTGGATTACAAACCACTTAATTTGCAAACATCACAAAAGGGATTAGGGGATTAATAGTACAACCTGTCTAGAAGGTATTGGTTGGGGAAAGTCTGTTATATTCAGTCATGAAGTTATGTAATATAGCTTTCTAAAAGAAACTCAACAAAATTCGACATCTGCCTGGTTACTTTGAATCAATTCAGTCCTCTTTTTTTAATTTTTTAATAAGGCAAAATTTTAATTTTTTAATAAGGCAAAATAAATCCAACTTTAGCTGAGTAATAAAAATTTACCATTTTCTCTTAAATATTACTGGATAATTCCATTTGTTATGCCATCTTTAATAGCCAGTTTTTTTCCTTCAAATTCTTCAGGTTAGTTTGTTTAAATTTTGGAACATCAATATATTTGAAAGCTAGGCAAATCCAGAGAAATTCATTTTTTCTGTAAATTCCTGTTATCGTTTTCAATTTGTTCAACAAATATGTGTGAGGGGGTTGTACAGACGCATGTACAAACAAATACACACACACACACACACACACACACACGAACACTTAAATTTTATAAAAAGAAAAAATCATATCCTTCATGTATCTCCTTGGTTTACTCAGAAGAAAGTATTTTCACAGTGCTTTTAAATTAAAAGCCATGGAAAAGATATTTAGTACCACTGTATTGGAATCATGCTAATCAGCATATTAGACAAAAAAAAAAAGACTAAATATCTTCTTTCAGAATATGCATCTATTTAAATTTATACGACATTCAGTACCCAAGGATTTTAAAAATCTGTTTTGTTTACTGCCGTCCAAAGGTGGTCTTATCCATCATATAATTACAAAATACTGGAATAATGAAGTGTTTGGATAGTGCATCAGAACTAATGGCATAATTATTGAATTACTTCAATATTGAAACAATGAATTAATATATGTTTTTATACTAAGGTTTTTTGGGGGAAGGGGGGAAACTATGTCAATATTCCTTTTTGAACAGCTCAACAAATGTCAAAAGTATCTCATTCTACAGAATTTATACATTCATAAAAACAAGTAAATGCTCTTTTGTTATGTTTTTAAAATAAAATGTTAAGAGGAAAGTATTGCATGTTGAACTTGGATGTGGGAGATTCAGTTATGAAGAGCCCACTAGTCAGAGAGCTCATTGAGTAATTTGGGGCCAGTTAGTAACTTTCAGCCAATCCTACATAGGGGTGGATGGAGCAAGGGGCATGGAGGGTCATATACATTCTGCTTTGAGCTCCTTATCAGAAAGACGGAATATTTATTTTTATCCTACCTTTATTATTTTCATAAATATTTCAAACATACTTCATACACCTTCTTTCTCTTCTTTTCCCCACCAACAACCCTCTGAGGTGGGTTGGGCTGAAAAGAGGGGGACTGGCCCAAACTCACCCAGCTGGTTTTCATGGCTAAGGCAAGACTAGAATTCACAGTCTCCTGCTTTCTAGCCTGATATCTTAACCACCAGACCAAACTAAATATTAAGATGAAGAAACCAGTAATTAAAAAGTATATACAGTTCTTCAAAAAAAAAATAATTATTTTTCAGATGCTGCTTAAAAATCCCAGCACAGCATTTTTTTGCCAGTAACATACCAATGTAAGTTTCTACTTACTTTCTTTTGTAATCTTATAACTGATGTCCATTTTTTTTCCAAGAGCCCAGCATATTTCTTATCTAATTCTTCATTCTGAAAAAAAAAAAAGACCAAGGTCATTAAACAAATCAAAACTTTTTTTAAGAGCGTTCCCCCCACCCACCCCAAAGGCTTGGTTTTTCTTTTTCAAGAAGAGGAAGAACTTCTGATTTCATAAAAATGTGGAACTTAATGAAGAATCACTACAAACCTATTATAGCAGGTTGGAAACTCTGCATAAAATAAAAGGGGTACAACTTGAGGTATTATGCTTGTAACAAAGTTAAATGTCAGTCGATATCAGGTTTGCTGGTTTATTGTGAATGATTCACTATCACCCACCAGGAGTGGGGATTCAGAAGTATGTAACTTGAAAACTCATTGTTATACTCATCATATGAACCTATATTGTGCTGATCTGTCATACAAACATAAGATCTACCCAACTCAGCCATTTTTTCCTGCAGCAGGCAATCAGAAGCCTCTCTGAAAAACTCTAAATAGCTCTCCAGATTTTTTCCTAGATACTAATTCTCAGTGGCAGACTGCCTGGAACATTATCTAGATGAAAATCAACACATTTTATGGCAGCAAGTCTTATTCTGATACACACTGCAGAAAAATTAAACGCCAGTGTGCCTTAAGACTGTAGCTAAGAAGCTTCAATAGATAAACCTGATGAAGAACAGGTTAGTTAAGACTATAGGCAGATTATATAAAATATGCCTAATCCATAGATATGAATGCGTATTTCTGTCGGGGTAAGCAAACGGGAGCTGTTATGGTATCTTAAAAACACTAACAAATTATCTATTAGCAATAAACTTTCTTAAATCTCAATCCATATTATCAGATGCATGGAGTATTTTCCTGGGAATTAGATGTGTAAGAGCATTAGGGAGGGAGAGAAGGAAGAAAGCAATAAAAGGCAAGGTCAAATGAAAAATGAAATGTAGAAAGTACAGTCAGCAAAAATTATCTAACCAATAATGGTCATTAACAGTCACTGGGTGTGAAGCAGACATTCTTGAATCAATGAGCTGGCTAAAATATGCATTGCAGTAAGAAAACCTGGTCTCTGTTTAATACTGAGGAACAGTATTGAAATCTCTCGATGTTTCTAGCGCAGCTGTTTTGAGATAGAAATGCTTATTTTATTTTCCTTTAAGGATAGTAGCCATTGCTTGATTTTTAAAAAATATTTTAAATTCACTCATTCATTCTTCACCAAATTCACACTCCTCTCTCTAGCTTCTCTTTTATTTTCTCATAAGGAGAGAACGCCTCCCTCGTGGCTGAATAACATAAATATTTAGTATATTCGGATTCTCCTTTTTACCTTCTGGGGAAAAATATTTAATGAGATTGATGGATAAGGCAGCACTCCTCTCATCAAGGACTGTTTTCAATTACATGAACGAGATTACAATAGGACTTTATTTAGATGAGATTTAGGGAAATGAAATTGGAGCCTCAAGTGGGTCTTTTGGTAAGGAAGATGAAATTTGATATTTTCAGAGTCTGAGATTAACGTGTATTTAAATTGCATGTAATCTGGAGTTGTCTAAAGATCTGGGATATTTCCAGATCATACTGGAAGGTGAATGGAATGAATGTCTTAATATAAAAAAAAAGTTAATTTATAAGGACTGCATTCTACACTGCTCAGGCTTTTTTAAAACCTATAGTATTTTATTACAGAAACTCAATCAATGAGGTACATTTATAGAAAAACAGGTACCTTCTAAAATGTATATATTAGTATACAATATTAAACACAAAACATTAAGATAAACTTGCATTAGAAAAGAAAACAACATATTTCACAGAATGTAATATAATGTGAAAACATATAGGATGAACTTTAAAAGAATAAAAAAGATTAGGGTTAGGGTTAAAAAGAAAACCTGAAGTTGTTTATCATTTATTTATATAGCTACCTTTTCTGCTATGATTAATGTAATACTGCAACTTCTTCAGTTTATAATCTTCCAAAAAGGCGAAGAGGAACAGATGAAATGGGAAGCAGACAACCAAATATAAGATCTTCACATTCCACAGGTAAAAATAATATTAATTTAAAGATACCCCGGTTCTACTGACTGAAATTGCTCAGAGAAGAGCCTGAAACTGTTTATCATTATTGATAGAGTCAGAAAACAGAATTTATATATCTTCCCATGCCAATTTTCTTTGCATCTTTACAAATTGTTTTGAAAAAAGCAAAAACAGGTGATGCTCCAACAAATCTAACAGTTGTGTACAAAAATATTCTCTATCAGAATTTTATATTTGTCATTTTAAAAGTAATGAGTAGTCAATGCTATAAGCCATTAATGT
Organism: Azemiops feae; assembly: GCA_023970755.1. NCBI lineage: Eukaryota > Metazoa > Chordata > Lepidosauria > Squamata > Viperidae > Azemiops > Azemiops feae. The sequence continues at coordinate 85,778 of JALGBA010000850.1, read as the reverse complement.
GCAACAATTAAACTAATCCAACTGTCATTTGAGGAATGAATCAAACCACTGAGGAAACCATTTTATACTCAAATCTTTAAACAAAAAAAAAACAGAAAAATCATCTTTTAACTTTCATTGTTAAGGATAAAACATTTTATTTATTTTTATTTATTACATTTACATGCTGCTCATTTAACTGATCAGAGCAACTTTGATTTCCGAACATGTTGTTAATATGGACAAAACTATCCATATTGAATGAAGTCCTGTGAAGAAGATATGGGCTGGATTATAAATTTCTTTCTAATGTAAAGTAATGGAAAGCAGAAAAAATATTTTTTAAATGATCACCCATTAAGTACAGAAATTAATGGACAGCTTAGTTGGTATTGTTTTGCATTTTAAACAAAAACTTTGAAGGACAACTGGTGAAGAAATTCACATTTCAATAACTACTTATAATCTTTTCATTGAAAAGAAAAAAGCAAATGAAGATATAGAGAGCTGACAAAACGAGATTTGCTGTTTTCTCCTGAAAACAGCAATAAAATAAAGTTTTAAAGAATACTGGGAATTGTATTGAAATGTCCCAGATAAATCTATACCTTATCCTCTGTAATGATACAGCTCCAATATTATGAGATTTTGCAGTAAAGTTGATTGGGAAAAAAGTGTTGAACTACTAGACCAGGGGTAGGCAACCTTGGCTCTTTTATGACTCGTGGACTTCAACTCCCAGAATTCCTGAGCCAGCCATGCTGAGGGGAAAGGGAGAGGTTTCCATGCTGAGCCATGCTGGCTTAGGAATTCTGGGAGTTGAAGTCCACGAGTCATAAAAGAGCCAAGGTTGCCTACCCCTGTACTAGACTAAAACCAAAGGTAGCCAGTTATATTACACTGGAAGTAGCTAAACATTTTTCCTTGCTTTTTTGTCTAGTATCTGAAACAAAGGGATACGAGAACGTTTCAATATGGAAGTTCCATTTTACAATAATGCAGACATCCTTGATCATTCCTGTTTTAGACACTGTCTAAAAACACCTATTTGATCATGTTAATCTTTCCCATTCTATAACTCTGTCTAGTTGGTTTAATGGTTTATTTTTTTATCCTATAGTACAGTTTTCACATTATTCTTCCAATTCGTTTGATTATTTAAATAAATGAAAACTGCTATAACACATATTTTAAATGCCCTTATCTATTCTGCCTCAAGATGAGCAATATTATTTCAACAAAGCCTGCCCAGAATCTATCAACAATCAGCTATAACTTTCAAAATCTGGTTAAATTCATCATTAATGCTAAGAATTATACTAATACTATAGGACATTATACTGTACTAAGGGGACTGCTGACACTGTGGGACCACTGGTAAGAGACTGTGGGGAGAATTACCTCCCTAACTGGAATATGTGAAATATACTCACCACATCAAGCTCTGCCTCCTTTTTAAAAACAGAGTATGCCTCTTCATAGCCGTTAGAACGAAGATAATCTGCTATCGCTCGATTTCTAAACAGAGAGAGTTGGTTCAGAGATTAACATCACAGGAATTTTGAATGCTCCCCAACCTATGTTACACCTCCTATACTGGTTCTGCCAGAAACAACATGGAGACAAAACTGTCTCCTTTTGTTTTGAAATGGAAATCACGACTCATTACGATCTGTGTGTACATCTGCCATACTCTGTACAACATAAAACTTACCTTACAGTATATTTATTAGTAGTAACAGCAATTATTTTGCCAGAAAAGCAAGGAAATCAAGTCTTTGCCTGGACTTGTCAGAGGTTTCTGACATAACTGTTTCTTCTGTCATCCTAGACCGCTTCACAGAGTTAGGAGTGTTAGATACATGTCTAATTTCTATTCTGTGAAGGGAGGAATTGTGGACTTCCTAGTCATTTTAACCTTTTAGGGGAGATGGGTGGCATAAAAAAATTAATAATTTTTTTTAAAAAATCTACACGTCAGTAATTATAAGGGGGTGGCAGAGTACCAGGAGTTAAGATTGCATACATCCAGAACATTCAGCCACACATCTTTTTTTAAAAAAAAAAAATCCCACAGGGGCAAACGGAAATCCTGAATTAATTCTGCAATTAAATATGGACTGGATGAAAATCACTCATCAAAAACTTAAATCAGGTTTTAAAAGAATGATGGTACAGGTAACCCTCGACTTACGATGACAATGAACCCCAAATATCTGCTGCTAAGTAAATTTTGCCTCATTTTATGACCTTCCTTGCCACAGTTGTTAAGTGAATCACTGTAGTTGTTAAGTTAGTAATGCAGTTGTTAAATGAATCTGGCTTCCCCATTGACTTTGCTTGTCAGAAGATTGCAAAAGGTGATCACATGACTCCGGGACACTGTGACCGTCATATATATGAGTCAGTTGATAAAGTGTCTGAATTTTGATCCTGTGATCATGGGGATGCTGCAATGGTGGTCAGTGTAAAAACCAGTCATAAGTCATTCTGTTCAGTGCTGTTGTAACTTTGAATGGTCACTAAACGAACTTTTGTTAAGTTGAGGACTATCTGTAGAGGGCGAGGCTTCCAATTCAAGTAGCTCATTAATGAGACACAGAGGCCAGGATCTTCCTTGAACCAGCAGATGCAGATCCAAGAATCTCTCCTGTATTCCCAAACAGCAGCTCTGCTGGCACTGTACTTTTTCTTGATAACTGAGATTAGTCTTAGGGGCCTCCCCATCTAAGTAATCTCTTACATCATTTTCTTGCAGTACAACTAACTGATTTAAAGCCTGAGCTGATCCAAAATATTAATTTTACAATTTTGTCTTATTCCAGCTGCAAATATCATGCTGTCAAGGTTCTGATAAACAAGACCAAACAAATCAGAACTCCGAGGCTTGAAAATTCCTCCAAGAACATGTTTATTGGTTACATAGTATCGGCATGGTCAAAAGTGAAACCAAGTCTGAAGATCCCTTCAGAGAGAAACAATATTACAAAGGTGAACTTCCTTCCCCACTACTATGTAATCAGCTACATTCCCCGATAGAACAGTTTGGCGGGCTTTCTAACTAAATGCCCACGCCCCCCACTAACTGGCAGAAATGACCTTGGTTCCCACGGGACAGTAAAATGTTTGGACTAGTAGAAATCCACCGCACCCCCTCCCATTCTTGTGGCAACTAGAACGAACAAAATGGCTGTGGCCAGGATCGTTGTACAGTTGACACATGCAACATCAGACCTAAGACAGAGGTCCCCAACCTTTTGGGCACCAGGGACCAGTTCCGCGGAGAGAGGTTTTTCCACGGACCAGAGGGTGTGTGGTTTTGTGTGCTACCTGCATTCCACGGATGGGGCTTTGCTTGTTTATATGAACCGGCTGCTGGCATGCCACGGAGCGGGGGTTGGGGACCCCTGACCTAAGAGATCTGTTTATATCCAGGATCAATGTAGTGCTGGTCCTGATCCTGAAGCCCTATCTAAGCTGTTTGCAAAGAGAACTTTTCCATCCATATGCACTAGGATTATCCATGCACTATCGACAGACCCTGATATACAATTGTAGCATTATGATTCTAAAAGCTGCTAATTCTTGCCAATTAGATTACTTTATGATTTTCTTGCCCAGAAAAAGTCATACGGCACTTTTATGTTAATCAGATTTTGGTTAAACAGATTTTTAAAAATCAAGGTAATATAAATGCAATTTTGGTCCCTTTTGGGTTCCTCCCACTCTAAGAAGCATAAAATAAATGCCACTATTATTCCAACCAATCATCTATTTGCGGTGTGCATTGTTATTCTGTAGTCTAAACAAGAAGCTTCTTCTATTCCAAACGATTTGCTGGTAAAAGAAGACTGCAGTAATAAGGAAAAGAGACACTGATTCTCAAAAAGGGCTATGATTGCAGGCAGGCTGTGACCAAAATGAAAAGGGGCACAGCATTACTTAGTTTATTGAACCAGGACAGCAACCTGATCAGCAGTTAACTGACCAACAACTAACCCTTTGATTACTACTGAGGGACCATCAATAGCAATAGCACTTATATATCACTCCATAATGCTTTACAGCACCCTCTGATCCATTTACAATGTCAGCATCTTGCCCTCAACAATCTGGGTCCTGCTTTTACCGACCTCGGAAGGGTGGAAGGCTGAGTCATCAAGCTAGCTAGCAGAACAGTTTTCTTCATTGTATGCTGCAATATTTTTGCCAAGAAATAACATCCTTATTGATAAAAACTGCCTTGGTGAATCCAGAACTTGCTAGAAAGCTCTCCCTCAAACATGCATGCCTACTGAATCTGTCATCTTAGAACAAGCAAATTAACTCTCCATGTTCAATCTAAGATACCAACAATGATCTATTCAACTTTAAACAGCTTAGGGCCCAAGGTCTTCGAAGATAACGTTCAAAACAGCCTCCAACACATCTATTAATATTACCTGAAGATGCTCTCTGCCTCTGAAACACCAGTGAATTTAGTCTATAGGAGTCAGACCTTCTATAGGCAGCAATTTTGGAAGTCAATGGAATGTCACCTGAGCATGTTCTGCCATATTTAATTAGCTGGAGGACTGTCCAATGCCTTCTCAATAGTACTGTCCCAATTCAGAGTCTTTCCACTAAATCATTCCCCTGGCACCCTCTGGGCAGCAAAGAAAGTTTCCCTTTTTGTAAGCCACTTCAAGTATAGAATTATGTGACACTATAAACAGCATGTAACACCATTTTTAGTTATAATCCTTACCTTCGCCCGATGTGTTGGCTAAAGGTCAAGCTGACTGAGCATTATAATAGTTATAGTCTACATATCTAATAATAATAATAATAATAAAGTTGGAAGGGACCTTGGAGGTCATCAAGTCCAACCCCCCCCCCTGCTCAGGCAGGTAACACTATACCATTTTGGACAAATGGCTGTCCAGTTTCTTCTTAAAAACTTCCAGTGTTGGAGCATTCACCGCTTCTGGAGGCAGGTTGTTCCACTGGTTAATTGTTCTAACTGTCAGGAAGTTTCTCCTTAGTTCTAGGTTGCTTCTCTCCTTGATTAGTTTCCATCCGTTGCTTCTTGTCCTACCCTCAGGTGCTTTGGAGAATAGCTTGACTCCCTCTTCTCTGTGGCAGCCCCTGAGATATTGGAATACTGCTATCATGTCCCCCTTCGTCCTTCTCTTCATTAAACTAGACATACCCAATTCCAGCAACCGTTCCTTGTATGTTTTAGCCTCCAGTCCCCTGATCATCTTTGTTGCTCTTCTCTGTACTCTTTCTAGAGTCTCAACGTCTTTTTTACATCGTGGTGACCAAAACTGGATGCAGTATTCCAAGTGTGGCCTTACCAAGGCATTGTAAAGTGGTATTAATACTTCACGTGATCTTGATTCTATCCCTCTGTTAATGCAGCCCAGCACTGTGTTGGCTTTTTTGGCAGCTGCAGCACACTGCTGGCTGGACTATATTAGATAGGAGAAGCCAACACATAGGTACTATGTTAAACAGAGCTATCCATTCTCAAACATTTGTCATGTTAAAAATACTTTTAGAAATTTTGTGAGCTATTCATCAAAAGGATGATTAAGATCATGTTGGTGTAATGTGATGAATTAAATGTGACACTGCAATGCCACTGAGGTGGCATTGCAATACTATGCAATAGTCGGCATCACTTCTTAGGGCCTTCCCCAGCCATTCATCGTACTGGCAGAGGCTGCTTGGTGGTGGAAGCCCAATGCACCTTGAACACATAAGACACCCTGAAGACATAAAACAGGGGAAGGCTGAGTTTCTGATCCTGTTCCCACGACATGATCAACCTCATCCATGTGCCAAGTTGATGTGCAGTGGATGAGGAAAAGAAAGAGGAGCCTGAATAAATTCATGCTACATGGCTTTAGACCAGGGGTGTCAAACTCGCAACATCACGTGACGTGTCGTGAGGTATTGTGACTTTTTCCCCATTTCCGGCAATGGGGTGGGCGCGGTTTTGGCGTGACACATCCGGCCCGCGGGCCAGCAGTTTGACACCTCTGCTTTAGACTAATGCTTCTGAAGTACAGAAGTGCTGTAGCCACAATGTTCTCCATTCTTTATTTTAAAAAACAGGCACTCCACCTTTCTAGCTATAATCAAGGTCAAGCGAGATGGCTTACAATAAAAGAATCAAAAGTTTGCAGGTGAACACAGCACTGACAAATATTAACACAGCAGGCATACGACACCATTCAGAAGAGTTTAGCAAAGTGAAAGACTGCATTACTAAAATGCACACCTACTCAGGAGCCCTGCAGTTCTCAGGTTTTCAGAAGCACATTCTGTAATACTACTTCTAGCATAGAAGATGCCTCACTTAGTCAACATAATTTTCTTCTGTCAATAGATGATGCAAGACTCAGCTTACTTTAATGAGCAGGTGGTCTTGGATGGAACTTACAATACATTCAACAAGACTGCATGGAGAAATTGTTCTGCACTGTTGTTCAATCACAGCACCAAACAGTATAGACTGTGTCCCCTCTGGATCCATACCCAAAGCTATGAGTCAGCCATAGCCACTTGAAGGCTCAGCTACTTCACAATATACCCAGAGACCTTGGGAGGACCTCAAGCAGCTACTTCAAAAGCCACATCCAGAGGAGCACTTATTCAGTTACAAAATGAACTTATTGTTAAGGCATAATAAAAACATACACAATGGAGTCACAGGCTCGGGGAGTTATATAAATCAATTAAATAAACAAGCTGTAGTACAAGCTATTTTCAAAACATATGAAATAATCTTGATCTGTTATCATGGCCTTAGATAGCTACAGTAAATATGCTGTGTTTCTTCCATTAATTTTGATGAGGAAGGAAGCCAGACCTTATAGCTTTTCTCCAAACCTTTATGTCAGGGGTCTTCAAACTTGGCCCTTTTATGACTTGTGGACTTCAAGTCCCAGAATTCCTCAGCCAGGCAAGCTGGCTGAGGAATTCTGGGAGTTGAAGTCCACAAGTCATAAAAGGGCCAAGTTTGAAGACCCCTGCTTTATGTCTTCAAGTAATTTTTTTATTTTGCTCAAGTTTTGCGCCAGTCCTTTTCTGTAATTGAAATATATCACACTAACTCAATTTATTTCTGGGTGAACATGTTCTGTATCCAGCCAACTATGTTCAATAAGCCATGGTTAAAAAAGAGCTAAGCACGAATGTGCGTGAACTAGGCTATATGCCCATAACTGGGCGCCCTAGCAAATTATATGAATTCCTTACAGTAATTTGCCAAATGTGTGATTATCTCACATTTATTATGAACAACCCCAGCATATCTTAATATGGTTCAAATTTCCTCAAGCTTCCAGATGGAAGCATTGGGCAGCTTGACATCCTCCAACTTTATGTGCATGAATTCCCAGAATTCTTGAGGTATAAGCAGCATGATCTTTATTAAGAATTCTGGAAGCTGCAATTTACACATCTAGAGTGAGTCCAGGTTTGAGAAGATTGTCTGAAATGGTATAGGTTCTCCTGCTTGAGCAGGGGGCTGGACTAGAAGACCTCCAAGGTCCCTTCCAGCTCTATTCTATTCTAAATTCTAAGACTGCTTTAAAACGTGCTGCTCCCCCTCTCTTGCCATCCTATGTCTAGCCACTTCCCCATATGAAACCAGATATTAGAATTTGGAAGCAGTCTGATGTGCATTGTTCCTTATGAATTGCCACCATCTTTTCTCTAGCAATTGTTGCTTTGTGGTTAGCGGAGTTAATTCAACAAGATAAAACTTGACCACTGCCAGCAGCTGATTGAAGACAAAGTCAACATTAACATTTGATGCTCTTTAGTACTCACAGCTCATCTCGTTGCCTCTGTGACAGCACCATTGTGGCTGTGATGTCTGGCTAATGCGATCCAGCTGTCTCCTCTGCCTCAAGCTCCTTTGAAATTCTGTGATACACAATTCAGTCTGCCACAAAGTGGCTTCAACCCAAAAGACAAGGTGGTGCCACAGGTAAACACTAGCAAATAGGCAGGATGCATTCAACAATGAAGAGTCATTCCATCTAGAAAACAAAAGGGAAAACAATAGTATTTCATAGAATGTGTCAGTAATATACAGTTTTTCCATTTAAGGATGTTCGCAGCATAAAATATGAAGAAATTTTAAGAGCTACGTATGGTTTTAGGTTAAAGAGTACCATCCCTCAAAAAGGCTTTCCCCAAATTTCCACAAGCCGGTAATTTTTAATGTCCCTGAAGAAAAATATTATTTTATACAAAGAATAATTGCATTGGCTTTATTTAATTATTTTCTTGTATTCTTACTTAAATTTAAATATAAATTAAATCAAACTTTGTTCTGCCTTCCCCATATTTTACAAGCAGCCCCAATGCCTTAAAAAATTAGCTACACGAATTAGAAAACATCCAATGTTTGTCATTTGTTAGATCAGTAGTTTGTCCCATTAAACCCATATTATGCAGAATAGATCTAATCTTCTCCTTTAATCATCTTCCTTTTTTTCAAAATATTTAAAGAAAATTTTAACACCAATGGTATCACTGACACCGCAATATATAAAATGGTATGCTACAGTTAGCCAATCAAAGATTACTGAACTAGGGTCATTAAATATTCTGCAGAAAAATATTCTAGTACATTCAACATGCAAAGTCATCAATTGGAGAACAGCAGGTAATAAAAAGGTTTGACAAATCACATTCGAAAATACTGAAATATTTCATTAATTTATATTCAAGAATATTATGAACTTGAAAAACCCAGTTCTGTAATTTCTTTAAAACGAATATGAAAAAAACTGGGAGATGATCTATTATGCTTAAAAATGCATTTATTTATAAAAATACATATGAAAGATTCAGGAGAATCTTTCATATGTATTTTCATAAATAAATGAAAATGAAAAGTTTTTGATCAGTGTAGGCTACCTGCTCTAACATATGCCGGTGAAACATGGACACTAAGCCCACAATCAATACAAAAGATATGAGCGGCGCAAAGAGCCATGGAAAAATACACACTCGGCATCACAAGACAAGATAGAAAGAAGACCTGCACATGGTTTAGAGAACAAACAAAAGTATACAATATCATCAAGAGAGTAAAAGGATTGAAATGGAAATGGGCTGGTCACATAGCAAGAAGAACTGATGGCAGGTGGACCAAGGCAGTCATACAATGGATCCATTTGATAAAAGCGTCCACGAAAGAGACCTAAAACAAGATGGAGCGACAACATCAACATATGTTGCGGGCCCAATTGGCAAAAGAAAGTTCAGGACTGTCTTGGTTGGAAACACGCGGAACTTGTGAATAGACAACGGCTAGGATGATGATGATGATGTTGATGATATGAAAGATTACAATTTACACTAAATAAAACTTTGCCAAAACTTTTTAACTTTCATTATGCTGTACTTTAGTGTTTTCTACTATTACACTTATGAATCCAGTAGGAATAATATAAAAATGAGATTCCAAATTGTAATCTAGTCCAGAGGTCCCAACCTTTTGGGCACCAGGGACCGGTTCTATTGGAGAAAGGTTTTTCCACGGACCGGAGAGTGTGTGGTTTTGTGTGCTGCCTGCATCCCACGGATGGGACTTTGTTTGTGTGGACCAGTTGCTGGCATGCCGCAGCCTAGTACCGGTCCACAGACCGGGGGCTGGGGACCCCTGATCTAGTCAATCTACTGAAATCCTTCAATTAACAGACTTGGCTCTTTCATACGGACACTTGTTTCACAGGAGAATTTTATTATCTACCGTTTTTATTGGCAACAGACTTTACCATAACCAACCATACATTTCATACTTCAGTCGATCCTAGATCTCAGCCACTTTTCTTGGTGGCTCAGAGGTAATATTCATAATGTTTAGTACAGAGTAATATTCAAGCAAGAATGCAAGAAGCAAGAAAGTATTTTGTTAAAAAAAAATCTCCATTTAAGTATTCAAATCAAAAGAAAATAATGTTTACTGAATTTTTAACTCAAGATGGAACTTCTGTAAGATTAAATAGTTTCTTACAATGTTTAAATGATGCCTTTGAAAGTCTAAGCATTAAAAACAAGCAGAAAACTACAAAAGCACCCACAAAAAGTAAACACCTAATATATTTGTCTAGTTTTTTCCCATTCCAGCATAAAATAGATAGAGCTATAAGCAATTCTGTCTAATGCTGCATACCTACAGTTTGGTTTCAAGAAATAACAACGGTCCCTAGGACAGTGGTGGCGAACCTATGGCACGCGTGCCAGAGGTGGCAATCAGAACCCTCTCTGTGGGCACGCGAGCCGTTGCCCCAGCCCCGCCTCCCCCCGCGGCCCCCTTCTCACCAGCAGCCCCCCGGAGGAGATTCGTCCCCAAGCACGGCCCGCACGGAGCAGTGCAACCAAGGACATGGTGGCCTGGCAGCGGGGACAAGACTCCGCCCTCGTGCCCCATCGCACACAGATGATGCTGTGGGGTGCAGACGGATGGCGTGGCTGCCATAGCGCTGCTGGGCTGCCTGGCCGATCTGCAGCGGGCCAAAGATGCGGTGGGTGGCTGGGGGGGGCGGGGGCAGGCAGGGCAGGGGCGGGGCCAGTTTTTGGGCACTCGGTCTCTAAAAGGTTCGCCATCACTGCCCTAGGAGAAATATAGTATAAAGAAATGCCAGTTCAAGCAACCTTTGCAATGTCTGCCTTCCCTTTTCATGCCAGGATACTTCAGTAACTTTAGAAAAGCTATCAAATAAGAATCCCAAATGCAAGGTTAGGACAATATCATTTATACATGTAGAGTAATACTTATTTAAATGTTATTAAACTAGTGGAATATATCTTATTATAGTATGACAGATAGACTTTGTCTAAGTTACTACACTTTTCCTGGGATATTTGCACGTTCAACCTCTTAACAATTTTACTATGTCTCATAAAGCCTTCCAGAGATTTCTAAAATCATTTTTTTTCAAATTTCCTTTATTCCTCAAATATGAGAATATATACATTTTCAGACTGACCCAGCCGAAACGGATATACATTCAGAAAGGTAAAGGCATGGCAATTAATCCTTCCAATCTACATTTAAGATATTTCTCAATGACATTATTCTGCAACTATGGTTCTCAGAATTTATTTTTTTGACAATGAATTGCAGCTACAATGAACAAAATAAAAGTCCAGCTAATATGTACTATGCATTATTTGCCTGCAACTGTTGTATGGGTTCCAAATCAGTCTCTGATCCCCAGGCTGGGTGGCAAAGCCAAGTCTTCAGGCCCTTCCAGAAGGCCATCAAGGTTGGGGCCAGACAAACCTTGGGGGGGAATGATGTTCCATAGGGTGGGTGCAACAGCAGAAAAGGCCCTCTTCCTGGGTCCCACCAGATGACTCTCTCTAATGCAGGGCTTTTCAACCGGTGGTACGCATACCACCTGTGGTACTTTGTCACGTGGCAAGTGGTACGCGACTACTAGCCAAGTGTAGCAGGGGAGGGGAATGAGCCGAAGCGTCCCAAACCTGAGGGAGAGGCAGCTGCAGCTGCTTGGCACTTCCGGAAGCAACACGGAACTGGAGGTGAACTGAAGAAAAAAAAGGGGGGGTGGGAGGAGAGACTATAAAAGGAGGTGGTTTGGGCGGGAAAGGGGAAAAAAAGGCAACAGGGAAAGAGAGGTCAGCCGGCAGGGAGGAAACAGGGACAGAGAAGAAGCAGCAGCTGTTGCTGGAAGAAAAGGTCCCCTAGTTGTTTTCTCCAGCCAGGAGAATGCAATCAGTGCTGATGAGATGAAAAGCTGGCATGTCTGAAAGGAGGTGGGTTTATTTAGTTCTGGATCAGCTGGCAGCTTGATTGGCTTACCATAAGGATTTTTATATAGTTTTTACAGCGTTTTGTAATTCAGAGGCTCCTTTGTGTGCTTTGGTTATTGGAATATTTTAGTCTGTACTTTAGGCTAGCAATGAGTCCAAAGTGTTGACTTCCATAGGTTTAATCCCTTTAAACAAATGTAATTATCTTGAGTCCGTCTATGGCTTTTAGAAAGTTTTCTTTGAAGGTAAACTAAACAGGCTTAATTTTAAAGCTAAAGCTTTTTGCAATTGCCAGAGCCTTTCAGTCTCAGATTGCAACATTGTGACACCAGAGGCAGCTTAAAGAAAAAAAAAAAACACGGAGCTTATGTGTTTATTTTGTGAGCATTTCTTGCTTTGCACTTGATTCCTGTGTCTTTAAGGGTACAGGGAAGGGATAGGGGGGGGTGCATTCTTACTGCACTGTGGAAGGAGAGCTAAGAAGGGCCGACCAGCTAGCTCAGGGGTCTACAAACTTAGCAACTTGAAGACCTGTGGACTTCAACTCCCAGAATTCCTCATCCAGCCATGATGGCTGAGGAATTCTGGGAGTTGAAGTCCACAGGTCTTAAAAGTGCCAAGTTTGAAGACCCCTGAGCTAGCTGGTAGTGGTGCATATTAATAAACATGGATACATTCATCATACATTTGTCAGTGCAAAGGGAAAGTGATTCAGCAAAGGAACAGCCACCGAAGAAATTAAAACTGGTACTTTTTAAACTTTTTTTCTACAGTTTGTAATATTTTATTAGATTATAGAATAAAATACAAAAATACAAAAGCAAATAGTAGGACCCAGTGGGGAGGAAAAAGGGGGAAAAACTGAGGGGGGAAAGGGAAAAAGAACATGCTTCCTCTGTTGCAGTAGAAGGAAGCATTAACACTGAACCTCAACTTTTTACTTTTCCATAATATTATAAACTAGCCATTTCTATAACAGCAAATGAATCTAATCAGTAAAACCCAAAATCCCCCCCCTTTTTTTTTTAAGTCATCAAGTTTTTGACACCTTGCTAAGCACTGGTGGTACTCGAATATTGTCATGTCCTAAAAGTGGTACAATCTGTGAAAAGGCTGAAAAGCCCTGATCTAATGGACAAACCTGTAACAAGTCTCTTCTGGTAGACCCAAAGGGATGGTAGAGGTCACTAGCAAGAGTGGGGGGGGGGTTCCCCCTCCAATTCGTACTTCAAAGCTGGGGGAGGGAAGAAGAATGAAGCCTATTTGAAGATTATAATACTAAGTATAGGATTCCATACCAAATCTGAAGACAAATGTAAGCACCTGCCTAGGATAAATTTCGTGCCTAATATTAAGTCACATTGTTTCTTTCTTAGGCATTTGGCAGTAATTTGAACCTTCAAGGAAGTGGAGAACAGTTAGTATTTGGGGAAGTAAACCTATTTTATGAAATTCCTCTCTAATTAATTTCTTAGTAGACAATTTTCTTTCTGTGATAATGAACTCTTGGAAGTACATACACATCATCTCTAAACATTTTAATGTAAACAACAAAAATGGAAAATAAAGGAAAAAATATATAAAATATAGCTAAAAATACCCCAATTTTTTAAAAAAATATCCATGGTTATTCCAAGCTTTCTTCATTACAGAAGAATTATTTTACCCAGGACACCTGGGAGCTATGTTGTTTGTTAGTGCTAAAATTTTAAGAATGTATTAATGGTTTTTCAAAACTTGTGCCTAATTAAATGCGTACTGTAAATTAGTAAAAGTTTAAACAATTCTTTCCTGAGTGCCTACCCCAGGGGTAGGCAACCTTGGCTCTTTTATGACTCGTGGACTTCATGCTGGCTCAGGAATTCTGGGAGTTGAAGTCCACGAGTCATAAAAGAGCCAAGGTTGCCTACCCCTGGCCTACCCCATACCGTAGAATAATCCTGTAATATTTCACATGGCTGTAAACACAAAATAATTCTGAGAGCAATGGAATGCTCATCAGAAGAATGAAAATATATTTAACAAAAAGTACAAGCATTACCTAATTTTCAGCAAATCGTGTTGCATACATTTAACATTTCAGAAGTTTCAATTAATCCAACTGCCTCTATGCTGCTGTACTACAAATGGTATGACATGGCCATCTCCCAATATTGTTGAACTTCAAATTCTCAATACATTCAGCAATGACTACAGTATCTTGGATTTCTGGAAACTGCCATTCAATTATATCTGGACCTCACATCCTTATGTTATTGTTGAATAACCAGAATTTTCTGTGAGCTGTTCATCAACATACAGGGTGATTTGCAGAGATTAGATTTAATCAACATTTATTTCCCTCCAAAATTTCTAAACATATACACCTGACATTGATTTTGAAGCCTTAATGGAATTTTACATATCAAAGTCATGCTTACAGCATTCCACTGAATGTTCTAACAAGAAAAAGATGTAATGAATTATGTTTGTTTATATATACTAGTGTATAAATATGCTAGAGGTTAATTAGCCTAAGCCTTCCTCTTGTATAATTATCAAACCTGTTTAATTGTATGATTCTTTCTGCTCAAGAAATCCTAATCAGTGTAACCTCTTCATCTGTAGTTACCATTGGAAAACTTTAATAAAATAATCTTTAATACAAAGATGTCAAATAACTTTAAAACCTTATAACTCCCATGTATAAGAAACATACTAAAATTCTCAACCATCAATAATTACCATACCCTCTTATGGCTCTGACAATGAATTAAAAGGCTCAGCTACAGCCTTAATTCTCAATCTGCTTCCTATGACAGGAAATCAACTTATTACCCAGTAAAAATATTTATGTACTTTTTCAAAAAGCAAAATGTATAGTTCACCCAAACTGAAAACACAATGTAAGACCAATTTACCAGATCTTGATGCAACAAACTTCTCAAGCACTTGACTAAGTTTCTGCTGTGATTTACACCTTTGCATAATTATACTATTGCATAACTCAAGTCTATTTGCATGAGAGGGTCATTACACAGCTGATATCATCACAGGAAAAATGTAAGGAGTCACTTAGGTAAATAAACTCCAATCCCTACTTCATCCAAATGAAAGCATCGATGATGGATGGCTGCCCCCAATTTATGTCTCAGCGCTTCTTAGTAAAGGGGACTTACTATCTTTCTGGGTACTGGGTTCCCCAGTTAAGGCATTCTTCCACAAGGAAAATATTCTCAACATTTATCTGGAATTTGTCTTCCTGTAAAATTTCTGTGTCCTACCCCCTGAAATGCTACAGGATAGTTCTTGAACTTTTCCATTCAGTTACCTGAAGTATGCTATCATATGGATTTCTCCATCCTCGACATGAAAAACATCCATGCTCCTTCCTCATAATCACACTGATACCCTATATATTCCTTAACAACAATTCAAAATCTTCTTTAGAATCTTCTCAGGCACTGATATCAAGCTGACTAGTCCCCTGTGGGCTCTGTGGTGCTCTGTGAGCTTAGTGTTATTTTTTGTGCAGACGTTTCATTACCAAACAAGGTAACATCATCAGTCCTAATCCCCATATCCTTCTTTTTGCTCTTTAAAGGTAGTCCTCTTCCAGTTATCTGGCCCTTAACATATTCTACAGAATTCTCAATGATAATGCACACATTCCTTCAATGCCCGGGATGCAATTCATCTGACCCTGAACGTTTAAATTCATTCAAAATAAATGGATATTCTGTGTTTCTACTGATAACAATATTTAATCCTGCCCTTTCATCCTGCTCTTTACAACAGCTGCATTTCAAGAGTCATCCCACCAGACCTCAAGTATATCGAGTGCATTATATTTGCCTTCTTGCACTAAGAGTTCAGCTCACCTTATTTCCCACACGGGGCATACGCATGTCAGCAGCAAAGGCCATGAATTTATGAGCTTGGGTTCTTTCGGATTTTTCACTGAGTAGTTTAATAGGCTCCATTTCAGCAACATTTTTACTTCTTTTAATAGTGCGCAAGCCTTTGAGATCTTCCCTTTAGGGCAGAGGTCACTGACACCGGTCCGTGGACCGACACCGGTCCGTGGCATGCCAAAAACGGGGCATTGCAAACAAGCATAGCCCCATCGGCAGGATGCAGGCAGCACACGAAACTGGTCTGTGGAAAAACCTCTCTCCACAGAACTTGTCCCTGGGGCCCAAAAGGTTGGGGGGGCCTCTGCTTTAGGGTTTTGATCTGCAATCTCAGCAGGATTCAGCCCTCCTCAAGCTACTTTGGCAAAAATACGTTTTTATCAGTTCTTATAAGGTGCAACCCAGCCTATGTCAAGAGCCCATCTTCCTGGTAAAAGGACCCTAAAAACCAATTCTTCCCAAGATATTTAAAAAAAAAAAAAAAAAAAAGATTTACAGGGAGTCGATTTACAACAGTTCATTTAGTGATCGTTCAAAGTTATAACGGCACTGAAAAAAGTGACTTGTGACCATTTTTCACACTTATGACTGCTACAGCATCCCCATGGTCATGCAATTTACATTCAGACTCTTGACAACTGGTTCATATTTATGACGGTTGCAGTGTCCCAGGATCACGTGATCCCTTTTTGTGACTTTGACAAACGAAGTCAATAGGGAAGCCAGATTCACTTAACAACCATGTCACTAATTTAAGAATCGCAGTGATTCACTTAACAAATGTGACAAGAAAACTCGTAAAATGGACAAAACTCACTTAACAAGTTTCTCGCTTAACAACATAAATTCTGGGGTCAATTGTGGTCATAAGTCGAGGACTACCTGTAGTTTCTTTTTTCTTCCCATTTCCAGTCCTATTCCATGGAGTGTAAGGGCAGATTAAACTACCCCACGAAGGCCCCAGCCCCAACTTTTTATGTTTGGATACAAAGATAGCTGGTCTTTGCAATAAATTCACATGGGCCAGCCAAATTGGCTGTCAGGGCGCTTAATATATATCTCAGAAATTAACCTGTTACATCCCTGATCCCTGATCCTGGCAAACATATTTTACAAAGTGGATGGATCTGGTTGGTACGCTTATTTCAGTTTCTCATTCTACTGGTTTGCCTTCCTTTTCTTCAATTTCTTTTTTGTATAGTATACGTTTATTCTTTTTATTCATGATTGTGAATGCATGTTAAATTTTTATCCCACCCTAAAGTCTTAAAAGGAATGATAATGTTGAATGATCAACATTGATAAAAACCCAATTAGAGATTAGTTGTTAAGTATTTTGCAATATTCTCTAATGCATGTTCTGCCAATCACTATAGCATTTGATCAGCAAAGAAAGAGCTTTTAAAAATCTAAACACATCCCTCTTTACTACAAAAAGGTTGTCTGATCCAATTTTTTTTTAAATAAAAATATGTTTAAATGCCACTCATTGTAATTCCATGTTGAATAATTTTAAAAAAAAGATCAAAAGCCTTGTGGGAAGTCAGCTCCCCCCCCCCAGAGAAGGAAATATTGAAAAGGCAGAATATTATATTTCCTCAAAGGATCTTAAAAAGGCAGAAAAGCATGCCCAGTTTTTCTTAATAGCCCCAAGTCTCCCTGTAGAAATGCAGATATCATAATCCTTTCAGAAAGACTGGCACCAGGAAGCTTAGAGCTGATGGGATTAGAAAGACAAAGATCCCTAGAACTAACAACCCCTCACCCAAAAAAACCCAACATAGGACATAGCCATCAGCCACAGCCCCAGGGAAGCAGGATATGACCTTTAGGACATAATAGGATTAACCCACCACCATCAGAATACCAGAAAGGTACACTGAACCTCAGGTCAAAGTTCATGCCACAGGAACAACTCCAAACACAAAAGCCCAAGAAGGTATAAAAACCCACCACTCCCTGCTCCATGTGGTTAGCTTTCCCAGAGCCATGCTTCTGTCTGGCTGTGCTCTTCAATAAACTACAACCTTCTTTCTAAAGCAGTCTCCATTTTGTTTATTCCCAGCTTGGACTGGACCCTGATGAAGATTTTTCTTTCAACAGCCTCCTACAATTTTATCAAAAAAGAAGCAAATTTAATTTGACAAATCTAAGCATGTAATGTTAATAACAACCTTGTTCTAATAAGCCATGCCTCATTTGCTTTAAAGCTAGACAATTACTAGTTTTAGTAGTGGTGAGTCACTTCTGAGATGGACAAGCTATTTGATAAATATATACATATTAACTCTTGAATGATTTAAAAGTTATTTTATACTTCATTTTCCTCTTCTGATTTTTTATTAGCAGGCAAGAAAGTAAAACAGAGAGACGGGTGCAATAAGTCCTAACACTGTATAGACTTGAAAGTTGTTTTTAATTTTACTATATGTTTTATAGTGTACTCCTTGCAAGCAGTCAAATCTCCCAAGACCTAACTTAAGATTTCAACAATATTTCTTCAAGCCTTTGCGGACCCCCTGTGATGACATTGCAGCCCCCCAGGGGTCTGTGGACCACAGGTTGAAAACCACTGTTATAGGGGATATCCCTATAACTAAGTGGCAACAATTCCCTGTATGCAGTCATAAATATTTAGTATTTGTTTGGAAGGCATTTTATAAAGATTGCAGGTTCCACGTCAAAGTGTTTTCTTAAAAGATTCCATGCAGTATAACACCACTTCCAAGTTTAGCCTTTATTTATATCATGACATTAACAAATCTCTACAGATAAGCCCTGTTGTAGTATAGACTCTTCCATCAAAATTACATGCATTTACTGGTTTATTTTGTTTCCCCCACTGACTAGGTATGTTTTTATTGCTGTATCATGTGCATATTCTTTAAATTGCCAGGAAATAGTTTGAAAATCCATAATGCAGCAACCTTCCTGAAGCTAAGTTCTTGGATCCTGTCAGTGAATGTTACTATTTTTACATAAATCCCAGACTGCATTACATGTAACTCCTCAACTTACAACAAACTGTTAGGCAAGTTATGATGGCATTGAAAACAGTGACTTATGACCCATCCTCACACTTAAGACCCTCACAGCATCCTCAGGATCATGTGATCAAAATTCAGGCAGTTGACAACTGGCTCAACAACAGCTGCAGCATCCAGGGTTCACATGATCACCCTTTAAAACCTTCCCAGTCAGAAAAATTAAAGGGGGGGGGGAACTTGACTGGGATACTGGGCACAATAGCATTTAAAGCAATAAAACCTAAGATCATAAATGCAGAAAATATAGTTAAAAAAAGATCAAGTGAACAAATAAAAATGATTAAAAATACACTATAAGAGCTGCCTCCATACTTTCATATACTTTACTACAGCATTATTCCATCAAAATGCAAATTTAAAACATGAGTGTTTAGGACAATTGTTACAATGAAACTTTTTTCTATGTACAGATGCTCAGAATTGAGCTGTAGACAGTTAATAGTTCTTAAAACTAAGTAATTATGTATAAATGCTACAGATGTATGTTAATAAAAGAATGGGTTGCACCATTGATGAAACTAAGAATTCATTAAAAAAAAAAACCACTGTAGGATGTAAATTTGTCAATTGCAGCTCATGTTCTGATCTTGGATTCTCAGCTTTAAAAAAAAAAACAGCTGTGTTTACTCACATGAATATAACAGCTGAAAAGTCCTTCTTCACTCACCCCTACCATCCGTTTTTTACAACATGCTTAAAAGAGCACAATTTCTAGAGCAAAATCCAGTTACCATATTCCCCCGAAAATAAGGCCTGGTCTTATTTTTTTTTTTATTTTTTTGACCTCCAAAAGAGGCACATTTTGGGGGGGGTCATTTTGGGGGGGGGGTGTCTTCTCCACTCACCTCGCAGTGGTGGAAAGGCCTCTGCAGTCAAGAACCGAGCTACGGATTGAATCCGTAGCTCGGTTCTCGGCTGCAGAGGCCTTCTGGAAAGACCTCTGACTGCGAAATGTAGGCCGGTGCATCATTCTCAAGCTGCAGAATGAAGCTGCTCCTTCGGCCTCAGAACTGGGCCGGTGAGGCAAGTGTCGATCCATGGGAGGCCTGGCTGCAATGGTAAGCTCCACCACCACCCTAGCTTGATTTTTAGGTGTGGGCTTCGCCCCAAAACTAGGACTTATTTTGGGGGTAGGGCTTATATTACCCCCCCAAATCAAGCTAGGGCTTATTTTCAGAGTAGGGCTTACTTTCGGGAAAACACGGTAAAATCTCTAATTAACTGGTTCACATCAATCAAATGGGAATCAATTCTGGAATGGTGACTTTCACTAAAATTATTCATAATAATTGGCAAGAGTATAGTATAGTCGTCAGCTTATAACAGTTCATTTAGTGACCGTTCAAAGTTACAACGGCACTGAAAAAAGTGACTTATGACCGTTTTTCACACTTACAACCTTTGCAGCATCCCTATGGTCATGTGACCAAAATTCAGATGCTTGGCAACTGGATCATATTTATGATGGTTGCAGTGTTCCAGGGTCATATTATCCACCTTTTACCACCTTCTGACAAGCAAAGTCAATGGGGAAACCAGATTCACTTAACAATCAGGTTACTAACTTAACAACTGCACTGATTCACTTAACAACTGTGACAAGAAAAGTGACAAAAGGGAGACTTTAAGAAATGTCTCACTTAACAGAAATTTGGGGCTCAATTGTGGTCCTGTATTCTTTAACTATAACAAAGATTAAGAGTAACCAGAAAACAGAGAAGAGATCAAAAATTGAGTTCATTCACAATTTCTTTAAAAAAAAGAATCATTCTCCATAATACAGGATAGAAAAGGAAAAATTACTTAAATGTTTGTTTACTTAGGTTTTTGGTGTTTTACATATAGTTCTGCCACTCTACTAGCTCCGTCTTCTTGCTTGTTTTATTACATTACTAATCACACAAATTGAAACCAATCAGATGTTTTGGAGATCAGAAATATAAAATTTTACAACAATTTGAAAATTTTAATTTTTGGGGAAATAATGGGAAATTTGTGGGAAAATTGAAATATTCGCTTTTATATGATTGTAAAGTCATATTGTTTCTTTCATAAAATGTTCCTTATATAATTGGTTTTATGGCAGATAAAACTGTAAAGAATAATACAGATTTGTATTATTCTTTACAAATACAGTTTTGTAGACTGTATTTGCTTTAAAATGTTTTTAATATTAAAAATAAAAGTTACAAGCTATTAAAGCCTAAGGAACGAACACACGCACAGATACACACGTATCTTCTGAAGATATGTGGAGGCGACTTATTCATTTGAACTCAGAAAAAACACATTATTACAGTAAAACAAAAAAGATTTTATTTAGGATTATAAATACTAAAAAGCACAAATTTTCAGGAAAATTTGAGCCATCTGAAACACTGTAATCAATAGCTACTGAATTTGAAATAGTATCCATCAATAATTTCTACTTCCTCTAATCCTTATCATTTTATGTAGGGTTGCCTACATTTATAAAGCTTTTGATTTTCATGTTAATTTATTTTACATTTTTCAAATGTAGACTGTGTCACATCTCAATAATTTAACATAATTTAAAAGGAAATAACTGAAAATATTTCAACATCCATTTTTCCAATTGCTTAGAAAATATTGTAAAGTCGCTAAAAAAATTTGAAAAATATTTTCCAGTTGAACTATACTTCCCATAATCACTAGTTAACATAGCCAGGGAAAAAGATGATTTTAAAGATTACTGATATTCTACTTAATTCAAGGTCATCGATGACACCATATAGATTTGCAGAAGCCATTAAGAAATTAATCTTTCATTCAGGTTTCTTGTACAAATGAGCTAAATGATATTCCCTTCAGCAAGTAATGTATACACTGTGTCTATTTATAGCATTTATAGACCACTTTAAAAAAACTCTAAGTCATCCACATAATAGTAATATAGTAGCATAAAAGAGCAACTATTTCTAACAATATTAAGTAATCAGATACCAAGTATCTTTGTAGAAAAATGATAATCCCTGGAGACCCTCTGAAGCAGCCAGGTTTTAGGAAGCTTTTGAAAGTGGTTAGGGAGCCACCCTTCCTTAGGTAGGGAGATTATTCCAAATGAGGGGAACTCCCCCCAAAATGAACCTCTTTGAATCACCTCCCAAAACAGTCAGGAACCTTCAACAAGTATTCTCTGGTCACGCAGACTGGATAGTCGGGAGACGATATTATGGGGAAGGCACGCCTGGAGATACCCAGGCCCTCAGCCATATAAGACTTTATAGGGACAACCAGCATTTTTATTTGCACTTGGGAACACAAAGGTAGCCAAAGCAGCTTCCATAGCAACGGTGTTACGTGGCTGTAATTACCATAAGCATTCGTGGCTGTAATTAGCATACACATTCGGGCTACTGCATTTTTCACCAGTTGAACTTTATGGGTGGTCTCCAAGGAGGGCTCATATAACTAAATTACAGTAATCCAAACAAGAGATGACAAGGCACAAGAGACAATCTTGAGGGCCTCCTGTTTCCATAAGGTTGCAACAGATACATCAGTCTAAATTGGTAAAGGCCCTCCTGGCCATAGCCCGCCCCACCCACCTGCTCTATCAGCCTGAGTAATGAGTCCAGGAGAACTTGTAACCTTACAATTCCATATGGGGGGGGGGGACCAATCCATCAAGTGTCAAAGTTGGTATAATTGCAGAATCACCAGATTTCTGAATTTATGGTAAACCAATTTCTACCGTGCTGTTAGCCGAGGCCGGCGCTAGACAAAGTTCTTGTACGTACTTGGGAAAGAATTCCTTTCTTCTATAGTGGTCACAATCTAACTCAAGCATTGTGCTCATTTCCTGGCAACATGCCTCAGAGAAGGATTCAGGTTCCTAGAAAGGCAACAAAGATGTTAGAAAGCTAGGAAGTAACGGCAGTGGGCTTGATTACCCAGAATGATAGTAGGTGGCCTTTCATTGCATGAGTTCAGTTGAAGGGCCACCTACTGTAAATCTGGTTCTCGGTGCAGAACGAGGGCTCAGAATTGACGGTCTATATAGATCTACAGATGCTTCCAAATCTATGATTTTATGAGACCCGACAGTGTCTTCATTTGATGCAGAAGATAGGAAAAGCCCTGTCTATCTACGATTGTGATGGAAAATCAATGCAGGATAGTATTCCAGTTGTATTTTAAGACGAAATCCAATAGTACTTTTTTTTTTAAATAAAAGCAATATTGCCACAAATTAAACACTCCTTTAAAAAGTACTGCTTGCAAGAGTCTACAAAACAGGAATATCGAAGGGAGAAAGGTGAGTTGACAAGTACAGGTAGTCCTCGACTTACGACCACAATTGAGTAATAATAATAATGATGATGATGATGATGATGTTGTTGTTGTTGGAAGGGACCTTGGAGGTCATCTAGTCCAACCCTCTGCTCAGGCAGGAAACCCTATACCATTTCAGACAAATGGCTGTCCAGTCTCTTCTTAAAAACTTCCAGTGTTGGAGCATTCACAACTTCTGGAGGCAGGTCGTTCCACTAATTAACTGTTCTAACTGTCAGGAAATTTGTTAAGTGAGACATTTGTTAAGTGAGTTGTGTCCCATTTTATGACCTTTTTTGCCATAGTTGTTAAGCGAATCACTGCAGTTGTTAAGTTAGTAACACGGTTAAGTGAATCTGGATTCCCCATTGATTTTGCTTGGCCAAAAGGTTGCAAAAGGTGATCACAAGAGCTTGGGACACAGCAACCCTCATAAGTATGAACCAGTTACCAAGCATCTGAATATTAATTATATATCATGGGGCTGCTACAAAGGTTGTAAGTGTGAAAAATGGTCATAAGTCACTTCTTCAGCGCTGTTGTAACTTTGAATGGTCACTAAATGAACTGTTGTAAGTCGAGGACTATCTGTATTTACCATGCTCTCCTACATTTAAGATATGGCTTTTAGTACAGGTATTTCTCAACTTATGACAATTGCGACCAGAATTTCCATTGCTAAGCAAGACTGTTAAATGAGTGACATCCAATTTTATGACCATTTTTGCCACAGTTAAATGAATCACATGGTTGTTAAGCGAATCCAGCTTCCCCCATTGACTTGCTTCAGTTAGAAGCCAGCTGGAAAGGTTGTAAATGTCAATCATATAACTTTGGGATGCTGCAGCCATTGTAAATACATGCCAGTTGCCAAGCACTAAAATTTGTGCGCTTGGGGACTGCTGCACAGTCGTAAACGCAATGACTCAGTCATAAGTCATTTTTTTCAATGCTGGTATTGGTTGTTGAATGCTGAGGGTTAGTAAGTCGAGGACTATTTGTAAATGGAAAAGATTTGTATTTAATCGGTTGTTATCTAAAGAGAGTTGCCATTTCTTTATCCTCACCATCCATACTACCTAATGCATACCCAAAAAAACAAAAAAAAAACCCTTTCCTTTGTACAAGCAATAAAGAAAACCAGCATGAGGCAGTTGTTTAGCTGCTGGATTAGGAGTGTGGGAACCCAGCCAAGGGCGTGTGACCTTTAGCCAGTTACAATTTCTGTAACCAGAAGATTGTGGTTGTGGGGAAGAATAGGAAGAGGGAGTGCTATGTCCTCCATCATGAGCGCCTAAAAGAAAGGAGGAATATAATTTCTTTTATTTATTAAATTTATATTTCACCTTTCCTTTAGGTGCTCATGACACCAAACATTTTGCATAGAAATCAAATAAAAATCTCTTTCATTTATCATAATGGAAGCCACTGTGTTTCTAATAATATAGCTATAGAATTACATAGATAGGTCTCCATTGAAGGAAGATTACCTACTGTGTATATACACACATTTCTACGCAATTAATCCATTTTATACAGATCACATGCCTCAGAGTATATATTGTCAAGCTAGGATTTTCTCCTCATTCATTGAGTAAGATTAACACTCCATTTTAAGTCTGCTAGCAAGTCCCGTCATTCATCACTATTACATAGCTTACTCATCTGGATCAACTGAATTCATGGGATTAGCTATAGAATAAAATGTCTTGCTTTGGAGAATATAAGCCACTAGGCTGGTTGCCCTGGAGCAGCCTTCTTCCACTGTATGAGCTGCAGTGCCCAATAACCTAGCCCATATATACAAAGTGTGTACAAGTTGAGATGATAAGAAGTACGGCCCAGCACATCTGGAAAGAACCAGGCTCAAGAAATTGCGCTAAACAGAACTGCAGCATTTTCAAATTATTCTATAAAATGTGATATTGTATGAGCATCCCTCCATTATAAGTTAGTTATGGTATGACCAAAACTCAAAGAGGCAGTAAAGGGGGGAAAAGTCTAGTTTCAAACAGTATTTTTATTTAACAATGACCAAAAATTTGCTCTAGATTTTTTTAAAAAAAGAATTGGCACCATGGCCAATAATCACTCCCGTTTGGACTACTGTAATGGGTTCTGCAGGGACTACCCTTGAAGAGTATCCAGAAGCTTCAGTTGTTTCAAAACACAGTGACCTGCAGTTTTGAACAAGCCCAGATTCGCACATGTGGCACCTCTATTGTAGGAGCTGCATTGGCTGCCAATTTGCTTTAGGTGCAATTCCAGGTGCTGGTTATCATTTTTGAAGCCCTGCATGGCTTGGGGCCAGGTTATTTGAAGGACTATCTCTCCCCAGTTACGTCTACCCAGCCCACAAGAGTGGGAAGGCAGGGCATGTTGTACCCCACCTTGAAGCTTTTCCAGAGGACTCTGAAGACATAATTCTGTCAGCAGGCCTGGGACCCCAGGTTGATACGGAGCCAATCATGTGGCTGGTTTGATTGTGTTTGTTACCAGTATGGTGGGTGGATGTTTTAGATATTTAATATTGGGGTCCCCAATCCCTGGGCCAGACTGGCACCAGTCTACAGCCCACCAGAAACTTGAAACAAGCAAGCGAAGCCCCATTCACACATGTGTGGGATCCAGGCAGCGCCATGTCCCTCCCCCCCCCCGGTCTGTGGAAAAAGTGGCCTTCATGAAACCGATTCCTGGCATCCAAAAGGTTGGGACCTACTGTTTTATATTATGGATTTTTAATATTCTATCTAAGCCATTCAGAATCAGTGTGACTTGGGTGGCTGTATACATTTGATAGATTAGATAGATAGATGATAAGATTAGATAAGATTAGATAAGATTAGATAGATGATATAGATAGATAGATGATATAGATAGATAGATAGATAGATAGATAGATAGATAGATAGATAGATAGATAGATAGATAGATAGATAGATAGATAGATAGATAGATAGATAGATAGATAGATAGATAGATAGATAGATAGATAGATAAAGAGATTTGATTGCATAAATCATTGATCACCAAGTAGAATATTTTAATCAGTCTCCTCACATAAGCTGTTCAGTTGTAAAGAGGGAGATGTATAATAATCATGATCTCTCTCTTCAGGCATTGAGGTTTTTCAAATATTAATAAAGTATTTTTATACATGTTTGTCAAAAGGAACTTTTTCATTATAAATGCATTTAAAACATCTCTATATTGTTCTTCCCAGAAGAACACAGCATTGCTTTTAATCTCCTGGTAGCTCTATGTGGTAAAACTGACATACTGTGGTTTAATTAAAACATTAGATCAAGTTACAGAGACAGAAATTCATTTCTCAAATTAGAAATAAGTATAACTATCAAGAAACACAGATACCTCTTTCTTGTGGATAAACATTTATATTAAGAAAAGTTGTAAAAAGGTAGTTTTTTGATGCAATTCTATCCCCTATTTTATGCAATAAAAATATGTGGATTTGCATCTTTCATCTTCAAGTAATTGATATTGGTTGGCACTTTTGTATGTGCATAGAAATATGCAATACAAAATATGTAGAGAATGACCAATCCCTTATCTTTCAGTTTAGTAATTAATATAATTTGAACAATTATGCCTATCCTATTCTTTTAATAGACAATACAAGATAAATTTCATTACCATACTGTTATTACATGACTAGACTAATCTTGGATGAAAACATTCTTAGTTCTGCTTTTGTTTTCATTAAATGAAGCTTCATTTTTATTAATCAAGTCTCACAGACTCCTAGCCAGTATTTATTTTTCCTCTTGTATAACATAATAACTGCCTAGCCCTAGGATAAGCCAAGATGAGCTAATCTGGAATCTCACCTTAATTACCAATACTATGCATGTGCTACAAGTACATCACTAGACTGGATAGTTTTAGGTTAATAAACAACTTTCAAAATAGAAACTCAAGCCCTTACCAATGTCCATCTGATTAAAGGACATAATAACCTTGAACTTATTAGAACATCTGTGATATGCATTTTATTTCTTATTTCTTAGGAACTTAAATGGAGTTCCAGTCTAGTAACATACAAGATAAAAGGATGTAACCTGACTATTCTATTCTGATATATTATCATTCTTAATTTCTCATTAATCATTCTAGATTTGAATCTAGCATCCCACTGTAAAATTTTAAGTGGCTAATCTATAAACAGTGTTAGACTAAGGTACTTTTAAAAACAGAGGTATTTAATAATATTGAAAATCAAATAAACTTTTTCAGATTTTTCCAGAAGATAAATATTTTTAATCACAACCTCTTACATGTTATTCTTCTTTTAGGGTTCAGTAGACAATTTTTAACTAATAAATATTGAGTTGCATGTCTTGGAAGGATAGTATGTACTGAAAACATGATAGGGGGTCTAAACCACAAATAAAAAAATAATTAATTGTTTAATAAAAAAAGAAGTCATTTTTTTATCCTGCCTTTCCTTCCTTCAAGAAAGCCTGAACGGTGCTCTTCTTGATTTTTCCCATTAACAGCAGTACTGTTGTCGTAAAAAAGAATTATTGGCTCAAGTCAACCCAGGGGTTTTTACAGCTCAAGTTTTTACACCACACCCCATTGCCTACCTAACACTTTAACTGTCCTACATGACATTTATATATTATATTCCATAATCATTCTCTGAAATGCACTTTTATAAAGGATTGAGTATTCATACATAATATGTTTGTCATATCACACTAATTTATATGTGCAGACCCTAGAGAGTAATTAAAAGATTGTCTTAAAATGGTAAGCAAAGATAAAGACTGTAAAGTTAAGTAATGGTGTAGTGCATACTAAATTTGGCTTTTATTCTCCACAACAGGCATGTCAAACCCGTGACATCACGTGACATTGCACGACGTATCGTGACTTTTTCCCCATTGCCAGCAATGGGTTGGGCGCGGTTTCAGCATGACGCATCCGGCCCACGGGCTGGCAGTTTGACATGCCTGCTCTACAAGGTCTTGCATTCATCTCTGAATCCTCAGATTACAATAGTACAATTTTACTTTTTAATGACAAAGCTCCATATAAAATAATTTAGAAAGCACTATTAGCTGTACCTATGACCTATCTTATGGAGCTCCTTCAAAGGAAAAGATGAATCATACGGATTTAAAATGGTTCCCAAGAAACTGAATTAAAATTACTTAAGAATACAGCATCACACACACCAGAAATATTTTGATATTAGGATCCATTCTTTCATTAAGGGGCAGTGCTCCACACTTGAATATCAGCATATAATTAAGTCATGTGGTATCATTTCCACCTAATATCCAAGATAAGGTTATAGTCAAGCTAATTGATCAGAAGATCTACAACCTTTGTTCCTTATTTGCCATGTGTCACATTACAAATAATCTACCTATCAGTAGGGATGGGGGTGGGGGAAAGAGTTCAACTTTGTTTCTCTGAATGTGAGTGCCTTAGAGGCCAGTTAAAAGAGAATTCATGCAATTAGTCTGCATGAACTGGCATCCATGAAAAAATATTCAGATGAAATTTATTAATGAATTGTAAAATAACAGCAACACAAGAGTTAGTATATTAAACTATCTAATCATGCCAAAATTGTGTAAAAATATGTATCAGTTAAAAACGTCCTTCAACAAAACCAGAGGAAAAACAGAATAATCAATTGTAAAACCACCCAAGTAAACACAAGGAAAAAACAATACTTGAGCAGAGGGAGGCATAATTAAGGCATATTATGGAGACTTCACAGGGATGCATACCGCCACCCACATTAAAATCCTTGGCCTTTAAGTAGTATATGAGAGGCTGCATTTCAAAGCAATGTGTGCACCCAGGACAAAAACCAATTTAAAAACATTTTTATGGATTTTTCAAAAAATTAAATTTAATTTATAACTTTTCTTAAAACCTTAAAATATTAAAGAGTTCAAATGTAAAATTATGATAACTTCTAAATATAATCTATCTTATTTGCTAACATGGAGACCTAGTAACTAACTAACTATTCTCTAAAAATGCAAAAGAAAGGAACAGTGAAATAAAATTTGTTTATTTTTAAATTTTGTTGGGCACCCATCCTACCAGAGGGTAACTTTGGGCAGCTTATTAAAAAGACAAAACTATTCAAAACCTATGCAAAATACAGTACAATTAATACAATTAAATATCTGGTGATGGTTGTTATTGTGTAACATCATGGCAAAAACATTATCAAATACCTTCAATAAACAAATAAGCTGATTCAAGCCTTAATGATGGCACAAATATGTAGATAACCAATTGCTGCAATATGGTGCATACCTTCTGAAAACGAAACCTACAACTTTAGATAAGAGAAAGACATACAGTATTCATGTTATATCAAACAAAAATAAACTCTTACTATAAATCATTACAGAATCTCCCTGACTAGTGAATAAATTGTGTTTAGAGATTTAAATTAAATCTACTTTGACAGACACTGAGTTTTTTTTATTTACATAACTTCATTATTTATTTAGAAAATTTAAAAGGCACCCACTTCTTTAACAGCTGTCTTTTTCAATTTAATTTAAATAGTTAATTTAATTACTCTTTAGCATATATTTAATTTTTTTTTTCCTTCGGCCACATTAAGATTACAAATTGGTAACAACTTTTGGAGATCTCTGGGGTCTGCATCCAAAGCTTTTAAAGGCCACATGGTTGCCTGGCAGCCTGAGGTTGTCTACTCACTGCATAATATATAAAAAAAATCAAATCTAAAGATTGAATCTAAAGAAAGTGTGTTGGACCAAGAGAAATAATCCATGTGATCAAACATGAAATACTTGAAATTGCGATACTTAAAAAAAAAAAATCCATAGTATTTATCAAATCTCATTTCTTTTTTGCCCACTCATACACACTTTTTTTGTGTGTCAAGCTCAATAAGGGAGAATACAAATCTCAAGGTCAATCTGCTTTGTTGTCTTAGTCTGATCCTAGCAAACAACTCCCTACCTCGTAGGACCCACAAGCCATTGATTAGCAAGTATTCCACAACAGAAGATTTTACAACTTACTTACTGATCAATGATACTCTTCTACATTGATAAGAATCAAATTATTGGGCTTGGTCTAATATAATCTATGTATTTCACCCTTAAGAACTGAATTTTCCATGACAAAGATTAAATTTCAATGAAAACACACCACCATCCTTCATTAGGCAAGTGTAAGGAAAAAGGAAATATTATGTTTACAATTCCATTAAAGTATTGTCCACACCCTTTATCCTGCATTTGATCAGGCTCTTTTAAATTGTGTGAAGCATTAGCAACCAGCACCCAAAATTATTATCTCATGACTACACTCAATTCAGTCATAAGATGAGGAGGCATAACTGCAGTTCTGAAACATACCTACTAGCATGCATGAATAAATGAAAGTACAAACAGACAATATGGAAATATGGCATATTCTTTATGTAAATAACATTTTGATCTTTAATTTCATACTGAATGAAATTCATTAGGTGAACAAGTGAAAAAAAAACAATCCAGGCCATTTTTGAGAAGGACGCTCAGACAATATCCCTGCTTTCTAACAGTGGCTAGTCACTTTAATGCCAGACAAATCAAGATCCACCCTAAAGGAGGAAAAAAAATAAATACAGAATCCTACATTCATCTGATTTCTGCATCATTAGACTCCTCCCTAAAGAACAGATTTCATTGTTACTGCAATTACTATTCCCTCCACAGGGCAAAAACACAAGCAGAAGGGGGAATGCTATGAAAGGGTATCTAGCTGTTTCACAGCTTCTGCCTTACTCCACCCAGTTTCTCCTTCACTCAAAGGCTGTACTCGCCCTCCACAAACACAATCCAACCGAACAAGAGCAACAAAAACATTCCTGACGAACTAGCTTTCTGATGAAAAAGCGACGGTTAAAAAGGTTTTCTTTGTTCAGCATCTCAATTATTGAAAGAATATTCTGAACCACTTTGAATATAACTGGGTATCTTCTCTGACAATTTAATTATGTACAATCATTTAGTAATAAATCTGAAAATGGAAATCAGTCCCACTTTTCACACACATTACTGGGCGCACACACACACTGACTAGTACAACCTACAAATGTATCTCTACAAGGAGATGCCATTCCACACGTTAAAAGAATTTCTGAAGGATGTGTATGCAAACAGGTTAGTATACCAAGAAAACTGCTGTTTGGGCAATTAAGAGTGGGAAACGGGAGAATCTTAAAAAAATTATACTGACAGATTTTAGTGACCAGTTAGAAAATTAATTGCCAAATAATTTGAACTGCAACAGTCAAATCCTACTGCAGCATTAGCAAGACAGATTTTTGCTATCAAGGCAAGGCAAAGCAAACCAAGTGCAATAGTACTAATATATACGTATTTTAAAAAAGCTACAGGCCACATCAACTCTTCCCCAGAGGTCAGGAATGAAAGACACCCCAGAACTACGTATTATTAAAAAAAGCTCCTTTTTGAAGAAGTTCCAAGGAAAAGGACCCTTTACCAATATCATCTCCCCTTCCCCTTATGCAACCAAAGCAGGGTTGTTGTTGTTGTTTTTTAAAAAAAGAACCACTGAACCTTTAAGATAGTAGCAATAAAACACTAGCCCCAAATGTGTGGAATCTCATCTCCCTATTCTTTATCTTCCACTACATCCTCCTCCCATTTTTGCTGCGGCTCAATCTGAAGCTTCGAGCCACCTCCTATCAATAATTCTTCTCTTACTCAGTCACTGCAGGGAGAGGGTGGGAAAAAGGGCCTCTTGTTGGAAGACCAGATTGGAGCTGTCAGGCTGCTCTGTATTTTGAAATCTTCAGGCCCTTTATTACAGCACAGCAACACATTTAACATTTAGCTCTTCTATTTATTTGCTTAAACAGTTATAACCATCTTGCAGTCTCCTCCCATTTTTAAGAAAGGAAGAAGTTAACAAACAAAAACAGAAGGATGGGTGAAAAATGAACACAGGGTACACCCTTTCTTAACCTGACCACCCCATCTTTATTTGGCTTATTAACAGTCATCTTACTTTAAACTGCTCAACCCTCATTTATTGCTAAGTCACTGTGAGAAAAACCCTACTAGGAAACGCAGATGGCCAAGTAAGAGAGGTCGATGGTAAACACGGAGAAGACCCCTTAAAAACATGGAGCTAGGCACAGTACTGCAGCACCCTGGGTCTACGGGCTGGGAAACAAAGCTAATGGAAACACTGGGCTGAAAAAAATTAACAGACTATGTGGAGGAGGAAAATAGGAAGGCGAGACTAAATTACAGGCTGGCAAAGTATGGAGCTGGAGCATTGGGAGTGGAAGATGCAGGAAAAACGGGCTGAGTGACAACAGAAACAACCATGGTAGGTGTAGGTCTGATTATGTGGAGTTTACAGAAAGCAGGAGCAACACATACAGATATATAAAAAAAAAATAAGGGGCTACTTGGGAAAGATTCCATATTAGTTTAAGGAAGCAGGGACTACCTGACTATTATAGCTGTCTCCGCTGATGCACTAAAGTATGCTTACTATGCTGGGAGTTAAAACAGCAATGCTGGGAAGCAAAAGGCCTAGAAGCAGGGCAGTGAAATATGATTTCACAGTGACAAAGCAGTTGCAAGGTGAAAAATAAATAAATAAAAAGCACTGAGAACAGATGAAGCAGAAAGGCTGCAGGGATGGAAAACAGAGGATATTGGCAAATTAATTCCCCAAAGATAAGAGAGTAAGGGAATTCTGAGAGTAAATAGTGGGAAGATGGCCATCCCTTACTAATTAGGCAAAGAAAGAAGAGGTGTGTACAGAAGGGGAGGAGAAATGCAGTGAAATAGGATTATATGTGATACAATTGAGGGACTTGAGGAATGGAAAAGGAAACAAATCTCACACAGTATATTTGGCTGAAGTGGAATTCTGGGTGAACACAAAACAAGTTCCAAGTTACATCATCAGAACATAAGATATAAAATCATCTCTCCCTCAAAGCTTGGAAATCCTTTAAAAGAAGATAATAGCTATCTGTTAAAAGGATTATATACTGATAAAGAATTTCATCTAAAAGTTATAGGTTGCCTGTTACCTATTAAGAAGCAAGATGATGAGAAAGGGGCTGCTGTATTCTGTCACAAAGAATAAGATGTACTGTATCCTCACATATAGATAAGAGTATTATATAGTCTAAAGAAACGCAGAAATTGAGAGAGCCTTTGACATACTGTTAAAAAGTGAGGAAATATTCCTTGTCAAAAAGGTATATAGGAGCATAATAAGGGACATTGAAACCCCTGGAAGCGACAAGGGACATCTACAATATCATTTAAAAAGTCACTTGTCTACCTCTCTTTAAAAAAGACAGATTAAAAAGAGAAAATAATCTTTATCCCATTACAGACTGAAAAGGGGCACTCTAGTAGACACCTATGCATATGGGTCATGACACTCATCTACACCTTATTGAAAGGCTGATAGATGGAAGCAAGATATCATCCTGTAGAGATGAGATCAGTGGGGGAGAGCCAGATGGAATAAAAAAATGTGTAGGTTGCTTTGTGTAGAGTAATAGAGATGCACAGAAAGCTAAGGAAAAGAACTGTGTATGGTATGAAGGAATGAGGGAAAATAAAAGGTCTGGTCAATATAGACTAGAGAAAGAAAAAATATGTATGAACAAGAACTGAAGGAAGAAGGGGTAGGCAAATAGGGAAGAGGAGGCTGGAGGATGAAGGAATGGTGCATGTAGGATGAATGAAAAGAGAAAGGTATAGGTAAGAGGCTGGGAAAGGGAAAAATGAACAAAAACAACTATGTGGAAGAAGTCTGGTTAGACAAAAAGATGTATGGCAGCACAAGAATGGGGGAACACCATCTTCACACAAAACCTTAATCCCTTTCCAGCTTCCGAACCGAGCCACGCTTTCCTGACTTGCAGAGTCACCCAGAGAAAAAGAGGGAGGCTGGGAAGTGGGCCAATAAGGCCAGAACAAACAGGAGAAGCTGGGGGGGGGGGAGCAGCCCATCAGAAACAGAAGAAATACAAAAACCCCATAAATGTAGAGCTCTGAATGAATGAAAGACAGGAACAAGGTGGATGCACCAGAGAGAGAAGAGAAGCCGGGTTTTGTTTTGTTTTAGATGGAGACAAGGAGGCTCCCTCGACCACTGGCCGAGGCTGATGGGAGTTGTAGTCCGAAGCATCCATCCTACTAGCCCAGCCAGCGGGCCGAGGGGGGAACGCGGGCAAGGACGCCGTCGGCAAATGACAGAAGGGACAGAGAGAGAGAGAGAGAGAGAGAGAAAGGCGAGCCAGCGAAAGAGGAGGGGAGAAGCCGCCCGAGCGCGCGCCCTCCAGTCGCGCCCCCCCCTCCCGACATCCCCCCCCCCGCCCCGCCGCGAGCGAGCGAGCCGCTGACGGTACCTCCAGGTCGCTGCGATCCGGGGAGGATGGAGCGCAGGCGTAGAGCCGCCGGGTCGGAGGGGGCGTCTGAGCTCCCCCCCCCACGCATGGCGGTGAGGAGCAAAAGGGGGGTGCCGAACGGAGCCCCCTCTCCTCCTCCCGCCCCTTCCTTCCCCCCACCCCAACGGGCGCGGCGGCCATTTTGAGAGCAAGCTGGAAAGCAGCGGGCGAGGGAGGAGCAGCCGCCGGCCGCCGGGGCCTACCGCCTCAGAGCCCGGGGAGAAGTGGACCCCGCCAGCTTCCTCCCCCAGCCCCCCAGCCGCCCCTGCCTCGGGCCTGAGGCCGGCCTTACCCGAGGAGCCGCTGCTGCTGCTGCTGCCGCCGCCTGCGAGGCCGCTCCCATCCACCGGCGGGCTGCGTGTGTGGCGGAGTGGCGGTTTCGGCCCCTCCCGCGAGGTGAGGAGCAGCGGCGGCTTCGCCCCGGCAGAGGAGGGGTCTTGGCCCCCTCCCCGCTCTCTTTTACCGGCTTGTATGGAGAAAGAAGATGGAGGAGGAGGAGGAGGGGTGGAGCAAAGGCGGCAGCGGCGGCTTCGTCGAAGGCGGTGGCAGTGGTGATGATGATGGTGGTGGTGGTGGTGCTGTCCTTCCTCGTCTTTCTCCTCCTCGCGGCGGCGACAACGCCTGGCTTTTCCGCCCCGGCCGTGTCAGTGGCGCCCCGGCCGCCAGGAAGGAAGGAGGGAGGGAGCCGGAGCGAGAAAGGCGAAGGAGGGAGCAGGCTCGGCCCGCTTCAAGCACTGCGCATGTGCGGAGAGGGGAGGGGACGGTAGGCTGGACACCATCTTGGGGAAGCTAAAGCGCCCCGCCTCCCGGCATGCCCTGCGACGGGGAAGGAGCCGGCGGCTTGTCGGACTCAACTCCCGGCAGCCCGCGCGGCCTGTTTCTCTCAGGCGGTCGCTCCAACTGCTGCGTCTCGGTTGCCAACGGTTTTTCAACCGTCTAAATTAAAAGGAAAGAAATAAGTATTTCACCCAGCTTCGTAACTCAACGCCAGCAGCAGGCGTTCATTACCCTTTCTTTTGAAAACCATAGCCTATCCCCTCGTTTTGTATTCTCGAGATACGTCAGAACTTCAAATCCCAGAATTCCTAGCTAATGCGGCTTTGCAGACAGTTACAGGAGGTCGAGTCTAGTACAATCTGGAAGGCAGCGGTCGGGTATTCCTTTACAGGTACAGGCCAGCTCTCTGGCTGTTCATGCGCTTCCTCTTATCTCCTTCAGTCTGTTCGATTTACAGAAAAACGGAAATAGCCAATCCTGAATTAAGAGTGCACAGTGGCAATCCCTATACTGTCTGGAAAGAAAATAGGTACAAGTATTGGAACAGAACCAGAGAAGCCTTAAACTCCCCAACCAGCCATGAAAGGTTGCGTCATAAAGACAAATTCCAGTTGCCTTTTGAAAAAGCACCTTTGGGACGATATGGTCTGTGCATCACTTTAAACCAAGATTTGTTTAAATCTGGTTTTAAATCTTGGCTTAAAGCAATCCGTTATTTCTTAAAGTTGAAGTCCACAGATCGTGAAGTTTGAGGTTGAGAAACATTACAGTAATACAGTTTGCAAACTGTTGGGTTTTGCAGTAAAACTAGATAACTATAAACTAATATTCCCCATTTAAAGGAGCATTGGTATTGGTACTACTATTAACTAGCCATTATATTTTTATCTCCCATATGGACATTGCTTATTAATACTACTATATTTAGAACAATAGAATATTTATTTATGAAAATGTATATGGCTGTCCAACTCACTCTGTGACTCTGGGCAGCTTGCAAAGATAAAAACCTAATATAAAATAATAAGCAGTAACCCCCACACACACACACACACACCCATGACAACAGTTAATCAAATAAGCAACTTGATGAGCTCCATCCCACTCTGGCTTCCACAGGTCCGTTGGCAAAGCCAGGTCTTCAGGAGGTTGCAAAAGATCAATCTTATTTCTTATGTTCTACAACAGGGGTGTCAAACTGCCAGCCCGCAGGCTAGATGCGTCGTGCAGAAACCGCGCCCGGCAATGAAAAAAAAGTCATATGTCGCGACACGTCACAAGATGTTGCGAGTTTGTCACCCCTGTTCTACAAGGAGGAAACATCACAGAGAAGGCCCTTCTTCTTAGTCCCACTAGATGCATCTCCTTAGGAGAAAAGACCTGAAGCATTCCTTGCCTCTCTGCTCTGGTAGTTCAGTAAATGTAACCAGGAGAAGTCAGCCCTTCAAATAACCTGGTCCCAAGCCATGTACGCCTTTAAAAGTGACAACCAGCACCTTAAACTGGATTAGGAAGCAAATCGGTAACCAGTACAGCTCCTGCAGGAGAGAGAACTCATATGCACACCTAAGCCTGAAGAAAGCTATGCAGACCGCTGCCTTTTATACTCCAAAATCAGGATTATGTTAGCCATTTTAATTCATAATTAACTCTTATTGATAGTGATATTGTGCCAATATAGAATAGAATTGTGTGATTGGACACACAAGGAATTTTTTTCCGGTGCATAAGCTCTCAGTGTACATACAAGTAATAGTGGTAATCATGATCATATACAACATGAAATACATTCATCATAAATCGTGAAATACTTCATCATAAATCATAAGATGCAACACTTAGTGATAGTCATAGAGTACTAGCTAAGCAAACAACATAAATCATACTAGCATACAAAAAAACCCACTATAAATTGTAAGATACAAGTAGCAAGTTATAGTCATAAGATAAGGATAGGTAATAGGAAAGATGAGTATCAGCAATACAGCTTTACTAGTATTTCGACAGTATTGTAGGAATTAGTTGTTAAGCAGAGTGACATGGGGAAAAAAACTCCTTATGTCTAGTTGTTCTGGTGTGCAATGCCCTGTAGCGTTATCTTGAGGGAAGAAGTTGAAATAGTTTATGTCCAGGATGTGACGGGTCTGTAAATATTTTCACAGCCCTCTTTCTTGCTCATGCAGTATACAGGTCCTCAATGGAAGGAAGGTTGGTAGCAATTTTTTTTCTGCAGTTCTAACTATTCGTTGAAGTCTTTGTCTTGTTTGGTTGCGGTTCTAAACCAGACAGTTATAGAGTATTTTGTGTTTTTATGTGTGTGTGTCGCATGCACATGTGTAAGCAAACATAATTTAACAATCAAGAAATAAATACATTAATTAAAGCATATATACAAATTTTTCAAAAGGGTCCTCAGGATGGTTGGATACTAAAATACATAATAATATTGACTCAATGTGTTAAAATTTATCACAAGTTTAGCTTAGCAAAATAATCTCTGGAAATCATCAAAGGGGCCTGCCAAAAATAGAATATGACCCTACAGAGTTTAAAATCTAGCATGTGACACAAATGATAACAGAGGAAAGTAGAAGGCAAGATTGAGATAAAATTGCTTTACAGTATATTTTTGTAGGCTATTTTAAAAATTACAAAAACAAGGCAAGCTTCTGCCAGATTATTTCAGTCTAATAGAGAGCACACTAAAAGAAAATTGGATAGGGAAGGTTAAAAAAAAAGAATGAAACCTGATTATGAATCAGTAGCAAAATAGAAGCAGTGACAAAATTGTCTTTTCTGCTATCCTTTAATATTCTATCTATACAGTAACGTGGAACAAAGCTTCACTCAATTTTTAAGCTTACAACAAAACGTATGTATTCATTATTGTACTTCTCCATTCACACAGTTTCAAAGCCACTGTAAAGATTTTGAAAATTGTTTTATATATATAACTGGGAAGTCAGCTCCCCAGAGAAGGAAATATTAAAAGGGCAGAAAAATATATTTCCTCAAAGGATCTTAAAAGAGGCAGAAAAGCATGCCCAGTTTTCTTAATAGCCACGTCTCCCTCCCCCAAGCAGAAACCAGCTCTATAGAAATGCAGATGTAAACCATCCAGGAAGGTTGGAGGCCCCCAGCTAGAAGATTAAGAAGATAAAGACACCTAAAATCTACATACCCCACCCAAACTCTAAGACAGGACATAATAGGATTAACCCACAGATGCCAAAGGGCACACTCAGACTCAGGTCAAAGTTCATGCCACAGGAACAACTCCAAACAAAAGGCTCCAGAGGGTATAAAAACCCACTCCCTACATGTGCTGTCTCTCTTTTCTTCCAGAGCCATCTTTCTGTCTGGCTCTCCTCTTCAATAAACTGCAAACTTCTTTCTAACGCAGTCGCCATGTTGTTTAT
Source organism: Azemiops feae (assembly GCA_023970755.1). Classification (NCBI taxonomy): domain Eukaryota; kingdom Metazoa; phylum Chordata; class Lepidosauria; order Squamata; family Viperidae; genus Azemiops; species Azemiops feae. The sequence continues at coordinate 47,113 of JALGBA010000850.1, read as the reverse complement.
TCCCGGCTTGGACTGAACCATGATGAAGACTTTTCCTTCAACATAACAATATGTTGGCCCTTTGGCAAGGCATTAAAACTTGATTTTTGCCATCAAGTCTAGGGCCTGAAAGTGTGGATGAAATCATTGTATGGTTATGTTGATCATGTAATGTTTGATTATTCATGACTGCTATTTTATGCTGTCTCGTTTTTGTTTTTAATCACTAGTTGTGTTTTCATTTATTCTTATTTTGTTTTAATTGTTAGGCTGGCCAAGAAACAAGATTTGAGTTCCACCTTAGGCATGAAAGTTGGCTGAATGACTTTGGGCCAGTCACACTCTCTCAGCCCAACCCATCACACAGGATTGCTGTTGTGCGGAAAATAGGAGCAGGAAGGAGTGTAGTGTGTGTTCGTTGACTTATGTTACTTATAAAAATAATAAAAGTGGGATAGAAAAATTTAATAAAATAAAATATATATGAGATTGGCTGCCACATAAATTTATTACATAAATAAACTCACCAAATGACCCTAATATTTGTAGTTTTGTGACTCTGTCAAAATCTACAATTAGAAAGTGTTAGTTTATATTACTATGGAAAAATTCCACCACTGCAACCTGAAAGAAGGAAAAAGGAAAGGTGGAAGTGGAGATCTTATTTTTAACAAGGGCAGAGCCAAAGTGGAAGGGAATCAATCAGTTTCTTTTTCTTTCATATCTTGCCCTCCCTCCATCTCTTTATTTACTTATAAATATTGGGGGGGGGGGTGTTGCCTCCAAGTCAAGGTTGACTCCTGGCAACTGCCTGGACAAGGCCCTTGCAGTTTTCTTGGCAAGATTTCAGAAATGGTTTGCCATTGCCTGCTTCCGGGTGCTAAGAGTGATTGACTGACCCAAGGTCACTCAGCTGGCTTTGTCTTCCAGTTTCTAGTCTGCTGCCTTAACCACTACACTAATCTTGCTTTCATATTTATTTAGCTAACTACATTTATAGCCCGTCTTCCCTTCAGGAGCAAAACCCATCCATTTTTTTTGGGTTATTCATTTTTGATGAATTCTCATTGTGTTCCTTTGTCATTGCTTACTTTATTGTTCTATTATTTTACTTCTGTTCTGCTTGCACTCCTTTCCTTTTCTTCCTTTTTATTGTAAGCAGCCTAGAGTAGTCCCACGGCAAGATAGGCAGCAAATAAATTTAACAAATAAATAAATAATAAAGACATTATAAATAGTAGTCTTTCCTATTTTTCCCTTTCTCCTGTCTCTTTCTCCCTCTTCCAGTGCTGCAGACATCCCTGTAAAAATACATCACTTTTAGGAATAACCAGAAAGCTGTGGTGACAGGACTTGTAACTCATCACATATGAAAAGAACTGGTTAGGAAGGCTAATTCAAAATTCACCCTTTTAAGTATCCTTCTATGTTTCCTTGAAACAGAAACAAGACAAATGTTAAAATAAAATAGATACCTAATTGCTTGATTGCAATTAAGGATCTAGCTTCTCCTGACAAACTATTATAAGATATAGTAATATAGTAATGACTCTTTAAGTAACAAATCAGATCTCCCTTATGTTTTGAAGCTGTCAAAATATCCTGTGAATAATGAAAACAAATCAACATTTTCTCTCTTGTTCAACATTTTCTCTCTTGTTTCCTCTTATTTGTCAGAGGAAAAAAATCAACTAAAGGAATGCATAATTGTCTACTCTTTTAAAGCTCACCTGGCACTATTTACAGAAAAATAAAATCTACCAATAATATTAATAAAAACAACTAGAAATAATTTAAACCATGCCTATATAACAGAAACAGCACTCCAGAAAAGTGACAGGCATTTAATACTCAGGAAATTTCTTCGTGATCTTTTAGTTACAAGAATATAATTCTAGAAAAAACGATTAGTACTGAATTTTATGCTAGGACAAAATAGCTCTCAACAAACTATTATTCTTCACAAAGACATTCGCAATACAAACTTCCTATGTTTTTCTGGAATTTATCTCCCACATTAGGGCTGTAGTTTATTTACCCACAAAGCAATTCTTTCCCCCATTGGCAATATACAATTTGCCATCATTATTACTTGATTTTGCATTGTTAAATCAAAGCTGCTCATTATATTAATTGCAGCCTGGGCCTAAACTTTGAGGAAAGAAACACTGCAATATTAAACAAACATCCTCAAGTCACAGGTGTGAAAGGATTTCACGCTGAGGGCCATTTTCAGCTTTTGATCAGCATTCTAGGACCAGGACAACATTTAAATGTAATTTAAACTTCAGTCTAATTAAAATAATTAAATGCAATTAATATCATTTTCCCCATATGTTTAACAAAGTTTCACTTTGTTAAACAAGAATAAGAGTTAGCTGCTGGTCTAAAACTCTGAAGAAAGTGTGGTTTTTCATAATCTCATGTTAAGATACAGTTAGTTCCATCCTTCACTTAGTTGGCTACAAACGCAAAAGTGGGTCCAAAGTAGCAAGTTCACAGTAGATGGATCTAGGCCAACTGTCTTAGAGTACAACGTGGATGCTGCACACCTTCAGCCTCCATCCAATAAATCATTATGATCAGTGGGAGTTGAAAGCCCTGTTTTCGCCTGACAGATCTGCAAATGCAAAGGAAATGGTTCCTGCCAATGAAAGAACATGAAGGTTGCTCAACACAGTTAAAAAATGAAATTAAGTGTGGAACTAACTACAGTTGTCCTGTCTGCACTAACAAAAGTTACCATGGGGTACCAGGGGTAGGCATGGCTGGCTCAGGAATTCTGGGAATTGAAGTCCACGAGTCATAAAAGAGCCAAGGTTGCCTACCCCTGGCCATGGCTGGCTGAGGAATTCTGGGAGTTGTAGTCCACACGTCTTAAAATAGCCCTCCTTCAACTTAAGAAACAAAGCACAGCTATTGCTGTTTTGTTATGAAAGAAACTTTAAAAGTGCATTCACCTTCCCTTCCCGCCTCAAAAATGGGCTAGCCACACTAATTGAGATCTTGGAAGCTCCCCCCACCCTCCCAGCACTCTTTTTGGCCCCAAAATGTTGTCTTCTACCACCACCCTGACCATTAAAAAAAGTGTTAAACCTACCTTTTTAGACAGAGAGGTCTGTATCTCAGCCAATATTGGCAACCAGCAGCAGCACCACATCTTCTTGGCCATTCTTCCTGATTTCCCTTTTGTGCAGAACAGGCCTGTTTCTGGTCCTACAGTTGCCTTTGGCCAATAAGCGTGAAGCGGTGCAGTGATTTATTTTTGTGTATCTCAAACGTTTGTTGCTAAGTGGAAGCAAAAGAGGAGGGAGTATTCTGTATGCCACATCAAGTGTTATATCCATCAGTTCACACATTTCTCCTTGTCAGACTTCAGTCCCTGATCTTCTAACACCTTGTAGCAGGTACTCCCAAATAACTAGAGCCGTTCAGTATATTGGGTATGTCCAGTTTAGTGAAAAGAGGGCTAGGGGTGATCTGATAGCAGTATTCCAATATCTTAGGGGGCTGCCACAAAGAAGAGGGGGTCAACCTATTCTCCAAAGCACCTGAAGGCAGGACAAGAAGCAACGGATGGAAACTAGTCAAGGAGAGAAGCAACCTAGAACTAAGGAGAAATTTTCTGATAGTTAGAACAATTAATCAATGGAATGACTTGCCTCCAGAAGTTGTGGATGCCCCAACACTGGAAGTTTCTAAGAACAGATTGAACAACTATTTGAAATGGTATAGGATCCACTGGTTGAGGGAGGGGTTGAACTAGAAGACCTCCAAGGTGCCTTCCATCTCTGTTATTCTGTTAATAGGGTTGGCAATCTCTTTCTTTAGGAGGCAACAGTTGGTTATAATTAAATAACCCACACAAATATTCTGATGATTTGGCAAAAAAAAATAATGCTTAGCCTAGGTCCAGGGACACCATTTATTTAGATACATTATAATTATTCATCTGGTATCCACTTAAATTAATCTAGGGAGCTTACAACAATTCATTAAAATATCCATAAATATTAAAATCTTTTAAAATCCATCTTCCAATAAATTTCCAGTAAATTGCAAAAGCTCTGCAAAAGGGGAAGTTTTTCACCTGTTTCCTAAGACTAAAAAGGTAGGCATTAGCCCTGATCTCAGAGGGTAACCTGTAAACACTTCTGATATCTCATTTTCATTGAAAGGACAGCAATACAAATAATTCATCATCATCCTCACTGTTATATTTTATCCCATAGGTACACAGACACAAACAGACAGATAGATAAATAGATAAGATAGTCCTTGACCTATGACAGTAATTGAGCCTGGAATTATGGTCCTAAGTCATGCTGGTTGTTAAACAGGTCAGCACATGACTGTGCCCAATTTTACAACCCTTTTTGCTAGCCGTCATTAAGCAAACATCAGGGTCACTAACCAAACACTGCAGCTGTTAAGGAAACCCATTTTAGCCAATGGGTGTTTTTTGCTGGAAATGGAAAGTAAATGCCAGTTTCTGATTAAAAGCCCATCATAAATCGCAGTCATGTGACTGCAGGGCACTGCAAACTGCCATAAATGTGGACCAGTTGCCAAGTGCCCAAAATGCAGTCATGTGATGGGGGCGGTGATTTAAAACCTCAAAACCAGATTCTAAATAGCTCTGACTATGCAACCGTTTGTAACTACGGTGTGTGTGTGTGTGTGTTTGTGTAATTAATAATAAAGTTGGAAGGGACCTTGGAGGTCATTACATATATAAAGAGAGAGAATGTGTGTCTGTGTATTCAACTAATACTGCTTCCTATTTTCCACACACACACACACAAACCCCTTTTTAGACAGCATCAGATCTGTCTATGCCTGGTATATTGTGTTTGGGGACAATTTTAAATGAGGAATTCCTTCCCATTTTCATTCCCCGTTCTGCTCACATAAGCCATTTAGATAATTGCAGCAAGCAATCTTTTTACTACTTATTTTCTCTGTCGTTCCCCATCTATCACTCCAGCGCATGGAAAGAGAGCTAAGAGAGTTTTCCCAGATGCCTTTCTTGGCAGAAGGAATTGCTGCTCTTCAGCACATTTACTTCATTAGGGGTCTCTGCATACCTCTGAAATACAAAGTGTTCAGGAGAGATTAACTCTTCCCTTGCGGTATTTGATACTATTGGACTACAGCTCCCATCTTCCACAGTCTTCAGGGGCATCGTTGGGCTACCAGAACCCAAAGTCACCCAATGAAACAAAATGGTGGTGGGGATTGTGAACAGAATGAAGAAAGGATTTCTACCACCTTACAAAGCAAATGCCAATAAAGTGTTTATTTCTTAGAATTCATCTGGATCCCCAATGGAGCCTGTAAGTTTTTTTTAGAAAATAAAAATGATAGTTTTCCAGGGAACAAATAAACCAGCACCTGCTAGATGAGACCATTTGAATTGGTACTGGTACACTGATAAACCAAAACTAAAATCAAGTTACCCAATGCCTTTTTACAATCAACTGGGTTGGTGGCTGTCAGCATTTAGAATTACAAAAAGGAACACATTTTAACAATTGTAGGGCCTTAGGGAGTGCTTATTGTTGTCCACATATTGGTTTTCCCAGACATTTTTATAATTAGCATTGCTTTTAACTGTCCATAATATAGTGTAACAATGTTTTGTTCAGTTTTCATTTCTATGTTTTTAAGTCATCCTACCACATGTGGACTATGACAAAACTTAAACTTATTTTAAAAATATTATTACAATTACAGTAGTATAAAAACATTTTAAAAAAGGAAGTTCAGACTACCCCAGGAGCTGTTGATACAGTTCTACAGAGAAATTATTGAGTCTGTCATTTGTACTTGTATAACTGTCTGGTTTGGCAACCAAACAAGACAGACAAAGACTCCAACGGATAGTTAGGACTGCAGAAAGAACAATTGCAACCAGCCTGCCTTCCATACAAGACCTGTATATTGCACGTGTCATAAGGAGGGCTGAGAAAGTAACTACAAACCCCTCACATCCTGGACATAAACTGTTTCAACTCCTCTGGATGCTGCTACAGGGCACTGCAATCCAAAACAACTAGTTTTTTCCCCTTGTTCCATCACTCTGCTGAATACCCTATTTCCACAGTACTTATGTCTTAAGTATATTTTCTGATGTGGTATAGCTATATTACTATTATCCTTCTCATCTTCTTCTACTACCATAACTTCTCTTATTGGTATCATTATTATGATTATTATTACTCTGTTGTTTTGCATGTACACTGAGAGCTTATGCATTGGAGACAAATTCCTTATCTAATCACACTTGACCAAATAAAGTATTCTAGTCTAGCCTAGCCTAGCCTAGCCTAGTGTATACTTCTCAACAATAGAAGGGAGAAACTTTGCCTGCAGCAAAGAGGAAAAAGACCCCTTTGGATGCACATAATTTCAGTTCTGCTGACTTGGCACACTTTTCTTAATTGGATTTTTCTCATCATCTTCCCAAACATCTCAAATCAGTGAGTTGTTTTCTTAGACAAAGAAGAGAGTCTACCTCAGTAAGGATAACATTATGGAAAGATGCTGTTGATTGCACACCTGTGATCAATATCTTTTCTACAACAGCATATCCCTTATGTTTTGAAACTTGTCAGAAAGCTATAAGGAAGGAACTGAGTATCATCTTCCTCTTATCGAATGCCAAAAAATAATAATTATTATGTAGCTTCCAGTGAACCACAGATGTTAAGGGAGCCACTATGGAAGGCCAGGAAGTAGCTGCTGATTAGTTGATAAACCTGCCAATGGAAAGGAGAGAAATGTGATACACCATCCAGAACACTACAGAAAATGAATCTCATCTGGACTATTAGAAAAATATCAATTGACTCCCCTGTCCCCAAATGGAAAAATAATGGGCATTTGTTAGTTATTCAAGTCAGGGTCTCACTATAATGAGCAGCTCACAATCCTTATGTTATTATACTAGCAGACTTCTGTTAGGTGGCACAGAAAAGTATGCAGGCTCCCTTAAGATCTCTAAATGGTCTCTGCTTCATCTGTAGAAAACCAGTCCCCGACTTTCCATAACAATTAATGCACACATTTGCAAACAATAAATATTTGTAAATTGTATGTCCTTTTTGTGCAGCTCTTTTCTACCAGAGATTATAATAATAATAATGAGCTTATATCCTGCAGACGATACTTCTAACACCATCCAACATCCACATCTGCCTATCCCAGGTCCTTGGGAAGCCCTTGATAGGCAGACGAAAATGCCAAATGTAGTCTGAACCTCTGGCTGACAGTGTTGACAAACCATAATAACAATGTTGACATTGGCCAAAAGGACAGCAAGGAAAAATGGAAAGTATTCTCCTGAGTGCAAAAGAGCTGAGCTAGCAAAATGGCTTGGGAGAAGAATGGAAGACTCACCCTGCCAATGAGCTGTGTTCTAGAATAATTTGGCAGCTTAGTCTCTGGAAGACAGAGAGGACAACAACAGGTAGACAGCTCGTATGTTGTTTTGGCACCTGGAAAGGAGAAAGGAAAAAGAATAAAACCTACAGTTTGATTTACCTGGACATCATCCACATACATACCCCAAATTCAAATGCATGAATGGGTTTTGAGGAAGAGAGAACAAAGATCAAAACAAGTAAGCAAAGCAAAATAACAGCCACATGTCACCGCTCTCAAATCGCAGCCCTTTTTCGCTATCTATATGTATACATTCAAACTAGACTGTGATGTTTCTCTGTCATGTGGGTGTATGCATAATGGTATTTTTTTGAGAGCTGGATGCAATGAAATTTAATTTTTAATGTATGCTGATTAGTGTGCATTTAAAATGACAATAAAGTTTTTATTCTAAGATTTGTGGAAGGTTGCAAAGTTTTGAGAAGGAATTTACAATAAATATTTTGGTCACCATGATGTAAAAAAGATGTTGAGACTCTAGAAAGAGTACAGAGAAGAGCAACAAAGATGATTAGGGGACTGGAGGCTAAAACATATAAGGAACGGCTGCTGGAATTGGGTATGTCTAGTTTAATGAAGAGAAGGACGAGGGGGGACATGATAGCAGTCTTCCAATATCACAGGGGTTGCCACAAAGAAGAGGGAATCAAGCTATTCTCCAAAGCAGGGCTTTTCAACCGGTGGTACGTGTACCACTTGTGGTACATTAACGAGTGGCAGGTGGTACGCAGCCCTGCCTAGCCAAGTGTAGTGGGGAAGGGAAAGAGCCAGCACAGGTAAGGACTTACTGTGAGAGAGTCCTCCTAAGCTGCAGAGTGGCTGGGGCAAGACAAAGGCCCCAGGCTCACTTCCGGCTCACCCCCCCCCCCGAGAAAGGAGGAGGAGGGGCGGAGACAGGAGAGGCTATAAAAGGAGGCAGTTTGGGCGGGAGAGGGGAAAAAAGCAGCCTTGGGAGGAGGCGGAGTCAGCTCTAGCTGCATCGAAGGGAAAGAAGAAGGAGGAGGAGGAGGGTGGGGGGGAGAGGAGAGGAGATCAAGCAGGCCGGCCACGAGCCGATCTACAACTGCTGTGGCAGCCACCTGTGCTGGCAGCAGCTAACAGACAAGAAATGCAGCAGGGGAGGGGTCGCCCTCCACGAGGAATGAAAAAAAGGCAGCAATGAAGAAAGGTAGCATCGGCTGGAGGTGAGGCACAGAGAGAGAGAGATGGAGAGTGGAAGGATTCTTACGTGCTTTTGTGACTTTGAAGTTCTGGGATTTGTGCAATGTGGGCTTTGTGTTCTTAAGGAGAGTTTGGCAATTTCTGTTTGGCTGATGGCTAATGTCTCGTGTTAGCTTCTATTGCTCTGCTATTGTTAGCTGTAAGTTTTGCTGCAAGGGATTTTGAAGTATTTTTCTCTGAATGGATTTTGCCTGTAGCATTCCTTTACTTATGAATGGAGCATTTGGGGAGGCTGCCTTAGCCGGCAGCCAGTACTTATTTACATTTCTTTTTCTTCCTTAAGTGCTGGCTGCACTCCTTAACTTTCCTTTCTAGCCAGTAGCTAATTCTTAAAGGGGAATGGGCCTTTTTAAGCTAGTTCCCTCAATGGCTTCTCTTTTCTGTCTCTGGAGGCTTTTCCTTGTTTGATGAATATATGGAAGAGGGAAAATATGGGGGGGGTTCAAATTCTTCCTTCAGAAGGAGGTGGGCATGAGAAAGAGGGAGGCAGGGAGGGAGGCAGGGAAGGAAGTCCCGCCTTAGCACTTGGCCACCAGCAGCCCTGCCATTGACTTTGTCAAAAGGTTGCAAAAGGGGATCACATGACCTTGGGACACTGTGACCATCATAAATATGAATCAGTTATCCAAATATAAATGACATGACCCTGGGCATGCTGCAATGGTCATAAGTGTGAAAAATGGTCATAAGTCATTTCAGTGCGATTTCAACTTTGAACAGGGTTTTTTTTTTTTGGTCATCAAGTTTTTGACACCTTGCTAGGTGGTACTCGAATATTGCCATATCCTAAAAGTGGTACAATCGGTGAAAAGGTTGAAAAACCCTGCTCCAAAGCACCTGAAGGCAGGACAAGAAGCAACAGATGGAAACTAACCAAAGAGAGAAGCAACCTAGAACTAAGGAGAAATTTCCTGACAGTTAGAACAATCAGTGGAACCACCTGCCTCCAGAAGCTGTGAATGCTCCAACATTGGAAGTTTTTAAGAAGAGACTGGACAGCCAGGGTATAGGGTTTCCTGCCTGAGCAGTTGGTGATGACCTCCAAGGTCCCTTCCAACATCATCATCATCATCATCATCATCATCATCATCATCATTATTATTATTATTATTATTATTATTATTATTGCAGAAAAGGAGAGGAAAAAGCTGTCATGGATAATATTCTACTTTGCATTGCAAGCGGTCAGTGATTTTTTTTTCTCCAGCACAGAATGTGGCTGCTATTTCACTGACTTTATTACAATGAGGTATTGCCCAATTTGAGGAAGTAGCCTTCAAGAACCAATATGGATATTTTGATATTTTGAATTTGATAATAAAGCTGCAGTTAAGATGAGCCTTTGCCAAAGTCCTCTTCTGAAATGTATTTAACAGACTTCTTTTGTGTGTGGGGGGGGGCATCAGTGGGCTCCTATCATTGAGCTTTATACAAGAAATATCCATCTCCATATCGTGGCTGAGTATCAAGCGAGTTCTTGCATGCTTCGGCTAGTTGGAGGTTTTTCTCTGCCCTGAGTATAGAAGTCTATAAAAGATGGGCAGGCAATCTTCTCACAGAGATATCAAGGGCTCCAGCAAGAGATATCATTCTGAGGGGGGGGCATTTTCCCCATTTGGAAGAAGACTTGAAGAATTGGGGGTTTCCCCCTCCCCAAAGACCCCCCCCCCAATATGTCTCATTTCTGCAGAGGTAAGGGACTATAAAAAGTAACATGGGCACCTTAAGTCTCAGCATTAAGTTTTAAGGGAACCATTTTGCCCTCAACCCCCATCCAAAACATTTTTTCCACAGACTGCACCAGAACCAAGCAAAAGTGTAGCAGCATCTTGAAAAGTGAAGTCTTCTTCAAATGGAGGTCAAAGACTTTTCTACAGTATTGTGTTGCCACATCTGTGCAATTTTCCTGCCAGCAACAGAGAAGTAATTTATTTGTTAGTTCTACTTATATATTTTGCCATAGTCATCATTTAGGAATTATTATTTTTTTACTTCTCTAGCAGAATCCTTCACAGCTGTGACCTTGCTTAACTTTTTCCAGATTTTATCGTTTTTGTGTAACATAGACTTATATTCACCTTTTCCTCCAGGGTTTGAGGTAATATAAAATTCTGCCTTCTTCTTATTCCAACACCCTGCTCCACCCTATCTTAGCATTCAGTTTGGTGTAGTGATTAAACTGCTGACCTAGAATCCAGGAGACAGACAAACTTTCTTGCTCTATTCGGTATGAGCCAGAGACGTATAGAACCACAGAGATGGCCCCAAACTGTACTGCCTTGGTAAGAAGACCAACCATTTTTGCTGGCACGTACATAGATAATGTTATGTTGGTTTGGAATATGAAGATGAAAGCTGACACATTATTTTGCCCTCTCATCCTGTCAAAGGTCTTCTCCAATTTATGTCAGTAACTACATTTTAATCAGCTATTAAAATATAGCATTCCAGCAGTATAACAAGAGTGGAAAAATGTACATTTTCCTGCATTAATAAATGTTTACTTATTCTAATGGAACCTCTGACTAAACCATACAGTTAGATACTAGTAGGACTTTGACTATGCAGTAATGATTGGTGGTCTACATAGTGTTTCCTAATTCTTTCAGAATAAAAGTTACAAAAGTGTTCCCATGATCCTTCATAATCTCAGGGATTGCCAATATCTCAGGGGCTGCCACAAAGAAGAGGGAGTCAAGGTATTCTCCAAAGCACCTGAGGGCAGGACAAGAAGCAATGGATAGAAACTAATCAAGGATAGAAGCAACCTAGAATTAAGGAGAAATTTCCTGACAGTTAGAACAATTAATCAGTGGATCAATTAATCAATTAATCTGACCCCAGAAGTTGTGAATGCTCCAACACTGGAAGTTTTTAAGAAGAGATTGGACATCCATTTGTCTGAAATGGTGTATGGTTTCCTGCCTGAGTAGGGGTTGGACTAGAATGGACGGATGGAAACTAATCAAGAAGAGAAACAACCTAGAACTAAGGAGAAACTTCCTGACAGTTAGAACAATTAACCAATGGAACAACCTGCCTCCAGAAGCGGTGAATGCTCCAACACTGGAGGTTTTTAAGAAGAGACTGGACAGCCATTTGTCCGAAATGGTGTAGGGCTTCCTGCCTGAGCAAGGGGTTGGACTCGATGACCTCCAAGGTCCCTTCCAACTTTATTATTATTACTATTATTATTATTATTATTATTATTATTATTAGAAGACCTCCAAGGTCCCTTCCAACTCTGTTATTGTATTGTATTGTATTGTACAGTGAGTTCTAGTTCCCCCTTAGGCATGAAAGCTGGCTGGGTGACGTTGGGCCAGGCACTCACTCACAAACCAACCCACTTCACAACTTTGTTATGGGGAAATAGGCGTACTAGTAGTATTAGGTATGTTTGCAACCTTGACTTATCTACAGAGTAATAAAGAAGGGTGGGGGAATCTAATAAATAATAAAAAAATAAATCCTGGGAGGCACCTTTGGCTGAGAGAAACTGACCAGCCCAAAATCACCCAGCCAATTTCTGCTGCTCTAGTTGAATTTGAACCTGGGTCTTCCCCAATTTAGCATACCCTAATATAAATCGGAAATTAGCAATAAATGTCTATAGTTGCCAGCCAGAAATATTACTTACTGGCCACCCAAGTTTATTCATATATACTCATATAGAAAGAGACCCAAATCTCAGGAAATCTCACATTAAAATATTATTCCAACTTGTATGGCATAAGAACCTGGCCTTAAGTCACAATATGGTTTATTTGTGATTATAGCATATTATATATGATCATAGCATATATTCTCCCCTCAAGATGCCGCTACAGGGCATTGCATGCCAAAACAATTAGACACAAAGATAGTTTTTTCCCCCCATGCCATCACTCTGCTGAACACCTAATTCCCACAGCTCTGTCTTAAGCCTAAAGATATTTACCCATGTAGTAGGCTGTATTACTATTATCCTCATCATCTTCTCATCTGTCTCATTTTCTCTTTTCTCATCTTTTCATCTTTCTATATCTTACGATTTATCATTGTGTTTGTATCTTATGATTATTGATTGTAACTATGATTTATGATCTATGACCTATCAGTTTGTTGTCTGTACACTGAGAGCTTATGCACCGGAGACAAATTCCTTGTGTGTCCAATCACACTTGGCCAATAAAGATTTCTATTCCATTAAAGAAAACCATAATAAATAAGGGGAAGCCACAATGGTAGTTGGTTAATCTAAGTTAGGGCTTAGTGTGTTGTATAAAAGTATCCTGAAAAAAACTTGCAGAGACTAAATGGAAATGGATCTTCTCCTCACCTGCCTTTGTCTTATGCAAATTGCAGGATATTATTCTTCCCAGATAAATATTATCTTTCTGTCTTTCTGGTAATTAAGTCATTTTCTTTCATTTGACAAAAGTATGTGAACAGCCTTGAAACCCTGGAAGCTAGATATCTCTGAAAAGATACCTATGCTTTATCCCTATTGATAGGACACACTTAACTAGTTTGTAGAGGTGGGGCTAACCTGTTGTACAACTGGGAAAAACTTAAGTCTACTGACTTAGCCAATTAAGGACTTTAGGTTTAGCTAGAAACGGTCTTTGAATTGAAATTTGGGGTTAAATTAACCCTTTTATCTTGGTCAACCATGTCATCCAGGTAGCTCAAGGAACAGGGAGATTAACCAACATTTTTCTTATCCACAGCCAAGTCAAAAGAGAAGGCATACCTCTACGTCAGGAGTAGGCAACCTTGGCTCTTTTATGACTCGTGGACTTCAACTCCCAGAATTCCTCAGCCAGCCATGCTGAGGGGAAAGGGAGAGGTTTCCAAGCTGAGCCATGCTGGCTCAGGAATTCTGGGAGTTGAAGTCCACAAGTCATAAAAGAGCCAAGGTTGCCTACCCCTTCTCTAGGTCCTACCAGATGACACATCATCTAATAGAGGGCCCTTGGAGCATGGTCCTCTTATCTGATTTGGTGGGATAAGCAGGTATCCTCAGGATGATAACCCTGAATTGTTCCTAGAAGACTAAGAGTCAGCACAGCTTGTGCAATAATGGCATAACCCAAGCAAATCTTGGAATAACCAAAAACTGCATGTCACTGCATTCTGGCCAGTTGAAACTTTCCACATAGAACGCAACACAGTAGACCAGTTAGGAAAAGACTAAGGCAGGAGTAATCATGAGCAGGAGCCCCCAGACCAAGAATGGGTGTAACTGCTGTGCAACTGTGCCAGTCGCTCCTCTCCCAAGCATGGCTGCTACCTACTTCTCAAACAGGAGCCAGGAATTCGGGAGGACTCCAAAATTGGGCACCAACTCTCTCCAGAGGATTGCCACCTCATCAAGAATTAAAGATGTCCCTGGACAACATCCCTCGTCCAGTCTGGAGCTTGGGATTTCTTATTCCTCAACTTACTACAACACCACTTGGTGCTGATTATAAGAGACGAGGAACTTGGGCAGGCAGATGTTGTAGAAGGGACACACTGTGCCCATTGGGAGCAAAGGAAATTGAAAAGGAAGCAAGAATGAATCTGGCGTCCATTGAGCCACTGCGAAAAAGCCTCTTTTATCCTTACACGCAGACTGGGAAAGGGGAGGGTGTTTCTTCCTACTTAATGGGAGGGGGGAGCCAGCTGAACAAGAACAAAAAGAAAGCCGCTGTTTCTGGAATGAAAAAAAAAAATGGCTGACAGAGCCAGTCAGATGCTCCATTGGCCCTTTACTAGCCAGGTGGCCCATTCCTGATTTTCTTTGCCAAGCGAGCTGTTCCTTTTGCTAGGAGCCAAACAGAACCAGGTGGCCAGATCCATCACTCATGCTCCAGTTACAGCTCATTTGGACCAGACCCAAGGCCTCCCATCTCTCCTCCACACACACACACACACACACACACACACAAAACAAATGTAAACATTCAGAGCAAAGTCAGTCTTATCCCTTTATTTACACCAATGTTGACTTGTTACACAAGCAATTTTTATCTGGCCTATCTGCAGATAGGCCAGATAAATGCTCACATGTGTTGAGACTGGATGTCTATCATATGCATTATCCTGGTGAACACAATGCTGGAGTTCACAAGAGAAGGTGGCATACTTGGCTCCCTTCCCAAAGCTAAAATTGCCAGCAAAAATCCACCAGAATGCAGCTGATTCTTTCCCTTGTGATGTTTAGTTCATCACCTGGCAGGGTTGAATTACTACTTACACAGAGTTTATGTCACTGAGCCTGGATGTACTGTATTGTAAATATATCAGATGCTGTGGATGAGTTTTTAAACCACGCTGAACCACAAAAGGTCTGTTTTGTTCCGATTTGGATATGAAACTTGCCATTATGATTTATAAAGCACGGTTTCTGTCATAGGCTAGATAGAAGAAGCTTTGCACAGTTATGTCAAGGGCCATCTAATGTAGGGGTGACCAAGATACATTTTCAAAGATTTCTGGAGTTTTAAAAAGTAAAATGAGTGCCTTTTACGTGTAAGCCCCTCCTTTGCAAACAAAAAACAAAAACACCAAAATACTTAGCCTTCCCCACTCTGGGAACTCATAACTGGTGGCCCAAAGGCTACATTTTTTGGTGTAAAGTGTTGAATGAATCCAGCTGATAATGTTTCATTGATTATTCCATTATTCTGTAGTGGCCCAGTGGTTAGAATGCAGTATTGCAGGCTGATTCTGCCCACTGCCAGCAGTTCGATTTTCACCGGCTCAAGGTTGACTCGGCCTTCCATCCTTCCGAAGTCAGTAAAATGAGGACCCAGATTGTTAGGGGCAATATGCTGACTCTGTAAATCGCTTAGAGAGGGATGTAAAGCACTATGGAGTGGTATATAAGTCTAAGTGCTATTGCTATTAAGCAAATTGTAATTTAGTAAAGTGTAAATCAGGCCAGTAACTAGATCCACATATATTGCTATAGCATGGTTTGCTTCACCACTGTTAACTTGGGCTCACATTTCATTTTAAGCTGTAAGCCATAGTTTACACTCCCCATCCTACTTGGTTTCACGCAACCTTCTAAGCAATGCACAAACCAGCCATGTTTTGGTTGAGCTAGAACAAAGCAAAACAGTATTTGGGCTGCAAATTATTGCCAACTCCTTTTCTGTTTTCTTAATATGGCCAATTGACTAATCAATACAAGTTACTATATTATTGCCCTATTCTCTTCAATTAACCAGGCTGGGGACAGGTCCTGTCCTTACTGTTTTAATGAGGACAAGTTGAAGAAAGCGGTTGGTGGATTCCCCTGACTTTATTTCTCTTGCCATCATGGAACCCTAAACTGGCCTTCAAAAGGGATTTATTTCTTCTCGTTGTTAGCACCAGTGCTCCTGATTCTTCATTACATTCACATAAGCTGGTTCTTTTGGAAACCTCTGACCCTTCTAGTTCTAGCCTCAGGCAAAAGAGGATATAGTAAAAAAGAGAGAGAGAGAGAGAGAGGGAGGGAGAGAGAGAGAGAGAGAGAGACCTCCTTAATTGTGATTAATTACCCATTTGGAGATTTTTTTAAAGCCTTTGTTTTTTCTGTTTTTTTTTCTCCATGACAGTTGGCAGCATTTAGGCTGGACCTTGTCCAGGACTGTTTCCTGAGATGCAAGCTATATATCCTTGTGTGTTTTGCTAAAGTGCTTTGATCTGTGGCTACTGCATTTTAATAAGAGTTTTACAAGCCCTCCATCCTGCAAAGCTGAGAAGCGAGATGGGCGGCAAACAAATTTAATAATAATAAATAAAATGTAAAATAAAATAAAAAGAAGAGCAACAAAGATGATTAGGGGACTGGAGGCTAAAACATATAAGGAACGGTTGCTGGAATTGGGTATGTCTAGTCTAATGAAGAGAAGGACGAGGGGGGACATGATAGCAGTGTTCCAATATCTCAGGGGCTGCCCCAAAGAAGAGGGAGTCAAGCTATTCCCCAAAGCACCAGAAGGCAGGACAAGAAGCAACGGATGGAAACTAACCAAAGTTAGTTTCTGAAGGCAGGTTGTTCCACTGGTTAATTGTTCCCACTGTCAGGAAATTTCTTCTTAGTTCTAGGTTGCTTCTCTCCTTGATTAGTTACCTGGGCAGGACAAGAAGCAACGGATGGAAACTAACCAAAGAGAGAAGCAACCTAGAACTAAGGAGAATTTTCCTGACAGTGAGAACAATTAACCAGTGGAACAACCTGCCTCCAGAAGCTGTGAATGCTCCAACAGTGGAAGTTTTTAAGAAGAGACTGGACAGCCATTTGTCTGAAATGGTATAGGGTTTCCTGCATGAGCAGGAGGTTGGACTAGATGACCTCCAAGGTCCCTTCCAACATTATTATTATTATTATTATTATTATTATTATTATTATTATTATTGTTGTTGTTGTTGTTGTTGTTGTTGTTGTTGTTATTATTGATCATCCCACAGTCAGCCAGATGTTCAGACTGGATTTGGCATTTTTGTCTACCTATCGAGTCCTTACCAAGGACCTGGGATAGGCAGATGTGGATATTTGATGTTATTACAGATATTGTCGCAGGATGGAAGCAGTTCCTAGTAAGGCCGCCTTTTGCAATTGACTAATGGTGAATTTGTCAGTGCCAATGGTGTTCAAGTGGTGCTCCAGTTGTTTTGGGATTGCACCCAAGGCGCCTATTACTATTGGTACTACCCTTGCTTGCTTTTGCCACAGTCTTTCTATTTCTATTTGTAGGTCTTTGTATTTTGTTATCTTCTCCAGTTCTTTCTCGTCTATTCTGCTGTCTCCAGGCATTGCCACGTCCACTATCCAGACTTTTTTGTCTTTCTTATCGACAATTGTTAAGTCCGGGGTGTTATGTTGCAGGTACTTGTCTGTTTGAATTCTGAAGTCCCAGAGCAGTTTAACTTTATCATTTTCTATGTCTTTCTCTATTTTATGATCCCACCAGTTCTTGCTTACAGGCAAATGATATTTCTTGCAGATCTTCCAATTTTGTCATGCCTTCCATCATCATCATCATCATCAATAATAAAATAAAATAAAATAAGGCAAGAATTTCTTTAGCATCTATATACTCTCTGCTATCTGCCTCTGCTGCCTCTTCCTTTGCCCTAAAGGCCCATCCTGTTCCTTGCAAACAAGACTCAGCCTCGCCAGGGCAGTAAAGGATGCCAAAATTCTTGCATCATCCCAGCCCTCCCTGCCTAAGGGATGGCTGCTACCGGCTGCCACCGCAGCTGCCAAATGAGAAACAGAGGAAGCTGGCTCCCTCCCGGCTTCTCAGCTCGCTTTCAAAGGCTCACATCGAGGCGTGGCTTTGCCCTTCTTTTTTCTTTTTTGGTGACGTGGTGATGTTTGCAAGGGTTAACCCAGGACTGCTGGTTTTGTTGAGCTGAACCCCTCTTTTTTCCTCCTCCATGACGGAATCCCTAGCCAGGGAGATCGTGGAAGGGGGTGCATGTATGTGTGAATGTTACCAGATATACTGGAATTGCCAAGAACTGATTAGTTTGCTCGGGGCCAAGAAGCACTTGAGGTGTATTGGAGAGAAGCATTTGATGGCAAGTTCTATCTTGCATTGTTTTTTAAAAAATGGATTTTTATCTTTCCATTGTTTTCTTTTTTTAATTGCATTGCATTGTTTTCTTTTGCTGGATTGTGAGCTGCTTCTAGTGGGGCTGCACTTAAATTGAGTAAATAAATATAGCCAAAAAGCATCCTCTCAAACAGAGACAGGATACAGTGGAAAGGGGCAACGAAGCCTCTAACGCAGAAGCTGTTCCCATCCCTCAAATCGAATTGACAAGGATCTCAGCTAATGGCATTCTCAGGGGGAAGAAAAGAATGGGCGGCATCACTGGCAGAAAAAATTACAGTGGTCCTCAACTTACAACAGTCTGTTTAGTGACCGTTCAAAGTTACAACAGCACTGAAAAAAGTGACTTATGACCGTTTTTTCATACAACCATTGCAGCATCCCTATGGTCAGGTGATCAAAATTCAGACACTTGGCAACTGGTATGTGTTTATGGTGGTTGCAGTGTCCCAGGGTCACATGATCACATTTTGCGACTTTCTGACAAGCCAACAGGGAAGCCAGATTCATTTAACAACCATGTTACTAACATGATAGGGCCATTTCTATCATGTGGAAAGCATGGAGGGGTGCCAGTCTCTGCAGTGTAGAAGTGATGTTTACTTCCCCAAAGCTCTTGTAGAGGCAAGACCAAATATAACGTCAATGGTTAGCAGACTTCACCTCGAAACTGCTCAGTGATGAATTGGATCTCAAAAAATATTACATTTATGGGAATAAGTGGATGGAAAGAGGCAGCAATAGTGCTGTATACTTAAATAGATATTTATACCTAAATAGGGAGAAAATAGCTAGGCTTGTGTTAACACAAGAACCTATAATTTATCACATGACCCAATGGAAGCCAGATCAAGATACATGGTTTAGTCTATAGCAGGGGTGTCCATTGCTGGCTAGGGAATTCTGAGAGTTGAAATCCACAAGGCTTAAAGTGGCCAAGGTTGGACACATCCGGTTTATAGTATGAGCCAGGATTTGTTCTAGGACTGGCGTTAGGTGTGCACATCTACACTGCACTTAGATGGTTTATTTGATTTAGTGTTTTGCATAAATCCAGCCTCAGTTTTACAGCTGGGTGTATTGTGTAAACTCTGCAAATTGTGGCCTAGCCCACAAAACATGCTTTATGAAACCATCATATACTGTAGTGCGTTGGAACCCCGTGGCTGCAGTCAATATGTAACCTATGATTAGTTTAATCCACTTTCTGAAACAAACAATCCAAATGGGTTGATTTTGCATAGCATTCTAAATCCTGAAATTAGTCAATGATCATTATTTATTACACGCCTTTGCCAAAGTGCAGTAAACAAAGCAGAATCCTAGATCAGTCCAATAAAAATAGCTGGGATTGCAGTAAACAAACATCAGTACTTCACCGGTTTCCAGATTGCAGTGCACGTTAGGTTTTATCTGACTTGATTATGTTTTATTTATTAAATTTACATTTATGTGCCGCCCGTCTCATTGTCAAACGACTTGACAGAATGCAATTTTTGTATTCTTGTATTTCAAACAACAGAAGTAGCATATTGAATACACCACATAATTCTGTTCTTTGGAATGCACGCTATTTGCAATAGATACGGTTATCTATTACATCTATTATTTCTCATCCCATTCTCATTTTCTGTTTGTTGTTAATAATAATAATAATAATAATAATAATAATAATAATAATAATAATAATAATAATAATAATAATAATAATAATAATAATAATAATAATAATAATAATAATAATAATAATAATAATAATAATTTCCTTTTGCCTGAACGCTTGCAAGCTCTTAGCAGCTGGCTTCATATGCAGAATTAAGAAAATAATTGATGGTGTTCCCTAGCAAAGGGATAATATACTTGTACTTGTTTACTTTAAACGTAAACACTTTCGTCATCACTCAGTGTACTTAAGACTGCACCAAACCAGTTTCTAGAATTCCAAAAGCTTAAGTCAAAGCCAAAAGTGGTTGACAGAACACGCGCGCGCTACCCGCCCCACCCGGCTTGCATCATGCCGCGTCCGGCGAGTTCCAACTGCTTGGCAGAAATCTTTTGCCATCCAAGGAATTCTGGGAACTGTAGTTCTGCAGCGATGCTAGGTGATCTAGCGAGAGCACGTTTCCAACAAAAAAGAACCCCTACATTTCCCCAAATTCTTGGAAAACCGAACGCTGAAAGCTATGATGTGTGGGTTTCTATGGGCGTTGAAAGCAATATGACAGGCAGAGGCTATAATACTACTGTATACTGCGAGCGGAGTCGTCTTTCTCCGCCTCCAACCTGGAATAAAACTGGATGGAGAAGATTACGCTTTTTAAAAGATCACAAATTCTGTATATTGGAACTCAATGGAAGCTAGGTTGCAGACCGGCACCCTGATCTAATCCTGGTTAGAAAAATCGGGCTTTTCTGCTGCTAATTATATAGACATCAAAGGGCAAAGTTTGCCCAACCCTTAAAGCAGGGGTGGGGAATCATGGCCCTTTTATGACTTGTGGACTTCAGCTCCCAGAATTCCTGAGCCAGCCATGCTCATGGCCATGCTGGCTCAGGAACTCTGGGAGTTGAAGTCCACAAGTCATAAAAGGGCCATGGTTCCCCCACCCCTACCTTAAAGTGACCCTTTGCAGGATTTGTTTTCTGGAGCAGCCTCTTCTGACTAGCATCTCTCTTTGGGAAAAGATTCTGTGGACCTTTGATTAAATTACTACTTAACTTCCTCTCTTCTCGTGATTTGTTTATGTTTATGAGACCACCGGATGGCTATTATAACTGGGTCTCTGGTGGTTTATAATCTAAACAAAAGGAGTTCTATTCAACAATGAAAAACACAACTGAATTCTTAAAAGCCCGCTCAAAGAAACTTTGTAATAACACAAAAGGAGGTCAATTTGTCCAAAGCAGCAGGAAAACGCTTTCCTGAAGGTTGGTGGGCATTAGAAGAGAACTTCCTTTACATACTTACTTTTGTTTGTAGCCCACCTTTATTATTTTTACAAGCAACTCAAGGTAGCAAACATGTGAGAACAATTAACCAGTGGAATAGCTTGCCTTCCAAAGTTGTGGGTGCTTCATCACTGAAGGTTTTTAAGAAGAGACTGGACAATCACTTGTCTGAAATGGTATAGGGTCTCCTGCTTGAGCAGGGGGCTGGACTAGAAGACCTCCAAGGTCCCTTCCAGCTCTGTTCTATTGTATATCCAACCTTCCTCCTATTTTTCCCATAACAACAACCCTGAGGGATGGGTTGGGCTGAGAGAGTGACTGAGCCGAAGTCACACCCAGCTGGCTTTCATAGCTAAGGCGGGACTAGAACTCACAGTCACCCGCTTTCTAGCGTGGTGCCTTAACCACTAGACCAAAGTTATTGAGAGAATCATGAAGAACCACCTCCAACCACAACTGCACTGATAGTCCTTAAATTTCAGGCCTCCCCATCCAGGCAGTTCACCTAACACACAAAGCCAAGAGGGCCAGCCATTTTATGCCTTAGTACAGAGGCCCCAACCTTTTGGGGACCAGGGACCGGTTCCGTGGAGAGAGGTTTTTCCATGGACCGGAGAGGGTGTGGTTTCCTATACTGCCTGCATCCCATGGATGGGGCTTTGGACCGGTTTCTGCCATGCCACGGACCGGAGGTTGGGGACCTCTGCCTTAGTATATGTGGACCCCCACTATTGCCTATTGGGTGTCCTTGAGAAAGAAGCTGACAAACTTAACATCTGTACGGCTGGCACTGAGATGTGTACCCAAAATGCACCCAAAGCTTAAACACATATTATGAGTAAGCTAAAGGATTGATTGCATGTCATCAAGTTGGTGTTGACTCATAGTGATCTTCTCCAGAAGGATTCATTTCCAACCTGAACTTTCAAGTCTTCCAACATCTATCGCCACTGTAACCAAGTTCATCCTGCTGCTGATTATCCTATTCTTCTCTTGCCTTCCCCCTTTCCCAGTATTATGGACTTCTCAAGGGAATCAGCAGGATAAAATTTTAAATAAAAATAGCACACAATTTAGCTATATTGATTATGCATCCAGTGGGAAGTCACCTTCTTAATATTATTCAAGAAGTGCAGTAGAAAATATTTATTGGCCATAAAAAGCCATCTCGCCTTAAATGCATCCAGATACAAGCAAGTTGAAGCTGGTGAACAAAAGTAGAAAGTGGCTTCAGAAATTGTTGGCTGGAATGTTTTTCTTCTTCATAATTGATCTCTACCCAAAGACCAGAATTTGAAAGATGTTGCCAACTTTATTTGAGCTCTATCAGGCTAAACCTGGTTGGTGTTTGGACAGGAGACGTCTAAGGCATCCCAAAGCTGGAGCTGAAATTGGGAAGATGAAAAAATAGCCTGGGAAAAGGCAATGAGAAGCCACTTTTATTGTGTTGCCAAACAAGCAACATGAATATGTCCATCTTCTCACTATAAGCTATTTGATTTCCACCTGCCATAGTCAAAATTCTTTCAGTAGATGACAATCACATCCATTAAATTAAAACACCCAGAATACAAACAGTGAGAATAAATAAATGGGAGGGTATCTTTACATTTTAATATTGAATAGAAGCAGACTTGATCCTAGTCACTTAATCCAACTCCTCTCTGTAGTCTCAGGTAGATGTCTTTCTGGTCAATTTCAGTTCTATTGCTTTTATTGTTATTGTTTTTGTCTTCAAGTCAGCATGGATTCCTAGTGGCTGCTTGGACTAGTCCCTGTGGTTTTCTTGGCAAGATTTCAGAAGTGGTTTGCCATTGCCTGCTTTTTAGGGGTGAGAGAGAGTGGCTTGCTCAAGGTCACCAAGCTGGCTTTGTGCCTAAGGTGGAACTAGAACTCACAGTCTCCCGGTTTCTAATCTGGAGTCTTAATCGCTAGACCAAAGTGACTCTCCTTTTCTACAAATCAGAGAAAGTCAAATGTTAAAATGTACAGATATCCTCCCATTTATTTATTCTCACTGTTTGTACTCTGGGTGTTTCAATGTAATGGAATGGGATTGTCATCTACAGAAAGTCTGTTGACTAGGGCAGGTGGAAATCAAATAGCTTATTGTGAGAAGATGGACATATTCATGTTGCTTTTTTTGGCAACACAACAAAAGTGGCTTCTCATTTCCTTTGCCCAAGCTATTTTTTCATCTTTCCAGTTTCAGCCACAGCTTTGGGATGCATTAGATGCCTCCTGTCCAAACACCAACCAGGTTTAGCTTCTGAGCCCAGGCAAAATAGCCATTTGCTGTTATCAGGGGAGAGAAGCATAATAATAATAATAATAATAATAATAATAATAATAATAATAATAATAATAATAATAATAATAATAATAATAATAATAATAATAATAATAATAATAATAATAATAATAATAATAATAATAATAATCAGCAGCAGCAGCAGCAGCAGCAGCAGCAGCAGCAGCAGCAGCAGCAGCAGCAGCAGCAGCAGCAGCAGCAGCAGCATGAGCATCATCTAGTCCAGGGGTAGGCAACCTTGGCTCTTTTATGACTCGTGGACTTCAACTCCCAGAATTCCTGAGCCAGCATGGCTGGCTCAGGAATTCTGGGAGTTGAAGTCCACGAGTCATAAAAGAGCCAAGGTTGCCTACCCCTGAATTTCTAGTCCAACCCCCTGCTCAGGCAGGAAATCCTATATCATTTCAGACAAATGGCTGTCCAGTCTCTTCTTAAAGACTTCCAGTGTTGGAGCATTCACAACTTCTGGAGGCAGGTTGTTCCACTGATTAATTGTTCTCACTGTCAGAAAATTTCTCCTTAGTTCTAGGTTGCTTCTCTCCTTGATTAGTTTCCACCCGTTGCTTCTTGTCCTGCCTTCAGGCGCTTTGGAGAATAGCTTGACTCTCTCTTCTCTGTGGCAGCCCCTGAGATATTGGAAGACTTGCTATCATGTCCCCCCTCGTCCTTCTCTTCATTAGACTAGAGTCTAGCCCAGGGGTAGGCAACCTTGGCTCTTTTATGACTCGTGGACTTCAACTCCCAGAATTCCTGAGGCAGCATGGCTCAGCATGGAAACCTCTCCCTTTCTCCTCAGCATGGCTGGCTGAGGAATTCTGGGAGTTGAAGTCCACGAGTCATAAAAGAGCCAAGGTTGCCTACCCCTGGTCTAGCCAAACCCAAGTCCTGCAGCCGTTCTTCATATGTTTTAGTCTCCAGGCCTTTGATCATCTTAGTTGCTCTATTTGTATCTGAGCTATCAAGGGTTATTTTATTTTGACTTTATCTCAGTATATTTTAACCTTGGCAACTTTACGATGGGTGGACTTCAACTCCCAGAATTCCCCAGCCAGCAGCATAGTTGAAATCTACCCATTGTAAAGTTGGCAAGGTTGAAAGACCTTTATCTGCTGCTTTTATCCAGAGTCAAGTTCATGTTTTCTCAATAATCTCTGCTTCAGGCTTACTAAACATACACTGCATACTGTCCTGTCCTTTATAAGTGAATCTGAAAGTTCTCCACACTCACACCTGACTCCTTTTATCTAAAACAAACACATTCATAGTCTCCCCTGTTCCTTGAGTTGGAGTTAAAAAAACATATGGCTCTCAAAAGTAATCTCTTCCAGTGTCTAAAAGGACTTCTTTGTCACCTGAAGTGACTCAGGTGTGGACCTTGGACTATGTAAAGCCACAGGGAAAAAATATAGAGCAAACTTTTTGTTGTTGTTGGCAGTTTTTCCTTATTTTCTCCACTGTGTAAACTGAAATGTGTTGTAAATCTTGCCAGCAAAATGAAAGAGAAAACACACTGACACTCATCTTTTCTCTGTTCAAACCAGCCAACAATTAGACAGAATTGAAAGATCTGAAGCCATTTACACCAATACTGGCCAGTGTTTCTTGCTGTTTGGGGAGTTTTGACCATTGGAAAGGAAGTGAACAACTGGTTCTCTGCATGGACGCCACTTCCAGAGGCCCAGGCCCAGAACGGACTTCCGGAAGTGGCATCCACACACTTCTGGCAGTCCATTCTGAGCCTGGGAGGCCTCCTCTGGGCCTCCCAGCCCAGAACAGACTTCCGAAAGTGGCATCCACGGATTTCCGGTGGGCCGTTCTGGGCCTGGGAGGCCTCCCCCCGGGCCTCCGAGGCCCAGAATGGAGTTCCGGAAGTGGCATCCACGGATTTCCGGTGGGCCATTCTGGGCCTGGGAGGCCTCCCCCCGGGCCTCCCAGGCCCAGAATGGAGTTCCGGAAGTGGCGTCCACACACTTCCAGCAGTCCATTCTGGACCTGGGTCTTGCGAAAAAGGGCTAGGCTAGGGCTTCAGAAAGTTCACCGAAGTCAACAAAAAAATTAGCTACCGGTTCTGCCGGACCGGTGCAAACCAGCTGAATCTCACCAGTGAGTACGGATAGTCCTCAACATATGATCACAATTGACCCCTACGTTTCTGTTGCTAAGCAGAATGAATTTTGCCACATTGTATGACCTTTCTTGCCACAATTGTTAAATGAATCACTGCAATTGTTAAGTTAGCAACATGGTTGTTAAGTGAATCTGGCTTCCCCATTGACTTTGCTTGTCAGAAGGTCGCAAAAGGTGGTCACATGGCCCTGGGATACCGCAACTGCCATAAGTACATGCCAGTTGCCAAGTGTCCAAATTTTGATCACATGACCATGGGGATGCTGTAATGGTCGTAAGTGTGAAAAACGGTCATAAGTCACTTTTTTCAGTGTCGTTGTAACTTTGAACAGTTGCTAAATCAACTGTTGTGAGTCAAGGACTACCTGTATTTTGTTTATATTTGACCAGAGTTTGCCAGAATAGTTCAGGAACCAGACAAGAGTTAGTTGGGATAGGCTTAAGCCTGCACCTCTTTGTAAAACAGAATCCATTAGTCTTTTTCCCCCAAATCTCCCATTTCCCCCATCCTTCACCATTCAAACGGCCTTTATTTTTTAAGATGTGCTTCAAATTTTCTTCCTCAGCCTCTAAGCCACTGGTTCTCAGCCTTTTCAACTTTAATATGAGTGGACTTCAATTCCCAGAATTCCTCAGCTGGCATTCTGAATTCTAGGATTTGAAGTCCACAGGTCTTAAAGTTGTCAAAGTTGAGAAACACAGGCCATTAAGTTAATCCAGGGTGGGGGAGTATTTTATATAGTACCAGAATCGGATGGAAGAATGGTGATTAGCTACTTCAATTTTTCCTTGCAGGAAATTATGCAGGATTGTTGTGGATTAAAAAAGAAACACCAAGTTAAGATTTCCTCCTCCTCAGTGAATAAAATTTCCAGTGCTCTATAGCTGCATTAACTCAAGGAAGGACTCACTGGAGAAGAGCCTAATGCTGGGAAAGATTGAGGGCAATAGAAGAAGGGGACGACAGAGAATGAGGTGGCTGGATGGAGTCACTGAAGCAGTAGGCGTGAGCTTAAATGGACTCCAGAAGATGGTAGAGGGCAGGAAGGCCTGGAGGAACGTTGTCCATGGGGTTGCGATGGGTCGGACACGACTTCGCAACTAACAACAACAACAACATAGCTGCATTTCCATTTTTAAAACATATCAGGCAGCGCCTCGTATATCTGAATTCTTTTTCCACCAGGATCAGGTTTTATTCAATTCTTGCATTAGGATCCTGTAATTCTAATTCATAATCCGGGATTTAAAGATACATGATGGATGATAGCTACAGGCCCCAGAAGCAACAAGCATGTTGTGCATCCAGGCATTGCTATCAACTATGTGCTTTGATTTATGCAATGAGAGGAGGAGGAGGAGGAGGAGGAGGAGGAAGGCTTCTGAGGTTTATCTTCAGGGTGAATTTCATCCCCTGCAATGTGCTTCCTTTACCACTACATGAGTTCCTGCTGTTCAATTGAGCTAATGCACTTCCCAGAGGATAAAATATTGCATCGGCACTCTGGCTACCAGCAGTGTTCTCTTGCAAAGCTGAACAATGGTGTTCTGATTCATACAATCACCAGTGAGACTTCCATGCCATTGCTGTGTGTCTCCCCTCCCTTCATAATTGTACAGATTTGATCTGCGGGCTGGAATATCCCTAACGCTGGGCCCTGTAGACTGGAAATTTTTAGGATCATAATAATGCCCATCCCGTTCATTTTAATGCGGATCCTCAGAGAGAGGGTGTCCTATGGGTTAAAAAAAGCCCTGTCTGAAAGCAGTCATTATTTATTTATTTTATAAATTTATTAAGAAAATGTATATGGTGGCCCAACTCACTCATGGTGGCTTTGGGTGGCTCACAGGAATAAAATTCCTAATATAAAAGTCAATAACCCCCCCTCTAGTGACAACAATCTTTTGAAAGAGCCTCAAGGTGGAGGCCGATCTTATCTCCACAGGTATGATGATGTTCCACAGGGAGGCAGCCACCATGAAGGTCCCTTCTTCTTGGTCCCACTAGATGGGCCTTGTTAAGAGAGGGAACCCACAACATACCTGCCTCCCCACTTTGGTGGGTCGGGTGGACATAACTGGGAAAAGATGGTCCTTCAGTTATCACTGGAGAAGAAGGACACTGTTAGATCCAAGGCTGGGATGTAGCAGCTTCCAATTTTTCACAAATTGATGGACATATTTTGCCAGGCGTGTCCATCAGCAACTGCTTTGAGTTCATGTCCCATTACATCAGCCTATCAAGTTGTAAAATCAAGTGTGACTCAAAACAACCATCATGCTTAGTGATGGGAGCTGGGCACCATGAGGCCCCAGGGTCAGTAGTGGGATTCAGCCAGTTCGCACCAGTTTGGCAGAACTGGTAGCTTATTTTTTGTTGCCCAGGCCCAGAATGGACTTCCGGAAGCGGCATCCATACAGAGAACCGGTTGTTCACATATTTGAATCCCACCACTGCCCAGGGTAGTCACAACACAAGCTCCCCTCTTTCATACTTGCAACATCACACATCATGCGTGTGTTACCACACATTGTATATAAGGGGCGGAGCTTGTATCATCCCATCCCTTTCGCCTGTTGCTCCCGTCCTGCAGACTCCTGTACAGTGGAGCTGGCCCCAGCCTGAACTGTCTATTCTTTTTAGCCCTTATCCAGCAGTTGCCTTATCTGGAATAGTATTTGCACATCTGGATTGGCATTCTTCATTGATCAAGGGGAAAAAATGCTTTCTGATACAGCACATGGTGCCTTAGCTGTCCAGGAGGAGGGGGGGAAAGGGAAGTTGCCATAGAAACATGCAATCCATCTAATTGGAGAATTTTCAGATGGGAATATAGGCCAATATTTCCGCTTAAGTGGGTCTCCAGGTTTGGTGTACCAATCCATTTATCCAGATTCAGAAACACCGAATGATCGATGGGCTTCTCCAGTCTTCCCCACCAAAAAAGGACATGTGCCTTTTATCTCCCTTGCACCCAGCCTTCTCGTCTCTTTGAAAAATCGTCAGCTAAGCTGATGCTGAATAACTGTTACTGGGGTTACCACACATCAGGAAGCATCCTTCCCCGTCTTCCCCTGATGGATTAAGCATCTTGTATAAAGGACAGAGAGCTGTGTTTTATTAACTCAGGCTTGATGGCAACCTTCTTGCTACCAGGGAAATCTCAGGGGTTGGAGACTCTTTACTGGGGGTGCTTCTGCCGGGGGTCTAGGACAACTAGCCTAGTGGACAATCACATAAATATGAGCCAGCCATGTGCTGCATCTGTCAGAAAAGCCAACACAGTGCTAGGCTGCATTAACAGAGGGATAGAATCAAGATCACGTGAAGTGTTAATACCACTTTACAATGCTTCGGTAAGGCCACACTTGGAATACTGCATCCAGTTTTGGTCACCACGATGTAAAAAAGATGTTGAGACTCTACAAAGAGTACAGAGAAGAGCAACAAAGATGATCAGGGGACTGGAGGTTAAAACATATAAGGAACGGTGGCTGGAATTGGGTATGTTTAGTTTAATGAAGAGAAGGACGAGGGGCGACATGATAGCAGTGTTCCAATATCTCAGGGGCTGTCACAAAGAAGAGGGAGTCAAGCTATTCTCCAAAGCACCTGAAGGCAGGACAAGAAGCAACGGATGGAAACTAACCAAAGTTAGTTTCTGGAGGCAGGTTGTTCCACTGGTTAATTGTTCCCACTGTCAGGAAATTTCTCCTTAGTTCTAGGTTGCTTCTCTCCTTGATTAGTTTCCATCCGTTGCTTCTTGTCCTGCCTTCAGATGCTTTGGAGAATAGCTTGACTCCCTCTTCTTTGTGGCAGACCCTGAGATATTGTAACGCTGCTATCATGTCCCCCCTCGTCCTTCTCTTCATTAAACTAGACATACCCAATTCCAGCAGCCGTTCCTTATATGTTTTAGCCTCCAGTCCCCTGATCATCTTTGTTGCTCTTCTCTGTACTTGGTTACTGCCCATTTATTTATGACAGTTGCAGCATCCTAGGATAATCTGATGGCCATTTGTGACTTTCCCAGCTGGCTTCTGATAAGCAAAGTCATTGGAGAAGCTGATTCATTTAATGACCACATTTTGAACTGTAGTGTTCCACATTTGCTTAACAATCCTGACAACAAAGGTCACCAAATTGGGCATGACTCACTTAACAACTGACTTGCTTAGCAATGTAAATTCCGTTCCCAATCCTGGTCGTAAATGGAGGACTATCTGTAATAAATAAAGCTATATTTTTCCCAGCTGTGGATGTACAGAAACGTGTCTTTAACATTTCTTTTAATCCTCTGCTTCAAAACAAAAGCAGCTGCAAACGGTTTGAAGCCATTCCATAATTATTACAGAGATAATGAGGTGGAATAATTTATTGGCCCATCATTGCTCAACAAACGAGTCCCAGGCATATCAAAGCTGTAATGAAGCTGTCTGGGCTGAACCACTTTGAGAAGCCACTAGTACAGGGGTCTGCAACCTTGACAACTTTAAGACTGGCTTTAAGCATAGCTGGCTGAGGAATTCTGGGAGCTGAAGTCCACAAGTCTTAAAAGTTGTCAAGGTTGCAGACCTCTGCACTAGTAGCAGCAAAAGAGGTGACATGAATATATATATATTTTCTGCAGGTTCATGAACCAGGATCTGCAGGGATCCTATTTCACTTCTGGCTCCCAGCTTTCCAGAAGTAATATGGTTTTATCACAGCGACAATGTCAAACAGCACCATGGACGTGTCCTTGACCTACGATCACAATTGAGAGCCTAATTTTTCCCTTGGGAAATGTCCCTGAGACAGACAGTGAATTGTGCCCCATTTTACAACCTTTTTGTCACAATTAAGTAAACCACTGCACTTGGTAAGCAAATCATGCAGTCATTAAGTGAATCTGGCTTTCCTTCCTGACTTTGCTTGTTGGAAGCTGGCTGGATAGGTTACAAATGGAGATACACAAGTCCCTGGAACAGTGAGCGACTGTCATAAATACATGCCAGTTGCCAAGCCAGGCTTGAGCAGAGGGGTCAGACTAGAAGACCTCCAAAGTCCCTTCCAACTCTGTTGTTCTGATGTTCTGAATTGCCTTTGACTCCAGCCCCCTCCCCGCTTCTCCTCCTTGGGTTCCCCAATTGCAAGCCCAGGTGTGACATTTGGGACCCCAAATATGTTCCTCTGCTATCCTGTTCCTGTTCTTTCCCTCAAATCTGGATTTGCTTCCAGAATATTCCTTTTAAGGGCCTTCTCCCACACCCTGCCCAGATTCCTTGAACTGTCACAGTTCCTTCATTGTATTGTTTAATGGACCTTGAAGCAGGCTGCCGCAACCTGAAAGATTTTCATGCATGACAGAGAAAAAAGAAATAACTACTGGGGTCTTTTTGTAAACTCCTCTTTTTTTCTTTTTTTTTAAAAATGATAATAAATTCCTTCTGGCTGCAGCTTCATTTTTCTGCTCAAATGGGGAGGCTCGCCTGCCTTTGCCAGCCTTACAGATAAAAAAAACAGCCATCTATTTTGACAAATTGCAATCTACATTTTGCTTTTTGATAGTGGGCAGAAAAGGGGAAATGAAAACCAAGCAAGTGTCCAGTTGCCATTCTGCTCCCACTTTTAGCCCTAAAAAGCCTGATTTGGATGTTAAAAAAAAAAAAGACATATTTCAGACAGACAGGAGACTTCTGCTTTTCAGGATTATTTTTTTTCCTGTGGCAGCAAAGGAGATGACCAGTCAAATCCCTTTTGCATATATCACACACACGCACGGGGTCCTCACAAAGAGGTTTATTTAGAAACTACTCATGCATTGAAATTCAATCATGCTGCTTGATTGATGTAAGTTATGGTTGTTGAGGCGGGGCACTTCTTCCGAAAGTCAAGGGCAATCAACCACGCATTAGCAAAACCAGCAGGTGACAATCGATCCTCTGTACCGCCCTCCCCATGCCCTCCCCTCATTCTAGATCCAAAGGAATCCTAAACGAAAGGAAAAGAAAGCTTTAGAGCATTGGTGTCCAACCTTGGCCACTTCTGGACTTCAACTCCCAGAATTCCCCAGCCAACAAAAGAAAACTTTAGAGCAGGGGTCTTCAAACTTGGCCCTTTTATGACTTGTGGACTTCAACTCCCAGAATTCCTCAGCCAGGCACGCTGGCTGAGGAATTCTGGGAGTTGAAGTCCACAAGTCATAAAAGGGCCAAGTTTGAAGACCTCTGCTTTAGAGCAAGGGTGTCCAACCTTGGCCACTTTAAGGCTTGTGGATTTGGCTGGTTGGGGAATTCTGGGAGTTGAAGTCCACAAGTCTTAAAGTGGCCAAGGTTGGACATCCCTGCTCTAAAGCTTTCGTTTGTTGGTTGGGGAATTCTGGGAGTTGAAGTCCACAAGTCTTAAAGTGGCTAAGATTGGACACCCCTGCTTTAGAGAGAAAAATGGAAGCTTTAAAGCAGGGGTGTCAAAATGGCGGCCCGCGGGCTGGGTGTGTTATGCCAGGCCACTCCCACTCCGGCTCCGCAAAGGCAAAAAACATCGCGATACGTCACGATACGTCACGTGATGCGATCAAGTTTGACACCCGTGCTTTAAGGTAATGCAAAATGGAATAAGGATGCTTGAATTCTCCGCCTAAGGACCTGACGCTGCGCTGTTTGCTTAACAACGTTCACATGTGCTTTTCCCAAAAGGTGTCTTTCTCTGGGCTGCCAAATGGATAGATGGGGGGGAGAAGGGACTGAGTGTGACCCACAATTCATTAGCTGGCTGTTGTGATACTAAAGTATAGTGATTGTGGAAAGTCAGCCTCCCCCTAAGAAAGAAATATTTTTGGAAATATTTAAAAGGCAGAATATATTTCCCTAAAGGATTTTAAAAGCAGAAACCAACCCCGCCCCCAAGTCTCTCTGTCCCAAACAGAAACCAAGTCTGCAGAATTGCAGATGTGATAATCTTGTCAGAAAGATTGGAGTCAGGAAGCTGGGATTAGGAAGAAAGATCCCTAGAATCAACAATTCCTCACACCAAAAATCTAAGAGTCATCAGCCCCAGGGAAGCAGGATTGACCTTTGGGACATAATAGGATTAACCCACCACCATCAGAATACCAGAAAGGCACACTCAGACTCAGGTCAAAATTCATGCCACAGGAACAACTCCAAACAAAAGGCTCAAGAAGGTATAAAAACCCACTCCCTACATGTGTTCTCTCTCTTTTCTTCCAGAGCCATCTTTCTGTCTAGCTCTCCTCTTCAATAAACTGCAACCTTCTTTCTAAAGCAGTCGCCATGTTGTTTATTCCCGGCTTGGACTGAACCATGATGTTGACTTTTCCTTCAACATGATTGTAAAGGAGAAATTCTTAAAGGGATACATTTGAATTGCATACAGGCAATTCTCGACTTATGAGCACAACTGAGCCCAAAATTTCTCTTGCTAAATGAGTTTTGTCCCATTTTAACGACCATTCTTGCCATAGATGTTAAGAGAATCACTGCAGTGGTTAAGTTACTAACACGGTTGTGAAGTGGATCTGGCTTCCCCATTGACTTTGCTTCTCAGAAGGATGCAAAAGGGGAATCACATGACTCCGGGACACTGCAGCTGTCATAAATACGAATCTAAGAAGTTTGAATAAGGGAAGCTTTTGGTTACCCAAATATAACTTACTTTGAAATTATAAACAATAGAGACATTTTGAATACTGATGGGAAATTAAAATTAAAAAAAAAAGCAAAAACGGTACTGATTGAACATATGGATGTTAAGTGCAAATGCAATTAAGATATGTTTTGGTTAGAAAAGATATCTTAAACTGACATTATTGATATTATGAGAAAAATGTAACAAAGATGTTGATAAGATAAGATAAGATAAGATAAGATAAGATAAGATAAGATAAGATAAGATAAGATAAGATAAGATAAGATAACCTTTATTGTCATTTTTTTTTACTGTGGGCACAACGGCACACATCAAAAATGAAATTTAGTTGCCCGCTTTCAAGGTGAAACACATACATGACACATACCTAAACATACTATGTACAACATATGTATAGACCCACATCCCTACATATACATAGCAAATAAATATTAAATACTGTCCATCTTGAATACATAACGGAAGGAGGAAGCTTGAGAGTTCACAAGGTTAATGCTGTATGGAATGAAACTATGGTTGAATCTGGATGTTCTGCTACGGATACCACGAAGCCTCTTCCTCCCAGAAGGGAACAAGGAAAACAGGTCGTGAAGAGGATGTGTAGTGTCCCAGATAATCTTACGGACCCCGCTCTAGCAACACTTCTGTGCTATGTCCTGGTTGGGAGGGAGGGAACTGCCAATGATCTTTTCGGCCATTCTCACCACTCTCTGCACCGCCTTCCTGTCTGAAGCAGTGATGCCTCCAAACCAGACTGTGATGCCGTATGACAGGATGCTCTTGATCGTCCCCCTGTAGAAAGTGGTCAGGACAGGGGAAGGAAGATGTGCTTTTCTCATGCGACGCAGAAAATGCAGGCGCTGCTGTGCCCGCTTCACCAGTTTCTCACTGATACTGATATTCAATTGTATATTTACTAATAACAATAAGAATTGTATTTGCCTAGTGTGGGGAAACGAAGTACTATCAGAAGAAGAGAGTTAACATTGGATGGTGTAATATTGGATCTAGACTGAAGAAGTTTGTTAACCACTGAATTACTAATGGACCCAGACAACACGTTGTTTATTGAGTATTTGACTGTAAAACTAGAAAACTTTTTTTTAAAAATTAAATAAATAAATAAACAAACCAACAAACAAATAAATAAATAATAATAAAGTTGGAAGGGACTTTGGAGGTCATCTAGTCCAACCCCCTGCTCAGGCAGGAAACCCTATACCATTTCAGACAAATGGCTGTCTAGTCTCTTCTTAAAAACTTCCAGTGTTGGAGCATTCACCGCTTCTGGAGGCAGGTTGTTCCACTGGTTAATTGTTCTAACTGTCAGGAAGTTTCTCCTTAGTTCTAGGTTGCTTCTCTCCTTGCTTAGTTTCCCTCCATTCCTTCTTGTCCTGCCTTCAGGTGCTTTGGAGAATAGCTTGACCCCCTCTTCTTTGTGGCAGCCCCTGAGATATTGGAACACGGCTATCATGTCCCCCCTCGTCCTTCTCTTCATTAAACTAGACATACCCAATTCCAGCAACCGTTCCTTATATGCTTTAGCCTCCAGTCCCTTAATCATCTTTGTTGCTTTTCTCTGTACTCTTTCTAGAGTCTCAACGTCTTTTTTACATAACGTCTTTTTTACATAAGAGTCAGTTGTCAAGCATCTGGATTTTGATCATGTGACCCATGGGGATGCTGCAGTGGTCTTAAGTGTGAATAACGGTCATAAGTCACTTTATCAGTGCCTTTGTAACATTGAAGGGTCGCTAAACGAACTGTTGTAAGTCGAGGACTACTTATATATATTTGTACATACAGGTAGTCCTCGGCTTATGACCACAATTGGGACCAGAATTTCCATTGCCAAGCAAGATGGTTGTTAACTGAGTCACACCCAATTTTATAACCCTTTTTGCCACGGCTGTTAAGCGAACCACTGCAGTTATATGAATCATGTGGTCGTTAAATGTATCCAGCCTTCCCCCATTGACTTTGCTTGTGGGAAACTGGCTGGGAAGGTTGCAAATGGCGATCACGTGACCCCGGGAGGCTACAACCTTTGTAAATACTTGCCTGTTGCCAAGTGCCTGAATTTCGAACACATGACTTTGGGGAATACTGCAACAGTTGTGAGTGCCAGGACCTGTCATAAGTCACTTTTGTCAGTAACTTCCAACCATTACTAAACGAATGGTTGTAAGTTGAGGATTACCTGTACACACACACAGGCAAGAGCACGCAAACACCCAAAGAGGTGGCTGCATGGTATGGTGAAAAAAAGAGTCGTGCTGCACCCCGTACATTAAAAACAATGGAGCTTCAATTACATTGTTGCAGTCAACTATGTTGACTTAGAACATAAAAGTTAGAATAATAAGGTTGGAAGGGACCTTGGAGGTCTTCTAGTCCGACGCCAGGAAATCCATTCCGGACTAACTTTGGGCTTGATAGGATGGATACGCATGGTCATAGAAAGAATAACAGGATACCAGAACAGAAAAACCGAGTTGGAAGGGACCCTGAAGGTCCTCTAGTCCAACCCCTGCTCCAGCAGAAAACCCTATTCCAGGGGTGTCAAACTGGCGGCCCACGGGCCAGATGCGTCACATGCAGGCCACGCCCACCCGGGTCCGCAAAGGCAAAAAACATCACGATACGTCACGATACGTCACGTGATCAGATCGAGTTTGACACCCGTGCCCTATACCATTTCAGACAAATGACTGTCCAAACTCTTCTGAAAAACCTTCAGTGATGGATCAGCCACAACCTTTGGAGGTAAGCCGTTATAGCAGTGATGGCGAACCTTTTAGAGACCGAGTGCCCAAACTGCAACCCAAAACCCACTTATTTATCGCCGGGTGCCAGGTGGGCGTGGCCGTGGTGGTCATGGCAGACTGGGTGGGTGTGGCCAAGGTGGGCGTGGTCACCTCAATGTTGCTTGTGGGGAGGGACGCCTGTGGGGGCCGGGCAGGGTTGGGGGAGATCCAGGGGGTCTCTGGCAGGTGTGGTGGTGGGCAGGAGGCGCTTCCTGCGGGGTGAGGTGAGGCAAGGCGAGGCAGGGCGGGGGTGTCATTGTCGCAGGGCAAGGCGAGGCAGGGGCAGGGGCGGCTGCTGCCTGACACCATCGCCCTCCACACACAGAGGCCAGCGAGCGCATGGGGGCCGACAGTGTCCATCAGCAGCCACAGCCTGCCGGCCCCTTGACCGGCACACTCTGGGGCTCTGCAGCCCGCCGCCAGTTCAGAGAAGCCGCCTCTGAGCTGGACTGCCGGCCAACAGCTGAGGAGGTGATGCAGTGGGTCGTGCCCGGGAAAAGGAGAGCATGCGAGGCCAGGAGGGATGGGATTGGGGGGGGAGGGAAACCAGCCGTGCTGGGATGCATCCGGCCACGTGGGACCTTGGCGAATTAGCGGGCGGCTGGTTGAAGAGGGATGGTTGCCATCTCCGGGGCATGGCGTGCGTGTCCACAGAGAGGGCTCTGAGTGCCGCCTCTGGCACACGTGCCATAGCTTCCCCACCACTGCGTTATAGGTTCTATGTCCTATATTGCAAATAGATATAATTTACAGCATAAAATGTAAAATATACTTCTTCGTCCACACTCTTCAAAAACTTCTCTCTCTCTCTCTGTGCGCACGTGTGTGTGTGTGTGTGTGTGTGTGTGTGTGAGAGAGAGAGAGAGAGAGAGAGAGAGAGAGATATTAGTAGTCAAACCAGGGTACACAAAGGGAGGTGGGTGAAATCTATTTTAAAAGATTCTCTTTGCTGAAAGATGCCTGGGAAATTATCTTATTTCTTCTCTCTCAACAGCCTTTCGTTTCCTTCTCAGCCTTTTGTAGCTTCTGCTCAGATCAAGGGCTGTGCAGAATAAGGGCAAAGAGCAAAACCCCAGAAGTTTGCTTTCCTCTTTTGGAAGCAGAGGGTTGTGACTCAAGGGCATATCTAATTAATCTCAACCTCTGAACCTTGAAAGCATCAAGACCTGCTAATCAGTCCATCACGCTGTATATCCAAAGTGGAACAGGCCATTACATCCTCACACAAAATAATGAAGTGAGTCTTCCTGCGCTAATTCTCTGGGTGGCAATTAAAATACTTGGCAGATGAGCTTTTTTAACCTGTTCAGGGCTATGTGGGTTTAAGACTTTCCGAACAATTGGGATATCCTTTCCTCCATTACTAAGAGAACATCTGACTATCTATGTTTGTGTCCAAGCCTTTGGGGACATGTCTGCTCAGGAAAGGCACTGATGCTTCACTGATGCTTTAACTTTTGGACTCAGCGACATTCATGGGTGCCAACACATCTGAGCTTCCTTGATATCCATCGGTCGCCTGCTTCCAACTATTAAGATTTGATGATGTCTATCAAGTCAGCATTGACTCTTAGCAACCAGATAGATTTTCTCCAGAGGGACCTGTCTTCCAGAAGGACCATATTTGGAATGTTGCATCCAGTTCTAATTGTCATGATAGAACTCTAGAAAGAGTACAGAGAAAAGCAACAAAGATGATTAGGGGGCTGGAGGCTAAAACATATAAAGAATGGTTGCAGAAACTGGGAATGTCTAATATAATGAAAAGAAGGACTAGGAGCGATATGATAGCAGTATTCCAATATCTAAGGGGCTGCCACAAAGAAGAGGGGGGTCAACCTATTCTCCACAGCATCTGAAGGCAGGACAAAAAGCAGTGGATGGAAACCAATAGAGAGAACCAACCTAGAACTAAGGAGAAATTTCAGAACAATTAATCAGTAGAACAACTTGCCTTCATAAGTTGTACGTGCTCCATCACTGGAGGTTTTTAAGAAGAGATTGGACAACTATTTGTCTGAAATTGTATAGGGTCTCCTGCTTGAGCAGGGGGTTAGACTAGGAGACCTCCAAAGTCCCTTCCACCTCTGTTGTTCTGTTGTTCAACCTGGTCCTTCAAGTCTTCCAATAATATACCATCACCACTGTAACTGAGTCCATCCACTTTGCTGCTGGTTGTCCTCTTTTTCAGTTCCCTTCCACCATTCCCAGGATGAGAGTCTTTTCCGAAGAGCTGGATCTTCCCATAATGTGTATGAAGTAGAATAATTTGAGCCTGGCCATTTCTGCCTGATGTGAGAACTCGTTTTGTTAGATGACTCATTTCTTGGCTGTTCGGATTATTCTCAGATATCCTCTCCAGCACCAAAGTTCAAAAGCATCGATTCTCTTTGAGTCCTGTTTCTTCAAGTTCTGAATTTTAAGATACTTTTAATTTAAAAAGAAAAGAAAGAGAAACAAGTCTGCTGCATGACAAAAGGAGCCCTTTTTAAAGGAATCCGTTTTCTAAACATTGTAGTGTGTATTTTTGTACTGTAACTCATCCAGAGTCTCTTTGGATAGGCAGCATATAAATTTGTTTGTTTGTATCCCACCGTTATTATGATTATGAATAACTCAAGGTAGCGAGCATACATAATACTCCCTCCTCCTCCTATTTTCCCCATAACAACCCTGTGAAGTGGGTTGGGCTGAGAGGGATTGGCCCAAAGTCACCCAGCCGATGTTCACGTGTAAGGCAGGATTAGAACTCACCAGTTATTGGCCCAAAGTCATCCAGGTGGCTTTCCTGGCTAAGGCGGCACTTGAACTTACAGTCTCCTGCTGCAACTGCAATGATTCGCTTAACAACCATGGCAAAAGGTCATAAAGTTGTGCGCAACTCACTTAACAACTACCTTAATAACAGAAATCCCGGTCCCACCTGTGCCTGTAAGTTGAGGACTACCTACAATTAAGGATACAACTCTCAAGATTCATAAATTCAACACACCCTTATCTCTGACTCTGAAAAATGCTATACCAAGGCCTGATCTACCTTAGCTTTTCTGTGATCTGTCAGACCCCTCCAATCTGTTTGCCTACTTGTTATTGCTTTGCCTATGTATTCTTTTTTGGGGTCTGCCATTCTGGTGGGAGGGGGAGCGTTGGCTTGGAGAATGTATTTGCCTTGCCCTGCTCTGTCCTCTTTGAAATGTCCTCCCTGCGTGAGAAAGAAATGTGACCTGCACACATCTGCCTTATCTCCAGACAACGGAGTCTGGGACCGT
The DNA here is from genome assembly GCA_023970755.1 of Azemiops feae. Classification (NCBI taxonomy): domain Eukaryota; kingdom Metazoa; phylum Chordata; class Lepidosauria; order Squamata; family Viperidae; genus Azemiops; species Azemiops feae. The sequence goes on along the minus strand of JALGBA010000850.1, from coordinate 7,769 downwards.
TGGGAAACAAAACCGAGAGAGACCTTGAGATGGGTGCTAAATCACCAGGTTCTCAAAACTATGGATTGGCTGGATTTCAACCCGATAGTTGGACACTGGGGAGAGGAGTCCTAAACGGGCATTGGGATGTAACCTTTAACACACGAATTCTTCAGATCTTGCTTTGCTCTCCTGCTATCATTAACTCTCAATAAAAGTTCCTTTTGAAACAATATCTGTTTCAAGAGTTCTGCTTTCTTGGGAGATCTAATTGAGGCAGGTCCTTACAAGATCAGCTGGAGCTACCACTTTGCTTTACCCCTCTAGAAAGGTTACCGTTGAATGTACAGTATCTGCTTTTCCATGGTTGACTAGTATTTTGGAGTTGTCCATAGCAGATAGCTCTGCTTTCAGAATTTAAGGATGCCTAGCAATTCCAGTCCAGTGCCCCCTGGAATTTCAAGAACACTTCCTCAACAAAATTATTAAATAACCACACACTTATTCAGTTGGGTAAAGAGAAGAAAAATGTAGTTTTGAAGTTTTAAGCAAGGTTTGGTAAATAAATAAATGCATATCACATGAATTCATAAACTATGTTTTCAAAATCAGAAAATTTAATCTGCTTTCACAAGCTGATATGAACTGGCTCCCTCACACCATTGTTTCTACCCTCCCCTACAATTGGCTGGCCGCCCTTTGCTTGAAAATCTCAAGGGATGGAGCCCCCAAAACTCTGGGAGGCATAGCTTAATAACTCTCACATCAGGAATTCCTCTTAATTTCAAGTTTAGTTTCCCTCTGTAAAGCTTCCATCCATTGGTGCTTGCTTTAGACCAGGATGTTGTGGAAAATATATTCACCCTTTCTTCCCTATGACATCCCTTCAAGTATTGGAAGACTGCAATCATATGTCTATGGAGATTTTCAATCCAGGTCACCATTGTCCCAAAGATACTTTTCAAAAGGCAACTGGTCTTTCTTGGGGTTTTTTTTTATTTCCTTGAAAATTTTTTGCTTCTCATCCAAGAAGCTTCTCCAGTTCTGGCTTTTCCAATCTCTTCTCAACCTACTTTACTTTATGCTAAACATACCCAGTTCTTTCAACTAGAGCCAGGGGTAGGCAACCTTGGCTCTTTTATGACTCGTGGACTTCAACTCCCAGAATTCCTCAGCCAGCCATGCTGGCTCAGGAATTCTGGGAGTTGAAGTCCATGAGTCATAAAAGAGCCAAGGTTGCCTACCTCTGAATTAGACAATTTACCTCCAAGCTTCTCATCATCCTGGCTGATCTGGTCTGCACTTTTTCCAGTATCTCAGCAAACTTCCAATATTGTAGTTACCAAATGGGATATGGTATTCCAAGTACAATCTGACTAGTGCAGCATGTAGACCATGGTCATACAAAGCCACTTCTTAGCTTGATTTTGGAGATCCAAGTTCTCCTTTCTCACTTCTAGTTTTTTTCCTATCTACCAGCCCATAGAGAACTAAGCAGAGTGCTATTACGATGGTCCAGGCTTCATGGATCTTTACGATCTCAAGATGGCGGCTCCTGCTATAGGATGCTGGCAAATTAAATGTTGATTGTGGGGTCCCTGGTACTCTCTGAGCTTGGTTATTTTCTTGCAGACATTTCATTACTTAACTAACATCATTAGTGCTGGCTGATCAGTGCTAGCTACCTAGCACTGATAATATTACCTAGTTGGGTAATAAAACATCTGCAAGAAAAAAAACACAAGCTTAGAGAGCACCAAAGATCCCACAGTTCAACCCCAAGCTACAAATATTCCCTTCTAATGGTTAAATGTTGATTCCTGAGGTTTTCAGAACAAAACTAACAGCACAGAATGAACAAGTTTTCAACAGGTCTCGCGGTGCTGGATTTGTCAAGTTGCCCAAACCAAGAAAGATACATTGAGATCTTCTGAGCAGTTTCCTTTATTGTTCTTCAGTTCTGGACAGAAACCTTGCCAAATTAAAGCAATCTACTTGCACCACAAAATATAAACTTTAGGAACTATTCCGGAGGAGTTGTCTTCACCCTTTTTCTCCCACACAAACTGCCTAAATTGTGATGTCCCTTGCTCCTCTGGAATGCATTCCCTCCCTCCTGGGCCTTCTGACAACATTCCACCACAGGACTGAAGGAATGAAACTTGCAACAGTTCCTCTAATATGCAGGGGTCTCCAAACTTTAAGACTTTAAGTCACCACGATGTAAAAAAGATGTTGAGACTCTAGAAAGAGTACAGAGAAGAGCAACAAAGATGATTAGGGGACTGGAGGTTAAAACATATAAGGAAAGGTTGATGGAATTGGGTATGTCTAGTCTAATGAAGAGAAGGACGATGGGTGACATGATAGCAGAGTTCCAGTATCTCAGGGGCTGCCACAAAGAAGAGGGAGTCAAGCTATTCTCCAAAGCACCTGAAGGCAGGACAAGAAGCAACGGATGGAACCTAATCAAGGAGAGAAGCAACCTAGAACTAAGGAGAAACTTCCTGACAGTTAGAACAATTAACCAGTGGAACAACCTGCCTCCAGAAGCGGTGAATGCTCCAACACTGGAAGTTTTAAAGAAGAAACTGGACAGCCATTTGTCCGAAATGGTATAGGGTTACCTGCCTGAGCAGGGGGTTGGACTTGAGACCTCCAAGGTTCCCTTCCAACTTTATTATTATTATTATTATTATTATTATTATTATTATTATTATTATTATTATTATTATTATTATTATTATTATTATTATTATTATTATTATTATTATTATTAAACTTCAGTTCCCAGAATTGGGAATGCCCCATGCTGGCTGGGGAATTCTGGGTGCTGAAATCCACAAGTTTTAAAAATAGCCAAGTCTGGGAGACTCCTGCTCTAAGGAGAATCCAAATGGCCACATGCTTAACCGAATCAAGTCAAGACCTCATAGCTGCATCTGCAAATCCTGCTGACCTTGTTCAGGTTCCTTGTAGCTTTTCTGAACTTATCCCGTTCAGTAAGCGAAGACTTCAGCACGGTGTAGAGACCCAGAAAAAGTAGGTTAATTCCGAAAGCCGAGTAAGGAAGTGTGTCAAGGGGAACCCAAGGGACTAAATTAAAAACTCAGTAAAACATCAGCTATGGTTGACACGACATATTTAAGCTGAATTAACTTAGCAACTGTTCTTTGGTAAAGAGTAATTAACTGTTCTGCGTTCTCACAATACGTTGTTGGCAAGTGAGAACTCACAGTTTGGAATTGTGGCCTCTGGTCAGCTGAACAAAAAAACCAACCAACCACCAATCGTGGGATTAGTGTTTCTCAACCTTGCAACTTGAAGACATGTGGACTTCAACTCCCAGAATCCCCCAGCCAGGGAAGACAATGTCAGAATTTAGAAACTGGGTTGTAAGTACCTTGGGGGAGGGAGTCAATCGGAACTTCAAATGGTTGCTAAATGATTGGTCATAAGTCAAGAACTACCTTGACACTTATCTAGGACAGGGCTTTTCAACCAGTGGTACGGGTACCACCTGTGGTACATTGGCACCTGGCAGGTAGTACGTGACCATCCTTGAAAAGTGGTAGTGGGGGAGGGGAATGAGAGTGCCGCCGGGCGGGCGGGCAGGTGTCTTGCTCGGCTGTGCCTTGGGGGGGCACTTTTTCCAGTGCCATTGTAACTTCGAACAGTCACTAAGCGAACTGTTGTAAGTCGAGGACTACCTGTACTTTATCACTTTTTTCCTTTTTGTTTTTTTTGGTCATCACGTTTTTGACACCTTGCTAGGCGACTGGTGGTACTCGGATATTTCCATATCCTAAAAGTGGTACAATGGGTGAAAAGGTTGAAAAGCCCTGATCTAGGACACTGCTGTCCCATGCTGAAACAAGTAAATATTCTGTATTTTCCACCCCTCCGCAAAGTAACACTATTTTATTTTTATTTTCAGTTGCTCCTGCTTTCCATATGCTGGAGGGCAGGTGCAATTCAGCTACTCACTATTTCTAGCGGTGCCTTTAAGAGAATGATGTATATGTAAGGAAATGAATGATTCAGAAGGTGTTAAAAGATTTATAGGTATAAGCATGTTATATAATGAACTGTATTTATTATTGATGGAAGAGCATTGTAAGGCCATATAGATCAGGCTGGGTTTCCCTTTATTCTGCAAGCACCTTCCATCTGCCCCCCCCCCAATAAGGCTTCACAGTCTCTCCATCCTTCTTAGATCTCTGAAGAATAACACTTCAGTAATATTTGTAAGCGTTTTGAGTTACCCATCCTTTATATTTGCATGCAGATAAAATAGGAATGGAGAACCTAAGAATGTGGCTGACTTACACCGGATAGCAACCTTATCTAGGCAGATCAACTGTGAGGAATCAAGAAGAGATTTTTTGAGTTTGCATTTGGATGCAACCTTATTATATTATGCTGCATGTTAGAATTAATAAATGTACCATTTATGTAGGTGTAATTTGAAGTCCACAATGTTCTTAATGTTTGCGATGCAGTTTCCCATCCTTTTGAAACAGAAAAGCCTAGAAAAATTCATATATTGAAATGCTCCCGAAACAATATTTGAAAATAATCATTTTGCAAAAGAAATGGGCATGCTGGTCAAAATTACAAAGAAAAAGTTCTTCTTTGGCCAGAGGTATAGCCAAATAATTCAGTGCAAAATATATATTTTTCATCAAATACTTATATAAGTGAAACTGAGCTTGACCTGTTCACAAAGCTGAGAAAAGCTAGTCTGATATATTCACAAAAATATGCCACCGACGTTGTCTAATCATTCATGCATCTCTGATGAAGGATGCTGGTAGTTGCAATTCAACAATATCAGAGTGCATCTTCCTTCATGTCGGAAATTAAAATCAAGATGTAGAACAGGGCCAGTTGCCAAGCACCTGAAGGGAATGCAGCAACAGTTGTAAGTGTGAAAACCAGCCATAATGTAAGTCACTTTTTTCAGTGCTGTGATAACTTTGAACAGTCATTAAACATGGTTGTAAGTTGAGGACTACCTGTAGTGGGCGGGGCAAGAGGCTCAGGAGACCCTCCTTAATTTCTGGGGCTGTAAAGAGCTGGGGGGGAGAGAGGATTGTGCTTTTTCTGATGTAGCTTTACAATAAAGTAGAATTAGCTCATCTGGTTGTGATCCCTAGACTCTAGAAAGAGTGCAGAGAAGAGCAACAAAGATGATCAGGGGACTGGAGGCTAAAACATATAAGGAACAGCTGCTGGAACTGGGTATGTCTAGTTTAATGAAGAGAAGGACGAGGGGGGACATGATAGCAGTGTTCCAATATCTCAGGGGCTGCCACAAAGAAGAGGGAGTCAAGCCATTCTCCAAAGCGCCGGAAGGCAGGACAAGAAGCAATGGATGGAAACTAACCAAAGAGAGAAGCAACCTAGACTCTTAGAACAATTAATCAGTGGAACAACCTGCCTCCAGAAGCTGTGAACACTCCAACACTGGAAGTTTTTAAGAAGAGACTGGACAGCCATTTGTCTGAAATGGTATAGGGTTTCCTGCCTGAGCAGGGGGTTGGACTAGATGACTTCCAAGGTCCCTTCCAACATCATTATCATCATCATCATCATCATCATCATCATTATTATTATTATTATTATTTGGTTTACCCCATTAGCCCCACAGGAAGAGTCTGCTACCAACTTTTTTGAGAAACACATTTTATGACAAAGCGTAAGCTTTTGAAAAACGCTACCAGATTCCTGATTGATTGCATGCCAGACTGGTTCTAGACATTTTATGATGGAACTTTCCAATCCGGTTTAGAGAGAAAGAACTCAGAGAAGGGAAAAAATGATTTTGAAGGGGCCCAGTTAATTTTTATCTTTTTATCTGCTAGGTTTATATCCTGCCATTCCCCCTTTTCCCATTGAGCTTTTAATTGCATTTGGATTTGAAGCCGGAACCCTCTGGTCCTAATCCAGCACCTACCTTAGTCTTTCCCAGCCTGGGTGACCTCTAGACGTAGGAGACTTGAATTCCCAAGATTCTCCAACCAACATGGGCAATGCTGAGAATTCTGGGAGTTGAGGCGCTCAACTCTGGAGGCAGCAAACAGCAGAAATATCAAGATTTAAGTAGGCAAAAGAATGTTTATAATTGCTCAGACAAATACAATGTTATAGAGCAGTGGTGGCGAACCTATGGCACGCGTGCCAGAGGCGGCACTCAGAGCCCTCTCTGGGGGCACTCGCGCCATGCCCCGGAGATGGCAACCGTCCCTCTTCAATCAGCTGCCTGCTAACTGATTGGGGGGAAATATGGTACTTATTTTTTTCAGGATGTTTAACAGGGGGGAAAAAAGCACAAGGTCAAGAATTGTAGGCTTTGTTCAAACTTAATTAGTTGCCCAACATTAACATAAAAGAGTCTTACACAGCTATAGGCTTGAAAAAGTGTAAAGAGGCAGGATAGAGATGGATTAAGCAGCCAAAGGGTGTTCACACTGCACTTCACCATTATTATTATTATAGTTGATCGCACAGTCAGCCATATATTTAGACTGGATTTGGCATTTTTATCCAAGTATCGAGTCCTTTACAAGGAACTAGGGTAGGCAGATGTTGTTGTTTGATGGAGTTAAAGATATTGTGACAGGATGTAAACTATAGGTAATCCTGTAATAACAACAGTTCATTTAGTTGTTGTTGTTGTTGTTGTTGTTGTTGTTGTTGTTGTTGTTATTATTATTATTAATAATAATAATAATAATAATAATAATTAATTAATTATTATTAATAATTATTAATAATTATTAGAAGTTTGAATGACTATGTGAATCAAAGTACAGAAAAACTGCTGCAGGCTGTGAAAACAGAGAGCACTATAAAAATAACAGAAACAAAGGCAGAATATAAGGAAAAACGGCTGGATGACAGATTAAATAGATGGAAAACCAAAGCTTTGCATGGACAGCATTGGAAAAACATTGAAGGAAAATGTGATAACAACTTGACATGGGCATGGCTTAAGATGGGAACCATCAAGAAAGAAACGAAAGGCTTAATACTGGCTGCTCAAGAACAAGCATTACAAACTAATGCCATGAAAGCGAAGACACAAAAATCCACTGACAATCCAAATTGCCGACTTTGCAATGACAAAGTTGAAACTGTTTCACACCTAATCTGTGAGTGCAGCAAAATCGCACAAACTGATTACAAATCTAGACATGATCGAGTTGCTAAATTAATCCACTGGGCATTGTGTAAAAAATACGACTTGCCTGTGTCTGAAAAGTCGTGGGAACACAGGGTGGAAAAAGTTGTTGAGAATGAGAGGGTGAAGATCTTGTGGGACTTTCGAATACAGACAGATCGCCATTTGGAACACAATACGTCGGATATCGCAGTTGTAGAGAACCGAAGCGTACAGCTGATTGATATTGCTGTACCAGGAGATGCCAAAGTCGAAGAAAAAGAACTGGAAAAAATTACGAAATATCACGACCTGGCCATCGAAACTGCGCGATTATGGATGAAACGTGTAACAGTGGTACCCATTGTCATCGGGGCACTGGGAACTATGTCCAAAAACTTTGCAAAATACATCAAGAAACTGCAGCTTCCTGCAATAACTCCAGCAATGTTACAAAAAACTGCGCTACTCGGAACATCTTATATTTTAAGAAGGTACCTGGTTGACACCTAGGATGCTGGTAGCAACCCGTGTCAACCATCAGCGCCAGCCAATTTGAATGTTCAGTTGACTGAGATTCATGTTTAATGAATAAAAGATAATAATACTAATAATACTAATAATA